>CABPRJ010000014.1:88625-724917 GCA_902439185.1 Cinara cedri
ATATATATTTGAATACTTTCAAAGCAAAATTATTAGTGTTATTATTATTTAAAAATTAAGAATATAAAAAGATTATTTTGGTATGCATTCTATCAGTTCTATCAGTAGGTATGAACTTTAAGCTTTCGTCTCCAATTGGGTTTACAGTTGGGAGGTTAGGTTCAAATGGCGTACCGTATTCGATAATCTTGGTATAAATTTAACGGCATTGAACAACATTTGAGAACATATATCTAACCCCCCTCGTACCTAAGCTATAAACTCATGATACCGGTAGAAAAAACATAATCATAACTGTACAGGCTGTACTTTATATATTATTGTCGACAAACACTGCTATATTAACGTGATTTTCATTGTAGTCACTAAACATGTATTATCCTAAACATAAAAAAGAGAGGCTAATTTAATAAGGATTAGTTTCGAAAACTTATAACAAAAAAAAAAGTCCGTGTAAACACGTTAAGAAATAAATTATGTTTATGATATTTCGAAACGGTAAAATATATTTTATGAGTCATTCAAATCGATAGTTCCAGAACAGTAGCTTCGTTTTTTTTTTTTTTTTTAATTGTATTTTGCATAAATATCTACATTAATACAATAATACCACTTTGAATTCACCGAACAAAAAATAATCCGGTTTAATATGACATAATTTATATTACAGTATACTGATACTAAAGTATCAAGCATCAGATTTTTTTTTTTTTTTATATGAATAGTTATTCATAGGTATACTTTAGGTACCAAAGTATGATAAAGTGGATATTTATTAATAATTAATATTAGATTGGACAGTGGACATTCACCCGTCTGTTTTTAAAAGTCTACGGGAATATCGATTCGTAGGTATAAACTGAAATTTGTTAGTGAATATGTTATTTTTTTCTTTTTTTGTGAATAGCAAATAGATACTTAGAGTACCTAGAAATGCACTCGTTGATTTTATACAAATATATTTTTATCAGATATGTTTTTAAATGTGTACATTATAATTTATTGCCATACAAATTGGTTTTAAATTAAATACGGTATGTAGGTACAGAATTCAACTATTATTTTAAATTCAAGCCAACTAATAGACTATTTGGATTATGGGAAACGTTTACAATTGGAATTAGAATTATTATTCCATCCGTATTGCGTTTAAAAATATTTTTCAATGAACCGTAATATTTGAGACTAGAACAAATTGGGTAGGTATCTATAATAACTTAGCAAATACAAATTTGAAATCAAGGGTTTTACTGATGTTCAAATTCGAACCGTAAAAACTAAAAATAATATTACGTTTCAATTATTATAGTTATCAACTGCCTAAAACTATCGTTAACTATAATTTCGTTGAATATCCAAAAATTTTAAACATATCAGATTTCGATATCTGTAAAAATTATCACATTATTGTTTACTTTTGGCCTTTTCAGTTTTAAGTTATTTACACTATGTAAATAGTATATAGTTACTTTATTTTATTATTTGGTATACTATATGTGTTGTTTATTGGCATCAATAATTATGCTTATGTTTATTTATTAAAACTAATAATGTTACAAGTTATTCAAATTTGAAATTCAAATTCAAGTTCGAATAAAGTTATAGATACCTATAATTATAGTAGTATGTAAATAATAAATGTATAACAATAACCACACCATACATTATAATTATGATTTGTAAGTAGGTATATGGGAACCAATAGTTAATGATCATGAATTCACGTGTATTATATTAATACGTATAATATAAAAATGTCTTACCATAAAACATTATTTATTTATTATTAAATCGTTATTTATACCTAATGGATATTTTAAGTTACACATTTATAACTAATGAAGTTAACTACAAAATAAAATGTCGGTTCAATTCTTGATAAGTAAATACATTTTTGAAATCAGCACTCGTAAAACAAATTATCTATGCAACGACCCTATCCAAAGAATCACGCGTATAATTAACTCAGACCCGAGACTCTTAGAATTTTAGTTAAATGTGAAGAGTAGAATAAATCTTAGACACGGACCACACACCGTTTTGTTTTTAACTTAATAATAATATGTATATTAATTGTATTTTAATTTGCATGCCTTTCATATACTTATATTATTTTATGTATACTAATTTGTTATCTTTATTGCTTACTAATATTTATGTATTTTTTTTTTGTTAATTTCCGTTAGGCGTATAAATATATATAAAAAAAACCACCAAAACGATTTGTAAATTTGTGAAACTCTAGGTAAATAGTTTTTAGTAAACCACACCGTTATTATAGCATATTATAATATCATACTCGTTGGTACGATACCTTCCAAAAATGTAATGCTTAGGTACAATAGTATTTTATGGAAAAATTTCCGGACGTCTTTAAAATGTTGATGATATTATTTTGAGTTTTGAAAAAAAGAATTTAATATATACATATATATGTAACATTATATAGGTATTATAATATTGAATTAGGAACCGAGAAAATCTCGTACAGTTTAGAGTAAAACGATCGCGGAGGAATCCAATTCAAAATCGATGACACCGGGGTTTTCATACAAATTACGTAAAAGAAAAAAAAAAGATTATCGTATCGCAGAGAAAATTTAAAGTACTTTATTTATTTATTTACCTTTTTTTTCTGTGCCTAACACCCATTCAGGTATGCAGGTATAGGTATTATATAGGTATGCATCACAATACCGTTGAGCCCCGACGCCCTGTATTTTATAAATATATATATATATTACAGTTTTTTTTTTTTTTTTTTCAGCGAATACCGCACACAACACGACTATAATATACCGTGCACGATAAATTGGATAACCATTTTAACCAGTTTTCGAATTTAACTACATATACCGCGGTAAGCGTTTCCCTGACATTTCTCCTTGACATTATTTATTATTTATCAAATACGGAAAGTTGCAAATATTATTATACTCACATAATATAAGACGACGGGTCGTACACTAGTTTTTTTGTGCGTTCGTAGTCAATATTTTGATCGCATTATTTTTCAATAAACCATTGTGTGTACTGCATACGTGCAGTGTGATATTTTTTTCAAAATTTAGATTCTGCAGAGCATAGCGAGGAATGTATTGCAGGTTTTAATATGATGCGTATTTTTGCTGTCTAATGTAAACGACTTTTCGACTTTTCTACCAGAAATCTTGCTCCGAACAATGATCATCAAGTTAAGGGTCTTTACTAGCAATCTTTTAGCAAATTGTATCTATAGTTGGTGCATTGAAGAAAGGGACGACGGGCGTATCTGTTAACGTTAATTTTCTTAATTACGTTTGAAAATATATATTATATACTAATAACGTAATCAATGAAATATAAAAATACATCACACACACCATAAAGTAACATAAGCATAAAACGATTTTGACAAAAATATTTAAACATTTAGCTAATGAAGGGGAGAGATGGCTAATAGCTACGCTGCTGTATATGAGGAGCGTGTAACAAAAAAGCACAAAACGCCCGCAATGTGCTGACGGGTTTCCCCCCGAAAATGGAGACCATTGCACTGTATGCACCTACATCTAAATTAACTCGAATTCGGTAAATAAGAGTTATTTCGTACACGGATTGAAGTGATAAAAGTTGTGCTGAATTCCAATACCAATTTAGCCGTGTTTTTGTGGGTGGAGGGCGTTTTATGCGAAGATCAAGTGTTTTTTTATGTGTGCAAATGCAAGGATGCGCTTTTCGGGAGGTTTCAACTCTCCTCCCCCTCTACCATTTTTATGATCAAATTCCTCAGTTTTTTTTTTTCTGAAGTATGTAATATAATTTTAGTATACAATATACATGTGTGTATTGTGTTATTATATATTATATATATAGGACTCACGGTTATATTTTATCGTTTTGCAAAGAATATTTTTATTATATTATATTATATTATATTATAATATAGGCGGGGAAAATTCGACTCTAGTGACGGAATTATCTGCTGCTCACGGGTTTTTTTTTTTTTTTTTTTCATTTCATTTCATCCGTAAGTATAGCGCACGCATACGTTGTGCAAAAACGACCGGGTGCGGTGTGTATATGTGATCGACAGAGCAGACGGGATACAGATTATTATTATTCACGGTGATCCGGTACGTATTCGCTCGCGCACGCGCGCCCTGTGCGGCCGTGCATTATACATGTGCAGATGTTGTATTGGTATTACAAAACGCCAGCGACTCTCATCAGCTAAAATAAAGCCGCGACGGATACGATATGGCTGTACGAAATTATTGTACGTGGATAACAAGGTAAAAAAAAATAAAATACATACGCTATACACATACAGTATTACATGTACAAAATATATACGTATTATAAAAAAAATAAATATATATATATTATAAAAACCACGCGGTTTTTGGGTGTCGGGATTACGCGGTTAGGTTTTTGTACGTTCAGGTTAACAAAAAAAAAAAAAAAATCAACAAAAAAACGTCCGCGATTTGTATATAAAATATAGTATCGCTTAGGAAAAAAAAAAAACAAAAAAAAAACTCAAAACAAAAACGACAAATCGCTTTTGGAAAATAATATAATATAATTGGAATGACGGGCCGTCTACCTACTCCGGACAGCACGGACAACGCGCGACGCAAGTACCTAGGTACCTATTTCGGTTTCAATTTGATATTCGAAAATGCATTATGATGACAATAGGCGAACGCAGAAACCCAACAGAACTCGTATATTATACAAAATCACGTTTTGAATGTTTCGATCGTGTTTTTTATCGTGCGCAATCAATATAGAGAATCTGGTGCATCTGAACGTAACCGTAATTGTACAATATAAATTATTAAATGAAATGCCTATACTTATACCGTTTAAAGATTTCGATTTGTTCAACATGCCGACAAATGGGTGTGTACTTTAGTGGTTGTTATCGTTATAATTTTTCAGTTAACTGTCACATTTTGTGCTGTCTATTGTTAAAAAACACGGAACGTCGTAATACGGTCGACTAAAAAGGTAGAACGCGAAACGCAGACACTTTGTACTATTATTTACACAAAACACATAGTATAACTAATCTGTAGTTTTAATTTTTTTTTTTTTTTTTTGTAATATCTTAACCTGTTGAACATTATTGTTGTTTGAATAATTTACTCCAAGTTCGATTTTTAACATGGCTTTTATGTAAGTATATTAACTTTTATGACCGTTATTATTTAAATAATTCTTTAACTTTGAACATGACTTATGTATAATAAATTTCATAATTATTATTTGATATTTTTTTTATAATTTTATGTGTACAGAATGTTACGTTTAAGTGGATACACTCATCATATCAGAAAGTATTAATTATTTTCAGCATTTGTTTTATAGAACATTTAATAAACAAGCAGCTCTACAATAAATTTTACCTTTGTTATTTTTTCCACCCTTTTTATTATTATTAAAACGCCGTGCGACTCTCCGCCACACTTATGATGTTCCATTATTCTCCCCCGACCAAAACTTAAAAGAACAGAAATATCTCGTCAACAGAATAACGGAAATCAAAAATTTCAACACCAAAATTTATTTTAACTAATACTCCATCTATTTACAGAATTTGTAATATAGGTTGCCATTTGTAAATCAAAAGTACTTAGTGGTTTTACCCCAAAATTCACGATGACAATAAATAACTTTAATGTAAAATTGTAGAGCTGATTTTTCTTGAATGTTCTATAAAATAAATTTCAATAAAAATGAATACATTTTGAGATAATGAGTGTATCCATTTAAATTGAACACCTTCTATAATATAAATTATAATAAATAATAATAGTACAGTGTCCGCGTTCTACCTTTTTAGCAGACTGTACAAAGTGCCTGCGTTCCGTGTTTTCGTGCTCAACTGTACAAAAGTCAAGTAGTATTTACGCAGTTGTTCAAAAATGTATTTACAATAATATCTAATATTTGTTATTGAATAATATATTATATTATACGAGTAATACGATATGGCAGGACTTGAGTATATCTATAATATATAATATATTGATCATTTTTGTATGTGTTCAAAAACTATTCAAAATATCTGATAAATTCAAACCGCGGTTTAGACGTGCCTTTTTCAAATTTTTATACTGAATGGAGAGAATTATTAAAATATCTAGTTTACGGTACAATATCATTTTTTTACAAAATTACTTTTGTTGTTGCAATAAAATTTTACACAATACAGTGGGTAACTATGGGCCGTAATATTCGAATACGCGTGTAAACCGATTAAATGTTGCAGATCGCCTAATCTGTGGTGTAACTAGAGGAGAGGGGTATTTTGGGTGTCTAGGCATTCCCTCCATCATCTGTATATTAAATTGTATAAATTTATTAAAACATTTTAAAAAAAAGTTTTTCTATTTAAATACGTATAAACGTGACATCGGTGTGGGGAGGTACCTTGGAGAGATAATTTTTCGATTTTCTAAAGAGCCTACTCATCAAATGCAAAAAACCGAAAAAAAAAAAACGAACAAATTTACGAAATATAACAAATATAATATTACGTATTTTTTTTCTGTGGACAACTTTTCTACCAACAATTTTGCTCCAACTTTTAATGATAGCAATTTTTCTAAAAGGAAATTTTACTGGAGAAGCACTTTAGAGAGGTCATATTTCGGTTTTCTCCGGAGTTTTCTCAGCAAATGTGAAAAACTGGGAAAAACATGGGAAAACGGGAAAACCGAGAAAATCGGTACAATATTAAACAAATATAATTAAAGAAAATATATAGGGTTTATTTAATTATTTTACTATAATACGGCTTATATATTGTTGACAAAGCATCACTTTGAAAGCATCAATTGAACTCCGCTCACAGTCGTTTTTTCGTTAACAATGGTTTATCGTTGATTACACATTAAAATCTCATCTGTATTCTACCTTCCCAATTTCCCACCTACACCAATGGCTGCACTCGTCCCCATTAACTTACCTTTTTTTTTATACTTTTAAATCTCGAAGAAAATAAAGAAAAATTATAAAAATAATATATTGATGATTATGGCCTATGGATAACCTTAAATAATAGTATTAACCAATATGTTCCAACGAAATAACAAAAAGAGTGTTCCTAAACTCTATCAATCTGCTGAGAAATCCACTGGATTAGTAGATTGATTTAGGAACATATGTAATATTTCATAAACGCGATTTAAAATCATTATCTTGAAATCGTGTTTACAACGGGACTACGGGATGTTATTTTTAGATCAAAAACAAGTTCTAATTATTACAATAATAACTGACAGTATAATTATTATATAGTCTTGTTTATACCTACACATGTGTTCGTGTCGTTGTGTCAAGTTAATGTGTTTTACTGTACTTAATCACCTTTGTGTTATTATTTGTTAGTAATTAGGTATTAATTAAATTTAAGAAAATAATGTCCAATAAACGACATTGTTAAATTACATATTATCCAAATTTACAAAAATTTAAAACGCCTAAAGCAACGGGTATTACTTATGTTTTTAATACGTTTTATAAATACATTTTTTTTTTGTTAACCATGGAATTCTTATTAAATTATTTTAATTTGAATAATTCACGTTTCATATTTTCGTAAATAAATAGAAACGTAGGTAAAACTAAAATTGTTTACTAAATTTACTAATAACTCGTATATTAAATATAAAAAAAAAGTGTATACCTAATATTTGTATTAGTTTCTTTTTTAAACTACGTATAGAACCTTTTTATTTATGAATTCTTATGTAAGTACTTAATATTATTTAACAACATGGGTACCCACCTAGTACCTGCTAACTGCAATTTGTTTCTTAACCATAAAATGAGTCATAGGACTTGTGTAAAAACAAACAATTATCTATACAGTATATAATATATACTAACACAATATAAATATATTTGAACAGGAGGAAGGGAGGGGCTCAAAGTTTTGATTACGGTGAATAAATTATTTGGAACCCTAGATTTTTATCCTGTGAGCCACTGCATTCAGTAAGTATATAATTTTGTTTAAATTAACAACTGTTTAATAATAAATTATAATATGTATGTACCTATTTTGACGTTGAGATTTAACCCAATAAATATTAAAACGGTTTTTAATTAATGTATTCAAATATTTTTTTTAAAACTCGTTATCGGATGCCGTCGATAATATATATTTTTTCCATAAAGATTCCATATCGTCAATACGAGAATTTTATTTTTTAGAAATTCACTTTATAATGACCCGTTATTGAGTTGTATTTTTCGTTTTTTTTTTTTTTTTTAAATTATGTTTTAGGAGAAAAATATGGTCGGGAATAAGCATTGTTTGGAAATATAATGATTGAAAAACTTAATTTTCTCGCGCATTCAATAATACGCGATTTAAAGAATATGAAAGTACCCTATAGGTAGGTTGTAAAAATGATTGGAAATAACATCATTGAAAAAATATTATGTAGTATAGGAAATGTAATAAATGGAAACCATAATTTTCAAGATATTATTCTATTTTCGATATTATTTTAATGTAAGTTCTACTTATTAATCTTTTCTAAGATATTGTTTATAATATAATTAATTTATAATTTTATTTTATACGGCACGGTAGAAATCTCGACATTTAAATCTCAATAGGGTAAAATTCAGACAAGGTCAAAATCCATTGAAATTACCTTCCACGAACCATTTTCACCCGTTTAACGGGAACCGGGACTGGTAAAAATTCCACTGAAAATAGGTTGCACATTTGTCGGAGGAGGGATTAGGAACAGGTATTTACTGAGAAATCGGGACGTAAAATGACTAGGGGAAACAAAATAAAACTTAAGGTCTCTGTGGTAAAAGAAATCCAATTAAGCTCATAACGATAAGCACGTCGCTGAAATTGAGTGTTATTATCTATTGGGATTTTGACCTTGTCAGGATTTTGACCTTGTCGGGGTTTTGCTTTAGTCGGGATTTTGAATGTTGGGCTTTAGAACATCTCCCCAGTCCCCGTATATTCTATTTTGGCGTGTATTAAAATATAATAATATGTTTTCGTATACAATTATTATCTTCTATAAATATTTGTTGAGTTGAATTAATTCAATTTTCCTATTAAACTATCGGATTTAAAGTTAAATATGTCTGCAATTCTGTATACACACACACACATATATATATATATAACCCGTAAAATACATTTTCGCACCTATCATCGTAATATTATATACATTATACATATTATTTATTTTCCAAGAAATTATTATTATTTTTTTTTTTATTATTATTATTAAAATAACGTTCAAATCGAATATAACAATACGTAACAGCATTGTAATAATATTATAGACTGACAATATGATGATAAACTCATCCCCGTTTCTCACATTAATCAATTATTTAGCTTGTATATATTATATACGAATCTCTTTAACACAATGTTATCGATGTGGATTAAACATAGTTAATATTATTATTATCATTATTATTGTACTGCACCACGTTAAAATAGATGAAATATCAACATTATGTTATACAGCGTTACACACCTACATTGTTGTTAAGTATTAGGATTACCGGACACGACTTGGTGTATGAATAATTGTTTCTATAATGTGTGTTTAATACAAATATGATTACGGATCAATAGCTATTTATATTAATATATTACATTATTATGTTCGGTGTATGTATCTGCACGTACAATTGAGTAATTTACAGTTTTACACTAATAATATCAAGTTAGGATAAACCAAATTTCATCCGTTTACTTAGGCTAATCTAAGTAGGTGGGTGCTTTGAAATACAACATTAAATATACGATAAGTGGATACCTAATACCTATGCCTAATACAAATAAAAACCAGTCGTTAAAAGACAATTCAATTTAAAACCAATTTGTTTGCCCTTTATAAAGTTCGTTAATTTAAAATTATGAAACTTTAAAATGTTATTAAATGTACACACCAATCGTACCGAAAATCGGTGGGAAATATAAATATATATGGAATAGAAAAAACCGTATACATCAAATGCATCTTATGCACCGGTCGATATTCGAATGTAATAAATTGGTGTATGTTAATTGCAACGATCAAGTTTTAAATGTATAAAAATGTATGTACAATATGCCGAGTAATCCATTTAATTGGGTACACTCATTAGTTCGGAAAGTATTAACTTTTTCCGGAATTTGTTTTCTGGAACATTTAAGGAATAAGCAGCTCTACAATTTTATATTTATGTTATTTTTTGACAATCTTATTTTAATGTTGAAATTTTTGATTTCTGTAAATCCGTTGACGAGATATTCCACTTTTAAGTTTGGATTGGAAGAGACTAGTGGTGCATTATTAACACGCCGCGCGCTGTACGTCACACAAATGATACCCCACTACTCTCTTCCAACCAAAACTTAAAAGTGGAATATCTTGTCAACGGCTTTACAGAAATCAAATATTTTAACACCAAAATTTATTTTAACTAATACTTTATCTATTTATGGAATTTTAAATATAAATTGACATTTTAAAATCTAAAATAGGAAGTGGTTTTACCCCCAAAAATAACGGTGACAAAAAATAACATAAATATAAAATTGTTGCGCTGCTTATTCTTTAAACGTTCTGGAAAACAAATTCCGGAAAAAGTTAATACTTTCCGAGATAATGAGTGTACCCACTTAAATGAATCGCCCGGTAGATATACCATCACATACATTAATTGGTAAATTAGAAATTTATAAATATGTGTTGCCGTTTGCCGGTTCCGATTAAACTAAAAACGCATTAGATTTCCTATTTTTATCTAAAGTACGATTTATTGTGTAACAATATTAAAAATTTATCGAAATGCCGTTTTAATCTTAGGCACGTTTTGAAAAACAATATTTACTATTACACTATTTGATTTTATGAAAATAAAACAAAATTTGGACAGGTATATTAAATCCGTTTATTATATAAATCCATAAAATATTTTTTGTAAATTGGTATTTACTTTAATTGTTATTTTATTAATGTCGCAATTTATGTTCCTATATGTCATTTTAGTTTATAAAAAATTCTCCGACGTAATTAATGTATACTTTTTTTGTATTGACGCAATAGATGCGTATAATAATATAATACATTGATGTGTGTGTATAATCACGTAGTTGCCCATATTCGGTACAATTGACAAACACCGGTTATTAATAGAGTTGGGATATTTTTATTTTTTTAAATCTATTCCCGGAAGTCGATTATATTCAATAAGAAAAATGATCACGTTGAGCGGTTGTGTATGTTCACACAATTAGAGATTTTTTTGGAGGATCAAAAACATTGTTCTGAAACGTTTTTCTATGTAGGTATACGTAATTATAATATAGACATGTAGAAGAAAACTTATTTATATTTTATAAAGTAGATAATAAAAGTTTCGAGTTTATTTAGCAAAATAATTTTATATATATATATATATATATATATATACATATATAGGTACTTATATGTTTTTAAAAATATCAGTTTTAAATGAAATTTCGTTTTGTTTCTCGACCCGTATTACCATACCGAACATCGATTTGTTTAAACATGAAAATTCGAATGTGTTTCGCTATAAACGTATATTGTAATAAAGACTTGTAAACTTACTAATTATTGTGTATTTACTTTTCGAACAATATATTATAATATAGGGTACTATTGCACAATATTATACTTTATTAAATAAACATTTGTTATTATATCTACATCTTTTATTATATAAGTAGTCTACCAAAATATAGGTAGTACTATAAAGATATTGATAAAAACGTTATGTTAAAAATTCAGACTGCAGTATCGGAGATTATTCTAAAGCTGCTTTGATCGTTGTAAGAAAATGTAAATTATCTCTGTAGTTTGTTTGATGTTGATGAGATAATAAAACATTGACTTTGTGACAAAACCGCCTAATATCAAAAGCGATAATATAGTGAATGCAGATTTTGATGTAGGTATATTATGATCTAACTATTATATGTTGTTACTCAAATGATTGAAGTATTAATGAAATTGAATACTTAAAAACTTTACAATTTAGATAACGTTAAATATGTATTTATTTAATATTTTGAGCAAAATAGAGGACTATTAATTTTACAATAGTATGTTGAAATTCTTAAAACTGTATAAAAGCCTTTCGGGTTTTGAGTTAATAGTTAAAGTTTGATAAATACGTTATTTGTTGGATTTCCAATGTCCTGAAAATCACGAAATAAAAACCCACCGACTGCAGAAACATATCTACGTATAACTTATAACTTGTAAGTATATTTGAATACGTACATGTATATTGATTCTGAGTTTCATATACTGAATCGTATTTTAATAAGATAATCACTACACCTCTAAACCTAATATTTATCGATGTGGCTATGTAAAAATATAATACAAATTTAAAAACAATTTCTGATATCTAGGAATATTTTTCAAAAAAACAATGCATCATATGAACTGAAATTTTATTACAGAACTGAATCGTTATGGAATCTGCTAGAACGTTATTCATATTTATGTTGATTAATTTTATAATTTATTTAATAACCTATACTCATTTGTTTCTCTTTCGAAAAAATATATAGTTTGTCAAACGAGTAAAAAGTATCAGTCTTTTGCCATTTTTTTTTTTTTTATTTTGTTTATCAACTAACGACTAAATCTATTTAAATAATATAATATTAAACAGGATCAATCAGAAAAAACACATAACAAACGTCACACGTACAGTATAGTTTTATCTTAATGATTCACCACTTTTTTTTATTTTATTTAAACATTCAAAGGTTTTCATAAGTTTTTAAAGACATTTATCATAGTGATTTATGTAAATTTCAAATAAATGATAGAACTAAAAAATTGCTTAAAATATCGTATGAAATTTAGATAACCCTCGTTGGTAATAAATATTGCTACAGATTTTTCTCAGGTATATTTGTATACGGGACTAATTTTGTTTCATTATGTTTTGAAACGTTAGCAAAGAAAATGGCAAGTTTGCTAAATATTACATTAGAGTATAGTATAGGTATAGTAATAAATGGATAATATGAAGAGATTGTATACAAAGATACGAAATGCTTCCTGCATATGTTCTCAAGTGAAAATCGGTAATAGTATCGCACATATTGACACATGTACATGGAATATCTACTTATACATAATCAAACAACAATGGAAAAGTGGAACCTTCGACATAACTTCTGTCCCAAAATGTAAGTAAAAATGATGATAAACACAACAGCTAAATAATAATTTTTTCATCCAATTTTATTTCGTTGCAAATATTATGCAGCAATATTTTCACAATGCCTACTGCAAAAATACATTTATGTAATATGGTAGTTGTTAAAGTATATATAATATATAAAACATACAATTTGACTATCGTTAAAAACTGTATAAGTATAACTTGTTAGTTATGTGTTACAAAATGTATAAAGTTATCATTACCATTCATTAAAAATTCAACTCAAATATAACTTATATAAGTTTATTAATACATATTACTAAAACGACAAAACGTTTTAAAAGAAAACAAGCGAGGGAACTTTTCAAGCGTGCTTGAATTTCTATTTAATATGATGTTCTATAGTTTGTATACTAATTATTAATAGAATATGACCATAGTCAGTATAGCTCTCACCCTCTGATATGTCTCTGACAACTACTTTTTAAGTATGTAATAATGTTATTTGATAAATAAAATTAAGTGATTATGAATACATCATTATTAAAACATAATAGGTACCTATGTGATTTTGCAATCGTCTTATTTATTTATAAGAAATTTACTTTTTTTTAAGTGAATGAATGGATTACATAATTATTTACAATCTTTTCTCCTACTCCAAAACGTTTTTTCTAGAGAGGTTCATTATATTCCCTAACGATACGTTTTATATAAACACACCAATGAACAAACATAAAAAAATGTAGTATTTATTAACAATTACCATCATATAGCAACGTATTTATACGTATATTAGGTATATTATGACGGACGTAAATATATTAAATATTTTCTATGTAATTTTATGTAGAATCCTAAAAACAATACTATAAAATTGTGACTACAAAATATGAATGCGAACTCAATAAAATGTTACCTAATAAATTATACAACGTATATTTAATGAAAAATGTATTCTTTTTTTTACTAAGAGGTGCTACGATGTAGGGATTTGGATTAATAGACAATTTTACAACAGTTAAAAAATTAAATAACAAACAAATCTAAATATCACCTCAAGTATTCATGTCATGAAAATATAATATGCTCATGTGCAACCTAACCCTACACAACTAGGCTACCGACTTTGAGGGGGGGTAAGTTAAAATTATAAACACATCAAAGACCCGTGGGGGCCACGCTCTCACAATTCCCTTTACATGAATGCTATAATAAGCAACTACAAATTTTGTTTACAATTTTGTATATTTACTATTTTAACATTATTTTTCATACGCACATGCATTGGATTTTTTAGAGAATGCTAATTTTAAACTTGGAGGTGCTAAAGACCTTTGCACCATCCTAGTTGCGTCTATACTCATATTATGCTTATATGTTATGGGTACGACAATTACTCATATTATAGCTTTATTGATAGCATTATGGCTACATATAGATAGGCATATATAATATTTGATTATAGTGTTTGTAAAATATATAATTATTAATATTAATAAGCGAAACTTGCATTTTAATTTAGTTTTAATACGTATAAAATACAAATACACATTTGAATAAGTACCTTTATTATTGTATGTATAATATTTAAATTTTAAGCTTCTCTCTAGCCGGCCATATTTTACATCATAAAGAATAATCCGACTAGCAGTATCAACACACAAATAAAATGAACATATACAAAAAAGTTTTGATTCGGTGAACCATTAATATTTAATAAAACGCACATTTTAAAATCGAGTATACCAAAAAAAAAAAAAAAATAATAATAAAAAAAATTGCATAATTTAAAAGCATATTAATATTATGAATGTTGATTTAAGTTATACAATTTTGACCTAAATATACTAAATAATATATCATATATATATTATTTACATTGTATAAATGTTATGTTAAATTTCAACTATAGACGTTAAAATAATAATATTCAGTAATCATAAAAAATACGATTATTTTTAAAATAGTTTTATCTATTCTATTTTTCAGCAGATTATTAGATGTATAGTATAATATTATTGACGTTTAACTTTGATTATATAATTTTAAATCATTTATCAGATACAGATGTGAAGTAATATAGTTACTATTATATTCTAATAAGTGAAAAAAAAAAGATTTTACATATTAATATTAATTATTAGGTATATTTCATAATTATACATATTCAATATTATAGGTAACTACTATTATTATACTACAACTATAATTGGAAACTCGTGTGAAAGCTCAACATAAAGTTTAATAAATTAAAATGAGTATGTATAAATATTATTAACATAGAATATAAAATTGTTTTGTATTTTATATTTTATTAATATAATTGTCAATTTTCCAATAATACAACAGATGTTATTTTTTTTTTTTTTTTACAGAATAAATCAGAATTTGACACGGTATTTAACCTAAAAATAATTTAAATTAAGATATACATATAACTATATGTGGTGCTGGACAAAATGTTTTACATCGTACAAATCAACAAAACAATAAAATATATGGGTAAGTGCTGGTTTATAATATTTTATTAAATTTTAAATACAAATTTAGAATTTAAAAAAAAAATAATTTTCATGTTGAATTATAAAGTTTATCAGTGATATCAAGTAATAATAAAATATCTATAACAAGGGAAATTTTAAATCTTGTTAGAAGAAACTAAAATAATTAACGAATTAACAATTACTCAATCATCAAAGTTATTAATTTAAAAGATTTGTAATGATATAATTTTAGTCAAGATTTAAAAAATATTTTATGTGTAAACGGAATACTTACTGCAGCAGTTAAACTAATAATTGTATATTCAATTCTCAAGCCTTACAGAACACAAAATTACTTATTTTATCAAAATAAATATAAAACAATTTATGGTCGTAATTTGTAAAATATACATTAATTTCACCGTAGTTCAAACTTTGCATGTTTGTAATAAAAAAAAAAAAAAAAAAATGATCACAACCGTTATACAAAATTTGTATAATGCGCATCTTCATAGTTGCGTTAAATTTTCAGTTTTCTTATAATTCAAAATATAAATTACAAACTTACATATTATAATATATTTAGAACTATATAGAGCCACATTTTGGAAATTTTATCATATTTATAAATTAAACAATAATAATGGAATCAATATAATTATTTAATACATAGATACTCTATAACAGCACAAACGGTTGCGGGAATTGACTGTTTAGTTTAAGTCCCAATTAATGCCTACCCTGAGACTCCCGTCAGGAAGTATTTAAATCTTACTAGGAAATTCCTATTGTAGTCCTTAAATAAATCCCCCTTAAAATCTCTCTCCCTTTCCTCATCATCATATCGCCAGCTTCCTCACCATTACTTCCGCCATGCTGACTCGAAGCGGGTAAGTGTAAACTATTTAGACACTCGCAATCATCAAAACATTTGTAGGTGTCCGCCAGTACCATAGCCAGAAAAAAATGTCAGAACGACGACACTTATAAATTTTATAAAGATAACATGTACCGAAATAACCAATAAAACAAAACAATTAGGTCTCAAAAGATCACGCACCTCCAAGTACCACTCTGGCAACTCCACTGTTGTCCGCTATTCAGAGGATATTCGGTTTGGAGTTTATAGTCCCACTTCCAAAAAACAAATCCGCAATTTCGAGGTGCCAAAATGTATATCTAGTGCGTACACAAAAGAAAATATTATAGAGGGGAGGGAGTGTAAGGTTTAAAGATTAAACCATTTGTGTTTCGTTACTCTATAACAGTGGTTTTCAAACTTTTTTTAAACACGGCACACTATGGTCTTCATAACATTTTCACAGTACATGTCTCAGTCATGAACAATTTGTTGAAGCCTTTTTTATTTTTTTTTTTTTTTGATAAACAAAATTAAAAATTAAAAACCGTTCAAAAGATCGCGGCACCTCTAGAGCATACTCACGGCACACCATTTAAAAACCACTATGAAATCATACCTTAACATTTTTCCTGAAATTTCGTACATGAAGTTAAATATTTGCTAAATGAGTTTACATTTAGAAACATAAATATTACATCATAATAAAATATCGCATGTATAGCTTTTATATACATTCTCAGAAATGGCATAGTAATATCTGTAATTGTCTTCAATCAACATATATACAATACAATATAGCTACATAGTTATATGTTATTTCTGAAAAGTATAATCAACATATTTTTGAACATCTTTTAAACATAAAATATATGGTTTTTTTATAAAAATGTCAATTTTAAAAATTTTAAAAGTTGTTCAGAGGTACGATATTATGAATCATTATCAATAATTATAATTGTATTATTTTTAAAAAAATGGTCTTGCTGAACGGTTTTTTGTTTTATATATATAAATGGATTTATTATTTTATTTCCATCGTAGTGTATTTTCATCCATTAAAATAAATAAACGTAAACTGATATTTAACATTATTAAGTAAAACTAAACATAAAAAATGATTTTTCTGAAAATACATTTTCTTAATGATAATGTGACTCATATTACGTAAGAGACTTCTCTCGTTTTTCATTTACAAAAATTGAATTTGAAATTATTCGTAAATTAAATAATAAAATATATTTCAGCAGTGTTTGTATGCAATAAAAATATTTTATATGTTTTACCATCATACTCGTATACATAAACGAATGAGGTAGAAATCGGATCGATATTCAATAGCTCGCTGGTCCCCGGAAACAATGAGTAATAGGTCACATGGTAACCAAAGGAAACACACGAAATGATTTATGTTAAACCGAATCCTAAATCCACCAGGGCGGTATTGATGACGGGATTTTGTAGCTTAATAATAATTTACAGGCAAACGAAATGTATATGGCAACCCTACAATTTACGGTTTCTCTATATCTATATAATTAACGTTCAGAATGTGATTAGAATGGAAACCGTTTGCGGAAATGATTCCGAATTATTGTATTGTTATAAAGATATTTGTCATTCGCACTATATTATATACCTACCTATAGGTACCTACCTAAATGTAAATTGATATAGTAGATTGATACGTGTATTATAAATCGATTGTATATATAATAATACATCAGAATTAATGTTCGTTCAATCAAAACGATACCACGACCATCAGCTACTTCGCAATGTTGTAAATATTGAATTAAAAAAAAAAAAAATGACAAGTATGTAGTGTGCGTTGCGTATTTTATTATCATGGCGGTAGAATGCTTTATATTTTTTTGTTGCGTTGTATTTATTTAGCAGATTAATTCCAAATAAAATCATATATAAGTATACAGGGTATTCCCACTGTCCTATCGTGTTCGATATACGTGTACGGATTTTTATATCTCTAGGTGTTAATTTTTATTTTTCCAAACGGATTTTGTACCAGAAGGATATATATTATAATATAGAGAAAAAAAATAAAGAAAAAAATACAATTTAGAAAAATAAAACAACTGTGACTGCCCGCGACTGCAGCCACGATGACTATACAAATTATTATTATACTCATTTTTGGAATTATGTAATGAAACACGTTTTGGCATTATGAAATCGTATTCTTATCCATGTTTTTTCGTCTAATGTCAACGAAAGTTCGACCAATATAAATTATTGTCAATTATGAGTATTTTCAAAATTAGGAAATTTAAAATATATTACTCAAAAATCAAATGCCGAATTTGGAATCGCATTAAAAGAAGAGTTTGTTTTTAAATTTATATCATTTTTTAATTAGATTTTCAACAAAATTACACATAGAAGTAACACAAAACCTCAAATTCTTGACTGTAGTTCAGCAGAATTAAGTGATTATTTTGAAACGATTTTTTGTGAGTCTGGGAGGTAACTAGAAGTGAGCTGCTATAATTGTCCACCACACTTATTGGAATGTTTATATAAATGTAGTTTATATACATCAGCCTTTTTGAACTTATACTTAGCATATAAGTATATTCTCACCCTCTGAACTGCGAACGAGCGTTTTCTAAATTCAAAAATAATTGCAACAGATTGAAAAGTGCAATGAAAGGAAGAGTTATTAGAATCTTTAATGCTGATTGGCGTGACATCAGACATGATTCCATAAACAGACATTATTATTGATGCTAATAGAAAAAGCTTTGGAACACTAAGTAGTTTATTAATTTTTTTAAATAGTTTAAACTTGAGTATTGTAAAATTAAAAACATTATATTTTTTTTTGAAATCATTTTATTTTATTCGTTATTAAAATGACTTGTTTTGTTTTATTATGTCGAACTTAATTAAATCACTGACATTTTTGTTTTTTGTTATAAGTTCCTTATAGAATTACTTTATTGAAAATAAAAATTGTAACACGAGTCGCTTGTTTGAGAAGATTGGGTCAGTTTAAGGTCACTTAAAAACTTACCCTTCCAGGCCTTTAGGGCGTCATTCCACCACTGAATGTACTATAAATTCATATCCGATCAGTATAGTTTCTTAGTATTAGCCGTATTAATTTACAACATTCTCAATTTCTAACACAACAAATAATTTGTAATACATATAGCTAATATTCAAAATGTAACAGTACTATTTTATACTTTTACATGCAACTACAATGTAAAAATGTCAAATAGTCCTGTTACACTCTGTATATCACGGGAATAATGTGCGATTAAATCTGTTTATTGTAAAATTAGTTATAATTTGGCAGTTTTAATAATTTTATTACAGTTGCGATTTTCGAGATTACTTAGTAATCCATCGAATATAATTTTTTAATGTCTCTTCTTTAGAAATTAATACTGCTATCAATAAAAACCTATTTTTCGGATATGTATTTTAGATCAAAATTTGTATAGAATAATATTCTTTACAAATTTTTTTGAAAATTTTAAAAAGTAAAAATTAAAAATTCGGTTTTGTAGGTAACAAAAATTTAATTTTTCTATAAATATATGTCCAATAAGAAAATTCTATTGAAAAAAAACTTAGAAAAAGAAAATTGAACATTGACAGAGACATAAAAAACGGTAGACCACGTTGGGACACCCTATATAATTCTAGTATACAAGATATTATATAATATTATTTGCTGCACGATATGATTTTATTAGAATTATACGAAATATCTAGAATATTGAGAATTATTACAAAAAAAAAATTCAATTTGTGGTAAAAATAGTCGCGATTTCATGAATATACAATGAGTTGTTATTTTTCACTACTGACGTGGCATACGACAACATGTGTAGGTATATAATATTTTGTTTGGTATGATCAATATCACAATGATTTGACAGCTATCTTCAAAGGAGTTATTTTTCTTTATAATATAGATTTATTTATTATTTTCTCGTTCATTAATGCGATCTGAAGTCAACACAATAATACTATATACAGAATAAGATGATCATTGAACTATTACGGTCGAAATGTCAAACTAAGCAAAATTTACACAGGATTAAACCGCAAGTAGTAAGTATCGCGTCATTATAAATCAAATAAACAACACGTAAATATACGATTTCGGGTTAAGTCTAAAACCGTAATTGAATTTTTTGGAAATAGAATATAGGTTGGTAATACCCGATGATCACAGGAATCCAGAATTTAATTAAATACTACAACATTATTTGTATTTTAGTTGTATTTTTTTTTTTTTTACTTTGTTAACAAAAACATTAAAACAAATAATTTAAAAGTCTCGTATAAGGGTGGTAAAATATTCTTAGTATCAGCTATTAACTATTGTATTAGGGACATTTTCTATAAAAAAAAATGATAATAATAATTATATTATTATGGTCTCAATAAAAAGAATTGTATAATATTGTATAGTTTTTAATTTAAATTAAATAATTTTTAAAATGCATACACGTATATAAATTAAACAAAATAATAGAGGTGAAAAATTTAATTTTGAAAACTTTCAATGTATCGGCAATTTTGCTTTACGCTCGCCATTTGATCATTGAAAACTCTAAAGAGAATAGATTTTTTACGTACGTATACATTAAATTTTAAAATTGTAAACTATACATATACGAGTATATTATATACAATTATCTATGTATCTACTAAGCATTCAAAGATACATAATAATTTGACTTATGTTTTATTTTTACAAATTAAAATCTGATATTATATACGTTGACTTATTTTTCGGAAATGCATTGTTTACTGCAAACAAACGCTTTTCGAAACACACTTATTTGTTTTGTGTGTCAAATGCTTTCGATAAATTGACATTTACCAAATATTCGTTTTCCGTTTTTCAAAGATCTTATGTAACACTAAACAAGACGTGTCTTTGTATACGATTTCATTAAAATCCGCCCGGTAGTTTATCCATACATACATTCTCGTAACGGTAAATCTGGAATTCGTAAAACTCAGAAAGTCATTATGAATATGCCCCCATCATACAACACGTTTGGTAGTTAAATAATAATGTAATAATAGCTAGTGATTTTTAACTCAAATGCAATTTCGAGAAAAGCCAATCAAACATTGTAATATAGATTTATGTAATATCTGCATATTGAATGAATTATTAATTAGTATACAAAGTAATCTAACCGTCATCTAAATAAATAAGGTGTACATTTAATTGAATATTTTTAAGTGTATATTATACAGTGTTAAAAAACTGTAATATTGTTTTATAGTTGTTCACATTTTAAAAACTATTTGGTACTCGTGTAACAAATACTTTTTGGAACAGTTCGTTGTGATTATAAATACGTTATCGTTACAAAACTTTATAAATGATAATATATTATAGTACCAAGATACCGATATAATATAGATTACCAGGGCATTTTTTTTGAATATTTAATGCGTGTCCATTCACTTTAAAAAGCCCTAAGAGCAGATCGACCAGAATTTCCCCTTAACTTTTGGCCTTTCACCAGTAAACCCTCCTCCCATCACCAATGAGACTATTTCCTATAAAAAATATATTATTTCATTACAAAACTCACTAATTCAACCATTTACTTCTAGTGGACACACAGAAAGCAAAATCTTACTTTACTGGATGATCAATGGGCATTACTGTATGCCCTGTAGATAACTACTTTATATACGTACCTGTTTATATTGTTTTCGTACAGTTAAGTATATAATTATTATATTATATTGTTACTAATAAAACATCATCTCATTAATGTGTCTTTGTTTATGCAGTACATGGTAAATTGTAAAAGTATATGTAGTAAATAATTATTGTGTCTAGATTTATGTATTTTACGGAATATGTGAATCATGCAATGTACGAGTGATAAATTACACTGACGGTAGTAATTTTTCCTATACGTTATTTTTTAAACGAATTTCAAAGTCGTTCTTTTCATTAACACTTGATTAAAATTTAATATAATAAATGTATTTATATATATATATATATAATAACACGAATGTAGATTAAAACAATATATCTAAAAAAAAAAAAAAAACGAATTATACATACAAAATTATTATTACAATTTTTAAGTACTTTAACAAAAAATACTAATTTGATGAACATTTGATTTTAAATGATTCGTTTTTATTATTTGAAAACTAATAATAAATACATCATGTATTATTAAATAATTTATATTTTATCAGGAATGTTATGTGCATTTTTTAAAAGACACATCAACTAATATAATATAATATCTATTGTTCTCGGTTTCACATTATACATATTATATACTGCTGGTACTAAATTTCCAATATTGAAGTTTAATAATATTATTTAATCACAAACGCAATTATAACATCGTCGAAAATAAACAAACTTGAATTAATTTATTAAAATATTAACTAAATTTGACATTGTTCTCCTCCTGAAAAATCATTAAGAGCCTGTGCCTTATAGTCTATAAAAGTATAATATGATATACCATCGGGTACCTGATTTTTTTTTTTAATAATCGGTTACCTAACCTAAACTGGAATATATAAATTTGGATTTGAAGGTTTTATGTAAATCGAAATGTGAAGCATACACATTTTAATTTTCAGATTTCGATATCCGTTGAAGATTTAAATGTATGCAATTCTAATATAATCTCGTAGTTGAAGATACTTATTAGTTATTACACTAAATAGAATAAAGATATAAACTGTGCTTCATAAATTAACCATCCGTATTATTATGTATGAATGTATGGTAATATAACATGTCACATACACCATTACAAATCGTCTACTTGACGAAAAATTTAAGAAAATAATGCTTTTATTATTTTTAAATTTTGTAATTTGTTGTAATTTAGTTAAAAATATTCGTAGATACTTGAAATTTAAATAAAAAAATTATACTTGCCTTTTCTAAACGTGGTAAAATTTTCAAAAAAATGTAAGCAATTTTTGAGGTATCTGTAATCTGTATTTTAATTTTTAGAGTTTTATAAATAATAATGATTCGGTAGGTACTCTGTGGTAAAATTGTTAAACTTGGTAATAATACTTATATTAGATTTACCTAGACGTGGTAAAATTGTTTAAATGATCGGATGACTTTTTTTTTTTAATATGTTTTGAAATCATGTCGGAATCGTCTTTTGTCAAGCAATGGTTTATCGTTGCTGGTGAAGTCAGAATTAAGTGAACTGATTAAGTTTCGAAATTATAGCTTTTTAAAGTTCTGATATTATGCGGATATTATATGATAAATTAAATAACTCTATAGTGTCTTTCTTAAAGCACAGTTGTCGTGATCTAATGATTAATTATGCCTATTATCATCCTAGGGGTTTCGAGTTCAACCTAGTGTGTCGAAAAATAATTGTTTGCATTTTTTCCCCCTTTTACCAAAACAAGGAAAAACCATAAGCATTTTGGATGTACCTAGAGACCTAAGCCATCGCTCCTTAGGAATATTTTAATCGCAAATACCCCTTGATTTATTGTGCAAACTTTTTTACCAGAAATCTTGCTTCGATGTACCAATTGTAGCTTATTTGTGAAAGGAGATTTTATCTCCATGGTAATTTAGGGAGATCATTTTTTGATTTTTATAATATCTGGGAAAAACCGGGATAAAATGTTGGAAAAACGGAAAATATACGAAATGTAGGTATTAGTGAAAAAATATTATAGTCTTCTTTTTATGCACAACATTTTCACCAGCAATTTCCTTCTGATTTAAATTGATAGCAATTTTTCTGAGAGGAAATCTAACTGGGAAGGTACTTTAGGGAGGTTATTTTTAAATTTTCCCAGAAGTTTTTCCAATAAATATGAAAAATCGTGAAAAACGGAGAAAAAACGGGAAACTGTACAAAATTTATTAGCAAACTATTACGATTTTTTTTTTCTGTGAACAACTTTTCTACCAGCAATTTTGCTTTAATATTAAAGAAAATATATAATGCCTATTTAATTATTTTACCATGATATGAAATATATATTGTTAACAAAGCATCACTATCAACTAAACTGCGCTCAGAATCGTTTTTTCGTTAGCAATGGTTTATCGTTTATTACAGATATACATTAAATTACCTATAAAAGTGGCTGCACTCGTCCATTATACTAGGACGTATTATTTTTTAACAATAATAATTATTTATATTTATTTATTTTTTTTTTTTTATATATATATAAATATAGTTTATGGGTATTATAATATGAATATATTATATTATGTTTACATTATTATAAATACCAAAGAGAAAAATGCCTCGGGAGAAATATATCAGTATTACCCATATTTTTCCATATTCAACTCCTGCATAATATATCTGTAAACATTAATAAACACTAACAAACGTTTATGTAATTTGTTCATATAATTTGATGAGCCAATAATAGAAATATTGAACAGTGTTATTAATTATTTCAAACATATAATAATAATAATTTTAAAACAAAGATGATCGTTTGAATTGTTTAATATTTTATTGTCGAATTGTTATGCGCTTGGAGGTACCTATATTCAGCTATACCATTATTAGTATAATAGTTTTAATCGATAAATTTAAAATAATATTGAACCGAGTACCACGAATCAACTATAAATGCAAATTATTAAAATGTAACTTATAAAATTTTGAGTTATCTACGTAATTATTTGTACAGATAATTATTATTATTTGTTTCATAATTTTATAAAAAAATATACCGTTCAGAGAGTAGTCCCAGATATCATTACCTACAAAGTTTCCACATTTATATAGGTATATATGGTACTACATACTAATTATACTGCACATAATCTTGGTAAGTAAATGTTCTATATTCGCATATTTTAGATTCTGAGTGGAGCGAAGAATGTATTAGTTTTACAAAGTATTACTATTTTTTTTTCACGAAAACAGTTTTTCTACTACAATGCTTATTTTGATGTATACAATGTATATCCTTTTCTGAAAGGAAATTTTCTTGGGGTGATACTTTAGAGAAGTAATTTTTCGATTTTCCCAAAAAATTGTTCAACAAATGTGAAAAATCAAAAAAACTCAGTACAATATTAAACAAATATTACAAAAGAAAATATATAATGCCTATTTAATTATTTTACCGTAACATGACATATAATATACTGTTGACAAAGCATCACTTTCAACCGAACTCCGCTCAGAATCGTTTTTATTAAGCAACGGTTTATCGTTGCTTATAGATACAAATCAATTTCTCCTTTATATCCTATCTGCCTAATTTCTCACCAACAACAGTGGATGCATCCGTCCCCATCATCCCTGGACAGTTTTTTACGGTGTACATTCGTGGCCCAATAACCGATTAATAAAATGTAAAAAACAAAAAATGTATGTGTAGCGGTCGGATAATTTTTAAATAAGAGAAAACAGAGGAACAGTTCGTGAGGAAGTATATCTCACTCACACCCCTCCCTCCCCACCGTTTGACCGTTTTTGGGTAGCAATAAAGAACTTAAATTTACCCGCGTAACAGCATAATTTAGTACCCGCTCACTGCAGGCTACTGCAATATAATGGTATTTGTTACCTAGGTAGGTACCTATATATTCAATATGCATCAATTAGTAACATGATTAATATGGGTAATAGGTATAGGTTAGGTATATTATAAAGATTGATATATATATATATCATATTATATATAACGAAATGTGATGTAAACCGTATTCATTTACTTACTGTGTAGTCAATAGCTATTGACATATTTGATTAGTAATTATTTAAATCGTATATACATATATACGAGACCTACCTAATTAAATACAATTCATTGAAACGCAATATTATCACGTCAGAATAACTTATTATTGAATAACTCTTAAGTCCGTTGTGGTAGACGAACAAAAACATTAAATTAATATTTACTTCGTGTTATTATTAATATTATAAAACATCTATAAGAAAAATGAATAAACGATTTTTTTTTTTTTCAAAGTTATTCACACGAAGGTTAGGATTTTTACGTATGAAAAATGCTGAAAAATGATGTCAAAAATGTCCTAAAATAAAAAAAAAAACCTAATAGTAAAACCTAAAGGAATAAAAATTAAACACAAGTCCACTGTAACGTAAAATGGAAAACATAACATTATTTTTTGTTTTTGTTATATAACTGCCCACAAAACAAAGCACAATACATATTTGCGTTTGAATTCGAACCAACCTAACAATAATAATAATTATCGTATTGTGTCGATTATAATATTACCTGTGTCCTATGCCGTTATAGCGGCTGCAGAACACATACCTACCATCCCTGATGCGCATTCCCGCCAAAATATTTCGGAACATTGAAATGACGACTTAACCCCTCTGATATAATATTATACTGCAAGTGCTCGGCGCGCGCATTAACCCGAAATTAACAAATATATTAGAGAAACAAACCCTTAATCGAAATTTAATTTAACATCATCAACCTCTTAATATTAAATTTGGACCTACCCGCTATATTGCCGACCGTATATATATGTATACCTGTATGATATTTAATAATATATTTTTGCGCGCCAAACGGGTTTGTAAAATATTTATTAATTATATAATATATATATATATATAGGTATCTTAACGGCGATCGTAATATTCGTAATACGTGTACCCTCATTAACACCATCACACGCGTGTAAACGAAGAAAACAAATTTATTTCATTAAACATCATAATATCGGAACAATATTACCGAAACGATATCGTTTGAAAATTATATAATTACTCCCTCCTCCCCTCCCCAAAAAAAAAAAAAAAAAAATAAAATACATATGTATATCAATACATTTTTTAACGATTCGGACATCTGATTCTATGTCATCTACCTGCCTAATAGTTATCGTTATCAATTGCTGCGCTGTTTATAATACGAGAAAATTTCCAGAATCCAGAAATTTAGTACAGTCAGGTACCCATATTCGGTATTATTATAGTAATTCCGTATTTATTTACGAGTAATCGAAAACTCGAAACAATACCTGTATAATATTGTAAAATTTGTATTTGTATTGAGACGACCGTTGAAAAAAAATAAAATAAAACCTACCGAAAAAATTACCGCCCCCACCTATTCCGCGCAGTAGAAATTATGAAAGAGTATGTACATGAAAATAATAATATCAATGCAAAATAAGAACGAAAATAAAAAAAAACCTTACCTTGGAACGCGAGCAGTGAAAAAACGAACAGCGCAGTTTCCGGACGTATCATGCCGCTTATATAGAAACGTTTAATCAAAGTATTCGAACCGTTTAAGGTACTCGTGCACAGGTGGTGAATTTCAAACGGTAATTGATGATAATGAGCGGCGTCGGCGTGAAATCGTCGATTGGACCGCGGTAAAAAAGCGAGTTTTTTTTCTTTTCTTATTAATTAATCATTATAACCGTTACGATAGTGTATATTTGTTAGTTATTCGAATTTGGTATTTTCGTTTGTTTTTTTTTTTTCTGTGTTTTTCCTCCAACGCGTATAATGTTTTACTATCGTTTACACTTTATTATACAATATTACGGTCATCGCCGCGCGACAATAACATTATTATTATTATTACCGTTTTGTGATAATATTAATAACAACATTAATGTTATCCCGCGGTTTCGGTTGGGTCCCGACGACGACGACGGCCGTGCCGTCGGTTTGCTTTGGCAAACTGTGCGCGGCGCCGGAACTCGCGGATGTTCAGGGGCGCGAAAACAATACAACACGCGCAAGTGAACAGCGCTCGCTGCCGGGTCCGGCGGCGCGTCGCGCGCGTTCCGTCGTCGTCGTCGTCGTCGTCGCGTTGCGGGTGGCGGCGGCGCGGCGTCGGCGGCGGAACAGCGGTAGCGGCTCTGATGGCAGCGGTAATAATGACTGTATGGTAGTAAAAGTAATACGCTCGCGGGTCGCGAACAAAACGCGGTCGGACGCCAAAGGTTGCGTTTCGGAATTCGTCGGCTGTCAGCGGAACACGGCGCGGCGGCGGCGTCTGCGGAGAAACTGCACATCACAGTTCGCCGCCGCCGCCGCCGCCGCCGCCTCCTCCTCCTTACCCCTCCTCCTCCCATCGTATAGTCTCTGTCGCCGTTTTAGGCAATATCCCGAAAATATTATCATAGAGCCGCGAATTTAATGTACTAACCCTCCGATGCCCGTTCCTTCCCCGGAAAAAAAAGCAGCTCGCTCGCAAAGCACTTAAAATCCTGAAAAAGCGGCTCGAAACGCATTTCATCCAATTCCAAAAAATAATACACTAATATTATAAATACGTTAAAAAATTAAAAAAACTAAACAAAAACAACAACATTGGAATGCGATGAAATGCAATAATTCGAAGACCGAAAATCCTAAAAGCTCATCGAAAATTGAAACAAATGTTTCAATGCTGAGTTAATAATAATTATTGTTTTGTAGTTCGAACTTTGCGCGTGGAAAAACTATAAGGTAGAACAAAACACTCGCGAGCTGAAAAACTCCGTCACTAAACCCAGTTATTTTGTACTATAGAAATATTCTTCTTAAAAATACTATAATATTACATTTAAAAAATAAATGGTTACGATCAGAGGAGAATGTTGTAATCTATATACAAATGTATGTACAAAATCTCATCCCTCCGGTTTTTTTCGGGAGCGAGGTTTGTAGTAAAGAGTGGTATTCGAAGAGAAAAATACACCTTGCTCTCGCAATAACGTGTTGGAATTCAACACGATTCTTATTATCACTCCAATTCGCTTGTAAAACAACCGAGCTCATGTGGTTCAGTGGTATCGAGAACGAGATATATAATATAATATATAACAGACACAATACCGCATAATATAATATAGTTTCTATTTTCGGGAGAAATACGACAAAAATTGCATTCACTGTATAAATTCACATTCTCAATATTATTAATATTTCGGTTTAGTTTTATAGTTGTTTTTAATTTCTATCGTAAACTACTATCCGATCACGAGAATGGAAGAGGGGCGGGTCACATTCCTCACAATGTCTTACCGCATAACCGCGACAGTCGTCATTAAAATGTTTCGGTATAATTTGTTCGTGTTTTTTTTTTCCGCTGCTATAAATTATTGTCGCGAAAAACCGTGCGACTGTATTGCGCTTCTATGAAAATTTCAATACTGTCAGAACATTTTTTCTTACGTTTTATAACAAGTATGCCAAAATATCTAACCAAAAGTCTACGGAGTGCCCGTAAAATTATTGTTAACCGGGATTTTTACACTTAGTCACGGCGGCGGCACACGTTTAGATGGATTTTGCCATGAAACGAAATATTATAATTGTTATTATTATTAAATTTATTGTTTTTGTTTACGTTTCTCTATAATATACCTCGGTAAACGTGAACGCCAGTGGCGCATAGTATATAGGTAATGTACCGATATTTTTATTTTTTTTTTTTTTTTAGATACTCCACTGTCGTCGTTAAAAATATATAATATCGTATAGCCAAGTACGTTTTTCTCATTACGATCTTACCTCGACGACCGGTTACTGCGGTGCCCAGTGAAATTCCAATTTTAATCTGCAGTCGAGAACTTTTTACGTTTTATTGTTGTACATAGGCGTAAAAGAAAAAGTGTCATTAAAGATATATACACAAGAGGGGAATAGTATAAAAATGAGTAAATAATATAGGACGTTGAATAAAAGTGGTGAAATGAGAATGTATTATAAGGTTGAAATTCAGGGGCGCGGAAATTATTCTGGGGGAGGGGGAGCTATAATTAAATTAGTCGATAGTCGATTTATTTATTTAAAATAATTATTTTAATTATTCTTATTATTTTGGATTATTGAGAATCACAATATATCGATCATAATGATAGTCATTTTTAATAATACTGCAGATTAATAGTACATACAATTATTCTCCTTGAAATCAGTTAGGTTTCCTCGGTCTCCTGAGCGCCTTAGCATATTAATAACATAAAATAGATATAATAACAATATGAATAAAGATAGATATTAAATACTATTGTTAGATACGGTATTAACCATAGGCGTGCGCAGGACTTTTCCGCAGGGTGTGCCATAAAGAAAACGGGCTATTATTCCTTGGCCTTGTATCCTCTCCCCTAAACAAAGAAGATAGCGAATCCAAATATCGATTTATTAAAAATCATATTGTTCAATTATAGAGTATACAAGTATTAGGTATATTACCTTATAACAATATTTCACGAAAACATTATTATATATCTGAACATATCTTTAATAATAAATTACATTATTGGTCAACATTTCAATAAAACTCAGTGTCATCACAATTACAATAGATCCTGAATCCAAAGCAGTGATAAGTAACATCGGGAACAACAGTAAGTGGTTAATAACTACAATAATAGTAGTAGTATAATAATAGTATATAATTATTGTCGTTAATGTCGTGTACGTACACGTGGCTTATGCGAGTTACAACTTGACGCTGTCAAAAAATTTTAATTCCTGGGATTAATCGAAAAAAAGTTACATTTCTAATGAAGTACACACAGTGGTCGCTTGTACAGCATTTTATTTATCATTGAAAAGTTAACAAACTGGATTTTCTGAATTATTGTTATTAAAAGATAATAATTGTTTTGGCTATAAGTATCATTTACGCCAAATCACGAAGGCTTACCAACAGAACATCTATGTGAAGTAGACGAGAAAATGGCGATGGAAGCGAAAAACGAAAGTAACATAAAAGTTTATCGCAGAACTTCGTGTAAAATCGTATAAAATGGGTTTTTTTACGCGTACGAGCCTAAATTTTACTTTCTATACGAAAGATTAAATACAAACTATAGAAAAAAAATAAAAATCTAAAACCTATAAATAGGTATATTTCAAATATTAGTACAGTGTTTCTAGAGTGATGTTGACATCCACAAATTACCTGATTGCGTACCACCTACATGACATATTGGGACTACATTATACACAGTGATCAATTCTCGATCAGACACTCAATATCTTAAAAAATATTAACTTTTTGAGAAATTTGTTTTTGAATAATTTAAGAAACAAGCAACTCTATTATGTTACATATTACAGTTGTTTTTTTATCACCTTTATATTTGGTGGTAAACACATTGCCCGCTTTTGATTTGTAAGTAGCAACTTATATTAAACATTTCTAATATGGAATTTTAATAGGGTTTTATTGAGGAGTGATCACTCTGTATGCATAGTAAATGACGCAGCTGCATCGACGGAAGTTCGTAGTAAAAACCACACACACATATTATTATTATTATAATAATATGAAGTTTTCGATTTTTCCGTGACAGAGTGATTTCGCTTTTGATTGTGGGCCGATGCCGATGCAACATGCTATTATAATAAATTCGTCTCAATAATATTATATTTACCGGGTGTTGGAATAATTTCCGAAAAATATAAAGTGAACGATTATTATCATTACTATTAATTTCGGGGGGTTGAATAAGTATGATACTTTTATCACTAAAAAAATGATTAGTAAACTATTTATATTTAATACTATATAAACCATATTAGAGTTGAACCGCCAAAAACCTCCTGTGTCAGCCGTTCGTACATTTAGATTTGTTCATGCACAACAAGTGCTGGTTACGAGAAGTATAGATCGGGAAAAAAGTACACAGTAAAATATTATACAGTACACAGTAATATTCGGGAATGTTATTTGCATTATAGAATGATAAAACACAATGGTTCCTAGTACTGAGACTCGTTTCGCTCGCCCGGTGGAAGACATAAGCGCCAAAATGAACTAGGAAAAAAATATATCGTAAAAAAGCGTCAAAATCCTAGATACCTGTGTGCCACGGTTAATAGATATATTATATTATAATATGTGTATTTATTAACCGTGTCTGCGTGTTATTAAATTTAGAACTATATTATTCTTCAGAAACTTCAGACGTTTAATCTTAATCGACAAATTTATTATGTGATATTTTTAAAGATCGAAAAAAATCAACCAATTTAATAAAATTATACTTATTTTTATGTATATTTGATCGATTATTGACAATTTTAAATACCTAGTTATATAAAATTTATAAAATGATAATTTTGGGGCCAACGATACGTCATTATTGCACCTTTTGGCGCTTATGTCATATAGCCCGCCCGCTCATCAACTCGAGTGCAGTAAAATCAGAATTTTAATCGAAAAAAAAACCTGATTTGTTGTGTAAAATTACATAGGGTAGGTACTATGTAACGGGGGGGAAAATATGATGTAAAAACGTTTACTTTACGAAGTAGCAAAAATATTTTAAAAACCAATGATTATTATTATTACATATCATTTTTCTGTATTTTATGCGTTTCCATGATTACCGTATCAGTATACCTACGTAGCATACGTGTTTCGTTTTTTATCTTTTGGGACAGTTCAAATTATTATATAGGTAATAACTTTTCAATAACAAAACCGACACTACGCGACACTTGCGATTCAATTATGATTTCGTGTGTTGTGTTTATCTAGGTACCAGGTACCTATATACGCCCTAAGATTTCGTTACTGGGAACTAGCGACATTCCCATAATACGGCTGAATCCTAGTATACTTAAATCGTTTTTTTTTAATGCTAAGTATGTTTTATATATATATATATATATCGCTAAAATGTGTATCATACAAAATATAGCTGGTACCACGAAAAATGTGCGTAAATGCTAAATAAAAAAAATCGTTTTAAATATGTAGACAAATAAATTATATTGACCTATTACTAAGTAGCCGTGTATAGCAGCGAAAGCTATAAAACAGTTACTATAGAAGAAGAAAATTAAGAAGTAGATATTATAGATAAAACATGATATAATAATTAGAGGATAGATGGTCGATACCTTGATACTTTTAAGACTATATCCAACATCGATATCTAGGAGAGATTATCGGTAGATACCAATCGATTTCGATATTTTATTGTGTTAAAATAATTAGTGATAATTAGTGATAACATGTTAACCACATTGTGGTTAAATAGATTAAATTAAATAAATTATTATTTTTTAAATGTTCTAAAAATTTTAGGTTTTAAATCTAAAAATAATAATGAGCTGATATTGGTGACGAGTGCGGCCACTGTTGTAGTTCGATAGTTGGGAAGGTGAGATACATAAATTTATATAAATTATACCTGTAACTAACTATAAATCATTGCGATTCGACAAATTTTTTAAAAGGCCGTAATAATTACGATTTTCGTTAAAATTTAATTTTAAAACTTTTATAAAAAAAAAAATATATATGAATAATACTAAATTACATTTATTTTTTTTTAAAACACTATGTACGATTCATTACGAACCTTTTGATAAATGTCCAAGCATTTATATTTAATATAACTATTTTATCCACAGAGTAGGTATTTACAAATAAAAATTACGTAGTTCAAAAATGATTCAATTGTTCTGAAAATTTTATCACGTCTAAAAAAGACAATTATAAGTTTTTGTTCAAATTTCAAGTCTCTACGAATATTTTTAACTGAATTATAACTAAAAAACAAATTGAAAATAATAATAGCATTATTTCTATATTTTTTCAGTTTTGCTCAATTATTACAAAAATTACAGGGAAAATTCAAAAAACGACTCTCTTACTCACCAACTGGAATCCAAATTCAATAAATAAAATCTCTTGTATTTCTATATGGAACAATGTGTATGGTAGAAAACATAAGCCGTATAAATTTAAAATAATGAAATTGTTGCGCCGTAATTTCAAAATATCGTTTTTTCATCTATTATGGTTTTTATTATAAAAACTACTTTAGGTATCAAAAAATAATTTTCTCTGATAGTGGCTATATATTTATAGAACAAAAACGATCTCTTGTCATTTTTCGATTGGAGCAATATTTTTGGTAGAAAAGCTGTTCACAGACAGAGAAAATAAAAATATTAAAAAAAAATACACATCATAGTAAAACCAATAGATTCATCGCTCCGAATCTAAAATTCTAAATAGTGTTAAAATAATAAATAATTTGAATGGTAGTATATTAATATTTGTATTTTGTTTTTATTTTCAAACAAAGATATCGACCATAGAGTATTGAATTAAATACAATATCGAGTATCGAGTTCTAAATTGTTGGTATCGCTCATTTCTTAAAATACAAGTAATATTAGGCACATGCCGTTTGTAAGGGTTCGATAAACATATGCGTAAACTCAGACTTACCAGGACGGGGGCATGCCAATGTCTATAGCGTATCCTCCAAGGACCAATATAGTTATAATAGTTATAAGTGATCGTATGAAATCACGATTGGTGTATATTACACGAAACGTGATAAAGATAATAACTTATATGTAGATATTATGTAGTTTATATAATAAAACTGTAAATTCAAAATGTCGTATGCATTGGTATTGCCTATATATTTAGTCTGACTGTATATAATACAATATGCACATTGCACTTCCATAGGGTTCGAAGTTTATCAGACGATATTCTAATTCAATTAAAGACACCTGCATTTTATTTTACATATTAATGTACGCTCGGAGGGGCTGTATAGCATAATATTATTATACAGGGTGATTCATTCAACTGTAAACTCTCATTATCTCGGAAAGTATTAACTTTTTTCGACATTTTTTTTTTTTTGAAAACTTAAGAAACAAATAGTTCTAAAATATTACGTCATCATTTTTTCGTACCACTCTTTTGGAGGGGGGAAATGACTACCTTTGATTACCGTACTAAAATTTTGATTTTTAAATAACAACCTATTTTGAAAATGCCCTAAATAGAGGGAGTATTGTTTAAAATAAATTTTGGTGTTGGAATTTTTGATTTCCGTTCACCCGTTGACGAGATATTTCACTTTTAAGTTTTGGGTGGATGGAGAGTAGTGGTATAAAATTAAAATTCCGCGCGCAGTTCGTTATACCGACAGTTTTAAGTATTACATCTCGAGTTTTAAGTAATAACCAGTTTAAAAGTCTCCAAAGTATAAAGGTGTTAACTGATTATCTCTACTACATACAAACGATGTCATCTGATTAAGCCGACTTGCGATTGAGTACAACCTAAATTCAAAATACTATTTTAAGATTAGTAGATTGTGATGATAACACCTTAGCTACTGACATGCCAAAACCATATTTTATCCATAGACCTATAAACTAAGTTATAAGTTTATAGGTCTATGATTTTATCAAACTTTCAAGACTGCGGTTACATGTGGTTGTAACCATGAACCACGGTTATAGAATTTTATCCGTGATTAAAATAAAATTTGTATAGGTACATAATAATAATAATAATAATATGTATTTTAATATATTTTTTACGGCTACCTAACTAAAACTTACCAATTAGTTATACGTTGTCTTTGACAAGTATCCAACTCACATATGTAAGTACCTACTAATTAGAATTTTATAAGGACTTATTTGTTTGGTAAATTATTAAATAAAATACAAGATCATAAAAAAAAAACCGTTTGTGACATAATTATTGTATTATAATTTTAATTGTTCTAGCAATTGTATGGAAATTCAAAATAGATACTGTAGTATTAGTATTATTGAAAAAAAAAAATGTTTTCAATGGGTGATCTTATAGGTAATATATTACCATCACAAGTCTCACCATGGTTTTACCTAATCGATAACATAGATTATAAATATTTCTTTATTATCGTGAATCGGCCTTGTCATCTGTATGTAGTTAAGATTAGCACTTATAACCTTTATATCTTCGGAGCTTTTACATTGTTATTAATTAAAACTCCCGTGTTATACTTAAAACTATCGGTGTAACGAAACTCGCGCGGACATTTTAACTTTCCTCCCGCCCAAAACTTAAAAGTGGAATATCTCGTCAACGGGTCGATGGAAATCAAAAATCTCAACACCAAAATTTATTTTAAATAATACTCCATCTATTTAAGGCATTTTAAAAATAGGTTTCCGTTTAAAAATCAAAAATAGGCAGTCATTTCAACCCCAAAATTAGTGGTACAAAAAGTGATAACGTTACATTTTAGAACTATTTGATTCTTAAGTTTTCAAAACAAAAAAAAATTTGAAAAAGTTAATACTTTCCGAGATAATGAGTGTTTCTAGTTGAATGAATCACTCTGTATAGGTACCCGGTGCCTATACCTCTAAAGTTCATTAATGCATATGTATATATGCATTAATTACATTTTATGTCGATGCTTGTTATATAAAATTATTGTTTTTAATGATAAATCACCAAAAACTTCCAATTTGACGACGTGTCTACATTTTTCAATAATTTTTTAAAAATTAAAAAAAAAAAATATAAACTATGTTCATAAAATATTTATGTTTTTATAGCAATGGGAAATGCATATTAGTAATTTAGAGAGCGATATATGTTAATTTCGATGGTCGATGCATAGTAAAACGGAATTGTAATGATCTGCAAAAGCAGTGTAGCGTGTCTAGGAATTTTGAATGTAGCAAATAGGTAATAAATATATTTTTTTTTATTAATTAACATTTAATTATTATACAATTATGGTTTATCTATATACTCATATGTATTTCAAGATTAAAATACTAAATAAATACTGATAAATAGTAGTTATATTTTCAAGCTATTCGGGAGGGTGTGGGGGTTAACTCCTAAAACTTCTAAACTCCCCGCCTGTACACGCCACTGATCGGTGGTATTATAAAAATTGCCAAAGCTACTGTTTTTATGGTACATAGGGTTATGAGTGCCTGTGATTTTTTTTTTATGTTTCTTATCCACTAGCTCTAATAGGTACAATAATAAATAACTATATAGTATTTTAATAACACGAAAATGAAATAATCATTTATTTTTACTAATATATTATTGAATACATTCACACATTTTATTTACATACAAAATGAAATATTAAATTATTTAAACAAGTAAAAACACAGATCGATATAAAGGATTATATACGTAAACATAGGTAAGTTAGAGAGGAGCTACATATATTATTTTTTTAAATTAAATAATATATAACGCGTGTAGTAAACACGAAACAAAGTGTAATTTTCGGTATTTCATTTTTGAGTATATTTGGTAGCAATTAAATTATTCACCGTCTCGTTGTATAGGTGCATGTTTACCCGCAGCATAAACAACCTTGTTTCATTTTTTAACACTGTAACCATGTTTTCAATCTAGCACAGCATATTATGTAGTGTACTCGTATAAACGAGCAACAAGCATATTATAATAATAATATACTGCGCAGAGGTCTGTTATCTATATAATGTAAAAGAAGAAACTGTCATATCAATGCACAGCTCAAACCGCTGGGTCTATAAAAACTCGAAATTTATCTAATCGAAATTTATTTAATCGAAAAATTACATGGCACCTTTTTTGTGCCTTTTTAATTTACTTTCTTACGGTATCATCGCCAAAACTTTTGAATCACTTTTGAGCTTTAAAGGAATTTTAATTTTTGATAGTTTTTTCTGTAATTCGGTTATTAATACACGTAGAGACTTGAAACTTGGTAATAATACTTATATTGGACTTACCTATAGATGTTTTAAAATCATCTAATGGCTCTTTTCCTTTTTAATAAGCATTTTGAAATCAAATTTAAATGAAAATCGCAAAAAAAAAGTACGGCACTTCAAATTATGTATTACCGAACTGCGCTCGAAATCGTCTTTCATCAAGCAATAGTAAAACATTGCTTACAAATATAATTGAAATAACCTTATGTATCCTACCTTCCCAACCTATCACCTAAAAAGTGTCTGCTCCCATCCCCAGTATCCTCGGTATTTTTTTTAGGTTGCAAGCCACATTGGTATATAGGGAATACGTCAATTTTTTTATTGTAAACGCCATAAATAATTCTATATTATAATTAAAGTAAATTTTTTTATTTGAACTTATTTCAGTGATAAAAAATTCAAAATAACAATCATTAACATTCATCTAATATTACATTTTAAAGCATTTTTTTGTATTCTTTATTGTGAAATTGTAATAATGTAAATAGTAGTAATAGTAATAATTATAATAATTTTATTTCCCGTAACACCAAGGCAACCCACGAATAAACAAAAATAAATAAATAAGCAATTAGATATTCGTACCAAATTTACCTAAAAAAAACCTTATTCCACGATCTTCGGGGTTGAATTTTCAAAAATCCTTTCTTAACGGATGCCTACGTCATAATAGCTATCTGTGTGCCAAATTTCAGCCCGACCCGTCCAGTGGTTTGGGCTAGACGATGATGAATCAGTCAGACAGGATATTTTATTTTATATATATCTATGTGTATGTATAGATTATAATATATTTTATATTAATAATAACTAACTATATATCTGTAATTGGATATTGTATTTATTCAAAATACATTTTCTAATCTCATAATCGTCAAACCAGCTGCAGGCCTCCAAATATTTGATATTCGTCTGATGTATACTATTAAGCCGCCGGTGGAAGTGAGAAAAAAAATCCTAAGGGGGGGGGGTAATCGCTAAGTCACCCCTCCCTCTAAAATCCACCTCTGCCTATTTGATACCTTGACCGAAGTACATTTTAGATGTTTTTATGACGTTTATTTTTTTATTTTTTTTCTGTGATCAACTTTTCTACTAGAAATTTTGCTCCGATTTTCAAGTGTAGCACTTTTTCTGAAAGGAAATCTGACTGAGTTGGTACTTAAAGGAAATTATTTTTTGATTATCCCAAGAATTTTTATAATAAATGAGAAAAACCGGAAAAAATAGGAAAATTTATTATTTTGAAATCTTAAATTTTACGGCAATCGATTTTGGTTAGAAATTATTAATCTATGTGTACAGATATATATTAAATTTCTCCTCTACCTTCCTAATTTCTCACCTACAATAGTGGCCCGTCCATTGTGAAAGTATGTCCGATGTTTTTTTTTCTTTGCTTCTAATTTTAGATTATGTCGTATACATATTAATACTATATTTTTAAATTAATTATTATTTAATAACTTCAATTTTAAATATACCAGGTTGTAAATAATAAATTTGAAAAACCAGCAATTTACACTCCACAACTGTATAGATGTTATTATTATACTATTATATTCGCTTACGTCGCGGTTTTCAACGATTACAAACAATAATTGCTGTAGTAAATGCCTATTTAGTATTTATATAGGTATGCATGGATTTGCTAGAACAGCAGTATAACATTACTATTTTGATATAGGTACACAACGAATCCCGACACTCGCTATACAGGGTGATCAATATAATGTAAGATTTTCATTATCTCGGAAAGTATTAACTATTTTCGGTAGATAATGGTGTATTAGAAAATTAAAGAAACAAACGACTCTAAAATGCTACATTAACGTTATTTTTGCTACTCTTATTTTTGAAGGTCAAACCACTCACCAATTTTGATTTTAAGCAGTCTATGCTACAAATTCTATAAATAGACGAAGTTTGGTTAAAATAATGTTGGTGTTTTTAATTTATTAAGTTTTTAATTTTCGTCGGATCATTGACGAGATATTGAACTTTTAATTTTGCCATTTTGTAGACGTATTGAAAGAGTATATAACATTATTCAAACACCGCATACCGTACCGTTATACAAAATGATACTCTTTTTTTGTTTGGGTGAATAAAGGGTGAAAAACTATTGGGAATTTTAAAAAATACTTTCAATCAAGTACCACTGGGTGGGCATTTCACATCTTTTAGAGTTATACGTGAGTAAATCGATCAATTTTTATTAACCAAAGTAGTGTTTTTTGAGAAAAAAATAAAGCATACATCTTGCATTAGTAAAACATTACACATTTCAAAACGAGAATGAAAAAAAGTATTTTTTTTTTTTACGGAATAAAATAATTTTTAAAACTATTTTGAATACAGTATTGAATATATCCGAAAATAAAGTATTTTTAAAATATTCAGAATACTTATAAAGCACTCTGAGTACAATATTTAGATTACTACATATGTCTGCTCTGATGCAAACAAAGGAAAAACATGACTATACTACTACTCCATTCAGAATTGTTTTTCGTTTGCTATGTTTTATCGTTGAATATAATCTATACAATCAAAATTAACCTGTATAATGTATATATTACCTTTCTGACAACCTGCCTGTACAACAGTGACCTACTCGTGAATAGTATCAACTTTTTTTTTAATTGTTATTATTGTTATTTATTTTTTATTTTCCCTGAGATTATTTCGATAAAAACCATTTTAATTATCAGTCACCTGTATATACCTGCAGTATAGGTACACCACGTGCAGCGCGCGGTTTAATTATCATTTTATAATTATAGTCACTATTTCACAACGACGTGACGTAATAATAATTACTGCAGCACTTTAAGTATTGAAATACTAATTTATTACCTACCCACACCTACATTTTAATCAGAAACCCTGTTCTAGAGCACAGCAAAATTAGTGGAAGTATATTTTTTTTTCTAATTTATTTTTCTAAATTATTTACAATCTGTTATTTCGTTATACGATTAAAACAATGAGCAAATTCGATGAATATAAAATACAGGGACCAAAACGAAATTAATACCTATAACTATATTGAAGAGACAGTTATTTAACCACTAACGGCAGTAAGAATGAGATACTTTTTTAAAATATAAAAACAATAAGTAAGTAAAAAAAAAATATAATGTTTCCAAAGCAATTAAAACAAAAATAATAATAGGTTCTGTTAGCCTTTAAAAAATAAAACTTCAGTGTGCATATATATAATTTATGTAGTTTGTGCTTAATTTTATTTTTTTTTAAGTTTTTTTCTTATTTAATTTAAATTAGTTCTGAAAAAATGTTGATTTTTGATACCTGCCTAATATCAATGGTGTGACAAACCCAAAAATTGCATTTAACATCTTAATATTTTGTATTATCTCCTCGAGGAATTAAAAAATGATTTCCTTTTTCTAGAAGATATGAATTAGGTGTACATAAGAAAAGCCAATATAATATATTATATTCGAGATGCAACATTTTCTTTATTGTAATTTAAAATTATATGTATTTGTTTTTTTTTTTGATTATCAAAACCATGTGAAGTACTTAGAATAATAAAATGGTGTGAAATTAAAAAATGTTTACGTGAGTAAAATTCATCAACAAAATCAATAAGTATAAAATATATGAGTATACAGGTATAAAATATANATCTTAATTGCAAATAATAACGAATACAAATTTATAGTGTATTAAAGTTTAAGATATGTCTTGGTTTGTTCATGTCATCCAATTTGTTTATTTAAACATTAAACAGAGCGATAATTTTATGAATCGTTGTCTGAAGTCCCCAACAACATTACTAGTGGCGTACTAACGGGGGGGGGGCAAACCCCCACCCTTGAAATCTTAATTACAAATAATAACGAATACAAATAATAACGAATACAAATTTATAGTGTATTAAAGTTTAAGATATGTCTTGGTTTGTTCATGTCATCCAATTTGTTTATTTAAACATTAAACCCCCTCCCTTAAAAGTCAGGTACTTAGGTACGCCATTGAACATTACTATGCTTTTTGAATTAAAAAATAAATATTATTATTTATTTACTATTACCAACATCGTATTTTCACTTGGTGGTATCACTTATAAAAGCACAATAATGTTTGGGAAGGTATGGGGTATTTTTACTTTTACTTTAACTTATAACGTGTTTATTATTTTAAATTTAGACGGTATTGTAATCGCAATAAATTATGTATAAAGGACACTAAAATTGTGAGTACCTATATAAGTAATCACTATTTTATATACACATAATATGTAAGTGAATAATTTCCCTTTGGTTAAGATAAATAATATTTTATCTGTTAAAGTTATCGCAATACCCATGTATCCTAAACATTAAGTATAACAAGTTGATTAAATCCTAATTATAGTCGTCAATGTAGGTAGATCGAGGAAAAAATGGTTGTTGGTTCTAATAATTCTATTGTACGTTATTTTCAACAGGATTTTAAAAAAATTAACGCAGTTAAAATATTTTCCAACAATATTGGTTGAATATCACATCCTGCTAATTTAATTAATTGCAATATTATAAGAATTTGTTCAAAATATATTTTTAATTTATCAGAAGTCTAAAAGCACAATACGTGTTCATTTTTATTAGTTTTCCGATTATGTAAGTATCTATTTTTTTTTTATAGCTGACCACTGCGGACGTGTTGATTTAATTTATACCTATATATTTAAGGTTTTTAACGTAATTATGTATCGTGCATTTTCTATATGAAATATAATCTTTGGTAAAAACGTATTTTCTAAAGAGTATAATTTAGTAAAATTTAAGATACGGTCAGTGTCCCATCACAATAATAATAAGTATAGGTGAATCATTTATTTCAATATTTTATAGATTCTGAGCAGAGCAAGGAATGTATTGGTTTTACTATGAGATGTATCTTTTTTTTAAAGGCGTGACGAAGTGGGAGTCGTCGGTGCGGGAGACCGCGGAAGGCTTAAATACGCCATACGCATCACTAATTAAAACACTTTTTTTGGTTCGCCCAGCAGAAGCAAACATTTTTTGCTCACTCACTCCAACCATACATTTTTTTCCAAACCTATACAATAGTTGCAGATACCAAAGGCGAGCTGCTGTATTTAGTTTTCCTTATCCTGTTTACCTGGTAATTGTGCTTGTTGTCACCGTTGTTTTACCATAGACTGTGTTATTTCTTCAAAAAAATATATATATAATATTCTAGTACGTAGACGGCTATACACATCTTACTGACCGGCTGTAAATGCAGAACGGACGTAGTCGTAGAGTCAACGTCTAATTCACTCATCTCCGTGAGATGGTTGTCTATACGCTTAGAAAGGGTGGTCGAAAAAATTCTCAATTCTCAATTACATTTCTCGCTAACACTAGCATTGTCTATACACACCTGGGTACCGCGTTGTGAGCCAAAAGCAAAAAAGAATATTCACACGTCTATTGGGTACCTAACGAGGTGTACACATTGCAACGATCAATCGATACCTATACTCCTTATATCTTGCTTCTAATATTTTGAGCAACGAACTTTTTGCGAACTTCATGCACAAAATATAAGGTAAGTGTTAACCTTACATATTTTCGTAGGAGAATATTAATAAGAGTAAAATAAGCAGAAGAGAAGTATACGATAGGCAATAGCCATCGTCTATAAATATAATAAGTACGTATTTTTATCGACACAATATAGGTATTCGTACATATATTACAATACAATCCGAACGACCAAGCACACACATACACACATCAATTTGTCAACATATTACTCTGTGAGTCTGTTCAAGGTCTTGTCCGACCGATTGCGCGTTGTGGCAACACTGCCGTCAATCATCCTATCGATAGATAGATCGCCGCGCATTCGCGTCGTGCGTAATGCATACGAATATGAATACACTTATACCTATCACCCCCGTATAACCTTTTTACCCATCTATACTCTTTCCCATACTCTACTCTCTCCTTTCCTTCTCTCCTTTTTCTCCCTTCTCTCCCTTCTACCTTCCTTCTGTTCACTACTATTTTTTTTAAATTAATTTTTATTCTACTACAGGTATATCTGCTCGACATCGATCATCTGATAGTTTTGAATACTAAACTGATAGCTGTCTCCCGTGCTATGTTATGGCTTTATTTTAAATTTAACACCGGTATACATGGCGAATTTTATCCCCTCGTAATTTTTTCCTCGGAGAGGGGGGAGTTAAAATTGCACGAGGTAAATTTTCGAACACGGTAAGAGGTGAATTTTAACTTCTTGTTATTTTTACTTTTAGGGAGAGGCAGTAAAATTACACAAGGTAAACTTTTACCTTGAGAAATTTACCCCCCCTCCCCACTTATAATTTGTACCAACTCTTCTTAAATAAATTTAATAAAGCTTCAATAATCAATAAATGCTTAAATAAAAGTACGAACCTTAACTATTTTTAAAATAGAAAAAAATAAAAATAATAGTCCCTTGCTATACTAACTAAATACAGAATTACAGAAACAAAAACCAACATGTCTTATAATACATTTAGGGATATAAAAGTTATAAATATAGCTGTGCTTACTTAATTTTTGATCTCTGAAGAGTTGTATGTACTGCACGAATATAAGTAACAAAAAAATGAAATCAATATCTTATTATAAATTTAACAAATGACAGTTCGGTTAACCAATATTATCAAAATTTACTATTTATTACTATTTTATAAGTACTCATAGAAATTTTATTTTAACTCTATTCATATAGGTATTGGTTGTTAAACACTTATTTACCTTTAAATTTGTTTAAGTTCTAAATTATTATTATACCATAAAATTTAATTGTTAGTAGTGAATTCTTGCAGGAATTTTGACAATATTTTTTATTTTCAACAATATAGGCTAAGCCCAATTAAAAAAAATAAGAGACATCTATGTAAAACCAATATATTCTTTGCTAAACTCAGAATCTAAAGAGTACTAACTTTTATTTTTTATTCAAATACTTTATTTGAGAAGTACCTATTTTATTTCATAGATAATATATAATCGTATATGTGTATATAATCAATAATACATCTATCATATTATCTTTTATCCTACTCGACAATATTTGTTTTCTATTAAAATACAATAAGTAATTGCTGAGTGAGACAAAAAATTCAGGAACACCTGATAATGATTATGGCCTATCCATTAAATATTATCTATGACCTATTCGTAAAATATATTTTTATGTAAGTATTTTAAAAGCATTTTTTATAAGATTGATGGCTAAGTTGAGTAAGTACTAGGTACACATGTGAAAAATCATAACCATAAACCAAATTTAAAAATGTCTATGACTGGCGAATTTTACATTGAAAAAAGTTACCCTTTGAGGTAAAAATTCACCTGTGACACCGGAGCTATTTAAAACAAATTATACCTACTCAAATACATTTTCCACATGAGGGAAACATTTTCAACTTTGGCCGATATGAATTCATCTATTGAAAATTATACAAAACCATTTAAAAAATTATGAAGGTACATGAAAAAAAAAATATATATTATTTCTATTTTATTGACGATTTTAAACTTACTACTAAAGTATACTGTAGGTACTTGCAGCGAGTTCAACAGTCAATAGATCTAAGGTAAACTCCATTAATATGACGTAACCCACATAATTATTTTATGATTTGTCTTCTTCTGTGTGGTAGTAAAGTGGAATGTATTGGACAATCAAGGAACAAGGGATGTTGACTTAATTCAATTGGTAAATATGGTCCAATAATTGAAATCTAACAATGGCTTTTTCGAGCATAAGAAACTTGCTTTGAGGAGTTTACAATCGCGTTTTAGTAATTATTTGAGTGAAAATTGACATGTAACATCCGACAGGATTCATTGTAAGTCTGCATTTACACAAAATATTTACAATTCAATATAATTATTGTATACTTATATTAATGTGTGCACGTCACACAAAGATTATAAAATAAATAGTAAATAAATAAAAATAGTGGATATACTTTGAATAAACCTGCACAGTACACACTGTCTTTATTATTTGAAAAATGTCAACATTTTCAAATTTGATATTCCCTCCTGGGCAACATCCTAAAAATATACCACTGATTATGTTCTACACAATTATTAAAATTAGAAAAAAAACACTGACCGACACGAGAAGAAGAAGATTAAAATTATACAGAGCATGCAGATTTTAATAGTAACAGGAGCGTTCTGAGATCAATTTACAGTTAGATATTAAAATTGATTGTTAGTACTTTTTTTATTATAAAAATGATCATTTATCCATAGCGATAAAGTATGTAACGTATGTGGTTGAGTAAAACCGCATTTCTATTACAAAGATTTATTATTGCCTTCAATATTAAAATTACAATATAATACTACTTAATATGTTTTTCGAATTACAAATTCGTTAATCATTATTTTATTCGTTAAAATTTAATAATTTTTTCCAACAGTAAATATCATAGAGGTATACGATTTTGAATATTTTTGAAGTCTATGTAAAATTAAAGTATAGTTTAAGATAACCTTCTTGTTAGAAAACGATTTGCGTTAAAAATGTTTTATTGACTAATGACTATTTATTGTATAATATAATCAAAAAGCAATTCCCCAATATAATTATTGATTTAAATAAAGTTATTATTATAAAAAAAACTTATCAATAAATTATTTTTAAAATATATCTATTTGAGTACTCATGAAATAATTTATTCAAATTTTATAAAACTCTAAAAAATACCTTTGATGTGTATTAAAATAATTCGGTAACCTATAGAGTATACATATCATATACGCATATTGCATACAGTTACACGGTGACAGGTGTGGCGTAAAAATATTAAAATCAGCAATATTGAGATATACTCGTATGTACAGTAATCTAACACTTTTTTCAAATAATCAAATATTATAGTTTGAAAAACAGGCGAAGGAGAAGAATAGGTATTATAGTATTATAGTAACTAAATACATCGACTATTATTATGTCTTATGTCCTACATATTATACATATTATTCATTTTTTTTTTTTAGTGAGAAATTTATTGTAATGTGTATAATTTCTACCAGAAATCTTGCTCCAATGTATCAAGTTTGGCACCTTTTCTGAAAGATGTATCTAGTTGGTACTTAATAAGGTTAATTTTTGATTTTACAAGTGATCTTCATAATAGTTGAGAAAAAACGTAGAGATAAACGAACAAATATTTACGGCGTGGAGTAACGATTTCATGATTTCATATTTTTGTAACTTATGTTTTCTACTAGAAATCATGCATCAATTAAAAAATAAAAAATAAACCTTTATTTTCGCATTTTTATCTAGTTGCTAACGATGAAAATCGTTTTTTGATTTTTCAATTAGTTTTTTTTAATAATTGAGCAAAACCTATTGAAAAAGAGGACGGACATACTTCGCACGTGGGTGCAGCGATTGTTGCAAGTAGGAAGTTAGGAAGATAGGATACAGACGGGAAATTAATGTATATCTGTAAGCAACGAAAAACCACTGTTAACGAAAAAACTATTCTGAGCAGAGTTCAGTTGATAGTGTTGCTTTGTCAATATATACAATATATACTATAAAATTCAGTGGTCTTCAACCTTTAGGGACTCACGACCCACATTTTTAAGCATACATTTTTCTCGACCCACGTAAAGCCGATCGCACACCTGAATAAAAACGTTTGTGAAAAAACAAAAAAATAATCTAAAATTACTTAATACTTTGTAGTAGTACTATTATAACTGAATAAATAAAAATTACATTGCTGACGGAATAAACGAAAAAAAAAAAAAATGTTTTAACAGACTCGTTAATATGACTAGAATAATAACGTGACTGACATTTATAATATTGCGTATTTAAACACAGCAACAACATCGATAATGTTCGTAGATAGGATTCTTTGACGATAACAATATAATATATTAATTTGCTTACTGGCCCGGTTCACTCGTAAATTATTATACTCAATATCATACTACGAAGAATTATATCAGTACATGAAAAATATGCTGTAATCTGATATCCGTTATATATGTGTATATACAATATACCTATTGTTTTTAAATTACATTAAATTTATATTTGGTATAATGAGGGTTTTTTTTTTTTTTTTGTTGCTCTCTGGTTAAAATATTATAGAATATAAATTATATAATATTGTTTATACATAATATATTACAATAATTTTTAAACTATATTTTCATTTATTTACTTTCTGAGTTTAATAATTAAATAATAATTTTTATACCTTATATAATTGTATAAACTTAATTTTTATTTTAAAAAGAAAACTTATCACGACCTAATTTTAAAGCTTACCCGACCCAAAATTGGGTCGCGGCCCACCGTTTGAAGACCTCTGGTATGTATCATATTATGGTAAAATGACTAAAACAATGTGCGTTTCCATAACAACAATGATTGTTTAAAAAATATTAAAATAATATAAACTTAATAATGACAAAAAATAAATAAAAACGGTTGCCAATGACATCCTTATTTTTAATCTATCAATCATTTTTAACTTGAAGACCTAGGTTTTCCTCATTATCTCGAATATTAATGAAAAATTTAAAAAATGACTATTCATAAGTACCATACTTAATAATCGGAGTAAGTTTTCTGATTGAAAAAGTGTTCACATAAAAATAAACAAAGTAGGGTGGCCATTCGTCCCGGATTTCCCGGGACATTACCGGTTTAGGAACCCATGTACCGGCGTCCCTGATAAAGTTCTCGGGACACCGATTTGTACCGGGTTTGGACTTTTGCATAGTAATGTCCCGGAAATTAAAATCATTTTTAAATTGGTATTTCTTTTGCTTACTCGGTTATCGATTTAATTTGAACAAATCCTAATCGTAAATTATTTCGATAACGAACGTCGGAATGCACGACAATCACAGTTATAATAGCTTTCTAAATTTAGCCAACTTACTGCCTATAGACCTATAGTCTATACATTATACATTAGTTAACAGTTATTTGCTGACGATACACAAGTTGTACGCGAGTGCAAAATTTATCAACAGCTTTATACGTATTTATAATTTACAGTGTCGTAATTTTATACAGTTCATTTTTTTACGTAGTGACTATGCCGCCTAAAAGACTGTCATTTTAATGAAAAGTTGCAAAATGATTTCCCATTTATTAAAAAACTTAAATCTACTGACGATTTCAATGTATCNATTATTATTTTTATTTGAATTTTGAGTGCTAATTAAATAAAGATGACCTATCTAATTGATTAATTTGAATATTATTTATATTATTTATACCTAAAATGTATATACAAATACCTATGTGATTATATACTTACTAGATAATTAAATACCTATTTTTTATGAATTTTGGTGTCCCGGATTTCTAAAAATTAAATCTGGCCACCCTAAAATAAAATAAACATCTTTGTAAAATTAATAAATTCTTCACTAAACTCAAAATCTGAAAATTAAAAAAAAAACATCATTGTAAATTCAATACATTCCTTGCTGCACTCCGAATCTAAGAAAAAACTGATACTTCTGTCGGGTGTACCATTGGGGTTATAGGTATATTCATACAGAAATCCGCTTATGTATGTGGGATTGAAACAGGGCTATTAAATTGATTTTCTTTTATTGATTTCAGTTTTCTAAAAGTATTTTAAAAATGTTGATTTTGATTTATCCAAAAAAAAAAAGTAGAGGATTAATTTAAATACTAGCAACACTGGGCAGGACAACTTATGTATGAAAAATTGAATCTAGTTTAAGAAGTTATAATTATTATTTTTTTTTAACTAGTCGAATAAAAAGTGATCAATAATTAAACTTTTTAACTACTTACTAATGTCTCCGTTTTAAATAAATATTATATTTATTGATTTCAAAGATTGTGCAAGAAGGAACAAATGAGTCCGATCTATTGTTATATCTATCTATCTACGTTTATTATGATGATGATAGAAACTGAATAAAATAACCGTTTACATAATATTATAGGATGTACGAAAAACAAAAATAGTTTTCCATGAATATCTTTTTAATAAATCATATATAAAAAGGCTTAAAGGCTTTACACTGAGCAATAGGTTTCATGTATACTCATATAGTATACTAAGCTAGTACTTGTTATTGATATATACCAAACAATATAGGTAGGTACATGCTTGTATTATTCAGCATGATATTATATTTAGCATTTGCACGTTTATTTTAAATAGGCGCCTAAAAATAAAGAAATTCTTTCACAAAAAAAAAAAATAAATAGCTGATGCTGCTGATGGGTGTACCACTATTGTAAGTAGCAATTGAGGTAGATAGGATACATAAAAAGTTATTTAATTACGCTCTAACGCTCTAAGCGAAGTTCGATTAAACATGATTTGAAAGGCTTGATTTTTACAAATTTCGTTACATTTAAACTTAAACTACTACATTACGTTCTTCTTTTTTGACCGTAAATTATAATGCTTATGTTAAACCTTATGTAAACTTGTCAAGTATTTTCGCACAACCAAAAATAATTTATCCACGTAAAACCAAGTAAAAATTAAATATCGAAAATGTAGAGTGTCTATAAAAAGCTCAAAACTCGATAGAATTTTTCAAGGCCGCGTCTAGAAAAGGCTAATATTAATTGTTTTATAGAAATTATTAGTCTCTTTGATTATTTAAACTATATCATACAAATGTATATGCTATAAATACCAGAATAAAATCGAGATCAAAATCGAAACCGAAAAAACTGATACTATTTATCAAATATGAATAGTACATTAATATAATACATGGATATCTTGACAAAAACTTCTACACATACGCGTAAACACGGCGTGATAAATTTGAAGCGACCTGCTGCTGAAATTAAATACTTACCATATATGCAAACCGTTCATCTACTTCTGTATGAATATTTTCATAACTCTGAGTGTGATAAACTCTGCTGTGAATCACACAAAGATATACATGCAAACATTATTACTTATAACCATCAATCATCATAGGTTATTATCAGTCGCTTTCTTCTTTTTGCTAATGATCTCAAATTATTTTTAAAAATGAATTCTTTTAATGATTATTGCAAAATTATATTAATTCTTCAGTATCTTGGGCAAATGTTCATGGATTGGAACTGAATTTCTATAAATGTCACATTATGTATTTTTATAGATCCCGGGAAAGAATGTATCTGACTTAGGGATTACATTTGACCACGAATTAAAGTTTCATTATTATATTATTTAAATACTATGTGTTACAAAGCCCTAAAAATGCTTGGTTTTATTAAAACTCTTAAAGTCTTTATATTATGTGTATGTAAGGTCCATTTTAAAATGTGGAGCTATTGTTTGATCCTTTTAATTCATGTGGGAGTAAGCACATTGAAAGGGTTCAACGCAAATTCCTTAAGTATAAAGCTTTTATTTTAAATATTGAGCATCCTCCTCTTGATTATTATCCACTTTTACACAAACTTGGTTTATATTCCTTAGCTGATAGGAGGCGACCCACAATAATATCAATGATCCTTTTTTTTGGTTTATTTTTTATTTCTGGACGATTCATGATGTTTTTTCAGTCGTACACTCTCATTTGCATGTATAGATCCAATTTGCTGATAGAAAATATGTTCACAGGAAAAAAAAGACCATAAATATTTTTATACCTACATTTTGTAAATTTTTTCGTTTTTCTATTTATGGAGAAAACTCTTGGGAAAATCAAAAAATAACCTCCCTAAAGTACCACCCCAGTCCGATTTTTTTTCAGAAAAAGTGCTACACTTGAGAATCGGAACAAGATTTCTAGTAAAAAAGTTGTTTACGGATAGAAAAAAAAAATAAATAAACATCAGCCATTGTTATAGGTGAGAAATTGGCAGAGCGGCAATTTGACGTATATCTGTAAGCAACGATTAGGTATTGCTAATGAAAAACGGTTCTCAGCAAAGTTCGGTTAATAGTGTTGATTTTTCATCAATATAAAGTATGTTATATTATGGTAGAATCATTACATATGCATTATATTTTTTCTTTAATAATATTTGTTTTAAAAATCAAAAAATGACAACCTTAAAGTATTACCTCAGTCAGATTTCCTTTCATAAACAGTGCTATCATTGTAAATCAGGCAAAATTGCTGGTAGAAAACTTGTCATAAAAAAAAAAAAAAAGAAAAAAAACAAAATCAATTATTAAACCAAATTCATTCCGTGTAACACTCAGAATCTAAAATTGAACAAATTATTTATTTAATTCGTAAATCACAGAAAGAGAATCGTAGAAGAGATCGTATATAGAATTTCAATTTCAATCCGAAATGAATCAAATTAATCAAATCGCATTAATCGTATTTATATTATTATTGTTATAATATATTTTCTATTTTATTGTTATTGTTTATTTTTAAAACTATTATGCAAATGTTCGAACAAATTAAACTTTTGAACGACAACTTTTAATTGCATATCATAATCAAACATTAAGATTAATAACTCATTGGTAAGTTGTAACTTATACATTTGTACTAACATAAACCGTGTTAGTGTAACTTGCATATTGTATTTTTTCAGTTTATTTTTTTTTTAAGTTTTCCAAACATTAAACTGCAAAATGTGTAAAATTATAAATTTAAAATACCATCTGTGTTCAATTATACCTATATAACTTTAAAGTTTCCAAATGAAACTTTTTGAGCAGTATACGTATGATGTTAAATGTTTACTACAGTTCCAAAAAGTGTTATTACACGAGAAAGAAACTCATCATTTACAAAAATGCGTCCAACTCTTCTTATTTAGGATAAAGTAATGTACAGGGTGTTCTGCGAAGATATACCATTATATACCATATCAATGTAATATTTCCAGAAAAATAAAAAAATCAAATTTTGTTTTGTTTATATAACTTACAGAAGAAATGCCCAGGGCCGTGATATTGGGAGCAACTTTCTTATGATACTAAAAGTGCTACAAATTTATGGGGGGCTAAAGTGTTTATGGGTATTCCAATTTTTTGTAATTTTTTCTGAATATTTATTTTATTCCTATTTTAATTATCTACCATACATTGTACTTTATAGAGGTCATTTTCGACGCTATTTTTTTAAATAAAAGTACTTAAATTAGAAAAAAACGTAGGAAAACGTAAAATTTCACGATTTCATTATTTTATAAAAACACGGATGATGTTTTCTACCAGTAAAAATGATTTATTCGAAAAATCACAAGACACCTTACCTTTTTCGTTCCTTTTTTGATTTACTTTTATACGATATCATCGCCAACACTTTTGAATCACTTTCGAGTTTTTTATGAATTTTAATTTTTGATAGTTTTTTTTCTGTAATTCGGTTATAAATACACGTAGAGAGTTGAAACTTGGTAATAATACTTATATTGGAATTACCTATAGACATAGTAAAATTTCCAAAGCCATCAGATGGCTTTTTTCCTTTTTAATAAGCGTTTTGAAATCAAATTTAAACGAAAACCTCAAAAAAAAAGTACGGCACATCAAATTATGTATTACCGAACTGCGCTCGAAATCGTCTTTCGTCAAGCAATGGTTTATCGTTGCTTAAAGATATGAATAAAATAAACTTATGTATCCTACCTTCTCAACGTCTTCACCCACAAAAGTGGCTGCTCCTATCCCCAGTATCAGCTCTTCTTTTTTAATTGTTTGGACACCCATCTTAGAGAGATTTGACAAAACTTCGAAAAGTCTTCAACTAATTAATACTGATTTCATATCTGTAAAGTCCTTATATGTTTCATTATTAAATTATAATCAACATCAAAGACAAAACTTCAAAATCGTTTTAATTAATGCCCAAGAAATGAGTGGCATAAATACATTTTCTTGGAAAGAAACTAAAACTGAACAAAAACTTATATTTTGTTGACCTTTGATGCAATATTATTTTATAAATTTCTAATAACGACAAAATGATCAACGAAATATTTAAAAAATTTACAACCTATAATAGACGCGTTATAATTAGGTATTCAATTAAATAAAAAAAAAGTATTGCATATACCGAATTTTGCGGCAAATTCGGTTTAAAAATATTAATTTTTTATAATTTGAAGAATTTTTAATTTTTGAAAATATTATATAATTTGATCTTTTTAAAACTCAGTGAATATTTATTCTGACAATTTAGACGTAGAGAAAAAAGTTTGTTGAGAAAAAAGGATTCTAGTCATTTTTCGATTTGAGCAACATTTTTGGTAGAAAAGTTATTCATGTACAGGGGAAAAAAATCATACATAATATAATAAAACCAATACATTCCTCGCTTCTCTCAGATTTTAATAACATAATGTATTGGTAAATATTAACATATACAGTAAAAATCGCTTATTAGGTACACGGATAATTGATACAATCGCGTTATTGAAACAAAATTTATAGGGACGGACCAGCCGTATATTAAAACGTTGAAAATCAATCGAATTATTGAAATAACACAATGGTTATTTGAAACAATTAGGGCCATGGTTGACGATGAAATCCGGTTTTTTAGCAATAATCAATGTACTGAATTCCACCAGTTTTCCTCTAGTATTAGTTAAAATAAATTAATGTTGAAATTTTTAATTTTTCCGTAGATCTGTTGACGATATGATATTCCACTTTTAAATTTTGGTTGAAGGAGAGTAGTGGTGCATTATTAACACGCTGCGCGCCGTACTGCTACACAAATGATACTCCACTACTCTTCACCAACCCAAACTTAAAAGTGGAATATCTCGTCAATGGATCGACGGAAGTCAAAAATGTCAACACTAAAATTGATTTGAACTAATACTTTATCTATTTATGTACTCTTTAATATAGGTTGCCATTTGAAAATCAAAAGTAGGTAGTAATTTTTGTCCCCAAAAATAAGGGTGACAAAAAAACAACATAAATATAAAATGGTAGAGCAGCTTTTTTCTTAAATGTTCTAGAAAATAAATTCCGGAAAAAGTTAATACTTTCCAAGATAATGATTATACCCACTTAAATGGATCACCTGGTATATAACGAATTGAATTGAAATAATTGAATATTAAATTAGTAAAAGTAATTTTTTGGCTCGAATGTAATGGACCGTGTAATTGCGATCAACACTGATGACATTTCTTCGCACCGGTTAATATATTATTATCTTAAGCGATTTTTCCGACCACTTCCTATTTATAACTGACCCTACAAATATATTCAAATCAACTCGAAATATTTTTTTTCTAACCGTTCTACTGCAGATCGATCTATTTCAGAAAAAATCCCCAATAATTGGAAATTTCCGTCTTTCTCGCATCCAAAATAGACTCTTCAAAAATCATAATCGACCGGGAAAATAATACCCAATTATTTTTTCACTTACAATCCACGTTTTCACGAGTATTATAATTTATAATAAACAAAAAGGTATGATATATAGGGTAACAATTTAGTTAATTAACTAGTTATAGCGATAAATGACTGCAAACAAAAAAACTATTCTAAATGGATTAGTATTAGTGGTAATAGATTTTTTTTGTCTCGAAATCAATACAAATAAAATCAATATACGATATATCGATATTTGTTATTAGTTTTTTAAATTTTATAAAAAAAACTATTAGGAGTCTACAATTTTTTTTTCAAATAAAGTACCACCTGTGTTACATAAATTATTCCTCATCGTAATTCACTCAATTTTACCTTTAAGGATAGACATTCAAATTTCATGAAGTAAACTTTTTACTAACAGCAATAGGCTAATTTTACTTCCCCCCCCCCTTATAATTTGTACCAACTTCCCTCAAATAAATTTTATAAAGTTTTCAATAATCAATAAATGTGTAAGTGAAAACTGTAACACCTAAACTATTTAAAAAATAGAAAAAGATAGGTCTCCTTATTATACTAGCCGTAAAACAGCAACTAACACGTCTTATTATAAATTTGGGAGTACAACAATTATAATTATATCTGTACTTACTTAATTTTTGATGTGTGATGAGTTGTACGAATATATACTATATGATTGTTTATTAATTACAAGTCACAACGGAACAAAACCGATATATTATCTATAGTTTACCAAATGTAACAACGGGTAACAAATATTATCAAAGTTTACTATTTATTATTATTTTATATAAGTACTAATGAAAATTTGTGAACTAGGTGTATGGTTTAAACTAAACTTGAACAAGTTGTATTTTAACGATATGCATATAAGTGTTGATTGTTAAACATTTACCTTGTTTTAATTTGTTTAAGATCTAAATCGTTATTGTATTCGTAGGTTTTAATTGTTAGTAGTAAATTATTACACGGATGTTAACAATATAATGTAGAATGTGTACAATTCTCGTATGTAAAAGTTTGGACACATTACAACCACCCTAAATCAACTCATTAATTATTATGGACATTGTAAATTAATAGGAACTCATATTCTGGGTTCAGAGAAATATAAGACTATGTAGATTTTCAGGAATTTTCACACACACGCACAATAAATACGATACATAAATACATTTTTCCATTACGATGAAAGATTGTGTGTTTCGTAGAAGGTAAAACCAACTCGATTACGCCCAAAAATGGTTCGAATGTTATATTATACTAGCTGTCCCGTCCGTTACATGGGTCAATTTTTTGTTTTTTTTATTTCATCCATAACACCAAGGTTAGTAGTGACTAACTCATGAATAAAAAAAAATAAACAATTATATATTATATACTATATATTATATATTATATATATTCGTACCAAATACACCTAAAACCCCCTATTTTACTCCCTTAGGTGTTGAATTTTCAAAAATTCTTTCTTAGTGGATTCCTACGTCATATTAGCTACATGTATACAAAATTTCAGGTCGATTCATCCAATGGTCTTGGCTGTGCGATGATGAATCAGTCAGAACTTGTTATTTTATATACGTATCATAATAAAAAATCTCGCCTAGAGCTAGGTGTAAAAAAAAAAAAGGCTTAGTATGATTCCATAACCACAAACCAAAGCAATCTTTCTAATGTCCCTTTCAAATTTTATCTCTAGAGGTAAAAATTACGAGAGGGTAAAATTTGCCTGTGAAAAATCCACATCGTTTAAGGTACGAGCCGAATAATATAAGTCCATTTAGTATGAATGACCTTCTTACTAAATAAAAAAAATATTTCAAAAAAACTATTAAGTGGTAAAAATTCCATTTATTTTGAAATTGTGTGCGAACAAATTGTAGCATTTTCCTAACAAAGTATTAAAAAAATAATAATAAAAAACAATTTTTCAGAAAAAATATTAGGGATTTCGGAAATATTTTTAAATAAGTACAATTAGGCCAAAAATTCACATCTTTTGAGATATATCATAAAAATAAAAATCAAAGAGTATTTTTATTAATCGAGAAAAAGAAACCCACATCATAGTAAATCGACTTAATTTCACTTAGAATCTAAAATTAACAAGATATTTTCCACGCAATACACGTGCAGATAACTGTAGTAATTATAATAACATCACTTTCGAATAACAGAATATTCTCTATAGGTACCTGGTACCTATAGAATTGGTCACCATATATTACAACATTCGCGTATGCATTCAACGGGATGTATACATGCTGGTATTGTGCTTGCAGATGTGACGGTTCAGTAAAGTGGATATTTAACTGAAATGAAAAAGTATAGCATACAGAAAAATAATAAAATGTAGGTATGTATAAGTAAGTGCGTCTTGATTAACGCAGAGTTGAACGCGCGTATTTAAAAATCGATAAAATAAACAAAGAAAAAACGACATTATATGTATACCTGCCTATACTGTAGGCATGTACCGACAGCTTGAGAACTCGAATTATGTGTTTAGTTCAACTCTGAAAGAGGAATTTCTCACCGATGACCAAATATTGACGATTTTCAGTGATAAACACATTGTAGATAGTGTATAGTATAAGACAATGGTAGGTTCGATACATAACAGCACAATGAATACTTAAAATAAACTTCTCCGGTATGTCATAATAAACTTATTGGCTATTTGTGTTTCTCAATAAAATATGTCTAGTTACAGTTGCCACTGTTATTTTATTTTTGCTTACCTACCTACAATAACTCCTGTATTTAATAGTATTAATTAAAAAAAACTGAAACTTGGATGGGTGCAGCCACTATCGTAGGTGGGATGTTGGGAAGATAGGATACATAAAGTTATTTAATTTATATCTATACGCAACGATAAACCATTATTAACGAAAAATTATTCAGAGTAAAGTTCGGTAAGACAAATTTTGAAATGCCGTAATTTTTACGATTTTCGTGATAATTTGATTTTAAAACGAACGAAAAAAAACTGATGCATTAAACTCAAATTTATTTTTTAGACTACTATGTACAATTTGTAGTGTATCTTATGTTAAATTTGTAAGTACTCGTCTTTCCCTTAAGTTATATAATTTAAATAACCGATACCTACCAAATAAAAATACATATAAAAACGAAAATATCAAATACATACCTATAAATAGCCTACAAATAGAATGTTTTGAACATTTTATCACGTCTACGAAAGGTCAATACAAGTATTTTAAGTCTCTACGATAACTTTAACCAAAAAACAACAAAAATTTCAAATGCTATAAAGTGCCGTATTACGTAAAACTCTCAAAATTAAAATGTCTATCAAAAATGACACAAATATTTTTGAAAATTTGACTACGTTTAGAAAAAGCCAATTTAATTTATCTGTTAAAATTTCAAGTCTTAACGAATATTTTTTATTGAATTATATTAAAAACACAAAATTTAAAATAATAAATGCATTATTTTCTTAAAATTGCCTGTACTTTCTCCGTGTTTTTCAATTTTGCTCAATTATTAAAAAAACAACAAAGAAATTCAAAAAACGACTTTTTTGGTTACTGTCTAGATTAACATTTCAACAAAAATATTTCTTATTGTTTTTCTATTGGAGCAATATTTTCGATGGAAAACACAAGCCGTAAAAATTTTAAATATTTAAATCGTTGTGCCATAATTAAAAAAAAAAAGCATTTTTTTTTTTTGTTTTCCTCAATTATTTTGAATTAGCGACCTACCCTGGGCTTTACACGGGTGTAATATAGAAAAAAAGAGGTAAAAATGGGAAGTTACTGCCTTTGATTATAGAATTTTTTTTATAAAAAATGTTTGCAGCAGACTTTTCGTTACACAATACGAACACATTTTGTTTGGAAATATAAAATATAAATACATTTTTTGAATAGTCGGGTACATGATTATTATTAATATTATAAAGATTATAATTTTGATTGCTTGGCTAGATTTGTTTGTTTTTTTATTTTTCTGTCTAACTAAAAATAATAAACCACACATTATCGGTTAAAATCTTATTCTGCCCGCTGCAATAAATATGTGTACAAAAATATTAGGAAAAGAAGCGGCAAACAAACTAAAAATAATACCAGCTTCAGATAATACTGTTCAGAGACGCATTGTCGAGATTAGCGAAAACATAAAACAACAATTATCAAACAGATTAAACTCAAAACCCATATTTCTTTTTTTTATTCAGTTAGTCAAAAATACAGACGTTCAAAATAAAGCTAAATTATCTGTATTTATAAGATATTATTTTAACGGAAGTATTCATGAAGATTTCTTGTACTGCAATAGTTTGAGCACAACTGATACAGATATTTATAACTCTTTTTTTTTTTTTTCTGAAAACAATATTCAGAGGACAAACTGTGTTGGTGTAACTACTGATGGTGTGGTATCGATGACGGGTAAACATGTTGGCATTGTACAACGTATTAAAGAAGTAACTCCAGATGCTAATAGGACACATTGTATGCTTCATAAAGAGGCACTTGTGTCAAAAAAATATCTACTGAATTATTTAAGCTATTTAAATTATTGATTTTACTAAATCTGGAGCATTAAATAGTTTATTGTTTTACAAACTCTGTGAAGATAAAAAACAAAACGTTAAATCATTTTTTAGTTCAGTCAGAAATATGTTGTCTTTCTTGTGGAAAATGTCTATTCAGATTATTTCAACTTCGGCATGAAATGTTAGAATTTCTTAGCAATAAAATTTAAATTGAAAAATTATTTTTGCGATAGTAAAATAATAATGTAGTTATACAGTTAATTATGTTAACATAATATTTTTACAATGCTTAATGATTTAAATTGGTCGTTGCAAGGTAAAAAGAGCGAAAATTCAACAAAAAGAAGGTCTCTTGTCATTTTCTGATTGAACAAAATTGTTGGTAGGTAAAAAAGTTGCTTACAGGTGCAAAAAAAAACACAATATGCAACCATATCATAGTAAAACTAATATATTTTCTATTTTACGTGAAATATTTCAGACTTCAAACACTAATTATAATTAATAATACTATTATAATGCATTCGATTCCAAGCATGGATCAAAATATAGGTATCCTACCTACCTACTAAAATGAGTTATCCTTAGAGAATTCAAATTTTCAAACATCAAAGCGTTAAACAACAACATAATTATATCTATTCCTTTGTCAAATATACATACTCAGTCTTTAAATCGTGTTAATAATCGTGTTTAGATTCTAAACAAATATATTATAATAAGTTTTACAATTATGATCTACGTTGTTTAAACACGTTTGTAACAGTTTTCAATAATAATTTTTGTCCGATAACTTTTTTAATAGATAATATATATATGTATATACTTTAAAGAAGGTTTTTTACCTTTTTTTTTTTTTACATATTATTTTCTTTGTTATTTCGTTGGATCGGTACGTCGTATATTTTTAATAACCGTTTTTTCAATGAGTCATTTTTACATTAATTTGAACGCTTCAATAATTATGAAACGGCCTTTATTAACCATTATTATACTTGCAGCTATAGTATATAAAATGAATAGATTTTTTTACTTATTTTAATAATAATTTCTTGGGTTGACGAATAAACGCACTTGAATAATATAATATCCATCGACGACGAACTGATGAATGTTTACTCGTATACAATTTTCACAGCTGTCCATTGATTGTTTTCAATGAACAGCAAACAGTATATTTTCATCGTCATCGGCGCTTGATTGAAAATACGCTTTAAGATGATTCAAATTAGTTTACCTCTATGTAAAACCTATAATATAAAAAATAGGTATCTTTTTAACAAATTAAGGTAAAATGTATTTATGATACACGATTGAACTCATGCAGAGTAGTGTTGTGAAATTTCTTCTTGGAGGGGAATTTATTCCTTTAAGCGTCCTTTTGTTTCATTATTATTAATACCTAATACAATCCAATTTTTTTTTATATTCTAAATTTGAAAATATTACTAATTAATTTACTTTGCAAATATATATACATTATCATTAGTCACTTGTGCGTTGTGTAGATACCTACTTTTGAAAAAAAAACGCGTTCCTAGGAATGGAACAAGTTATATAGAAATACGTTAAACAGTTAAAAGAACGCTTCACATGCATTTTGTTACCTCTAGCTGTCTTAAAAACGCACGAGACAGCAAAAGTTCGATCAGCAGAACCAATTGTGTGCTTTGTTTTTTAATAACAGAATCAATTTATTTCTGTTATTAAATTAAAACAGAATGAACGCATGAACTCATGAAAAATTTGACGACCTTAAAATTAAAATTCAAAACTTCTTAATAATAGAAACTCCAAGTTCGAAAATCACATTAGCCATCATTAGGTGATTATAAATTACAATAGAAAATTATATGAATTTAGAAAATCTTTGAAAAAAAAGTGACCCTTGTTTATAAACTAAAACAAAACAAAAAAAGTCTCTCTCAATCAAGATAATGGTCCGTAACCTGTCAAAAGTTCTTTAGGATAGTCCATGTAGATACTGTCAAAAAAGTTGAAAACATGGCGTTTTGTTTACTGGAAAATATTTATACAAAAAAAAAAGGTATCAACACATGTAGGTATAAAATATATGCTTGACCTTACAATAAAACTATTATTAACTCTGTAAATTACATTTTTTTTTTCTATTGTTTTACATTAATAATTAAAAAAAAAAAAATTCTAGATATTATTGATAAATATTATGTTGAATAAAAATATCTTTAAGAATATAAATTACGCAGAATACTTTTTTCTATACAATTATTATTTAATATATCGTGCTTAAAATTTAAGAAAAATATGATATTTTTTAAAGAAAACATAAATATAGGGAATTTCAGATTTTTGTGGCACGTGTTTTTTCCAATTCACTTTAAAAATTCATGTGCATCACTTTTAAATGTAAACATACAAAGCTAAAACATTTAATTCAAGAAAAGACATGGCATTAGAATATTATACCTTATAGACATAACCTAACTAGGACAACCTTAACCTATACGGCGTAATGCGTATATCTAGATAGCAGCCTACTTGTAAATATACAATAACTTTCGTTTACACGTTATAAATTTCACTAAAAATATTTCGGTTTACTATTCATCATCATTTTTTCTGCGGTCGTATATCACGTGTAGTATAGGTAACAAGGTAATAAACATTTTGTTTTAATAATTCCTCTCCTATACCTATACCGACTATGTACACCTACTATACGAGTACCTATACATTCCGTGCGCGAATTTTTATACAGAGATAGACCGTCGTCATTATAAAAACAAATATTTGTTTTTTTTTTTTTTTGAGTGGTTTATAAAAAAAAAAAAAATTATAATAATAAAAAATGTATACGTCGCGTTGTATGATACTGCGTTAGGTCGGTACAATATAATATTATTATTTTATATTCGTATAATTAAAAAATGTTGCGGAAAGTTGAACATCGTTCGCTGTGTACCTAAAACCTACCTACCTAACCTACATTTAATATTATACTCGCCTTAAGGTTTTGCTAGTAAATATCACATGTATATCAATTCTCAATTAATATATAATAACATTATAATATACGCATTAGTACGTTATAAGCCTCAATATTTGTTAGTAATTCGATTTTATATGCTATTATATTGCAGTATATTACACACCGCCGCCAGAATTTTGTTATAACGATAATGCAATTTATACCAAAACAATAATATAATTATTATTGTGTACAATTAATAGTCAATAGAACCGCAAAAGCCAATAGTTTACTACATCTATTATGTAGCTCGACTCCCGAAATATGTACGCCGTCGCCGTGCCGGTTCGGTATCTCACCCGTCCGATCTTATAATGTTATAACAATCGATATAATATACGTGCGTTTATATAATAATAATAATATAGTGTGTAGATATTATTATTTCTGCCATCATATCCGCGGAGAATATTATATTATTATTGTATCCCGGTATACAATACAAATAATATCGGCTACAACTATTATACCTAATATTGTTATTATTAATATTATTATTATTGTATCGTTGACGTTTGTAGATGACGCGATGACGTCAATACGTTCGTGACGTATATAATTATTATTATTTTATGAACAACGGCGTCACAAGTTTACGTTTATAAACTAATATATTAGTATTTATTTATGTATATATATGTGTGTATATTTATTATATTACATACCCATGAATAGGAGCAATAAATGGGGCTACCCCCATCAAAACTCAGCCAAACCCTCCCCCAAACAAGTGTAAATAATCAATATTATGGGAGCTACACCTTCCTCCAAAATAATGTTTATGCTATTTTCCCCTATGTACGTATTTGTCACGAATTATTACATTATTTGCGTACATCTATGTAATTATAAAATATTAAACTTAAAAAAAACCAATAAAAATATTACACTCAATTTTTTTTTCAACACTAAGAACAAAGTATAATGAGTCTCGTGTAAAATGATTAAACATTTCTGCTTAGCTGAAACAATTTTATCTGCATAAAACTAAATACAAATTAAAAAAACTCGAAAATGACGAATGTCTAGTTATATTTTCACCATTATGTTTTGTAAGTTATATCGAGTCAAAAAATAGCTATTATAATAAAAGCATTATATATAAATTCCAGTTGTCTATAATTATTTTAAAACGAATTATAACCAAAAAACCAAATCTAAATTAATAAAACCATTGTTTCCGTAAAATTTTCCGTTTTTCTAATCTTTTTTCTCGGCTTTTTCCAATTATCAAGAAAACAACAAAGAACATTTTAAAATGACCTTCTCACTGCACCAAATAGATAAAATTTGGTTTAAGAAAAAATGCTATACTGAAAAAATCATAGCACAATTTCTGGTAGAAAAATTATTCACAGACAAAAAAAAAATAAGTGCCATAGGAGTTAAAGTAGTTTTTATTTTCCAAACATCCCCTCAAAAAAAAAAAAAAATCAAACGAATATAGGTACAAAATATAAAACAATATTTTTAATAATTACAAAGTACTTCGAGTATTAAGACATTTTCAAGAAATTTTTGAAATCATGAATATTAATCTGCATGAAATATATTATTCAATTTAACTGTTAAATAAATGTACAAATGATGGCGTGTCTAATATTTATTGTGTATTTATTTATTATTGACTACTTATGAAATTCGTTCAAAAACATAATATGTTCACGCAAAGTAAAAAAAGTGCTTGTCTTCAAAGTACAAATTTTAGAGCTAAAACATCTTTACCCATTATAAAAAATGTATAGTTGCATGACATAACTATAAGTACATTCTTTGGATGGTAATATGAATTTTTTTTAAATTTCCTGAAAACATCGTAACTATAATATAATTTATTATATTACACAATTGTATTAACATTTAACATTAATAATAAACGAACAAATATTTTAAATGTTACATGTTTCAAAAGCAAGTAGATATTTTGAATTTTTTATTTGTAAAAAAGAAAAAAAGGTCCAAACTCAAATACGAATTGAACTGTAAAAAAGCGATTGATGCGAATTTGACCAGAAATAATTTAACGCTCAAGACGAGGAAGGCTTAGGGGGGCTTAAGCCTTGAATTTTGTGAAGCCACCCCCCCCCCTAGAACCTTTTTAAGTCGTCTTTCCATAGTACGTCTTAATTGACTTACCAAACATATTATATTCTTAAGAATTTATCAATATTTCACAAATTATACGGTTTTTTGTGCACTTGGCCCCCAATTTGTTTTATCTAGAATATTTTACCATAGACATTAGAAGTTCTAGTTACGCCACTATGATGACCGTTACAAAAAGATTTCTATACTTTTGATAACATTTGAAACTACGATTTCATTCTTTATTTTTATTAATATAACATTTAATAACGATAATATTAACAATTAAAATTTATATTTATACTATAAATTTATATATATAAAGACGAATTAAGTATACTAAATACAATTATCCCAGCTAGAAAAAGGTAAACTATAGCTTGAAATGTAAATCATGAGTAATTTTGTTAGTTGGCAGAGCGTAATATTGATAAAAATATAGAACTAGTATATGATACCTTTCTCAATTTTCCGGGGGGGGGTGAACTCCTAAACTTCCCCATGTATATGATACCTATAATAACCTAATTATCAGTGCCGTAATTGGCCGAAATGGGCGGTTGCCAAGGCAAAGTTAGGGAGCACATTTTAATTGGTTAAATTATGATATAAATTATAATTGGTTCAATTTGTAGTAGGTAATTTTACTTTTTAATAAGTATCAAAATTCCTGATTGTTCTTATAATTTATTTAAATTTTCATTAAATCAAAATTATAATGTTCTAAAATAACAAAATAGTTGGAGACTTGATGAAGTAGGTATATTGATTAGTGTTTATATTATATGCACAAGTAATTTTTGCGTTAATTTTTTTTTAAGGTTTAACTATACCGTTATCTCTTAATAATTTAAGAACATCAACAATTTCTTTAGATTTTGCAGATTATTACGGAAAATTCAGTCTATGAAATGCCAAATTTATTTGCTCATGAACTCTCAATTGTTTCTTTCCTTTTCTCTCTTTCAAGTTAAAACAATTTTATAACTTATTAATTGCGTTTTTATACTAAAAACTAATTTCACGACTTGTGAAACGTCATTAAATTTTGGATATGTTATGTATGGAGAAACAATGATTAGCTTTTTCACACCTCCATGAAATCTATATTGAAATAATACAGACACGTAACATAGTGGACCTTTGGAAACAGCTGAGTAACTTAACCATAGATAAATTGCAAATCATTCTAAACGAAATACCCTAGTAGAGTTGTTGGTCAAATACTCAAATCTTTTTTAAAGTCATATTTTTTCGAAGGGACTCGGACCTCTTTCAATAATTCCAAACATAGTTCATCGTCCTGTAGGAATTTAAATACAGTCCAATATTTAATGTATTATCACTAATAGTCAAGGAGTTGTGACATTTTTTTTATTTGTCATTTGTTGATTCATATCTATATTACTTAAATAACCTATCTCAATTGTCTCATAGCTGTCATTTAAACTAGTTTTATCTTCATTATCAACACTCAAACTGGTACTTGTACTTGAATTAATTTTACGTTCCGTTTGGGAAAAGTTTAAATTAAATAATTTAAACATTGTTTAGAAATCAGCGTTTAATGTGCAACCCCTGAATAATATCCTGGCAGCACCTATATTGGTAGTATAGCGTGCAACCTGAAATCAATGACATGTTCCCGTTTAGAGTCTAACATCGAATGCACCTTCAGTATGAGTTTAGATTCGCGAGTTATTGCTTAGAGATTGTTTTGTAAACCAGTATTTTCTTGTGCATTCTTAAAATGAGTAACAATAAGAGACAAATAAGTGTGCTATTCTATTTTGCATCAGACTTGGGCACAACGTAAGAAAACTTTTCAGAAACTTTAGCATGCGTACGGAATCAGTGATTTTTCAAGGGGCCAGGTATTTAGAGGATTTACAGTATTTTCAGAATCTCAGATTCTGTTGAAGTTTTCATCATATTTTGCAGTTAAAATACTTCCACTACAAGGTTCATCTTCAATGAACAATGAATATACAAAATGTCCCCCCCGTATTTGACGGCTTTTTCTAGAGATGATAATATTCTATTTTTTTTTTCAATCTGCTTTTTTTTCTGTTTATTTTTAACAGGCATTTTAATTTCTAGAGAAAAGGTATGAAAAACTAGACTGCTGTAAAACGCAAAGGAATAACTTGATTTATTGTGTTATAAATTGAAAATTTTAGAAATTAAAACTGCTGTTACTAAAAAGCTTTAGATCGTATATGAATATATGATACATTTAAATATTTAAAATAATAGGCATATCTGTTACAAATGAATTGAAAATGGCATACATTTAAAAAATGTATGGGTTTTTTTCTTTTAGAAATTGGTAGAAAAAAATAAAAATAATCGTTATTGTTAATCAATAATTATTGATTAATTATTTTTACATGAAGCAATATTAACCTAAAAATAATAAATGAGACTCAATTTACTAAATCCATAGTAAATGTACTTTTCGCACCACCACAAAAGTTAACGACAGATTTTATTTGGTTAAATTACACATAATTAATTCAATTTTCGATAATTTTAACTTTTATTAAATATCAGAATTTCTAATTATTCTCACAAATTATTTGAATTAGTTTTAAAATTAAATGTATAATGTGTAAAAATTTTCTAATAGATAATGACTCGATGATATATATACTCATTACTGATACCTCCCCATAATATTGATTATGTTTATACTTAGTGTTTACTTGATAAGGACTTAATTTAGAACTTTACTGTGTTTTGGGGGAGAAGAGTAAAGCCCCTCTATTTACTTCAATGAATATGTAACATTTGACAAGAACGTCACGAAGCTTAGTTCTATGGCACCGCTAATTTTAGGTACCTAGGTACTTTTTACGAGTATTCTTTTTGATAAACACCGATTTAAACTTCTTCAAAACAGGTTAACAATATATCCTTAATTTATAAGTTAAACGAAATAAGAATTAATCATTGTCCATTTGTAGAAAAAAAAAATGAAATTAACTGAACGATTTAGAAGAGAAAATTTAGAATGTAGGTTTTATAAGTACCAATTTGTATTATATTGATCATTTTTTAAATTTTAACTCCGACTTTATTTCATTTCCAATAAAATCTATAGTTTATTTTTTTTAGTTTTTGACTATTACTTTTTTTTCATCCTCTAAATTTTGACTCTTCGTATAGTTACATTATTATATTTTCGTCCAAACAATTAATTGATTTAGTATAATTGTGTTCACATCGTGAACAAAAAACCGTACCTACCTATTTAATGTATATCGTGTATTCAGTTAAATACATTTTAAACGATTGTTCAGTGAACTGTAAACCGTTCAATAATTTTAGTAGGTAAACGTTAAACGAACGAATTAATTCAGTCTCACCTCTATTTTCAATATAATAATATTTCATTTTTCATTTTAAATCTATCGACCCTGTAATAATGATTTATAAACCACCCCATAAACCCATAAAAGTTAATTTATGAAGTAAAGTCCATTTTATGCGTATTTCCTTCTTACTACCGTTTTAGAATCTATTATACAAATATTTCGTATCCTTCAGAGGGTTTAACTACATAAACATCAAACAGAGGTAAATTTAAATGAAAATACATATATATGTATATTTTCTGTCGTTATATATAGGTACATTTGATTTGACATAATATTTTTTGTAAATTTATTTAAATAATATTATTGTTGTAAAATAAATAATAATAATAATTGATATACGTGGGACTATGTCAACAATTATTATCAAATAACAATGTCCGATTTTTCATTTGTTTTTTAAAATTCACCATGAAACCCTTGGATATTGATAAATCAAACACATGCAGTTTATTAATTTGAATTTTCTATAAAGACACGTAAATGCATTCTATTATTTAAATCGTATTCAATATTTAAAATAAATTACTTTCAAAAAAACATGTTACAAATTATATGATTGAATAAATCATTTACAATATTAAGTATATATGATTGCAAAATATAGTTTTTTTTCTAGTCAGTATATCAGATTTAAAGGTTAAGCATGTAAATATTTAAAAAAATTTTTTTTCGCATCTCTGTAAGGAATTAAGTTCCGTATCAACAAATAAACACACGATAAATAATATTTTATTGCTCAAAATATTTTGGTTTATGTCAATAAATGCGATAAATACTTAAACACTACTTATAAAAATGGGCATGATTTTAAACCTAATTTTTTATATTATGTATAAATTGACCTATAATTTTATTGTAGTTATACTTCATTGAACTTTGCGCTTACAATAATTTTTTTAATTTTTTTATTTTTAATTTTTTATAATATTTTAGACGAGTATTATTAAAATTGTATAACTTTCCAAAATATTATTATACCCAGTGGCCACGCGATTTATTTACGACACTGTCGACACTCCAAAACTAAATCAACTTAGATAAATATATATATAATAAATATATTCGTGCATAAATATAATATTTTAAAATGTAAAATGCATTATCTATATATTTTTAAAACGTATTTTAAAATGCAAATTCCAAACCTAACCTTATTTTTAATTCAAATCCCGTGATACTCGGTATCGGTCGAATGTGTGACCGGCAGGTATATAGCCTGGTAACGGTATTCTGTGACTATAAACTAAAAGTCCTTCAAATCAATTTAATTAATCACCATAATATATCCGACCCAAATACGGATCTTTTGTGCATACATAATTAGAATAATTTTAAATCTACCTACTATAGGTACCTACCTATATATCGATTTGTTTATTTTATTAATTAATATAATAATAAATAACTAAACCACCATACGCTATTTTACGTTATATCTGTTACGCCTTATCAGTGACGTATTTAGGATTATGCGCCAAGGAAAGAGGTATTGAATTTGAAAATTGTGTCATATTGTATAAAATGTAGGTGGTTAGGTAAAGGTTAAAAATAAGATAAATTTTAAATTTATATATTTTTGTAAGTAATTTAATTCAATATACTCTAAAATTATAATTGAAATCAAATTACTGTACCTTGGTAAGTAATTATAATTATTACTTTTATATGATACTTATAAACACTAAACTCCTTCATATTATTATGGGTTTGGTATAGATTTCGTTTTAAACACAAAAATATACACGTTTATATTTGTTTTAAAATATTACCTAAAGTACTTCATACATCAAAATGTTGATTTTTTTACTAAAAAGTTGAGAAATTCAAATTTACAAAAAAAGATACGGACATACTCGCACGATGAGTGATTAGGTGATAATTTGGGAAGGTTTGATATAAAGAGGAATCTAATGTATATTTATACACTACGATTAGTCTTCGCAAACGAAAAACAATTCTGAGCAAAGTTCAGTTATATATATGTTGAAAGGTCGTATTATTTACGAATTCTGTCACAATTTGGTAATAAAATTCAAATAAAAAAAAAGTTACATAACACTCAACTTTTTGACCACAAAATACGACTTATAATGAATTTCCTGTTAAATGTTTAAGCATTTTTGTTTGCTCTAACAATTTTATCCACAGAATACCTACCTAATAAAGTTACGAAAAATACTCGCAAAATTAATATGTCTATAAATAACTCATCAAAATGGCTAAAATGTTTTGAACATTTTACCACGTCAAGAAAAGGCCTAAAATTGGCCTTTCATTAATTTAATTAATAAAAGACCAAAATTAAAATATTTATTAATTTTTCTGCCCAAATTTTAAGTCTGCGAATATTTTTAACTGAATCACAAAAAAACAAAATTGAAAACAATGCATTTTGTAAATTATCCTATTTTTCCTGCGTTTTTTCAGGATTTTCCCAGTTATTATATGAAAACCGCTTGGAAAATTAAAAAATGGCCCGCTTAAAGTACCAAGTAGATAAAATTTCCTTTCAGAAAAAGTTCTATCTTTGATACATTGAACCAAAATTTCTAAGTTATTCAAAGCATAAAAAAAAATGTTTTATAAAATAATCATTATTGGAAAACCAATATATATTCAATATTCCTCATCGCTACACTCCGAATCTAAAAAAAAAAGCTCATAATTCTTGCGGGTGTATCACTTCTGGTGGATTCTGAAAATATTCATACAGTAATCCGCTTCTGTATGTGGGATTGAAACGGGGAGATTAAATTGAATTTCTTTTATTGATTTCGGTTTTCTAAAAGATATTTTAAAAATTCTGCTTTCAACTTTTGTAACAAAATGGAGGATTAATATCTGAAATAATAATGATCAAATTAATGAAAAATAATATTTTGTTCTATCCGATAATGATATTAAAAATTGAAATGCGTTATATGCGACGGAACACGGTACGTGCAGATGACTGTGATGAAGACTGAAGATTCCGTGTCGTCAAACCTATACCTGCAGAACCTTTTAAATTATCACATTTTTGGTGGAACGCCTTTTACATACAAAAATGTTTTGGTATTCTTCTGTAGGTATTCGTATATATATATATATATATATATATTATATGAAATATAAGAAGAAAAAACTGCCAAATTCCCTGCTTATAAACATTTAATGTGATATATTATATATATAGGACATAGGTATATAGCATATACTACGTAAAAATATAATTTAAAAATATAATCATTTTTATTCCTATAGGAGAACCTTATTTTGAGAAAACACCGCCGCCGCGGGGATAAACGTAGTGCGGTTAGTTTTCTACACATGTACCTACTGTGTGCAGTTCAATCCTTTTAATTTGATGTACGACACGTCACGTTACGACTCCGCCTTTAGCACAATTAAAACTCATAAACAAAACTTGTGGATAAACACGTAAATAAAGTAAAAACCAACTGCAGAGATGTTATAATAACATAATAAAATCAGTCGCGTTTATATTATTCGTATTATATTATATCATTCATTTATTTTTATTTTTGTGTAACGCGCCGGGCTTTTTTATATAGCGATAATATTAAAATAATAAAATATTAACATTTTTTTGCCACATATACAATATAATATAATCATCACTTGTAATTTTTATGTGTCCATTTCGCCTCTCAAAAATAAGTTATTGTTGTTATTATTATTATTTGTTCATATTACTATTATATTGTATGATAATATTATAATATGTTAACAGGGTATTTTTAGTGAATATCCACTACATATCTATTCCCTTCCCTTAAAAAAGCTTCACGAGTAGATAGAAAAAACTTTTCCAGTAACTTTTAGACTTTCCTCAGTAACTCATCCATCACCAATGAGAGTATTTCCTTGAAAATATAATATTTTATAGCAAAATCTACTAATTCAATGATTGGTATTTATTTTTTAATAGACGCACTAGCTATTAGTAAAATTTTACTCTACTGGATGCCTACTATAGGACACCAGTAAACTTCAACCTATCTAATAAACCTTGTGTGTCCATCGGGACATAGAAAACTGCTTTAAAAAATGTATTATAGTGCAGGATTTCTCAACTTGAAGGGCTCGATCCTTTCATAGGGTAGCTAACTAATTATTTAGGGTTGCCAAAAATATAAAATATTGAGTCATCGTGTATAAAATATATAAATCTTCTAAATATTCATTTAGAAGATCATGACAGTAAAAAGGTTGAGGAACACTGTTGTAGAGTACCTATTATTTTACTATAACCCACACAGATTTTATTTTACGAATCTACGAATTTATATATATTATATGAAACACAAAATCATAAAATATAATAGACATGAGGTGTCATCAATTATATCTTTGAACCCTGAGAAGAAGGGCTTAAATAAATTTAATATGGTTTTCGAAACTAGCAGATTATTTTTTTATTCGATAACAATACATCAAAATTTGAAAAAAAAATCATTAATTTGCATCAAAACAAGTTAGTTTAAACCTGTTTGATATAACTTGTACATATTTCAATAGATATATTTTGTTGTAACAACCTGCCCCGTGCGATAATTTTAAACAAAGCATAAATTTAAAGTTAACTAGTCATATAAATATATATATATATATAGTTATGCTTAACATATTCAAAGCTAAAGTTAATGGTACTTAACTAGCAACATCCTTTATTCCTTCATAGCTAATGCACCAATAAGAGATAGTTGAAACAGTGATATAAATTAATTAAGTACGGAATAAACAGCCAAATGTGTACTTTCAATAATAAAATAACAAAAATCTGCCCTAGAATAATAAGGATGGGTGCAGCAACTGTTATAGGTGAGATGTTGGAAAGGTCCACAGGAAAAAAAAGGCCGTAGGTAATATTTTAATAATACATTTTGTAAATTTTCTAGTTTTACCTCCATTTTTTCCCGGTTTTTCCTATTATTTGGGAAGACTCCTAGGAAAATCAAAAACCGACCTCTTTAAAGTACCACCTCAGTCAAGTTTACTTTCAGAAAAAATGCTATTATTATAAATCGGAGCAAAATTGCTAGTGGAAAAATTTTTCACAGATAAAAATAAATAAATAAAATTTAAAAAATAATAAACGTCATTGTAAAACCAATACATTCCTCGCTCCACTAATAATCTAAAAAATAAATAATATCAAAAAATTTTAGCAAGATACGTGTAACTAACACACACGCATATTGATGTAAACAATGACAATAATAAACAATAGTAAACAATAATTTTTTTATAGTATTCGCCACGGCCGCAAGATGATGACAGCGACTGTACACTGAGCTTTCTGACAATTTGGTCTTTCCGTAGTAATATAGTCATAATAATTATTATCATATAATATAGTAACATAGTCGTAAAAAGTATTTTATCATATTATGGCTTATGCCTACTTTCCAAACAAAAAGTAAATTTTAGTAACTTAAGATATTTTAATTATCAGTATTACATGTGTTGGAATATATATACTATATAGTTACACTTATTATGACATTTAGACCAAAAAATAAAGTGGAACAAATATACATAAAATATAATATAAACATTATATAGATACATAAGAGAAAAATATAAAAGAAAAAAAATGCAAAATTTAATTTGAACCATTCTTCCTTCTTTCTTTCTTCCTTGGTAGCAAAGATAAATTAGGTACTATATGAAACTATGATAAAAATAAAATATTTTGGTTGGTAATATATTTTCAAAAATTCAAACATATTTTATTGGTATAACGTCTAAGTATATTTAATAAATAGAAGGGAATTTTCTTTTTATAAATATACATTATATAATAAATCGCTATACAATTTTAGCTATTTTACAACTATATTATTTTCAGATCTATTTAGGGACTGTGCAAGAATATATATATTTGTGCTACACAAACACAAGACAAATTATCTATACTTTCAATTTAAACGAAATGTCAAATTTTTAATTTAAAAAAATATTATGTTATATTGTACATCTATTAACTACAATATTCATCGTAATACGTATATTAATCTCACAAAATAGTTAAAGTATTATTGTACTAAGTGTTAAAACGACGTCATCGTCAAATATACGTAACACAATTATCTTGATACCGAATGGCCCAAAGTGCAAAAGAAACCCGAGAAGCCCTTTTCAATAATTCAATGTTATTACTATTTGACTACCAGATTAACAAAAAAAAATAAAAATTAGAGTTTATACTTTCGCGATAATGCTCTAGTGTCTGCAATGTGGCCAATAATATTAAGTGGAATACCTTACTTTCACATTAGTCTCGGTTAGTATTATAAAATAAAGCCATTTGGTTAAAATAAATTTTAGGTAAAAATGTATTACCTATATTATTATTATTATTTAACTGAAAAATGTTAATAAAAATGAACCTTTTTCTTTTCGCCTATAGAAAATTTATTTTAATCGTCTGTATCTGTCTGACTAGAGTTATATCTGTCGAATATTTTGTTTAAAAATTCTTTATTCTTTATGTCTATGGGTTCGCAAAAAAGGAACCCGGTTGAAATTATTGTATGTCTCATTGGATGTAATTTAATTAATAAAATAAATAATATACTTAGGGGCATCGTCGATAAAATACATAATGCATAATTAAGTCAAAAATAAACAAAGTTAACAGGGGCAAACTTGGATGATATTTCAACCTGAGAAATAGATAATGCACAATTAAGTCAAAAATAAACAAAGCTAACAGGGGCAAACTAGAATAATATTTCAACCTGGAAAATCCTTAATATGACCAGTGATTTTCATCACAAAACTATCAAAACCATAGCCAAAACCCCCTCTTTAAATTAACTATAGGTATAAATAAAGAATACCCTTTATCGTAAATCTCTGTCACTAAACTCAAATTTTCCCCCAACCAACTTGTTGGAGTTCAAATATTTCCTTTTTTTAAATTTTTTAATACATTGAATATCTAACATTTTTGTAATAAACGACCAAATGTGACGTAACACAATTATTAGTTCCATAATAAATAAAATCTTGTAAACAGGGTTGCCACATAAATACGGCACACATTAATTCACAATATTAATTATGTGCGTCGCCCACATAGAGGCACACCATGTAGTCACTGCGGCAAACGGCAAATGAAAGTCACTAGAGTAGGAGTCAGTGTAAGTACGCACCGTACGCGTCAGTGTGAGCGCCTCTTCACTTCTATGGGTTCGCCTAGCAAAAGCACTCAGTTTTGCTCATCTTACTCCTGACTTACATATACATATTCTTCCAAACCTGTACAACAAATATCGTAGGCGAACTGTTGTATTTGGTTATTCTTCACATCTTATATCACTGGTAGTTGTGTTAATAGTTGTCACTTTATCTTTACCATACATATAAACATGTTTGCTTATTTCAACTACCTTACAAACAACTACTATACACAGCACATTGTCTCTGACTGGTTCGAACATAACGCAACATAACTCATAAAGCTGTTCGTGCTCACCTGTCACAGCAAATAATCGTCTACACACTTGAGAGGTGATGAATATACTAAATCACTCCAAACTCAGTTTATCATTGCCACAGGAAATCCAGTAATCCACATCTATTTTCAGTAAAAACAATTAGTGTACATAATTACAACGAACTCAAAGGCATATGTACTCTCCGTACTTTGTGTGTATAGACCTGCTTATCTCGACACAAACGCTCGCACAATCGCCTACACAACACGGCGTAGTGTAGCCGACTAAATGCCCTAAAAAGCTAAGTGGTTTCGGTGGCGGAGTGTCAAAGGACCCATGTCTATTTAAAATTAAATAAACCGATTAATGTTTATATTGTAACGATTTATCGAGACCTACGCATCCTTATATTTTGCTCCTTACAATTCTCATAACTTCAAGTGGAATACCTGAGGTAAGTAATTATTATATATTTTCGTAATAGGATAGAAATCAGAATAAACAGGTACAACGATAAGTAAGGGCTGGTATTCAATAATCACAACTCGTCATAATATATATATATATATATATATATATATTGGGTATAACATATTGTATCACACATCTACTAAAACATACACTCACACAGAATAGGACAGTCCTCAAATAACACACAATAATGGCAATCATTATTTATCATCATTATTGCAATAAGCTTCATCTTTTTAGTTTCTATTCTACTACAATTTATAATTGATCTAAAACAGTCGCGTTTTTTTTAACGAACGAGCCACACGTACGTTCCGCCGTGAGTGTCGAATTAACGTGTTGTGTTTAATAAACATAGAATTTAAAAAAAATGTTTTCGCTCTCGACAGAAGTGTCAAGTGTCGTAACATAAATTATCTAGGGTTACGCGTGAGACGGCACCGACCATCTTTCGGAATGGAAACGTCTGATAAAATATTAGTTTATGAAGTAATTTTGGTGCAAATACAACATGAAAATAAAAATTAAATAAACTTGTGACTGAATTAAAACTGAGCAATGTTCAATAAATTATAGAGCGAATTGTTCAATCTTCAAGTGAGTAATATTAATTATCCAAATAAAAATTATAACCAAATCAATTTGGAGATAGACGAAAACTCGGGCTCTAGGCTCTAGTAAATCAGGTATTAATTCAAGCCCAACAAAAATAAAGGTAAAAGTGACAGGAAATATTTGCGAATTCCTAAAATGTATAAGGCATCACCAATCACAGTCTGTGGTGTCAAAAATATACAAAATTTGGTAAGTAGTCTAACTTGTGAAAAAGTTCGTGATTATGAAAAGCAAATAAAAACCATTGCTAATGGTGATATGAGACTTTTCACAGAGAATGAACATCAATTTAAACATACGTTAAAAGTTCTCGAAGAAAACAAAATTGAGGACATCAAATCATAGATTATAATTTAAGGAGGGGGGAGAAATTTCATGTTGTAATTTGTGGATTACATCCAAAAACTGAAATATGTGAAATCAAAAGAGATCTAGCAGAGATAGGTCACTCTGCAAGTGATGTGTCGAATATTCAGATAAACAATACAATTAAACCCAAAAGATAAAAACAGGGAATGGAAAAAGATTAAACTACCTTTGTTTTTTGTAGACTTAGTTCCACAAGGAAATAATGACATCTATAATATACATAGTTTATGTTGTTATAAAAATAAAAAATAGAACACCTAGGAAGAAAAAAGTTGCGTTACAATGTAAAAGCTGTCAGGCCTTTGGACATACTCAAAATCATTGCAATAAAAAGTCTGTATGTGTAAAACGCGGTGAAGAGAACAAAACAGAAGATTACCTAAAGTCTAAAAATCAAAAGCTAAACGTGCGAACTGCGGAGAAGCACACACCGCTAACTGAAAAGGTTACTCTACAAGAAGACAGAAGAAAAAGCGCATCCAAAAAAGATTTCAGCAGTACAACGAATTTAATAGAAACCAGTGAAAACCGTCACAGAGACAACCTATTTTACACAGATAACCGGCTCTTCTGGTAATAACGTAACGACCAGAACTTCTAAACAGCTACAACAAACTAAAAAAAATGACTCCACTTTAACGGATATTTTATCTGCATTAACTAACATTACCAAATCTTTAGAATTAGAGAGTTAGTTCAACCAAAGCGCAAATTGAGAAGAACTTTAATACGTTATCCAAAGAACAAAACCGAATGGAATCGTATCTATAAGATCCTCCGTGACAAGATCAAGGAAGTGAAAAATTAAACATTTAAATCGTATCTAAGTAGCTTATCTGCTACAGATAATACTGATTATTTATTGTGGAAAGCTGGAAGACGTATGAAAAGACCTCATGTTTATATACCTCCTATCCAAAAATAAGACGGGACTTGGGCACATAGTAAACAGGATAAAGCTAAAGTACCTTGAGCGTGTTTTTGAACTGAACAATATCCGATATGATACAATGCCAACCAGTTAATATAACAAAAGGAAAAATACAGTACTTCACACCCCTCGAAATTGACCATGAAATCGACACTAATATCAACCTTAAAAAAGGTACCCGGTTTTGATGACATCAGATCCACGCATACTTAAAGAACTACCAAAGAAGGCCATTCTTCTGACTCGCATATAAAATGCCATTCTGTAAACGGAATGTGTCCCAAAGTAATAGAAAAAGCACAAGTGATTATGTTATTTAAAGAGCTAATTTACCAGAGCGAGCTCATTTATGCAGACCAATATCACTTCTACCAAGTTTGTCGAAACTCTTCTAAAAGCTTCTTCTCGTGCGGTTAAACCCACTAATAGAAAAAAGACACCTCATACTTGATCATCAGTTTAGATTCCGAAACAAACATTAAAACATCGACCTAGTTTATCGCGTCACAAACGTGATTGCAGCACACCTGGTGCTTAATTCTTGAATCTTACTTAACTGAACGACAATTGCTAGTCATGCATGAAGAATCAATGATAAATCGGAAGAATATATCGGCAGGAGTACCACAAGGTTGCGTCCTAGGACCTATATATTATTTGCTCTACACAGTCGATATCTCTACCAACATCAACTCAATGATCGCTATGTTTACTGACAATTCGGCAATTAATAATCAGTAAGGATCAGCAGGCTGTGACTGATAACTTACAGACCTCAATCGATAACATCTTCAATTGGACAAGACATTGGAAAATTCAAACAAATAGTGAGAAAATCGGTGCATATAAATTTTACTTTGCGCAAAACTGAGAATATCCAAGTATCACTGGATCACACAATAATACCACAAAAAGATTCAGCTAAATACTTGGGTATACACCTTGACTCCCCACTTGAATTGGAATACTATATATGTTTTTTTTCAACTAGTTTTAATAAAAGTTATCAAATAAAGCAACTATTGTATAATTTAACATTTAACTTTTAACTTTTTATCTGTGATTACCGCCCAGTTTGTGGATATTATATTTTACAAATATTCAGCGTCCACATCACAAAATTTGGTTTTCCTAATTTATTTTCGAATCGACCGATGTCGTGCGATTAACGGTTTTAGCGCAATAAAATCGTATTATTATATAAGTATACCATTAACTTATAGTTACAAGTTCTGAATTCAAATTTGACGTTACACTTTACGATAAACTGTGAATCATGCTGAATGTTGAACATTTTCAAAGTATGAGTACACTACAACCACGTAATTATAATATTATTCAAACACCGGCTTAGGCCAAGAGTCACACTATAATATAACAATAATCGAAACGTTTACAGGGCTGGCCGCAGTCCAGATTTAATATGGGGACTAATTCCTCGGCTGCGAATATAATTTTATTATTTATTATTTCAGTATATTCTACAGTGGGTATAATAATAATATATAGTCGAATAATTCGACTATCGTTAAATTATTACTGTTATTATTTTATACTTGAATATAATTATTATTTTGGAGAACAACTGCAGCAATAAAATAATATTATTATTATGTGTTATTGTGGTTCACTGCATGACGTCCAGTCGTGCAGATTTATATGAACGTATGTGTTTTCCGACATTATATTAGTTCGGAAGTCGTTATGTAGTTCTTGTTGAGTTTTATTTTTGATTTTGATGAATCGTCATTATGCCCAATCATGATGGTTGAATGGTTAATATTAAAGTTCTCAATAGAAGAACACATTTTTTATTACACACGGGTATTCGTATCACGGATATTTGTACGTATTCCACGTGATCCGTGTATTCACGTGGCGAATCATGGTGTATATAATTGAATATAATTATATTACGTACAGATATTAGTGAATTTACATGCATTCCTAATTACACTGTTTCCAGCACGAAATTTTTAATTTCACGTGTACATATGTATTTGTGTATTCATGTAATAAGCAGCCCTAGTTAATATAATATAAATATCGATTTTGTTTAAGGGAAATGGTGGGAGGGAGTTACCCCTCTCAGATTCGCACCTGATCCATGATCCTTATCTATATATTATTAACTATATTTAACTACATAAAGGTTAGGTATACCGCGGTTTATACGTGACCATACCCAAAGGCCGCAGTATAATTAATCGACAATAAATAATTTATTACACGTAAACGTCTCGATCCAAACCGATTTCTGTAATCCGATATAGATACCTGCATATGCCTAATTACCACGACTATTATAAAGGTCACCCGACATAGTAATAATTGGTTAACCAAGTAACCAGCATACTAGATAACTAGGAAACAACATATACAATTAAAATTGTTTAGAATTTGTTTAATATATTCGATATCCACCTATTTTAAAACAAATTTATAATATAGTAAATACATAATATACATCAAATCATTTGCTTATAAGAAATGTGCAAATATTCATCAAGTCCCGATGAGCTATTTCAACAATACATTGTAGTTTAATTTAATAATAATGATGTTTATTTGAAAATCATTTTCCTATTTAAACAAGAACATATCTTAAAAGTATATAAATAAACTAAAATAATAAATAATAATAATAATAATATATATATGATTTATAACTTCATCTTAGCATAATTAATCTTAATTAATTGATATTTTCTAAGTTGTAATAATATTATTTGTAAATTGTAATTGTCTTTTATTTTTTCAAATTTCGTCAACCGAGACGCTGTCGCCAAACGTGTGTGTATGTGTGTGTGTGTGTGTGTGTGTGTGTGTGTGTTAGTGAAGTTATCGAATACGTCACAGGTGAGGCGTCACGGTACACACTATCCGGACAAAAATGTAGACAATTAATTATTGTCTGGTGTCCCTTTTTTTGACCCTTGTCGAATTTTAAACACATCTTTTGGGTGGATTCAAAATATATCACCTGACGATTAGAGAAGGTTAAGTTACTGAAATATATACAGAGTCTTCCAAGTTTCATGTTACGGTGAGGTTTTTTTATAAAATACTTAATTATTACTTAATTAATACTTATTTTCATATAAAAACATTTTGGAATTATATATTATAGGTATAGTGACCGTTCTCTGACACTGGTAAGAATTTCTGAGAAGTTAATGACCAAAGCGTAACAATAAAACATAATACTTTTGTTGGTGTAAATTAAGATAGAGCTAATATGATGGTTTTCTTATAATTTTTATAAGATTGGCTTTTGGTCACAAACGTATAAGTTTTTAGTCCAAAAGTTGGTAAAACTGGAATAATAGACAATTTTTTTTCAAAATTTGTACATTCAAGACTTTTATATTCCAAAATCTGTTTCCAAAAACCGTTTTTACGGTTTTTGTACTTTCCAGATTTGTATTTTCACGACTTGTACGTTCCAGATTTGTACATTACACGTTCCCATCGCAATTGGAAGCGCGTACAAATCTCGAATGTACAAACCTTGAAAGAACATATCTAGAATGTACAATTCTTGAAAATACAAATCTAAAAAGTACAGATCCGGAATGCACAAATCTTGAAAAATAATTATCTATAACTCCAATGGTATCAACTTTTGGACCAAAAACATATACGTCCCCGTGACCAAAAGCCATTCTTTTAAAAATTATTAAAAAAAAAAACCGTCCTAGGATAATGGAGATGGGTGCAGCCACTGTTACAGGTAATTTAATGTATACCTGTAAACAACAGGAAACCATTGCTTACGAAAAAACGATTCAGAGCGGAGTTCAGTTGATAGTGATGTTTTGTCAATAATATACGTATGTGTCATTTTACACTAAAATAATAAAAATAAGCTTTATATATTTTCTTTAATAATATTTGTTTCATATCGTACCGATTTTCCCAATTTTTCCGGTTTTCCAATGTTTTATCCTGATTATTCAAACTTGATGAGAAAATCAAAGTAAATACTTCCCCAGTCAAATTTTCTTTTTAAAAAATTGTTACTATTATAAATTGGAGAAAAGTTGCTGGTAAAAAGTTGTCCACAGAAAAAAAATCGTAATATTTTATTAATATATTACGTATATTTTCCCGTTTTTTTTTTTTTTTTTTGGTTTTTCACATTTGATGAAAAAATTCAAGAAAATCGCAAAATGATCTCCCTAAAGTATCTCTCCACACCGATTTCTTTTCAGAAAAGGTACTACATTTAAAAATCGGAGTAAGATCTCTGGTATAAAAGTCGTCCACAGAAAAAAAATTTATATATCTTTGTAAAACCATAAGCTTCTTCGCTCCACTCTGAATCTAAACTATAAATTAGAAAATTACTAAGAGACTGCACCTTTACGCTACCATGTTTTTTTTGATATCAAAAATGCTATACTATAATTGTGTATTTCAATCATGATCAAAGAACATGATAAATGAAATAGGTAAGACAACAAAAATTCTGTACGCATCGTGTTTACTCATTTTCCTTCTCAACGGCTTCCCTCCGTCTATATTTGTGACGTACCTTTTCGGCTCATCCTATTTGTTGTAACATTTACATTCATATTATCGTGTAATACCTATAATCAAGACGGTTAACTACATCTTACATAATAGAGACAAATTAATTTTGAATTCTAATTTCCGATTTGTTAATTATTCTTTAATACAATTTAGACACACATATTTGACATATTGACGAAAATGCCTGTATGTGTATTTAGAAATTGTTATAGCGGGAATAAAAAAAAAAAGGAAAAGCTGAAGAAACATCAGTTCACTTGCATAAGTTTCCAAAAAATGAACGTTTAAGGTATATTTGGTTACAACAAATGCAAATATGGCCAACCAAAAGAATACTTGAAACCTGATAATTTTGAAACTGGTAAAATGTTGTAAAAAACTTGTATTTTATTGACATGTTTATGTTACGGATATAACCTATTCTACTGATATATAAACAATATAATTATCACGACAAATAATTATAGATAATTAATTAATTAATTAACACGAATAATTACCTGAATTTGTTTATTTATACAATATATCTAGACACATATTAAATTAAATGAAACGCCTGTGTGCGTATTCATATTGTAATACGAGTAAAAAGTATTGTTATAGTAAGTATTGTTAAAGTTAATATTTATAGGAGTAAAAAGTAAAGGAGTTGAAGGACTTTTTTTTTATTGAGCAACTTTTAAAATACTTCCCTAAGCAGAAACGTAAATTAAAATCATAGTAATCATACGCATTTATTGCAAACCACGATTAATGTTTTTGTACTTCGTATCGTGATAGCATGCAGTAGCCGAAAAGCCCATGTCACATACGGCGTATCACAAAGTTGCTGTCATACATATTTAATTTATCATGATCAAGATTAAGTACAAAAAAGGATTAACGAAAAATCTGTGCTCAATATTTAAAAAAGGAAATAGTATTGTCATTTGAATAAATAATAAAACAATTGTATGATTCATAAAACGAAATTTTAGTGAGTTGCCCAATCTAATAACATTATACATAAGTAAGTACATGTATTTTTGATAAACTGATCCCTTTCCCAGAGGACTGAGGTGAGTGCGGCTTTGAAAATATAAATAAATACTTCAAAAGTTATGTTTACTTGACTTATTTTTGAATTATCCAAAATTAGTTAACGATAAACTGTTAAAATATAATAGACATATCAATCTAAAACTGACCAGTCGACTCTCACACTGGATCAATAGGCGACTAACAACTACGTAGCAATTAACAATATTTAACAGATAATACATAGTGGCTCTTAGTTTTCATACAGAACAACGCAGTAGAAACGTAAACCTTCATTTTTCCGCTGTTCTTTTTGCCGCCGTTCAATTCGCCGAAAACGTTACACCGCAAATGTTGTTTTAGATTCCGAGTGTAGCGAAGAAGCTTATAGTTTTACAATGATGTTTATTTTTTTTTTTATCTGTGCGCTACTTTTCTAAAAGAAATCTGGCTCTGGTTTTTAAATGTAACACCTCTTTTGAAAGGAAATCGGTGTGGGGACGTACTTTGAAGAGGTTATTTTTCGATTTTCTCCAGAGTTTTCCCATCAAATGTGAAAAACCAAAAAAAAAAAAAAACGGGGAAAATGTATGAAATATATCAGTAAAATTATTAAGATTTTTTTTTCTGTAGACAACTTTTCTACCTTCAATTTTGCTCCGATTTACAATAAAATCAATTTTTCTAAGAGGAAATCTTACTAGAAAGGTACTTTAGGAAGGTTGTTTTTCGATTTTCCTAGGATTTTTTTATCAATAAATGGGAAAAAATACCAATACGAATAATTTGTATTGCTCAACGCTGTCAATAAATATGGACTGGTAACAGGACAGTCGTATCGCTGGCAATTCGTATTGCTTCAAGTTCACAACAGTAAACATCGTATTGCTTCGGTGTCAGAATATTCATTATTTTCTACAAGATTAATCAAATGGCAATATTATTGCTTATCGCCGGTTACTAGTTGCTCCGGTTTAGAGTTTAAAATTGTGACTTGTACCTGTCCCACTCCACCCCACCTACTTTGTAATTAAACTATAAAGTAAAATTAAAAATTAAATCAAGATGGATATATTGGATAGACAGTATAATTAATCAGTAACATCATTGATTACGTATGTAATGTACTAACTATGGTATTTGTACATTTAATCAATGATTACACACATCATAATCATTATACAACCCATTTAGTTTGCAAATTATTTAGTACGATTCATAAAAAAAACTTTGATTTCCAACATCCTCTCTGGTGATGTCACTGATATTGTATAGGTACTTACATTTTATATTAATATATAATTTTGATTAGAGTGATCTATTCTGTGACGATAAACTACAGAGGAGGCTCTATGTATAAGTGATGAATCGTTTTAACAACATTTTGATTTTGATTCTTGTTTCATCATTTTTTTATCAGTTTGGTATTAATTTGTTTACTGAACATGGAGCAGGCAAAATGTTTACAGTTTATTATAATATAAATAAATAAATTACACATATATACTTAAGTAAAACTATTTTTTTTATTTTTAATACATAAAATAGTGAATAATTTTACAATGACAATAATTTTTTATTTACTATTTTGAAATATTAAAAACCAAACCAATATGTAAAAAGAAAACAAATTGACTCAAGATGATTATAAAAGTATAAGACAGGTCTATACCTGTCTTATACTTTTATAGGTTCATTAAATAGACATTTTATCAAACTCGCCAACAAGAAAACGATCAACTAGAATAACCCAAGTGGAAATACTTTCATCTTACTGGACTGGGTAGAAGCTCTGCTTGTTTGTTTGGGTAGTCATTATGAAGTAATTTAGAAGTTTTCAATGACACAATATTACATCCTTTGTTGAAAAAAATCTTAGTAAGTTGATCTTTGTATTTTATGGCCCGTAAAAACTTCCTAACGTGGTCTTTTCAAAAATATTAATTGGTGACTCTTGGTTAGGCTGGTCGTTAATTTTGAACTTTTAGATTTCTATTTTCAGGACCACCTATTTTTTATTTTTCATTACCTATTATAAGAAATTAATTCATATAAAATTTGGTAATGATTACTCACCCTCTTTTCATACCGCAAATGGATTCAAAATTTTCAAAAACGGTAGGTTTTAAAGATTTTTTAAGTCTACCTGAAAATGTATAACACTAAACACATAAATGCATAAGACCTTATTTATAATTGGCTTTAATAGTAGGTACAAAATTAAAATAGAGCTGATACTGGGGACAGGTGTGGTCACTGTTGAAAGTGGGATATATAAAGTTTTTTAATTTATACATGTAACCAACAATAAACCATTGACAATAAAAAACGATTCGGAGTGAAGTTCAGTTATACATGTTATAAGAAGCCATAATATTTACGCTTTTTATCAAAATTTGATTTACTCTTTGAAAAAAAAAATACTTTCACTGTTATCAACTTGGCGTGGTTTTACAAAAAAATGTTTACAGAATTTGGATTTGAACTTGCAACCTCTGGGATATCAGGTACATACCACCACTAGAATACAACATATATATTATGAAATCAACAATATTGAGTTATTTAAAATAACACAAATAACATCCAAATATTAGAACTTCAAAAGCTATGATTTCAAAATTGTCAATCCAATCAATTCTGACTTCACCATCATTCTTAAATTGATAATAGGCATACATATGATCAAAACAAAAATAATTAAAAAATTTGCATGGACCAATAATTAGATTTGTTCCACATAATTTTTTATTCAAATGAATTTTGTCAAATTTTATATTAAAATTCTTTTATAAAAAAAAAATACTACATAAAGCTCAAATTTGTTTTTGACTAAAAAGTATAACATTTAAAGAAACTCTTATTAGTTTACATGCATTTCTGTATAGCCTAACAATTTTATTCACAAAGCACTTATCAATTAAAAATTACTTACAAAAATTGCAAAATTGATGTCTATAATTAGCTCAAAAATAGATCAAATATTTTGAAAATTTTACCACATCTAGAAAAATCAAATACAAATTTTCTCTTAAATTGTCAAGTCTATGAATATATTACATTAAACAAATATACACTAAAAACAAAATTAAAAATAATAAAACCATTATTTTTATACATTTTCCTGTACTTTCTAAATTTGTTTTCGGTTTTGCTCATTTATTAAAAAAAACTTCAAATAAAATCAAAAAACAACTTTCTTGTTCACCAACTAGATTGAAAATGCAACAAAAAAGGTGTCTTATCGTTTATCTACTGGAGCAATATTTCTGATAGAAAACACAAGTTGAACATATTCAAATAATGAAACCAGGATACTATTAATCAATTTAAAATTGTTGAATTCTCAAAAAACAATTTACACTGTCACTGCTTTATAATGACTTAATAGTAAAGAAAAAAATAGAGGGACCATTATAAAGACCAACCTATACTCTATTTTACTCTTGAAATAGGATAATTGATTTTTACATTACGGTATTAAATAACTATTTTAATTTATTTTACATTATTTTATAAGTACATTAAAAGTAAAAAATTTTTGTTTAGTTGCACTAGCTTAAGTACATCAATAACTTGTATCCAGTAAAATAGTCTTAATTTTTCTCCTACAACATAATATTATAACTTTAAAAAGTTCAATTTATTGTATTCAAATAATGTAATCAATTAATAGAATATTTATAACTATATAGATACAATTAATTTCAACAACTGCCTAACTCAATATTTAGCACTAACATTCTAATGACCTGAGGAATGTCACACAAAATATTACAAAAAAAAATTATTCCATGCAAGTATAGTTGATTTAGTATGAGAATATTTCTAACTAGATTTAAATAATAAAATACAATAATATTATTGCCATAGGCCAGCATAATTTCCACATAAATTAGCTGGCAATGGTCCTCCTGCGGAAAATAATCTTGTCCCTGAGTAGTCATAGCAATGTGTATAAATTGCTGGTGTATATTTCACTTGTTGATAACTCTGGTCAATCATAAAATCTTCATCGGGATACTAAAAATTTAACATTAAGTAAAATAAATTGATAAAAAATGATTTACAAATTATAACACTCACAACATAACCTCGACCTGTTTTTAATACAACTGCTCTACTTGAATTAATACTAGACTCTAAGTATTTTCCAGTCCTTATATCATAGAACATTATAACACCAACACCTGTTCCAATTGTGATTATATTATCTTGAAAACTTAAAGATCTTATTCCTGAAATAAAATTAATTAAAATAGAATTATTTAATGTCTATAAGATTTTTTTCTTTCTAAATATATCCAAAAGTTTAAACAGTTACTCTGTAGTTTAATAACTATTAATATTAGGAAAAGTATTTATTAGTTGTACCATTGATTGACTTTATAATATACAGATAAGCCAAGCTATTGAACAATTAGTAAACAATATTGAATCTGGTTAAAGTGTAGTAGATGTGAGGTATGATCTATATCCTGCCCATTTACACTATAAAAAGGTACCATATAATCGCCAGCAGAAAACTAATTTATAATTTTTGCCATTATTTTGTACAGCACAGCTAATCTGTTTACTCTAAAATCAATGTACTTATGTGATTTAAAAAAATTAATTTCCTATCTTAAGTTATATAAATGTAACAAAAAAAAGAAAAAACACTACTATATTAAATTAAATTATATTCTTGACAGGCTTACAGATTAATTTAAGATGTTTTGAAATTTAAATAAATATAATTACTTATGAAAAGTTATGATTAAAGACATTAAATATACAAACCAGATCCACTATATCTTGCAGGAATCTTTTTTACCGTATGCAACGTTCTTGAATCAAGCAGTAATGTATACGAACGACACCCTATAGCATATAAACTACTATCACTTTTCATTGCCATGCAGACATTATCTTGGCAAGATGATAATCTTCTTGAAAATCTCTATAAAGTAAAATGGATAATGAAATAAGACGGACATACTTCGCACATCGGTTGTAGATAATAAGTTAGGAAGGTAGTAGAGAGGAAATTTAATATATTTGTAAGCAACAATAAACCATTACAAACGAAAAATGATTCTGAATGGAGTTCAGTTGATAGCGTTGCTTGGTCAACAATATATATGTTATATTATGGTAAAATAAATACATAGGCATTATACATTTTTTTAATAATATTTATTATTGTAAATTATTTTCCTGTTCTTCCTATGTTTTCTCATTTATTGAGAAAACCCATAGAAAAATTAAAAAAACTGACCTCCTTTAAATACCTTCCCAATCTGATTTCCTTTAAGAAAAGGTACAACACTTAAAAATCAAATTAAAATTTCTAATAGAAGAGTTGTCTGTCTAAAAAAAAATATAAACATCATTGTAAAACCATAAGATTCTTCATTCCACTCAAAATCTAAAATATATATCAATATCAATAAAATACTAAATTGAAAATTATTTACTATTAATCTAAAAAGTTTATAAAATATATATTTTAAATTAATGTCATATTCTCAATATTGTTAAATAATGGATTTAAAAATAAATGTAAATTTTTTTTTTTTTTGTAAGACAAAAAACATATTAAATACTAAAATGTGTAATAATTATTGCAATTAAGTAGGACAACTTGACATTCTATGCTTTTTTTTTTTCAAAAATAAATTTATTAAACACAGGAAATTGAGGAATGAGAAGTGGTCTAAAATCTAGAAAATATTAAAAATAAAATTATTTTTAATTCTATATGTTTCTGAACTTTTGCATCAGCAGATACACTTGCGAGATATTAGTAATTGTTATTGTATACACCTGTGAAGAACTTACTAACCATGGGGCAAGCTTAATTAATACTGAACCAATACCAAAAAATATCAGTAGTGTTAGTTTAAATACCCACATAACAAAACACAGACTAATTTTTCAAAACTAAAACTTAAATAAAGTTCAGTTTTATTAACAAAAATACTAATCATTGGCAGATTTGCGCGAGCTGTTTGTCTAGCAGATGCATGCTTGGTTTGACCTACTACAACCTACACATTTGATATATAATTCAATGTAGCATTGAGCATTATATTTTCTAACCATTTAATATCTATATTTATTTTTAACATTAATCATATTAACCAAATATGGTTTTTGCTAAGAATATAAATATTTACTTATGGTCAAATATTATTTTATTTCACTATTTAAACATTTTAAAATAAAGAATTCAAAAAATGTATAACTATTATAAGTAATAATGTATAATATATTAAAATTGTAATCACTTGTTTGAAGCGTTCAACATCCCAAATATGAACATATCCATTTAATGATAATGTAACCATTTCTTTTAAATTCTTATTGAATGTGATTGCACGGATTTTTTGTGCCGTTTTACAGCTTTTTACTACGGTAGGTTCAATAAATCGAGTTACAGGTTGTATGAGATCACCATCAGCATCATACTGTTCTTCATATTGATCTTGAACTTGCCATAGAGCAAGCTTAGTGTCGCGAGATCCACTGACAAAAAATTCATCATCTAACCATTCTATGTCAAATATCCAATCTTTGTGAGCCCCCTAATATAATATTAATTTAAATTAATTATTTATTTACAACAAAAAAATTAACTTAAAAATTCAATTATACCTCAGCTAAAACAATTGGATCTAATGTGGGCAACCTGTATATAGCAATTTCATTTGAATTATATGCACCTGTAGCTAATAATGACCGAGATGGGTTCATTTTTAATGAATGAATACCACTTTGATAATCTGCTGACTCATGGATACGTCCTTTAATTGGTGGTATTTGGTCCAGCTCATGTGATTTAACATTATAAACCATTAGCTAAAAATAAAAAAAAAATATTTTAATATATCTTAAATGGTAAAATGATAAGTACACCCTCACGTCACATTGGAAACCAAGGATTAAATTTTTGGGGATAAGAATAGATCGCTCAATTGAGCAAACACAGTATTAACAGTTAAATTGTATTATTCATAACTATTGATATTTCATATTAAATAAACAATACAACAAAAGACGTCCTAGGATAATGGGGTGGCTGTAGCCACTGTTATATATAATTTCATGTATACCTGTAAGTAACGATAAACCATTGCTTATGAAAAAACAATTGTGAGCGGAGTTCAGTTGATAGTGATGCTTTGTCAACAATATATATAAGTCATCTTATAGTAAAATAATAATTAAATAGGCTTTATATATTTTCTTTAATAAAATTAGTTTAATGTTGTACCAATTTTCCTACGTTTTTCTTGGTTTTTCAAATTGAATAAGAAAACTCTGGAGAAAATCGAAAAACAATCAGTTTAAAGTACCTTCTTAATGAAATTTTCTTTTAGAAACATTGCTATTATTAGAACTTGGAGCAAAAGTGATGGTAGACAAGTTTTGCATAGAAAATAAGAAGACCGTAATGTATTTGAACTAATACCTACATTTCTTATATTTTCCTGTTTTTTTTTGGTTTTTTAAATTTGATGATAAACCTCTATAGAGTAACTTTCCACACTGATTTCCTTTCAGAAAAGGTGCTACATGTAAAAATCCGAGTAAAACTTCTGGTAGAAAAGTTGTTAACAGATAGAAAAAATAAAACAAATAAACATTTTTGTAAGATTTATAAGCTTCTTCGCTCCACTCAGAATCTAAAAGTTAGAACATCAAGATTTGCTGCATATATAATTTCAATGGATTAGTTAAAAATATTGTAAAATGCAAAAACAAAGAAAACACAAAACAACATAGTATGACACTTAGCTGCAAACTCAGAATTATAGACTTGAACTTGTTAGTGATACAAAATCATCCTCATTTTAAATTGAGCTAATGTCACTTTTATCTGTTTTTTATATCCTTTGGGAAAATGAAAAACCTAAAACTCAGTGGGCCAATACAATTACTATTTAACGCAGCTGATGTTAATAAGGTCATGATAAACAAAGAACCACATAATCCCTTTCCTTAATATTCGACACTAATTGAATTAGAAACATATGGTTTTCATTAAAATAAATTAGTTTAGTTATAGGTAGCTACTAGCTAATACTTTAATAAGTTAATATTAAATAGGTAGTTACCTAATATCAATTGAATCTATTCAATTAAAATATTATTAATAAAAGAAAAACACTAAAATATCAAATTTTTATTTGACAAATTATAAGTTTTACCAAAAATCAGAATTCTTTTAATTTAAACATTAAAAGAATTAATGTAAGTAAACTGCAGCTGTTTTACTTACTTTATTACATTTTGTGCCAAAGACAATTTGTTTACTACTAAGCCATTGTGAACAAAAAACTTTATTCATTGTTTTTAATGGTATAGATTGTTCTTTGAATAAATCGTGCGTCAAGATATGCCGGGTACCATGATGTGGATTGACTGAATGATACTCTCTCATTCCATATTCTCTGTTTCTTATATAGTCAACAAAATTGTATGAAGAATTTAACATAGTGCACAATGACATTGTACTTTCTTCTTCATCATCAGAATCTTCATAGCATACAAAATCTTCTGGTTTATCAGATTTTTTTGATTTCTCCATTCGGGCTGCTTTCAATTGTGCACTACGTTCATCAAGGCGGGATTGATATGCACAAGGTGGTCGAGAACCAAATATTGGAACACGCCTAGTTTGTGCCATTCTGGAACATTTAAATAAAGGTTAATTAATGAATATAATACTTGAAATTTAAGTCAAATAGTAAAAATATATAAGATTAGTTAAGTAAATTATACAAATTGATAATTATCAATTACCTCGGAAATAATGTTATTGTCCTTTATGAAAAAATATTACAAGAGTTCAAATTCATTCAATAGTGTAACTATTTAATATAGGAAAGGCATATTAAAATAAAAATATACAATTATAAATAAGTCAACATAATAAACAAAATGTACAATTATTACACTTGGAAAGTGAGAAAAAAGTTGGTAATATATTAGGCATTGGTAAAAATGAATAAATATATATATATGCGTATAAGAAATTTGTTTTTTTTTTTTAATACAAAAAGATAAAATGATAAATAGGTCACAGTTTAACCAACATAAATTAAAATAGATTTTCTGTTACTTTACTGAAACTGAATAAAATAATGTGCGAAATCAAAAACTAAAATGATCATAAATTCAATACCACAATTAAAGATTTATAAAGTATTTATATCTTATCTATAAAGTATATTTTTAATCGTGTTCATTACCAAGGTGGACCTTTCACATAACCCCGAAGACTATAATACTCTATTCAGAACAATCCAAACAACGGTCGAAAACACGTCGTTGTTTGCGCATCCATCCCCACTACGGCATTATAACTCGCTGTATACACGGCAGCGAGATCGGTGACGGTACACGATCATAAACAATAATTTTATTGCCGAATAATTAACGAATCGATGCGATGCGAGAAGACGATCTGTTATTAATCTGAATCATAGAGAACTTAGAGTATATTACTCTGTGATCTGAATAGAGTAGAAATGTTCTAGTTGTCAGAAAAATGATAAGACAGCAAGTTCATTACAATGGTAATCAAAACAAAAGCCATGGGAAAAAAAAAAGGCACTGTGTATAATTTGTACTTTTAATTTTTTTTTTCGTTTTTCCCGGACCAACCATTAATTTTTCCACCAGATAAGTTACTGAAGTTTAAAATAAGTTAAATAAAATTGATAGTAAAATACACATTATACAATCGACATTCAAAAATTGTTTTATAAGGCATCTGTAAACAATAATAATGATACATTCATTACTATTATAAAAGTATAAAATGCTATTGCTATTATTATAGAATTAATAATACAATAAATAACACTTAATTTAAATAATTATAATATAATGAATAAATTGGCTTTTTTACCTACATTCCACTACAATAGGTTGCCAACATTCTAAACTTTAAATTGTATATTCCCGTGTAATGTGACTAACCATTCTCAAAAATAATTGGCTGGTACAATAGTTTAACTATCATCGTTTTATACAGCCTTATTATATTACAAATATTTTATCAAATATAACAGTAAAAATTTAGAGCAAAACATCAATACAATACAATGCTGTGCTAAACTGGATATTTTAGATTAAAATGTGCACAAATTAATAAAATTATGCAAACATGGATATTTATCATTATTTAATTTGCTTAAAAAAAAAATCTTTTGATTAGTAGTATATAAGCACAGGACTATGGGTTACGTAGCTATTACAAGCTTATTGTTTTACAAAAATGTTTATTTTTTTTCTATGGATAACTCTTCTACCAGAAATCGTGCTCCGATTTTTAAGTGTAGCGTCTTTTCTAAAAGGAAATCGGACTGGGGAGGTACGTTAGAGAGGTCATTTTTTGATTTGCCTAAGTAACAAAATTTCTAAAATAATAATGTCACTTTTTTTCAGTTCATGTTCATTTTGTATATTCACTCAATTCATGAACCTACCACGAAATAATACCATTGATTATACATAATATGTTTATGTATGACGTAAATCAATGATAATATCTATTTTGCTTTTGATGTAATCATGATAAGACCTGGAACCCAATGACCTTTTATACACGTTTGGTAAATTAAAATAAAATATTAACAATTACTTAGAAAATTTCATTTTGTTAAGTATTGAAGGTAAAAAAATATAAAATTATCTGGTGCAGTTATACCAAAAATCGGACATTTTCGGTTTTTAGCTTTATTAAAATTTGTTTGTAATAAATAAATTATAACCCATAGACCATTATAGTGGTTTTTAATTTACGTAATATGTAAAATATAATAATATAACATTTAACATTTTAACATAAAGTCGCCGAGATTTTGGACAATCTATTGACAGTGTTTTTTTTTGTATTTGCGATACCAATTTTTATCATGCCAGTATAAAATGGAGGGAAATTTATTGATTGATGTTTGTAACGTTTCAAAAAATTGGTAATGTCAGAAATAATAATAAAAATACTATAAATCTTGTTTATCATAAATGTCTACTTATAATCAAGATTTAAGATATATTAGAGATATTTAGGTATATCTTAAACCACGGTCTTGGACTATTAGGTCTTAAACCGTGTTTAAAATGATCATTTATAATTGATATAATTTTTTTTTTTAGAGCCAAGTAATCCGGTTTTATGGTATACAATTTTTTTAGAAATTTGAAATTCCAAATTTAGATAGGCAATATATAGACAAATTTTAAAAAACTGCTGATGCTGTTGATGGGTGCTCCACTGTTATAGGTGGGTATTTGGGAAGGTAAGATACTTGGTTATTTAAATTATATCTATAAGCTACGTTAAACCATTGATAACGAAAACAAGTGAAATTCACTTATACATGGTTTAAAAAATTATATTATTTACGATCAAAATTCGATATTAAAATATAAAACAAAAAAAACTGAATTACACTCAATTTTTTTATTTTACAACTTATAATAAACCTACTGTTCAAATTTTATCTATTCTGTGGTTGAATAGGTTCAACATTAGATACAAAATTAGGAACCACTGAGCTTTCTTATCAAATATTTTTAGCGTGATGTACGTAGATAATGAATATAATAAATAATTATGAATTCTTTGAAAAAAGAAAATGTAATATTTAAACTAAAATTATTATATGAGAGATCTCTATGACTGTCTTGTGTCTAATATGACTGAATTCGCCGAAGAAAATATAGTTTTAGAAGGTTTCTTATGCCCCATATGCAAAGTAGACTTTGGTTTAGATCTTAAGTTATTTTTACATTTTCAAGAAGCTCATGGTGAAGATCAAGACTTGGTCAAATCGTTTAAAGGTATTATATATAAAAATAAATACATTTCTAAGTACTTATACAAAATTGTATTGAAAAATAATTAAATTTATTTACTAGAATTATTTGGTAAAGCAAAAGAAAAAATTTTAAATAATGATATTGTGAAAAAAGAAGAACGACGCTATGTCTGGGAACCACAAGAAATAGGTTTGTTATATTTTAAGTAATTCGTTTTTATATTTATGTTATTATTTTTTTTTAGGAGAAGTCAAATCTCATATTCAGCACTTTAAGAACTGTCGTAATAAATGGGTGGAACATTTTGTAATGGAAACTAATAAAACGGTCATACGGCTTGAAAAATTACTGTGCAACCTACCTCAGGACCCTAATAAACGAAAAGGTAGGAAAGATGTTCAATTTGATATGAGGGACAAGGGGACTTGGCATCTTCACTAGTTTTTATGAAAAAAATAAAAATGTGTCTCTATACTATTATATTTTTTAAGGTACATACTACTTACACATTTTTAAGTAAACTGAATTCAATATAGGTACTAGTGATAATTTTTCTTTGTCATCGTAAAATTTTTTTTTGTTCTCAATAATTTAAGCACTAGATATTTATTTAAATATTTATTGATTTGCTGACGTCATAATGAAATAATAACCTAGTAATATTTATGTCCCATTTAATTTAAAGCACATGAAAAAACTATAGTACAATGGTTGGATGGTACAGATGTAAAACGTTGTCCAGATTGCACCAAGTCGTTTAATATCACCAGGCGACAACATCATTGCAGATTGTGTGGTTCTATTGTGTGTCATGAATGCAGCTGTTTTTTACCACTATCTAAAGCATGTTTGTGTATACATATATATATATATTTTTTTTTTTTTTGACAAATATTAACTAGCTGTTATTTGTTTTAGTTATTTTTAAATTATAATTTTATTTTGATAGACGAAACAATAAATGAAACTATTCAAAATCCTATGGATTTTGCAAGTCAGAGTTTACCAAGTTTCCGTTTATGTATTCATTGTGGACAAGTCTTAGAAAATCGGGAGCAAATCAAATACCGTGACCAAAAACCACCTATGTGTGATTATTACGATAAAATCATGGAATGTAAAAATAAAATTGAAAATGACCTGTTAATTAAATTTAACCAAGTGTATAATTTACTCAAGTATAATATTTAACATAAGATAATCAATTATATAATGATCATTATTTTTTTTATTTTTTTTAGAGAAGGAGAATTATCTTATTTGTTCGAAGCTAATAAAATTAGAAGTGATATTGTAAAATTGATTGAAACAATAGATGCTCTTAGGTAATTAAAATGTGTAATATATTTTATTGTAAATTCTAAAATCTAAAAAAATAATCAAACTTTTCACCAACTTAGATTTTTCTAATTGTTTTATAACAATGTGACATAAAATAGTTAATCATAAACGGGGTTTGTAATTCGTAACTCTAAAAAGCACAATGTTATGCTCTTAAAAATATTTATATAAACACTTAAATACTCATTTGCCGTTAAAATATCCCTAAACAGAAGCAAAATAAGCATCAAAACTCGGTAATATACATATGTGTACAGAAATTTTAAATTTGACTTCTTGGTTATCTGAAAAAAATATATAGCTTACTTAGATGTATTATTACTAGATATTATATTTTCTAACCAAATCAAATTGGGATGTTCAGTTCAATAATCTAACTGATAATTGCAAATAATCAAACCGAACTAAATACCCAATAATTTGATGCCGATTCTGTGCAGTCACCAATATGATGTTCTGTGAAAAAAAATCTTATTTTCTCGTATAAGTGGGTCTCATATATCATTGCACTTTATTTTTTAAATTTTATATAAATATAAAACTTCTTCCATCAAATCACAGCATGACCTTATTACTTTTTAGTGTTCAAATTCAAGTTATAATATTTTAAAAGTTTGGTTTGGTTAGGGTTCAATTAAAAATGTGTAAGTTTAGTTCAGTCAGGTTCATTAATTATTAAGAAAATTTTAGTTTGACCTTAAAAATCAGGGTTTGTAACAATACTAATTATTACCCATCAAAACAAAATATTTACAAATGCCCAAAGTTAGGCAGTCAATTTATTTTAAGAATTGTTAGTAATTTTTTTTATTCACACTAATGTTTTATTTCAATTTGTTTAATTCAAAACAATCATGAGTAAATTATTTAAATTGTATTGATCTAGAACCTAAAAATTATTGTTCAGTAACAGGATATTGAAAATGGAAAATAATTCAAATTCATCAAAGACTACTTCCAAAAATATTAAATTGGCTATGATTCATTATGTTCGATCAACAGTACTTGCAATACCCGCTCTTCCTTCTCACCAGGAAATTGAAGAAATTGCCAAAAGAAAACGGTATAATATCATAAAATAAATTTATCATATCTGTTTATTATATTTAACAATATATTATTATATATTATAATCCTAAATTACTTAATACTTAATTTTTAGTGAAGCATTAGATGCTCGCCTTCGCAATGGTCAAGACTTGTGTATGGATAAAAATAATCTATCAGTTAAAAATAAACAAAATAGAACATCAAAAAATGTAATATATTAGTAGTATGTGAAGTAACATTTTACAATATCTGTATTTTATATTTATTATTATTTAAATAGGGAGCAATTTTAAAACTTGAAGATGGATGGAGTCCTGTGACTAATGCTAATGTAAATTCTGATAATCCCATGGTGGAGCAGATGAACATAATAAAAAATTATATCAAACAAGCTAAGGAAGCACACCGATTTGATGAAGTCGCAAGTTTGGAAAGGAATTTACAGGAGTTGAACGAAGAGTATTTCAAAATGCAAAACAATAGTGACAATACATCAGACTATTGAACAACAAATTATTAATATAACATTCTAGTCCAATAAAAATAGTAAATTTAATTATTATCACAAAAAAAATAAATTACAAAATATAATTACTATTTGATTACACTTACATATATCTATATATCACAAAAATTGAATAAATGTCATTGTTTTTTCTTGATATTTCATTTTTATACATTGATGAGATTATGATAAATATAGAAGTAATTATAAATATATACTACTATCAGACAGGAAAAATAAGTCACTAAGGCAATCTTATGTATGTAAAATATCAAATATATATATATTTATACGGTTTAAAATATTTAAATATAATTTCAAAATAGGAATGGTAAATTTCCTTTATTTAATATCAGGAATTGGATCACGCCAGTATATAAATTGATTATAGTCCAATTCTTGCATTGGTAATACAGGGAACATTTCATCCACCATTGTACTCATATATGTATATCTGAAAAAAAAGGCATATATGTTATACTAAATAAATTCACATTTTAATAATTTTTGAAAATACAAATAGAATCATTGACATAGAAGAAAAAACCAACACTTAAACTAATTATCAAATAAAACTGGCCACTCTATTATATTATATTGTAATTTAATTAGGATATAATAAAAAACAATTGTATAATATGTAGTTGAATCAAATATTTATTTGATAAACTTAGATTAAATTATGCTAATTCAATAGTGAGAGTGAAAACACATTTATTGCTTTGTGTTTTAAAAACCACTATAATTTTTAATAAAAAAAAGTTTCAATTTATTTGATTTTTGTTTACATATCTAATTTAATCCATTGGAAATTTTCAAGATAAATTAATATTAGGCTTATAATTAATTAATAATTTAAATAATATTCTATAAATTATTTCGATTACACTGTAGACTAATCAAAATATGTTTATCAGTTAACTTAGGGTTGTCATGTCCTGGTTTGTATTTTGCAAGGCCAACTAGCCTGGAATTAAACTTTTATATGTTCAATAATCAATTTAGTCAAGAGAAACAAATGTGTAACTGTCAAACTGTTATTTATCAGAGATACAGTTTAATTATCTAAAAACAAACAAAAAAAAGGGTTAATACTACTGATGAGTATACTCTGTTGGGGTGGTAAGAAACATTTTACAGTAATTTAATATACAACACTGTATACAATGACAAATTGTCATGAACTAAAAATTAGTTTAACATGTTCTAAATGCTGCAATTTTTAAATTTTCATAATAATTTGATGTTTAAACACTAATACAAAAATGGTGCACCCTACATATTTTTCAAAACAAGAGTCTAAATATTATTATCAATCAAAATATGTAAAAATGGCAAATATTTATGGTACACCACAACGTTATTAATTTCATTGTTTTTCATTTTAACATACTGTTTTCTACCAGAGATATTGTTTTAATCAAAATATGTCCACTTTTTTTTGTTGAATTTTCCATCTTGTAATTAAGCAATTAATTTTTTGATTTTCTAAGTAGTTTTTATAATAATTGTGAAAACCGGAAAATAAATGGGGAAAACATGGTAAAAAACGATAAAATAGATACAATATTAAACTATTAGTTAAAGAAAATAGATAATTCATATGTAATTATTTTACCATAATGTGGCATATATATATATTATTGAAAAAGCAACACTATTAACTGAACTACACTCAAAATCTTTTTTTTAGTTAACAAAGGTTAGGTTGCATACAGAGATACATTAAATTTCCCGCCTACTTCTAACCTATAATAGTAGCACAATCATCAGCAGTCTCTGCGCTTTTTTTTGTGATATTAAAGAAATTGTCAATAATAGAATATAATGTCATTTAATTTTATAATTTATTTATTTTGTTGAAAAAATATGGCACAATTAAGTTTTGTTAATTTTTATATTCAACCAACAACTAGATATCAATTACTAAGTTTGCTCTTTTTGCAATAAGATATTAATATTTAAAATTAAATTTATTAACACAAACATAAAACATATAATTTGTGGATGCAATTAACTCAGTTTCTACTAAAATCAATGACTCTTATAATGTTATAGACAATTTATAAAATTGTTTAATGTTGAAACCATAACCAAAATATATAAAAATGTAAGATAAGCATTAATAAAATGTAATCTAGTTTTACTTAATATAAAATTAAAGTAATTTTAATAATATCAAAATTCAGACACATGAAACAAATACACCTGACAAACTTCCTCAATGATTTGAATAAGCTACTGAATTTAGATAACGAGACATTGAAGTTAATAATATAAATCACATAATAATTGTTATGTTTTTTAAAATTATATGGTATGAAAATGTTAATATGAATGAATGAAGAGTTAGTTTTGATTATTTATTAACTTTCAGAAAGAGATTAAAACATAATTTTAAATATGCATACATTATTGAGTGACTCCACCAACACTCAATCAACTTATTAAATTTGAAAAAAAATTGAATTCTGTTACTAATTTAATGATTCACTAAATTATCATAGTAAATTGACAACTGATAGCATATAAATTAATATCTCATGCATACCCCAAATATAATTATGGGCCCTTACCAAATGTTTCACACTTTAAAGAAGTGGTACTAATGGTATCCCCACCACTACTGATGACGTTACAAACGTCTTCAATACGACTTGTAACGTCATCGCCGCAGGTCAAAACCGGAAAAAGATCATTAACAATACAACTCTGCCCAAAATAACTGAATAAGACATTTTTATAAATGAATAGAAAACAAAAGAAAAGAAGAATATAAACTAATTCAACACTTACGAAGACTGAAACGTTTGAGTTAATTCGTGTTTCAATTCTCCCTTATGGTTTATGGTGAATATTCTTGATATTGGTATACCGATAGCTTGATAAGACCAAACATCCTTTAAAAAAAATAAGAATAATTTTGATTTAAAATATTAATTAAGATACAGAGTATTCAATGAGATATTATTTAATTAATATTAGATGATGGTAAAACATCATCATCTTAAAAATATAATACAACATAAACACTAATAGTTATTAAACATGTATTAAAACAAAATTATATTAATAAATAATCATTTAGTAATAAGTAAATTCTCATATAAAAAATTATTAATATTGAAAACTAACATTTATTTTGTTACCATAACCGGCATAAAAAGGTTTATTGTCAACTGGAAATAATGCTTGTATATCTTTGAGACAAGAAATTTTGAATTCTTCAGGTTTTTTCTCAATAACTTCACGATGAAATGCATTCAATAGGCTAGTTGGATTTAACAACACAGGTCCTTCAGGTAAAGATAGATCTTCTTGTTTGATACTTTTTAAATAATCTCTAGTTACTCTGGATTGGCCAATAGCTCTAGCCGACAAGTATAATAATTTGTAACCATTATCTTTAATTTTAGTGAACAATTTGGCAACACCACTTTGAGCCCAATCTTTACCAACAATAGGAAGTATATGACCTAGCACGTCAGATCTAAAATGATTATTAAATAAATATATTATAATTTCTTAAAAACAAAAATTGCCATATATACTTACTTAGTAATGGTGCCATCAATATCAGATATAACAATTTTATCATCATATCGCCATTTAAATAAGAAACATTTACAATGACTAGTACCTTGATAAGCAGTTGTTACACTAAATACAATTTCATTAGAACCTTCTCTTAAATTTAATTTTGCCTGAAAAAAATTAATTTTTTTATAGGTTAGGTGGGAGATTTTAAAATGCAAAAGTTTAAATTTTAATATTCTATTAAAAGAATTCAAGTTATTTTGTAAAATGTTTGGTGGTTTTAATTATTATATAGGTATAGTAATTTATATTTTACATTTTTTTTTTAAACTTAATTAGTAGTCAGAGCATGCAAAATTACAAAAATTATTTTATATGAGTTAATATAATATAATTTTGTATAAATACTTATTCAAATTGTAATAACTGAAAAGAAAACTACTGATAATTTGTAAAAACTTCAACAATTTTTGAAAAATCAATGTTATAATTTTTTTTTTAAAATAGTTAAATTTATAGATGAACAGTTTAAAATTTGTGTTACAGTGTATTTACAGTATAAATAAATTATATCTCACATTGATTTTTCAAATAATTAATAAAAAAACAAGGTAGAAATTTAAAAATCAATATTAAATAAGGATGTTACAATTTTTATTAGTATGAGTTTATATTTTAAATACTTACAATTTGTTCAGAAGTTAATCTCAATGTTTTTCTACAAATATCATTCTTATCCTTTGACTTCAGTGAAAGTTTAGTTGTTTCTAATTCAAGCTCAGAATCTGTTGAACTGTAGCACCGTTGTCTTGGGCTAAATATAAATATTTATAAAATAAGACAAAAATAATATTTCCTTTTAAAAGATAAACTTACACGTAAGTATCATTAGATGTTACCAATTCATTTTCAATTTTTCCATCAATTTCTGATTTTACACATTCGTTTATATCACTATTTTGTATTAGTTGTATTGACAAAATATTGGAACCATCAGTTTTTGTAATGTTAACATTACCTTCTGTAAATAAATTAAATTAAACTAAAAAAAACCAAGTTAAATATTTTATTGGAAAATTATATTATAGTACTACAGTACATGATTTTATTTTGTAAGTTTACCAAATAGAACTAAATAATAACTCATTTATGTTATTTTTTTTAAACTAAAATCAAAATAAATACATGATAAATTAAGTTTTAACTTGCCTGTTGGTGAAATTGACTTTTTATCTTTACTGGCACGGCTCCAGTTGAACCATGACGAATAACCTCGATTAAGACCTTTAGTGTTTTCTTCTTGTATCTTAGTTTCATCGTTCTATACAATAATTGATAAACATGTATTAACTATTAGATATACAAGAAAGAAAAAAAATGTATAATAATCATAAATGTGAATAATAATGGCTTTTTTAATGGCATAGTTAAGTTATACCTGAGGTAATATTTTTTGATAAGCAGCTATTGAGATCAAATGAGGTAAAGCAGTCTGGCAACTATAATATTTTTTATTTATGCGCACCACTAAATTAGGATTCTTCACGAGATTGTTGAAATCTGATGTAAATTCTTCGTAAGAAATCTGATGTGTGGAAAATTTCTCTTCAATTATGTAATCATCATTTATTAAATGATCTAAACCTCCACATAATGAAATAGACACTTCACACGGTGAACTATAAAGTTATATCACCAGTTAATATATTTTATTATTTATATTTCATACATTTAAAAATAAATTTCTTACTAACTTTTGAACAAATTTTTCATCAAAATCACTATCAATTGATTTTGGTCCTTCTCTATCCATACTAGTAGGTGAATGGGAAAGCGAAGCACCTCTTCCAGACTCCACATCATCTTCATCAGTTGCTTTACCTTCTTCCTGTCTGGGTGATGTTTGATTATACAAATATAATTCTAAAACTTTAGGATCTAATTGATCAGCACATAAATCAGCCAAATATATCCCTCCATTTTCAGAAGAGTTATGACGAATGTGTTTAGTTTTTTTCATGAATCCCAACATATTTGCTAACATTGATCTTTGATTAGCAGCTTCTTGTTTTTTGTTAACTTCTTGTAAATTTGACTTTGGATCATCAGAATCTAAACTACTACGACGAGCAGGTGGGGTAGGTAATTCCCCCCAACGCCAAGATTGATGATCACTAGAACTATTATTTAAATCAGACTTATTTGTAGCTGAAGTACCAATAAGACTTTCAACAGCAGAATCTCTTGATCTTTGTTGAAGTTCATACTCAGTATCAGACTGGACAGTTGAACAATTATATTTTACATCACCAGAACTAAAACAAAAGAAACATATATATGCATCTCGTAAAATATTTTTAAAACAATATACTTACTTTGAACTTGGAGATGCATCTGTGTCACTAAAGAAATGTAAATCATTATCCAAATATTGTTCTTGGGAACGCTCATCATTATCTATTAAACAAGAAATAGCTGGAAGATTACATGAACCAAATGTATTTCCAAGTTTTTTGGTTTCATCTTTGACTTTTCGTTTGATCATAGATTTTTTACGACGACGTTTACGCATTTGTGGTTTGTGTGGAGAATCTTCAATTGGTCGAAATTTTGATGATTGAAAATCTTGATTACCACTATCAACAGTTTCAGCACAAAATGTTTTGAGGCCAGCTTGTTCAGAGTTAATAGCATATTCTATAGTCTTCAGTCTAAAATTGTATTACATACATTTATTTAATATTTAAAACCACATTAATATTTGAAATATTAGAAATTCTTACTCTTCATCATCTGGTATTGGTGAGCATGCTAAATGAGGTGGTATTGTTTCAATATCAACTTCTTCTGATATTTCTTCAACAAAAAAGGCTTCACCTGATTCTCCAAGTTTCATATGAAGTTGAACAGGTTCTCCATTAATTTCAATTTCAACCTAAGTAAATGTAAAACAATGCATGAATGTAGCACATTCACTCGGAAATTAAATAAAAAAAGTTACGAGTCATTATTCCAACAATAATTTAGGGTAGAGGAAGTGCATAACACTAATAATAAAATATAGTTAAATAGGTGATTGATTCATTCATTCTAAACAACTTTGTTGAGGGATAACTACTTAACAACATTTTAATTTCCTAATAACTTCACACAGTTGTACGAATCTTAGCACTAATTATATAATAGAAGAACTTGGCGGGTAGAAATAAAACAATTATTTAGGTAATAAGTAAATTTTTTCCTAACCTGCATTGTGAACTTCAATAATAAATTACACATTTTTTTTAATGAGTAACAGGAAGTTATAATAATTTTTATTACTTATAACACTAACACGGTAGCCAAATAAACATAAAAAATAAATGTGGAAAAAAATATTGGCCATTTAAGAATGAATGACAAACATTTTGGGTTTTAAAAATAGTATCATTGAAATTTATCTCGTTATTTCGCTGATAGCATTTTTCTATCCTATTATGGAAACTACTCATTGTTTATTTCAGAATCTTCACTGAAAACTTACAGATTTATTCTATTGATTATTGGAAAGTACTATAGATCTGGCTATTAGGATAAACAGAAGACAAAATTTGTCTTCCAGTTGAGATGCTAAAACTGTGATGTAATATTTAAAAAATGATTCATTGTAAACAAACAAAAAATAATGTCAATTGTTGTACAAGTGGGTATTAACTTAAAATAATGTGCACATAAATATGCATAAGTACATACTCTTGATAGAAATAAGTACAAAATAATAATAACAACTACCTATGTTAAAAAAGTATACATTTAATGAAAAGAGTAATTAGTTTGTTTTTTTTAAAAAGGTCAGACATTAAGTAGGTAAGCTGTCTAAATACATAAATAATATCCATACAAATTATAATTATTTATTTTATCTATTACATTATAAATATATCTATCTATAAACAAAAAGATTATTTATTCAGAATTATATTAAATTTATAACTAAGGTTAAAAAAAAAATAATAGACTAAATCAGATAAAACTTATATTTAAGTAATAATTAAAATGCATACACTACATTTTAAATTAAATATACCAGTATGGCTTATCTGTATATTAAAAAATCAATGATATAACTTTGAAAATTATGTTCACACAATTATTGTGCGTATTCCAAATAAAATAAGTACCTATCAGATAAAATGTTTTAATTTAAATTTTTCTGAGACATACAAGCACACTGACACATGTATCCACAAAAACTTCATTTTACTAAATTAAACTACTTGAGCAAATTGTTGCTAACTTTCTAAAGCACTTTCTTACTTTTAATAAACACCTAGTATATGAATTACCTAAATAAGTATGTTAAAACTTTACAAGTTATAGTTATATAAATTATTATAAGTAATATAATAATAATTTTAAAACAAAAGGCAAGTATCATAATTAAACATTTAAAATTAAATTATCCAAAATAAATGTACATACATATTATAAGTTATATACCTACTATTTAATACCTATATAAGTATAGACATATAGACAGATTCAAAATTTTACTTACTATTTTTTCTCTGCTACGTAGTACACCGATCTTGCCAAAACGAACATGAAATGGTGAACATGTAAATGTACCATCCGGCTGTTCCACAACAACAATATCGATGGCTCCAGTTAAGGTGGCTGGGTTAATCTCATTGTAAACATGCCTAAAATTACTAATGAATTTCCCTAAATAATTCATCCTATGTTCAAGCTGGTAATATTGTGGCGACCACTAAATTAACGAAAAAGAAAAACACAATTAATTATTAAAAATGAAATAATTTAGGTATCCCATAATAAACTGGTATTCTGAGTTGTGTACACACTTAAAAATTAATAGGTATATTTTAAACAGTTGATTATACATTCCACGGATAGTTTAATCAAGCAACTAGACCGGACTTTAACCCTAATACAATACTAAAAAATAATACTTTTAAATACCTACTGGAGTACTGGACTACTTGAGTTTAAAATGCGATTTGTTTAATGTATTAGATTATTATTTAGTGTAATCATAATATCTAGTCCTACGACGCATGACTACACGAGTGTAATAAACAACAGCTACAATGTTTTGATATTCGAAGATACTGAACGCCAGAACGCTGAACGACAATTTCGATTTCACCGAACAGCTGATTTGCACTTGACGCACAATGGTACAAAGGAGCGTGTGCACGCCAGTGCGTGCCGGTGTGTGTACGAAGTGCAACTATTTGTCAAGCCGACAAATAAAAAAAACTACGGGGGAGGGGGGCAACGAAGAAAATAGAATACCTAATAAATATTATGATTGCATTTAGTCATGATTTATTTATTATCTTTAAATTGTATAATTATTTGTTATTTCAAAATTTCGACCAATAACCCCAAGGACAATAACATAACATTACCTACGTTATACCGCGATCGCCACAATAGTGTGTCGGCGCGCACAACTAATGTTTCATAGAATCTTATATAGAGTTCAATTTAATTAAAAATCACCGAGTAATCCGTTATGAAAAAAACACCTGCAATACGGTTAACACCGCGGTCTCGGGTTATCACTATTATACCCATTATTGTTATCCACACTGAAGCACATGGCCTTACTACATAATATTATGTTCTAGACGATGGTGCAGTACCTACACGGTTGGTGGTTACACATTTCGAAATCGATATTACTGTATAAAAAAAAAAATATATATACATACATATTATAAGGTACCTAGTATATTATTGTTTATACAGCGACACGCGGAACAGTCCTTTAAACACATTACACATCATCACGCACAAGCACAACGGTACTACCATACAAATTACGAGTATGCAGGTACCATAGATATATTAGGCAATTTAGGTAGGTAAAAATTACTGATTCGGTACGATTATTGATTAATTATTATGTAAGTACTTACCTACAATAAGAGTTAAATATTTCTCATTTGCGGGCTTGAAACAAACGATAAAACTTTTGATCTCGATTCACAATTTTGTTATTTATTTTTTTTTATTATTCTGAGCGCAGCGAGAATTTATTGGTTTTAGTGTGATGTGGTTTTCTTTTATGTGTCAACAACTTTTCTACCAGAAATCTTCAAGTGTACCTGGTATTTTTTTTCTATAAGAAAATTTTTGTTTAGTTGGTGCATTGGGAGACCATTTTTTAATCTTTCGTGTAGATTTCTTAATAATAGTGAGAAAAACGGGAAAATGTACGCTAAACCTAACGGTTTCCGTTATATTCAATTTTGTTTTTTATTGTAATTCGATTAAAATGATCTAGACACATCAACAATTGAAACTTTCAAAGAATACTTAGGTATATTTTCTAGATGTGGTAATATTTTAAAACATTTTGGCGGTTTTGAGCTATTTATAAACATTTTAAATTTTCGCGTTTTTTTTTTACGATTTTATGAGGATAAATTAGTTTTAACCGACTAACCGAGCAGAAATGTTTGCAAATTTAACACGGTGTTTTTCACAAGTTGTATTTGCTGGTAATAAAGCAAGTTGAGCATATAATGTAGCAGTTGATTTTTAAAGGCGTTTTAAGTTTAAATTTTAACAAAAATCGTGAAAATCTCGGCATATTTAACCGAACATCGCTCAGAATTTTTCTTTATATTATATAATATTATTGTCGAGTTAATGTCGACCCGTTTACACACATCCTGCGAGTTTATGCTCTCAATCTCATCGAAGATCGAAAAATAGGTGGATAGGTAGATTAATTATCAAATAGGTACAAAATTTAACCCTAACGAGCAATGAAACAAACAAACATCGAATGAAGTTAAATGATACCTTGTAAAATACGTAAAATGCATATTTGTTTATGAATTAAATAAAAACAAATTGATAACATCGATTATAAATAGGAAGGTACCTACAGCTACAATACTAATAACTATTTTTATAGACAGGTACCTACAGTTTACTACGAAAGATAAGATATGTCATGTTCATGAATACCTATTAGTAGTGTAATCACTACCTACTATGCTATCAAATACTATATACAATGATATAAATGACCAATAATATTATTAATGGTAACAATAATATTATAGTGGTTTATTTATTTTGTTTTTATATTTAGAAATCGTTATATCTACTTACCCGCTACTATCAATTCAAAACCCCCCGCCTATGATTTTTATAAATTATCTAAAATTTATAGACGAAAAATAAATCGATTAAAAGTACCTATACCTGATAATATAATGACCTTCAATTGTTAATAATCTTATTAGATAACTATAGGTAGATATTTGGAAATAACAGTTCAGACTTTTAAGTGCGTGACAGTGGCTTTTATATAATATATTCGCACGAAAAATAGTTAAAAATACCTAGTTTTTTTTAAAAAAGTGTTAATTTAATAACAAATCAAAATATTTAATTTAAATTACATACGTATACAGTACATAGTATAGACATATTATATTAATAGTAGTAGGTAGATACTTTTATATTCATATTTTCAAATATGGGTCTGAAATGTAAAACGTTCCGGCAAGCATGTATTCAGGAGATCAATTTTCGTAGGGAGCGGTTAAAATAGTTTTAATACATGAACTTGTAGTTAGTCTTTGTTATATTATAAATATAAACCTACTTTAACATTTTTGGGAGGTTGAACCCCTAACCTCCCTCTCCCCGGTATACGGGCTTGTATTCCGGTAGTGTTGCTGTTTAGGTATACAAGAAATTTTATTTACCTACATACCACACACGCATATGATATCCATATCTATTATATATTGTAATTATAAATAATTTTTGAAATACCTAATTATGTTTTTATTTGTTAGTGATTAGTTTTAGTGATTTTTTTAAAAAAAATTAATACTATTGGTGATTTATATAGGCATATTATTTTATAATATTAAACTATTCATTTTATAAATTATCAAATTTAATAATTCATGATCATTAAATACCTATTATCATTATTATGCACCTAATACCTATATTATTTTGTAGTATGAATGAGTGTGAATGTAATATTATTGACGTAGAGGCAATCGCAGGAAAAAATGCTGGGAGGGGGTCTGAAAAAATGTAAAATGTTCATAATTATCCTAATTATTCATTACTATATATATGTACATATATGTTAATTAATAATTATATTATAAAAAATATTCATACGTCTTGGTACTTTGACCATTATATCAATGACCTCTTTAGGCTCTTCGTAAGTCACTTCCATGTCTCTACAGGGTGTCCCACGATCACTGCGATATCTTGGAAAGTATTAACTTTTTCGGATTTTTTTTTTTTTTTGACAAGTTAAGAAATAAATAACTCTAAAATTTTATATTATTTATTATTTTTACCATTATTTTCTGTCACCTTTAATTTTGGGGGTCAATAAACTGCCTATATTTGATTTTAAAATGGCAACCTATATTGAAAATTTCGTCAATAAACAGAGTATTAATTTAAATGAATGTTAGTGTTGACATTTTTGATTTCCATCAACGATCAACTCGATGACCAGATATTCCACTTTTAAGTTTTGATATGGCTTAGAGGAAAGTTAGTAGAGCATTATTTGTGTGGTAGTACACAAATACTACTACCTACTTATATAAAATATATAATATAGATACTAAGTAGGAACTTATCTAAGATTATGACACCTATAAGCTATAGGTACCAATTACAACTAATGAACAAATATATTTTTCTTATGTTTTGCATTTTTATAAAACATTCAAATTTGAATAGTTATTGAACTATTAATAATCACATAGTAAATTCTTTTTTATATTATTTACTCGGTGGTTTAACCGGTTTTCGGTTTACCTAATTATTAATTAGCAGTATCTGCAGATATGAGTGCTCGTTAGGAGGGGGACCTGCCCCCCTGAAATAAATATTAGTTATTACATATATATGTTAAAATAACATTAAACATTAATTTAGCAAACATTTTGACCAATTTTTTTTTTTTTTAAGTTGCTTATCTCCTAAAATGTCACCTATTATACAGTTATATAATAGCCGATAAACTGAACTAAATATAGAAATGATAAAATACTGTAGATCTACAACAGCCCAATGTTTAATAATATTTTAGTGTAAATTAAATAAAAATAAAAATAACACAATAATAATATAACCATTAACCAAACCAAATTATACTGTAAGAACTATATTACACACACCCATTATATACTATTCACGCCCATCACGCCACATGCCACTTTAAAATAAGTACTTAAAAAATGAGCATTTTTAAATAGATTAATTGCAATAATTAATAATATGTACCTATGTCCTTTGTAAATAATCAAAGTCACTGCGAAGTAAATTTATTTAGCCACGATTACAGCAATAATCACACTAAGTTAATGACCTATATAACCTTTAGTTATATAGATCAATACAAATATGTAAATGAGATGGTAATAAACAATAAATATATTAGTAATAACTTTAAGTTATTGCTAAAAAGTTTAAAGATAAGTATTTCATTTAGAGTATCTCAATTTGATAGGAACTTTTAAAACATTAATTTCCGAATAATTAAATACATTTTCAATTAAACAATTCAATCGGAATATTTATGGTGATCTCAAAAACGGAAAAATAGAAAACCACCAACTTTCGTTACCTACCTATATTACTTATTATAAATCAATACAATTTTATAATCATATTTATTAAAAAAAAAAAAACCTTGCTCAGAATTCGTTCACAATGATTTATCCTACCCTCTCAATATCCTCCCTATAACAATAGTTCCCTTATTGTGATGTGAAATTTGGCTTTATTATTCGGGTATATGCAGGTATATATGTATCTTTAACTGTTGTCAATGGACCCGTCTTAAAAGTACAGATACAAATTTTTTATTGGGGGTTTTACCAATACAGTCTCATTGACCCCAGTATTTACCCTTATATCTTAATCCACCACTATCTTCTTGATACATAATTTTTAAATATTTTGAACTTAAGTAAGTATAAACCTATATTTATCATTTATTTATCTATATTTATACGCCAACCGAAAACAGTTAAAGATATCGTTTTATAAATAAAAAAAAACATGCTATATTTCGTGGTTTTATTGTAATTAACATCACGAGATTATTTAAATTTGTATTTATGATTAAATAAACAGAGCATTAGGAAATAATAATACTGATAAAAGTCAATTAGCAATAAAGTGACGTCACCCTGGGTTCTAAACAAATATACATTACTCATTAGTAATCAATGATACTCGATAACAATAAAATTAACAGCTATGCTTGGATATTGACGGTTTTTCTCGTGATTTTAATATATTTTAGATTCTGAGAGTAGTGAAAAATGTATTGGTTTAACTAAGATGTTTATTTTTTTTGTTTATATTTGCCTTTTCTAGATAGAAATGATATTCGTCATTATAAACTGATCTTTCTCGAAAAAAATGTTCGTGGGAACTTATAGTTTACAATGTTTAATTTTACGAAATTTCCGAAAGCATTGAACTACGAAAGTCAAAGAATAACTGCGTAAACCTATTTAAAACATATTTATAATTTCGTACATTAAAGACTACTTTGAATTTTAAATTAAAACATTTTTTTCTACTAAATGTACTATATAGGATTTAATAGTTTACCCTTACTTTTATCAATTTCCGTCATAAAAAAAATCGTTAGGTGGATTTATAAATTTAGTTTAGTCCATTAAATAAGATTAAATAAGAAATTATATATGAATCATATTATATACATAATTTTAACTGTACCTACTATCAACATAATCAATGTAAAAATAACTGTTGATAATCTAAACCGTAATATAATTTGTATAGTAACCTATAAAATGTAAAGGTAGAACATGTTAACCGGTGTAAAATTTCCTACTTTCACATATTATTCTGTATATGAACTTATAAATGTATATGTACCAGGTACCTACTTATGACACCTAACCTAGACCTATTAAAAATATGTTATGTAAATTAAAAAAAACACCGTTTCACCCAAATCGTATTTAGTCTCAAACAGAATACAAATTGCGTACCAATATAATTGATCTCAGGGATCTACTTAGTACTTAAGTACTTATATTAAGAAAATGTTTATACATTTTAAAATTCCCGTACTTATTTTCACTAGTATACATACTAACGTACTATAGGTTATAGTTATAAATGCCATATAATATAAGAATAACGGTTTGAGTATATACTTTGCGTGTTGCCGATCGAATTGATATACAAATATACAATTATTATAAATTATAGTGATAACGCTTTTAAAAACAATTAGATTTGTAGCTTTGTAAATAGATACTAATAAGTAAGTAAGTTTAATTAATTAGTTTTATGTTTTTGAGAGAAAGCAATGCGAAAGAAATCCCCCTCTTGTGGTGGTTCAAAAAAAAAAAATTAAGTTAGCTCAGACGGATTAGTTACTATTAATTAATAAAACACTATTACACTTATCATATTAAGCAACAAACATGTGGCAATGGAATGTTATATTTGATGTAAAATGCGAATCTTCAAAACAATACTGGACAATTTCTACAACACTGAATAATTCCTATTGCAAAAAAAAAAAACGAAGGAGCAAATAGGTACGTATTATTTTTTTTTGAAAGTATGAATAATCCATCAAATAAAATGAAAACAAAATGTTATGATGAACTTGTAGTTGGCATATCAATAAATCATGACCTATTATATTATGTGTATATAAGGGCTAATGACCTAACGATAAATCATACTCGTATTCGCTAAGTATTAAAAACAATAGATATCTACCACAGAACTATATATAATGTTATAATTTTCAATTTGACGTTTTTAAATATCTAATAATGATTTATAATATTTAATAAGTTAGTTGAGATAAATATTTCATTTTTTTAGACTAATATAATTAAAACACGTCACTGTGATATTGTAATGTAGATTGTAGAAAGTTAATTTTTATCTTTTAATTGCACAAAAATTGTTTTGTTTTTGATGCCAATTTAAAATAGTATCTGTAATAAATATAAACAAAATATTGTTCATAATCTTATAGAATTACAACTATAGATAGTGCTTAAATTTATAAACAGACAAGATTAAAATTGTGTTATAACTTATACCATAATAACGCTTAAGTATTTTAATTTGTAGAAAAATGCCCATGAAAAAAAGATTTTTTTTAAAGCTAAAAAATTTAAAAAACTGGATGCCACTTATCTATGAAAACATTTTCCTCTAGAAATCTTGTTACGATAATCAACTTTCAGGAAGGTTATTGAAAGAAAATTTAGTTCTTTTAATAATTGAAATACTCCGGATAAATTCAGGGAAAACGTGAAAATGTACGCAAAAACAGTTTCAAGAGTAAAAATGCTAGATAATTTAACACAAAGGTCATCATAATTTGTACCTATACTTAGTACTTTTAAAGTAGTAAACAAAAAATTGAGGGTAATGTATTCATATTTTTATTAGTGTTTAAATTTAAAAATTGTAAAAATCAACAGGCAAAGTTCAAAGGTGAAACATAAAAATGATGCGAAAAGATGTAAGTATACGGAAATTAGAGAACGGGATCTGAGAATATTAAAAGCTTGGCAAATATTGATATCAATACATTTTTGATGCATATTTTTTTTTTCAAATGTATGACAGCGTTCTTTTTTTGAGACTGTTTTTTTTTTTTTTTGTTTTAAATATATTTATTGGATATGTTATATAATTTATTATAGATTGCAAACAGAAAAAATAAAATATTCAATTTTTCAGTAAAAATGTTATAGTTTCATGTTTATTTAAATTTGAATACAAGAAAAATCAACTTAGAAAATTGCAGGTTCGTTATTAAATAAATTTCTCTGGAATAGTCCATACACTTAGTATATTTTCTATAAAATATGATTATACGATTTATTACATTTATATGCGTAAACATAAATTGTACAGAATGTGTAATATAAAAATATACAATATTCATATAAAGTAATTACTATTTTGTAACTAGAGTAGACCAATAATTGAACACTATTAAACGAGTGTATATTGTCATATTTAATTTGAAAGTAATTACATATTACTGTATTTCAAAATCTCACTATAGTTGAACTACTTAAGTTTCATGTCGATTTAAAGAAATATATAATTGTATGGCATACAAGAAATATTATAATATGTAACACTTTTTCAATTAAAGTGTATATAAAATAGTATTTACTTAGACACCAAGTACTTATACATTTGTGAATCAATTCAACTAATATGATTGTAGTCATTGTACAAATTAAAATCTCAATTCATCAATCATACAAATTTTGATTAGCTAAGTTTAAAACTAGGTAGGTTATATTATAGACAATAAAAAAAATGCTTTGGGAATATCAATAGCGAATTACCTTGTATAACTATGAACTATAGTACACCGGAAGTTGAAATAGATAAATCAATTCAATGTCACAAAACTAAAATGTATACGAGATACACATAATATTATTATAACTTATAAGATACCACATTATGTATTAACTATTATTAAGAAGATGACCCAATAAAATTATATGCATTTACTGTCTTCTTTCTTCGACCACGGAATCGAAACGTAATTTTCATCGTTAGAACACTCCACTAATATTAGTCTTTTTTTTTTTTTTGTTCCTTGCTATTAATTATCAAGTATTATAATATATTTCATGTGTAGAAGCTAATAACAATTTTAAAAAAAACCTGGTCTCACAAAAACAGCACAATTATTATTTTAATGTTATATTACGAAAGTTGCATAGGCATGTATTAAAAATAAACTGCTATCGATGGATGGCTATTGACAATAAGAAAAATCTAGATCCGGCTCTGCGGTTATAGGCAGAATATAAAAGAAACTTTAAACAAGTTTGCCCTTAAAAAAAAAAATAGAAGTATTTTATTATTTTAAAATAATATATGTATAATGTACTACAATTAGTATTTACGTATGATTTAATTTAATTTCTCGTATTTTTTTGTTTAATCTTAAAAATATTATTACTTATTACACAATATGTCAAAGTATAGATTCTATTGATATAATTATAAATATTGAAAAAACATATCTTTATTGATTATTATTTTTTATCTCCTCCCCTCCTTGTAAACGGAAATCTAGATACGGCTCTGCCTTAGATAGCTAATTTCTCAAAAATATATATATATTTGATATTAAATTAATACACACATTCAAGTTTTCAATCAAAACTGATGTAGTTTAAAAAAATCTATTAATGTAAGCTAGGTATTAATATTATATTTTATTATGAAAGTCCGCAATAAATGGTGTAAAACTAATGGTACCATCTTTTAACGCTGAGTATAGTAAATTTAAGCAATTATTGTAATTTGTCTTTGTGTTGTTTGTTTATACAGGAAGTAAAAAAAAAAAAATCGATTGTATATTCTATTCCGACCTAGCTATTTTGTCACCGTACCAACCTACGTGTAAATGTTTTATACGATTCTTTGAATTTTAAAATAAACAATATTACTAAAAGACTATATCTATACTTCTAAATTGTTGTCAATTCAACATTTTCATAAGTTGTTTTCAATTGTTTAAAAAATAAAAATGTTTGTTAATCAAATGTATTTACTAAATTATTGAAATCAATTAAAAACCAATAATTATAATAATATTATGAATCAATTTGATTTTCTATACATGTTAATCTGCGCGCAAGTGACGCAAAACGGGTAAGCAATGACCTTGAATAATGTTCATGCATAACAAAAACGACACAAAAAAAAACTTTATATGGTAGGCTCAATATAATATATATTATAGTATAAGGTAGTCAATACTCAACAATCAATACTACCACTAGGTATAATATTATAGCAGGCGAGTCTTAACAAAAAAAATATGTTTTTGCTACATCAAGGTCAGTGTTGTCGAAAATTGTAAACAAAGTAAGTGGGCACAATATTTTTCCTAAAAAATTATGGCGTATCAAAAATGTAAAAGAGAAACGCGTATTATTGTTGTGATTTTGTTTACTATATTATTGGTAGTACCTATAGCAATATTATTGAAACCATTTTTTTGATTTACCTTGTAGTTTCTTTAATAATTGGAAAACAACCAGGGGAAAACGTAAGTATAGGAAATACTAACAAATTTTAAAATTTTGTTTTCTTATTTTAATTCCATTAAAAATTATCATAAATATTGACATCTTCGCAAAATACTTATAAGTTATAATGGCCTTTTATAGATGTGTTTTTATTTTCAAAACATTTTTACAATTTTTTAGCTGATTACTAATAAGCTTTTGACATTTTCGTGTTTTTTTAATTTCAATACATTTGGTTATATGCGGTTAATGCATTGTGAATAAAAATTGCTTGGCCGAGCAGAAACGCTTAAAAATTCTACGAGATTCATTATAAATTGTATTTAATAGCCAAAACAATAAATTAAAAATATTAACTTATTACAATAGATTTTTTTTACATACGATTTTTTAAGTTCAAATTTTGACGAAAATTGTAAAAGTTACGACATCTTAAAACATGTTTAACCAAACTTTGTTCAGAATCGTATTTTTTATAATAAATCATGTACATTGTACCTATTTCTTTAGTGCTTTGTATCAAAAATAATTTTAATTTATATAAAAAACATATTATTACATAAACCATACCCATATAATATCTCTCTTCGATATTATATCTATAACCTTTTTAAGTTACTAACCTACTAACGTGGCAATAGTACGTATGATTATACACATACAGAATATTATATAATAAATTAATGACGTATTATGTATTATACAAAATTTCTATCCATACATACATTATAAATATAATATAAACAGTTTATTATTGTTTGAATACATTGCGCAGTTTTGTAATTTGTATGCTTAAATACTTTGTTAACTCTAAACAAGTTTTTTTTTTTTTAAGTAGATATAGGCGGGATCGATACAAGTAGAGGGATTTAGAAGCTGAAGCCTCCTCTCCTTAGTATGTGAATACTTGAGAAATAGGACGTATATTAAAAAAACACATCTATAACGCAAACGAGAAGTGAATGTTTTTCAGCTTCCCTTGTCTAATTTTTAGATTTGCTCCTAGTTATATGTTCTATAGTGTATACTATATAATATGATGAGTATAAATACCTATATAAGTACCTATATCGGGTATTGGGGATGATTAAAAATTATACAAGTATATTATAGTACACATTTTATTATATACCTATTATTTAAAATAGGATATAATAAGTATACATAATAGTATACAATTATAATTACAATTCAGACAGTTAACAAGTTAATAATTGAAAGGCGGAGGAAAATGAGCAATAATTTAGTTTTGAAAATCGTTCGGCGGAACAAAACTTTACTATTTTTAATTATGGTTAAATTTGATATAAATTATTAATATCAGTATATTTATATTTTTTTATAATATAGATATACCTAGATAAATACTGACTGTTAAGAAAAAAAATATTTGTATAAAAACTAAAATAATGAGACTAATTGAATTTCAGATTATAATAACCACGTAGGTATACGTACCTACCTATGTTATGTATACAATTTTATGTAAGACTAAAAAATACAACTATTAGTATTTATTAGTTGCTTACTTAATAAATTTATTCTTAATGTTACATATTGCTGCCAAGTTACAACGAAAAGGTTGATTTATTAAATATATAAGTTCGCTGTTTTGAATCCAGCTTTATATTTCCATTGTCGAGTTAATAACAGAAGGAGATGGTACGATATATTGGCTACTTGTTATTATTTACTATACTTACATTCCCTCTTATTGAAAATGTCTAAAAAAATAACTTTTTATTTTATTATTTTCGAAAACGTGAAGAAAATCATTTTATATAATTTATTTTTCTGAATATTTTGACGTTTCAATTCTTTTTTTTCATTAAATTCATTAAAAATAACAAATTTTAATAATTTTTTTTATGTTCTAATAAAAGTACTTATAACTATGCAACAGTCTGTAATGGCATACGCTAATTGATTATTATGGCTAATTGACTGTGCACTTTTTTTCTCGGAACTATAAAAAATAATTTAAAATCAAAAATTTAATTAAAACAAAATGTTGATATTTACGTCAACATTTTCAGAATAAACTCTATAAAAGAGCCATCATCAAATTTAGTAAAAACAATAAAATAAAAAGTTATTTTTTTAAGTTTTACACTTAAAGATAAAAAATTGATTGTAGTATATATATTTGTAGTCCTTCTCCCCGTGAGTAATAAAAAAATTTAAAAAACAGAATTCGATTATCAATTATGATTGTAATAAATCTGTGTACAATTTATATTTTCCTATATTTTTTCATTTTAGGAGTTCTACCAATGAACTTCTGCCTCTATTCCGTTCTTCGAAATTGTAGTACATAATATTACTTATTAATTATTATTGTCATATACACCCACATTAGAAAACTGTTTTTGTATTTTCAGATTGTAAATACAATTTGCATATAAAAAACGAAAAAAAAATATAATTTTTTTTCTTGCTGAGTTTTCAGTTTCAATTTGAATTGTAATTTATTCTAACTCAGAATATTACAAAAACAAAAAAAAATTTGGTTTACGAGTATATATATATCATAAATATCAAAGTATATTGACAACAATAACAACAGTTAATTATGCATATTTTAAAGTTTATTGGCAACTTAGAGAAGCGGTATGGTGTGGTAAAATTTGATGTGGTATACAATAATATCCCTCCATAGCCATCACTCAACACCACTTACCAAAACTTGAAGGAAAAAAACTGCAACGATTGTTATCGAAATACAATTCTGAGTGAAGGTAAGTTAAACGTGTTTTTAAATACCATGATGTTTACGGTTTCATCAAAATTTGAACTTTACATTCATACACAACTGTGTACCTACATAAAAAACTATTTACTACAATAGGTTATTTTTGTTTTTTTTTTTTTGGCTACTATTATGATGAAACTTGTAGAATTGTCAAGTAACTCAAAAATCTCCAGAATGGTTTGAAAATTGTACAACGTCTAGAATAACCTAATATAAATATTCTGTAAAAAATTGCAGGTTTTTATAATTATTTTAAATCGAATTAAGTACAACAAAAATAAAAATCGAAAATAATAAAACCGTTATTTCTGTTAAATTTTGCACTGGAAAAAACCAGTTTATAAACTGTTAATTCGAAGCAAGATTTCTAATAGAAAAACAAAATTCAAAAACACCCAAAATAAATTTGAAAAATGAAATTTTTATTGCTGTATTTTTATTTGTCCGTTTTATTTTTGGTACTAAAGTTGTTCACACATACAAAAATGTGTACAATTTCAAATCATCACATCACATTAATTAACTAATTAATGCCTGCATAATAAATTAGCCACATTATCTATATTATACGCGAATTTTAATAATTGTATACAATTTTTTTTTTTATATCTCGTAAGAAATGCATACCTACCTTATTAGTAGGAAATATCAAATATGATGGTATGATAGGTACCCGTATACAATTATTCGAGTAGATATAATAATAAACTGACGTTTATTTATTTATTCTTTACCTAGTTTACTGTTTACTAACCACTCTGTTACAGTATAAAATATTTAATTATCTTTCAACATTAAAATAACTGATAAATAAAACGAACGAATTGTTTTGACCTTCAAAAGTTCAAAATATATTTAATGTTCACTATTAATGTTTTTTAGTAATTTGTATGGGTATTGTTATTAAGCAATATAGGTAATAGGTATCAATCTAATTATTAAAATAGTTGTACTTAATAAGTAATAATAGAAAGTAAGTGTAGGTACTGTTTTAAATAAATAAATAAAATAAAAAACCAATACAATTATTTAGGTAGGTACCTACTTAAACCCATTATTTATAATATTGCAATTATATTAACACTTAACAGAATCAATAGACTTCAGTAGGTAGGTAGATAAAATCTATGATAAAAAAAGTTGAAATCGTAAGGAAAATATAATTAATATGCCTATAATGATATTGTTTTATGTTTAGTCGAAAACCACAATAATATGTACGTTAAATTATGTAGGTACCATGTAAATCCTAAAGAAAATTTAATTATTATCTATAATAATACTGTAAAAGTAATTATTATAATTTATAATAATTCAGATTATAAAGAGAAAAGGTTTGTTTATATATTTGTAATGAATAAACTCAAAAACTACTTAACCGATTTTAAAACTTTTTCCACTTACAAAAAGCTATATCATCAGAGAGTAACATGGGCTGTATTTTATTTACAAAAAAATTTAATATCTCTATGAAAATTTCAATAGTTGGGTGTTTAGGTATTTTTGGTACGAATGTCTAATTGTTTATATATTTTCATTTTTGTTTATTTATGGGTTTGCTTAGTGACATGGATGACAATTTGCTTGTTACGAATAAGAAAAAAACCATTATTATTACTATTATTTACATTATTATCTAGTAATAGCATTGCCGGGTCAAATATAATATTATATAATTAATTAACGAATTATGATATTGTTGATATTGAAGAAAGCAATTTGATTTGGTTTGATTACTTAATGAATAACAAATAAACTATTGCTTATTGTTCGGGACATCGCATACATCGCTCAAAAATAAAAAAAAATACAGATCAGAAACTATATACCCTTGCCATTTTGTGTTCTGCCATACTATTACACTTCTAGCGGAGGTTTGCCAAAAATTTAACCAAATATAATATATTATATTTGTAAATGGTTTCTATAGTGCCTGAGTATAAATTAGTAAAAATAGCAATCTTATTTTAATTCTATAGGTGGGTGGGTAGTAAGCATACCTACCTATATAGGTACTATTACGGGAAACAAAAGGTACTAATTTATAGAAATAAAGATTTTATATTGATGAATATTATACATAGGTGTCCTGGTACCTTATATTTAAACTATATTTATTGAAAAATATAAAATAATGTGGTTTTAATTTATTAATACTACTTATTTTAATCATTTATACAAAATATATTGTGGAAATATATCTAGGTTAGGTTCGGTATTATACTATTGTAATTAAAATGTAAGTACTTATGATTTACCTATATTTAAAAAAAAAAAACAAAATATATTTTAAATTCTAAATAATCGGAGCCAAGAAGTGTTTTATTACAGCTGAAATACGAAAAACGAATATCTATCGATCTATTATTAAAATTTTCGGGATATTTGTTTTTTTTTTTTTATACATATGGTACACAGGTACCTACAAACAAATTCAAACCTAAAATAAGGTCCTAAAACTAAAAGGGCCCCATAATGAAGTACGAACAGGGAGCCACAGGGAAAATCCCGATTTCTTGATAGACCAATCCATCACTGTATACAGGGATAAGAGTTTCTAGAGTTTTAAAAATCAAAATAATTAATAAAAATAATTTATCTTACCTCTCTTTTGTATAGGTAGGTATTAAAAATCACTGTACAATATTCGTCGGTATTGTTGACCACTACTTGTCTATTACGCGAGTAAAATACAAGTCGAGGCGAACATAATTATACTGAAAACACAACAACTACCAACAGTGCTAACAAACCGACTGACTATGAAGCGAGTTGTTAGCCAGTGTATTATAATAGTTGTTTATCATTTCACTACTTTTTTTTCACATAGGTTGTACAGGTAGGTATAGGTATACTTACTTGGCTGCTTATAATTAACGGTGCACCTTACCCTCTTTCGTCATTGGTCCGTAACGTTATTATCTGTAAATAATTAAATTAAACTTATATAAGTATCTATACAGACACCTATTAGGTGTAATATAGTTATATTACTATAATATTCATAAAATCTATATATAGGTTCCTATTTAAATCACTTAGGTAAACAATTTTAAAATGTTTTATTATATAGGATAAATAGTATTATTTTATTTGTAGGTACATAATAACAGTGCTCGAATAGGGAAAATAAAAAGAATTACAACAAAAATTAATAAAACGAATTAGATATACATAGATATATAATACCTTTTAATTATCGAACTCAGCCTACCCTATGGAAAGCTTCACCACCCCATACAACCCTAACACCATTTTTTAAAACATAAATCAATAATAAATAAAATAAAAAAAAAACAATAATATTATTGGGTATTTACTTTGGTAGACCAAGTTTTTGTTTAGGCACCTACATACTATAATATAAGTATTTATTTATTTTTTTTAGATTCTGAGTAGGTATAGGTATGGCGAAAACTTGGTTTAACTAAAACGTTTGTTTTTTTCTTGGAAAACATTTTTGGTTAGTAACAATGGCCCAAAATTGATTAGCAGTACATTGAATATTCAGATTTGTTGGCCAATGGTAATAGGTAAGCACTTTATTTGAAACAAATGTCTAAATTCATTAGTTTTTTTACAAAATTAAAAAAAACTGATAACAAACTTCGATTCATCAGTATTATTTGTAAAAAAAAATTATTTATTGCCAATTATTTTAAATAATTAATAGTTTAAAAATCATCGTTTTCAATAATAATAAAACGAATATCAATCGCTTGAATTTTCAATCCAGTTTTAAATAATATTAATATGTTTCATTTTAGTTAGGTACCTACATGAGTGCCAGAGTTGAAATTTTAGAGGAGGGGAGGAAAAAATACAAAAAACTCTAAATGTATGGTAAATCAAGGTTTGAATTTCAGTTTATTAAAATTATTAGGTAGATCATATTATTTTTTCAAGGGAGAAGCCCTGAGAAACCTTATCCCATATTTTGCTCTCCATTATAATACACATCAGTTTAATACAATAATCTTATACATATAAAGTCAACTGTAATTAACATTATAACAAATATTACCAACTAAAATCCATCAAATAATTGTAAAACATGGACAATATTATAATATTAGGAAATGAATGTTGTAATAAGATTATACATATATATTATACATGTATATCATATTCGCTTATCGTTTATCAAATATTATTTTAAATAAAACTAAAACGCATGTACAATTTGTACCTTTTTTACGTGTTATTTTAGAATTTATTTGTAATTTAAATTATTGGTACCTATACGAATTCAACTTTTAAATAGATTTGAATATTTTTAAATGGTTACGGTTCAACAGTTGTGTTCTAGAAAGTTTTAGAAATAGCAAAAAATTCTTAAAGATAACTTTGGCACGAACATTATTATTCTGTTGCCGTTGCATACCTACTTTTGGCAAGCCACGATGATAGTGTTTTTTTGTTTTTAATAACCTAGCGAAAATAAACAAAAATTTGGTACCATCTCATATAAAATAAGTGTCACCGTATAATATTTTTATTGCCTACTGACATAAAAATAAAATATGACCATCTTTACTTATATTTTTTTCACGATTTTAGTAAGTCTTACTATTATTCACTTATCTAGGTATATTTTAGTTATGCGGTAGGTATTCTTCTCCTCTGACTTCATCCCAACTATTTTGGATTGGTCACCCTCGTTCTAAACTTCCACTTGACCTCTCCACCTCTCCACCTTGACATCTCTTACCTCCCATACACCGGCTGTCCACATATCATTACCAATTGCATACAACCACCTCTTTTTCAGTCCTCCTCTTTCCTCCTTTATTTATTTTCGATACAATTTTAACTATTACACATTCCATTTTCAATTTTCCCAGAAAATGTGAAAAATCAGGAAAAACATGTGAAAACCGGGAAAATCAGTACAATATTAAACAAAATATATTGTTGAAAAAGCATCACTATCAACTGAACTCCGTTCAGAATAGTTTTTCCGTTAGCAATGGTTTATCGTTGCTTAGAAGTATACATGAAATTATATTATTATTATTAAGATATATATTAAATTCTCTTCTGTATCCTATCTTCCCAATTTTCCACCTATACAACAAGTGGCTGCACCCATGATCGAAGTATGTCCATATTTTCATTTTTAGCACTTAAATAATTAGGTATGACATAAATTTTAATAATACAAATACAAGTTTTACAATAATTATCAATGTTCAATAATAAACAAATTGTTTTTAAATGTACATTTTTTTTCAAATAATATTATAAAATATTAAATAATCTATCTTATCCGATAACTCAGTGCATTGTACAATACAATAAAACTTGTTTTTAATTTGTATACACAACTTTAAAACAGTAATACAAATAATTGTATTAACTGTAATATTATACATACGTAATCGTGTAATATACGCAGGTAAATTCGGCGCAAATAGGCGGTGGAAAAAGTACCTTTTTTATTTTGGCGCAAATGGGCTGTACCCAAAATGATTACCTTTTTTTTTGGGGGGAGGGGGGTAATTCCCCTTTCAACCCTTCCTGTGATCGCTTATCGTCGTTAACTGCCTTATCCTGTTCCTCCAAACTTATACTCAGTTTTATTTCTACTTATCTTTAATCCCTTTCCTTCAGGTGCCACTCTAAATATATGACGGTGTTGTACGATAATATCGCGCTTATGATACCATTATAATATATATATTTATATATATATATATACATATAAAATCGCGTTGTTGGTCATACATTAATAATTTAGAAATATAAATAATAATAGTTAAGATAAGATACTAAGATATTTAGCCTCATTGAATCTTCATCGTGACATTAACGTGCTTACCAATAATGTCATCAAGTCATCAACCAATTAGTAAAAAAACATCTATAAGGAAAATTAACATAAATTTAATTATGTTTTACTCACTATTGAGTTATATTTTAAAATAGTGGATTATAAGAAAATGTATGTTGTATAGAACAATATATGTAATATTACATTTATTTCGTAAAGTAATTTCAACCTTTTGAACACTCTCCTTTCGGAAAAAAAACTATTTCTGAGATTTTAGATTAGTTATAAATTTAATAAATTGTTCGACTGCAAGATAATTTCCGACACAAGCTTATTATTACTCCTAGCACCATTTGAATAGGTAATCATATTTACACGTAATCAGAATTTGAGATGCCTGTGATAACAACATAATCGCGGTAACAATCACGATTAAAGATATAATTTAATTGTGGTAACAACTAAAGGTGGTACGATAACATACACCTATCAATAAATATTATTACCATGACAAAATAAACTTAAAATACAAATACTTCCGAACATAATAATTTGTCATGATTATTACTACTATAAAAATAGTAGACCATACGTATATTAATATTATCAATATTTAAATATTTTGAATTGTGTTAGTGTATCAGAATTATTAATATTGATATGTCTATTATCTGTGGTAGACAGATTATAGGGTACATAAATATTTTGATTAATTTAGAAAATAATTTATAGACTCTATTTTTTTTATAGTATTTCAAATTTTTGTAGACAAATTCACATAATGAACGCAGAAGAAAGACGTGAAGCAAGACGCAGACGAATTTTAGAAAATTCTGAAATTAGACTTAAAAAAATTACTTCAATTACTACAGACGAAAATGTTTTAAACGAACAAACTGAAATCATAAAAGACAAACAGGGTAATAATACATTTTTTAAATTTAACTATTCAACTATTTAACTTGAAAACAAAATATCGTTTATTTTTTAGAATTGTTTACACATTTTTTCGTTTCAGAAAATAATAATATAAAACCTGAATTATCTGATTGGACCATTCCAAAACATCATAATAAGGAGCCCACAGAGAATTTGAATCCAAACGTTTTTAAAGACAAAACATTTTTCAACTACAAAACTAATTTTAGTTCAAAATTGCATTCTAAGTCTTTTAATTATGAAATTAAAATTTCATCAATTACAGTGTTACACATGGTATTATCTCAAATTATTTTGGCATTATTCTACTATGATCTAGGATTTTTATTTGGCAATGTAAGTAATACCTACATTACAAAATATTCTAGTTTTATTAAAATTGAAGAACTTTAATTTTTTGTATAATATTATTTGTTTTTTATTTAATTTGTATTACCCGAGGATCATTTTCTGATGTACTTTAAAAATAACATATTTTTATACATTTGATTTCACTTTAAATATTATAGTTGTTTCGTCAGATAGTACTAAAATGTTCAAAAGTTGTAAAATTTAATATTTATACTAGTGAACTATATTTTTTTTAGATTTTGAGTGGAGGGAGGAATGTTGGTCTTACTATAATGTTTTTGTGACCGAACAACTTTTCTACTAGAAATTGTGTTGCATTAAGGACTGAGGTCATATTTTGATTTTTCAAGCAATTTTCATAATAATTGGAAAAAAAATGTAAAGAAAAACAGATCAATAAAAGTTTAATTATTTTCATAGGCAGAAAATTTGCTCCAAATTTCAAGAGTAGCATCTGTTTTAGTAAAAAATGTTTAAATTAGTATGTTGGAAGTTCATTTTTTCAATTAACCGTGTTGTTTTCACATTTATTTACGAAAAATTATGAACAAATGTACCTAGTTTTTTTTACAAGCGTTAAAATTTGATGACAATTAAATATCATGGCAGCTCAAAACAAGTTTGACTAAATTTCACTAAAAATCGTAGTTTTGTTATCAATAATTTATTGTTACATAGAGTTAAAAATTAAATAACTATGTATCCTAATTTTTCACTTACCACAGTGGCACACCCATTAACAGTATCACCCCATTTCTTTTTATATCTAATTATTTTATAAATGCAAAACTTTTATTTCATTCTAATTGTTTACAATCAAATTTGTCTAATGGAAATGTAATTAGGTTCTGTTGCATTTTCTTGTACATAATATTCTAGTCTATTTATATGGAATTATGTCTTAAATAATAATTTAATTTGTTTTTGCGGCTTTCCATAACTGGTTTCACTATAATAATAATACTCTTTTGTATAAAACAGAAAATAAAGTAAAATTAATTAATTATGATTACTTAAGTTTTTGAATTTTGTTTATATGTACTATTTTTTGTATTGTTTAAGAAAGGAATTATTTTATAATTTTATTTTCTTAATTTCTATTGTATTTAATTTTTTTTCTAGTCTGTAATAGTGCCATTTTTGCCCAGTGCTATTATAGATTTTTATACATCAAAGCAACAGCACAATAATGTAAATATGGTTGTACTATCTGGAATGATGGGAATACCTCAGAATTTTGCAAAACAAATATCCAAATGTCTTAAATTAGCAACTATAATATTAACAAGATTTTGTGTATATATTTTTTGTTTTACATGTTCATATGCATTTTTATTAAAATTTACAAATCCATTTTATGATGTGACATTATAATTCCATAACATAATTTACTCTTTATTTACATTCTACATATTTATTTCTAATTTTTTTTTTTGTTACCCCAATATTTGTATTTGTTTCAATAATTATAGTATTTAATAAATGTACTAATAAAGTAATAATTAAAATGGTATATATGTTGGAACACTTGTGTTATTAAAAATTTGAATCATTATATATTTTATTTAATGTATTATCTAGTTTTAAATATTATAGTTTAAATTTTTATATTTATATATATATATATATATATCTAAATATTATTTAATTTAAACTAAAATCATGTTTTTTATTGATTTGTGTTTACATTTATTATATAATTACAATTTTTTTGGTACTTCTACAATAATAGTATTTGAGATATTAATTATCTATTACTTAAAATGCATAAAACTGTTACTATTTGAGATTTAAAAAAAAAATATTATTATTATTAATAGTTATTTTTCATTATAAGAAAAAACAACTAATGTAATAAATTAATAAATTAACTAGTTATAAATAATGTATAATATTATAAGGTATAATTGAATAACAAAGGAATATTGTAATACTCATGGCTAAATATTTAGCTATGGTAATACTATTATTACAAGTTAATGATTAGACAACATACATTACTATAATAGGTACATATAAATTGTATACCAATAAAAATAATGTTTAATATTTATATATGGGGTGATTATTACGGGGCATCACTTAAATTTCCTTTTAAACAACTTTAAGTCCAAAGTTGGGTTTATTTAATCTAGAGATATACAAAAGTTGCAAGAAAAGTATAATGTAAAAGTTTTTTGATTTTTAAAAATCTAAAATGATTTATACATTTTTTTTAGTCTTCTAGGGGGGTTTTGGGGTCAACTTTTGAAATTTAAATGGGATGTATACATTTTTTGGAAACATATAAAGATACTTTTGAATGCATTTTAATGATTAAATAACATTCAGTCATTCATTCAAAACACAATATATTAAATTAATTAATATTACTAAAATTTATTTTAAAAAAAAATTTTCACATTATGTTTGCAAAATAAATACTGACTGCATACTTAGTATTTACTTGGTAAAGAGTTAATTTAGACTGATAAACAAACACAATATAAACTAATAGTCTCTATTTTTGTGGAAAATAATATAAATTATACACATTTTTAGTAAAAATATTTAGTTTAATATTTTTGTAACATTCTTTTAATGTAATCTTCAAATAGGTTAATAATTAAAATGTATGTCTATTATAAACACATAGTACAATTAAGATCAGTTGGTGAAAAATAATATTTATTGATGTACAATCTGGTTTCATAATATACTTAGTAATACTATTTAAATAAATACACTTTACAGTTTAAATAACTTATTTTTAGAAATATTTAAACATAATAATTATACATTTCTTCAAATAAAATATAAAGCAGTACTAACATTCAAATACAAAATTTTAAATGATTAAACTATAAAAGTGATGATGACTTACTAGATGGAATACTATCTTTTTCTTTATCTTTTAATTCAAATAACCTATGAATTCCTTTTCGTAAAATCATGAAATTATAATCTATAATTCCTATGATGAATGTAATAAAAAACAATGAAATAATAAACATTGTAAATAGTAAGAATTTTTATTTTTTCACTCACTTTGTTTTTCAAAGTTATCTTCTCTTAATATGCAGACAAGTGCTAAAAAACTGCAAACTTCTCTTAAATACAAAATTGTACCATTATTGAGTTTTATAAGACTTGAACTTTTGTCATCAAAAGCAGGATCGTTCATTAAATCTTGGTCTTCACCCATGCTAGACATATTTTCAATGAATAATATTTAAATAAAATAATTTAAATATTAACTTCTCACCCATAAATATTTGATAAATCTATAATAACATCAATCATATCACAACAAAGTTCATAACTTTGCACATCTACTGGAGATGAATCAGTTGCAACATATATCTTAGTTTTAACATCAAACAAAAAAGCTTTTTCAATTCCTGATGTCTGAAATTATAATATTTATTCAATTTATAGTAGTGAAAAATAAAATAAAATAAAAATAAATATATTACTGATATAATTATGTTTAGAAAATTTTCAAGAGTTGCATACTGAGGAATCATTTTTTGTACAACTCTACTAAATGCTTCAAATATGCTATGATCATATATTGATGTTAAATGATAACTAATATAAATTTTTTGTTCTAATCCTGCAAGAAAAATTACACAGTGTTAGTATTAATGTAAAAAAAGAAAATATATATTAAAGTTAATTTTTACAGTAGAATATTACAATTATAATATATTTTAAATTTGTGTTATTTAATAAAACCTAACCAGATTCTACAAGATCATCATTAGCTCTTTGGTGGATTTCTCGTTGAGTTTCCATTTTGGTATCTTCTGTAAGCCCATCAATCTTATGAATAAAAACTTCAAACTTTATATTACTATTTACTTTATATGCTTTAGTTACAACTGAATGTAAACGATTAAGTGCACTAGCTATAGCATCCTAAATTGTAATGTCATATTAGTAGTTACTAGGTAATACATAGTAAATATTCTTAAATTTAATTATTTACTTGAGCATCAATAACAAATATAAGCGATTCACATCCTTGAAATATAGATTCAATGTCATCAATACCAGTAAAATTAAAATGACCAGGAAAATCACAAATTTGAAAATTAACAAATGCTGAATTATTAACAACATCTTTTAATATTGAGTTATTACTACCAATAAATAAAGTCTCATTAGGAGACATTTTTTGAAATACAACTTTTTGGATTGAAGTTTTCCCGCTACTTTAAAGTAATATTGAAATTAGTTAAAATATTTATATTTAATTGTAAAATAATTTACCCTCTTAATCCCATAAGTAACAGACGTGGTAAGTCTTCTTTTTCTGATTCAGTATCCTCATCCTGTATAAAAGGATTATATTCATAGTTTTTGGATAATGAGCCAATCTCAAAACTGCTATTAAAATTTTCATCATCAGTTGGGCTAAATGACTAAAATATTATTTTTAGATACATGAAAAAAAAAATATTATTCAATTAAATTATTTATAAGACATAATTACTAATTTATTAACACAAAGCATTTTAATAAAGTACCTCTATAGGATAAGTAATAAAACTTACTGGTAAAATGAAAAAGTCAAATAAAATTATACGTATTCATTAACAAAATATTGCTTAAGTAAGATATAGAATAATAAAATAATAATATAATAAGTGGAAAATAAGATAATATAATTTGTAAAAATATTTATAAGGTTCATATTAAATATTTATAATTTAACTTTATTTTTTTAATAATAAACCAATAATAATATAATAGTTTATACAACTATAATACTATATAACTACCTACTTATTATATTTTGTCAAATTGAAAAATACTTACCATGATTACCTACTTTTATTTAATATTTTCATAAATAATTTATTTAAAGGAAATAATTAAATATTAATACTTTTAAATAAAATCATATTTTAAATATAGACAATATTTTAATATTTAACTTAGATATTTAGATTCATACAATTTACTTTTTGTAAGCGAATATGCATACAATTGATGACATTACTAATTATGTTACACGATAATTTGTTTAAACATCTATTAAGTTCAACGAGGAAAATCTCACGGCTTGAAACTTGAATGACATTAATTTATTCCTATCTACCATCAGTGCTATCACTGTAGTAGGTGGGTCGGGGGCAGTTGTCCATAAATGATAAAAACTGAACACGAAAAATACTAGCGTCAAACATGTTAGGTAACCTAAATTTATTCAATATTTTATAAACTATTTTTTTAATGTATAGGTACACAACTGTTCTGAATGGAGAAGCTAGCAAAATAGTAAATACAGGAACCTGCAAAATGGACTGCCGCAATTCTCGGTACTTTCGCGAGTGCTTTTCAATGTCTATACTACTGAGTGTTGACATAGTAGAAACAGTAGCAAGAAAATGTATGTATATGGATGACATAGCATTGGTCGCCCAATCTGACTTCTTAACCACAGTAGAGAGTAGGTATATTAAATCGAGACCTTAACGAACTACACAGTTATCTCAACAAAAGGTACCATACCCTAAATCCTGATAAAACGGTAGCACTGGCTTTTTACTTAAACAAGGAAGCTATTAGAAAATTAAATATAAAAATGAATAACACTGTCATATCAAATGAAGAATATGCTAGATATCTTTGGGTAAAATTCGATAGAACTCTGGCATTTAAAAAAACATTTAGAAGGGGTGAGAAATAATATAAAGACGAGGAATGTCGTACCAAAACTAGCGGGAACGAACCAGAGGCGTAGCGACAATTTTTTCCGGGTACTTAGGCTCAATAAAATAATATAAAATATGTTTGAATAGGAAAAACTACTAAAACAAATTTTTGATTTTCAAATTGTGTTAATTTTCGGAGAAAATTGGGTAAGCCCGGGCCTACTCACTTGCTACGCTACTGGAACGAATTGGGGAAGTTAGAAGTAACGCGACAGTCTTACGTACTTACATCTTACGTATTAGCCTCGGTATACAGCGTGGCCGAATACTACGACCTAGTTGGATCAAGAGCACACACTATAAGAAAGTGGATGTAGAACTCAACCAGACCATGAGGATCATAACTGACATAGTGAGATGGATCCAAGTACATTGGCTGTCAGTGCTTGCAAACATAGCTCCACCGGACTTGTGTATAATGATGCACGTAACACGTACAATGAATAAGAGAAAAAGAAACCTAAACGTCCCATTGCACGGAGACATTACTTACTGCGCATCCCCAAAAGAGACTTAAGTCATGATATTCGACATTGGACCTAGCGTTTCCGGTAAACGCTTTGTCGGAAATATAAAAAACGCGTTGAAAGGACTCGGGGGTAAGAGGCGTCGCCTTGATTAAAAACCCAGAGATAAGAGTCCCTGGTTTTGATCTTTCCTGGATTCTGTTGTCAATTTTAAATTGAACAAGGCAGATGCAAAGATCTACTTTGCAAATGGAGAATAGAACAATCTTATAACGACCATGCTGAGCTGATCAAACGATCAGTCATATCGTCAAGGTGTGTCCAAACAAAAAATTTGAAGACGGAATGGGCAAACTGCCATAAACCTTATTATAGACGTATATATAAAAATATTTGTGCAAACACTTATAACCACGATTTAAGATGTACTCAATACTAGTTGCCCAACGGGCTATAGAATTGCGGTCTACATAATTACTCGATGATAAGACATTTCTGTAGCGCTCGTAAACCGCAGAATATTTATGTACAATATTATTTTGTAATATTTCACATTCACAAACATATTTTGTGAAATGCGATAGCGATATAATATAGGGATGCAAGTAAACTTTGAAAAATGTGGTTTTGAATGTACAATAATTATTTGAAATTAAGAATCTTTGAATTGACATTATTTTGAAATTTGAATCGATATTATTTTGAACTTGAAAATATAAACCAGGCGATAAAAAAAACGGTTTATAACAGTAAAATAAATGGTTCTTAACTACCTGCAATAAACGACAGTTACCTCACTTTATTGATTTATTTATTTATTTTTGGCAGACAGCAGAACAATCAAAGGAGTTGAATAGACAACATAATATACAACATTGGGAACCTTTGAGATTGATATCTACCTTGATATTTTTAAACATTTTGAAACGATTAAATTGGATTCCTTGAATCTTGAATCTATATTCAACAGATTCAAAAAAAGTTGTTTGAAATATTGGAAATTCAAACAATTTATGGTACCTCAAATACTGTAATATAAAATTATTTTTATGGACAGAGAGCGCACTCAGTTAGTTAAGCTGTTCCTATGAGAAATTTAATCGTGCTTATGGAGGGAATTTTTCGAAAATGATAAAAATTTGATAAATGATGATAATGGTCAGAAAACAAAAAATGTTTATCAATTTTACATAATAATAATTTGTGACAATTTTAAATTACTGCCAACCATAGATAAATAAATACAAATAAAGTAATTCTGATTATTTGATTATTAATAATAATCTAAAATTAAAATAATTTATTATAAGTAATTTACTTAACTACTTAGTCATTTTTTTAAAAACCAAAAATATATGGTGGTAAAAAATATAAACATAATAATATTATACTATATTTTATCTTTAAACAATCAATGTTCTTTTGGTTTTTCTGAAATTATTTATAATCGAGAAAAACAATTGCAATGAGTAAAGACAAATTTTCGGGTAGGTATGTTTTATTAAACTAATCAATAATAATAAATTATTAATTTTAGTATGTACCATTAATAACTTATATTATCTATAGGATATAATAATATATTATATAGTTATAGTTTAAAACTATAACAAATTAAACTTGTTGAATCTTCTTTTAAAATTGTTTGGCTACCCTATTGTTATAAATTACAGGTATTAATATTTTCAAAGTAAAGAATGTATTGTAAAATTAATTATAATTCATAATTAAAATATGAATATTTTGTTATAATTCGCTATAGATAGTGCATCTGTGCTCATAGAACTTTTAGAAGTATCTATTCACTGTATACTCTATGCAAGGAAAATATATCCTGAAGGGATTTTTGAATTAAAGAAAAAGTACAATGTTCCTGTGCACGTAAGAATTTTAGTTTTGGTTTTTACTGTTTTAAAATGTGCTAATCTTATAAAATAATTATTTAATTTTGTTGGAAATTTTTTTAAAGTATTTAGAAACAGTGCAAAAGACAGAACTAAGGGAGGTCAGTGGTAATCACTTGGCAAGTGTTCTTGCTTGCGCTCCTTATCTGGGATTGATTTGCTGTTCAATGGCGTGTTTCTTGCACTGTTTTTTTTAATTGGATCAATTTAATACAATACTAATAATTTGTAATATTTAAGGTTTCTATATATCCAGAGTTGAATTCTTATATAAATGGGACACTTAATTCTGTTAAAAGTTTACTGAAATTAAACAAATTACAAAAGTTAGATGTTTGTTTTTATAACAAGTTTGGAGTTGCAGTTGAACGTTTTGTATTCAAAATAAATAATGTTGAACTTGAATTAGATTTATCTGATATTTTGTATGTATTCAAATTTTTTAGTTAACTGCTTAATAAATAATTATACATTTGTTTATTATCTTGAACTTAAGGAACTTAAGAGACCCATATTTAGTAAAATTAGAACAAACATTAAGAGCTTTTTGTTTAAAATTAACAGTTTGTGATTCTCTTTTGAATCCTTTGCCGCCCAGTTGTACATTTAAAATTCACATTCACACAACTGAAACAAGTTCCATTGAAATTCAAAAGGACACAGATGTATGTAGAAATTAATTTTAGTTCATTTGTGGCACAACTAAACTATTGAATTTAAAAAATGTTTTTCTAATTATTTAGCACGTTTTTAAATGCTATTTAAATTTTATATTAAACTTTATTATAACAAATTCATATAATATTTTTAATAGTAAAAATATTTCACTACTTAGCATTTTTTTTTTAAATAAATTGACAACTTTATTATCTTTTTATTTTGAAAATTTAATTATTTGTTTTTTTTTTTTTTAAATTAATGCTTTCTAAAAATTGTCTGTATTCATATTACAATAAAAAAAAAAAAAATCATCTGGATTGTCAAAATAAATAATAAGTTAATAATATTTTTACTTTTAGAAATGGCCATTAATACCTAGTGAAAATAAAGACATTGTTTTAACATCACCTGCTGTTGTACCATTACGTAGTATAGAATATGAACATTTAAATTTGGAAATTTATGTTGAAGAAGGAAATAAGGATGAAGACCCAGATTTATTTACTCCAAGTCCATTAATTTAATACAATCAGTATTATATATTAATGATAAATAATTTGAAATATCATTAATGATACAGTCAATATAAATCTAGATTTGATAATTGATTATGTTATTGAAATTGTTGTAAAACATTTTTTTACACAATATTTAAGTTATATTTTATATTTATATTGTCATGTTTTTGTTATTGTTTTAGTCTTTTGTTTATGTTTTTTTTTTAAATATAATTTGTTTAATTATTTATTATGAATACATAATAGTGATTGTTCAAACTGCTCAAATTTTCAAAAAAAAAAATGATTATTAGTTTGAATTCTTAGATTAAAAAAATAATTCATTGATGTATGATTAATAATTATGTATACTTGTACAATATATTTATAAAGAGTTTTATTATTTATTTTATTTATGATTTACATGTTCATGAAACATTTTAATTTTTTTTTATAATAAATATATATAAAAAATAATATTTTGTATTACATTATATTATATTTCTAATTGAAAGAAAATCATACCTTAAATGCTTTTGAATGTTACATAATTGATTATAGGTGCCCAAGTTGTAAATGGTAGTAGTTGTAGTTATTTGTTTTTAAAGAGTGATCAACATAACATAAGCCATTGATTATCAAGGAAAGTAAGAAATGTTTGAAAATTAGTTTTTCAAAACATTTAAGAAACATGAGCAATGTGTTAAATTTCTGTAATTTTTTGTCACCTTTATTTTAGGGGTGAATTCACTACCCACTTTTAATTTTGAAACTAAATTTTCAATCTATGTAAAAAATGTATAAATAGATTGCCTCCTACTTCTTAAAACTGGAATACTTTGTAAACTGATTGACAGATATTAAAAATTTTAACACAAACCTGTAAATGTTTATGAATTTTTTATTATAGATTATTTTAAAATAAAAAGTGTTTTGTGGTTTCTCCTTTAAAAATAAGAGTAATGTAATATTTTAAACTTCAAGGGTTCTTAAATTTCATTTCCCCCCAAAAAAAATTCTGAAACAAGTAAATCAGTTCATACATCTCGAGATAATGAGTGTTAGACTGTTAGATTATGCTAATCACCATGTATACTGTATATGTATTTAACTTAAAAATTTTTGTTTTTTTTTTTATGTTTTGAGTAGTTGCTATCTCCAAGTTTGATTATAAAGTAGGTACCTACTTAAACAACTTTTAAAAAAGTTATAGTATTTATTTTGATTATTTATTATTTTTTTAAATTTTATAAGATATCAGCCATTACTTTGTACGAAAAACAATGCCTATATACTAAAATTGTTTAAAGGATGGCAACACTTACCAAAATCGTATTCAATACCTACCTCCAATGCCATTGTGTTATTTAAAATACATTAATATTGTATTGTATTTTGGTTTTCAAGACCATATTTATTGAAATAGCGATTAAAAGTTAAAATTAATAATTTTAAAATAATTATAATATATTGATTTTTTTATTTTAAAAACCGCCTTTGTATATCAAGTTATGTGTCATACTTAAAATTAAACTGTTGTATTAACCAAATAATTTAGAAAATTTCAATTAAATGTACCTACAACTTACTTACATTTCTTTTTTATTAAATATCAAATTATATTTAATTACATTATTACATCTCTGACCAAAACAAATGCCCCTTATTTCTTAAAAAAACTTATTTTATAATTATCAAAGATTTAAGTATTTAAATCATTAATAAACTTATTAATTTATACATTTTAATTCTGTGTTGGACTAACTAATAATGAAATAAATATAAAATATATCGTCAGTAAGAAACATATTTTATTTTTCAAAAAAATAGCTATTTTAAAAATATTTAAATATTTATATACAAATAATGAACAAATTATAATTTTCAATATTTATACATTATAAATTTGTTTCCTGTATATAGAACACTTAATTAATTTATCTCATCACCTTGAATAATGAGTGTAACAAACACTTAAAATTTAAAAAATTAACAATTTAACAAAAACCATTATTTTATTTTTTCAATCATTTCAGGAACAGCTTTGAATAAGTCGGCAACTAATCCATAATCTGCTACTTGGAAAATTGGTGCATCAGGATCCTTATTAATAGCCGCAATTGTTTTTGAATCTTTCATGCCAGCTAAATGTTGAATGGCACCAGAAATACCAATGGCTAAGTATAATTCCTATAATTATACATAATTTCTGTTTTAATAGGAACCGTAATTTTTTTAGCACAATATAATAACTAACTGGAGCAACAATTTTCCCAGTTTGTCCAATTTGCATGTCATTTGGAACAAAACCAGCATCAACAGCTGCACGTGAAGCTCCAACACCAGCACCCATTTTGTCAGCAAGATCATAGATCATCTTGAAATTTTCTTCAGATTTGACACCTCGCCCTAAAAAAATAAGAAGACATTAAATATTTTTATAATGGGATATTTTTCAGAAATTTATTTATAAAACCTCCAGATACAACTATTTTTGCAGATGCTAAATCGGGTCGATCAGTTTTACTTAATTCTTGACTGATCCATTCAGAACCAGTTCCTTTTTCATAACCACCTGCCGGTACAGCATCTTCAATAGTACCAGAACCACCATCAGCAGCAGCTTCAAAACTGGTACTTCGTACAGTAAGGACTTTTACAGCATCCAGGGATTTTAAAGTCAAAATAGCATTACCTTATGAACAAAAAAATTAACTTAATAATATGTACTGTAGTTTATTGAGTACTAATATATGTATCTAACTACCTATCTAAAATGTTTAAAAAATAAAATGGTGGGTTATTATGCTATATGCTCTCTACTGGTGGCCAACTTATCAAGTCTGCTGTCTTCTGAAAAATCTTAATTTAATTATTTATACTTTTATTTGGACTCTAGTTTATTAAATTATTTAATAATTTACAGAAACCTTATCGAACTATGGTGGGAAAGCTTAAATTCTTGTTTTCAGCATTTATAAGAGATAAGGAAAAAAAAATATATATATTTTTTAACAAAATAAACATTAATTATATGCATTTAAAAATATAAACTAAATTATTAATATATTATATTATTGGTAGAGTGCATACGGCATGACAGTCAAATATGGTAATACATTAGAACAGAAATTTTAAGTAATATAAAAAAATGTACCAGCATAAATTGTTCGAACAAATGTATCAGGAGATTTGATGTCAATTACATCAGTAACTGGAGAGACATCTAATAATGCAGCTACTCGAGGCAAGAGAGATTTACTTTGAGCACTGGAGCCAGCTAACACATGTGTGGCACTAATTCTTTTTTGTGTAGCTAATACTAATGGAGCTAAAACTTCTGGGAGAAATCCTTTAAATTCATCACCTTCCATTTTTAGTACTTTAGCTACACCAGATACTTTGGTCACTTCTTCTACTACCTATTAATTTAAAAAAGTAAATAAAATAATTATGATAAGTAAAACACATACATAGTTGACTGGCTAATTTTTTGATTTTTTTACTAAGTTATGACCGGTTTAGAACTGTGTTCGTGGGCTTAAAAAAATGTTGATCTCTGAAAATCTGGTTATGGGGTAAAAGTATCAAAAAAACCAATCTATATTTTCCCTTTCCCTTCCTTACCGTACAAACTTTTATTGCTGTCAGAATTTTTATTTTCCAATTTACCGGAAAAATATATGAGATTTTAACAATTTTTTTATAACCTACCTAAAAGTGATTTCGTTTAAATGGGTTAAAAATCAAAACTCTGACTTTTTAGTGTTTTATTAGGTCAATAAAAAATGTCTAAGCATTTTCCAATATTTTTAAGTTTAGTTTTGACCCAGAGAACCAGACAGCATTTGTGAATAAAACTCAATTCGGGAGCATACACTTCTAAACCAGTCGTATCTTGGCTTGAAAAGGTAAAATCGAAAATTCAATTGGCATGACATTGTTTAGACGGGACGCAATTGTATTAGGTGGCTTTTAATATTTTTACATTTTTTTTATTCAAGACCTATTATATAACCTTAGAACAATATTATGTATTTAACCTTGACATAACAAAAGAAATTACTGAAATGATTTGTAAAGGCTAATTAATATATGTTTCTAATAAATACTATATAGGTATATTTATTGGATTTAAGTTTAATAAGACATTATGTTAAATGCTTAAGAAAATGATTTAAATATATGTACCGATCCGATTTTAGTGCCGGCTACAAGTACAGATACTTCGCCACCAAGTTTTTTTGCTGCTGTTAGTGCATTACGTGTAACTGTCGCAAGTTTCTCATTGTCATGTTCAGCAATTATTAATGTGCTTTGCAACCTACATCCATTGACCTTATGATGAAAAAATAAAAAAAATATTTTGTTTTTAAATTAGTTTAAGTTTACAGTGAATTAACTAAGTACATACCTTTGGGCCAATATTCTTAGAATTCCTTAAAATGTTACTCAAAATCATTTTTTGTAATCAGATTGTATTATTGTAAAAAGAATTAAAGAAATTCAGACTAGTCTGTAGCCAAACCAGGAAATACAATGCCAATCAAAATAGGAAACGTAACAAACTTGAAACTGGCAATGCACATATCAGTTCAAAGGGTATTGCAATAATTTATAATTGTATTATTATGGTAGGGTTATCAAAGTAGAGTTATCTTATCACTAAAGTCCGTAGTTCTACGATTCTATCTATAACCGGGTTTGTGATCAAAGAACACAAATGATTAGGTATTTTAATTTGAATTGATAGGTATCTTATATAGTTGTATCTACAGACTACAAGATTTATGAATAAAATTAATGAATGTGAATGATTCATGTTACCATTTTAATATTAAGTAGTATAATATTTAATTTGTATTAATATCTATTGCTTGTCTCAAGAAGAAAGTGGTAAATCTTTAATAATATAAGGTGTTATTTGTATTTACATTTTTTGTAAAATATTACCTATATTAATTAAACTATTAGAATTTTAGTTATAAGGAATTAAATCTCTGAAATGTAAGATAAGTATTTTCGTACCTACTAATAATATTATAATTTAAAATAACCTTATTATGTGTTTCATTATGATTATTAGTGTACCTATTCAATATGCCTAAAAAGTTTGTTGGTATGAATTCTAAAGCTTTAGAAGCGAAAGCAAGACGAGATCAAATTAAGCAAGAAGCAGATGCTAAAAAGAAACAGGCAATTGAGGATGAATTGTGGAGAGATGATGACAAGTCTGTTGTTAAAAAACAAAAAAGAAAGGCAAGTTTTATTGATAAACCTACAAAAAGCAGATTTTTTAAAATTACCTACTATTAAATTTTCAATGGTTTTGACAAGGTACTAATCATAGTAATTTTTACTAATTAACAAATAAAATTGATTAATTTAATTACCCGTCTACTAAAATTACAAACATTAATATTAAATTAGAAATAAATACAAATTAAGTATATTCATGCAACTTTAAGCTTACATTATTTTGAACTTTGGTATGTTTTTACTAGCTTTCCTAATTATTAATACAATAACATTTACAAACATATATACTTTAAAATATTCCATAAGTATTTTTATATGAATATTTAAATTTTATTTAGGTGATGGCAACATAAATGTTATTATTTAATAATGTTACCTAGGCAGATACTTACAAAAAAAATACTATAAGCAAAAATTGTTTATTTTTCTAAAAAGGTTATTATTTTTTAAATGGAGTTTGGTTAGGTATCATAGAGGGTATTGTTTATATATAAATTATTTTACAATATATAATTTAAATTTTCAGTTAGAAGATAATTGTAGTGTAAGAAGTTAAGTCTAATTCTACTATTTACACCGTTTTGCCTTTTTCACAAAGAAGTTTCACTTGTACTGAGATGTTATGAAATATGTCTATGTTATGATAAATGTTATGAAAGTGGTTAATGTTATTATATTTATACTTTTTTATGTATGATAACTGATGGTGTGCTATTAGTTAGGGTGCATTTGTCTATGATTAAATCTAAAAATAAGAACATTGTCTACATTAGTACATTAGTTTTTTTTTTTGATAGTTTAATTTTAAAGCTAGTTACGCTAGTATGTAAAATATTATAATTTTAAAATCATTAAAAATTAAAATATCGAAAAAAAATCCAATATATCAAAACAAACAATATTCTAACCTTTAAGTTTAATAATAGGCCAATATACTCTTAATATTAAAATTAACGACAATAAATATATTAATATATAAATATAACAACATTAACTGATTTCACAATATTTACTGTAAAATCTACATGTTTATTAATTTATTTAAAATATCAGGAAGACAAAGAAAAGAAAAGGATTGATCAAATGGAAAAGAAACGAGAAGCTCAATTACTATTGGAAGCAGAATATGGGGAAATTAAAACAAAACCAATCACCCAAAAAATTACAAGACATCAACTTATGGTATTGTAATTTTAAAATTGTAAAAAAATATATTTCATGCAATTTAAATATGTTTAGAAAGATCTTGAAACTCCATCAAATCCTAAGCCGCAACCTATTTTAAATGATGAAAGTACAATTGAAGAAAACCTTAATCGTTTGACTATGCATGATGAAGAGGCACGGACAGTTGATGAAGCTCTTAATATGCTAAAGTAAATAAATTTTATTTGTTGAGAATATTGTGATTATTGAAAATAAATAAGTAACCAATTAAATTAAATTAAATTTACGTTGGATAGTTCCATGTATAGTGAATTTTTTAAAAATATTATTTTGGTATACTGAGGTAGCCACCTCCTTTTCATGATATGCATGTATATGTTAATCATTATCAATCAAATTTACCTATTTTTTTTAATATTAATATCAAAAATATGGTTATTTTACGATAATTTAAAAAAAAAAAAATATTCTTGATAGTTATAGTAGTAGTATAATATGGTCTAATGAATAAAATAAAAATGGACGGACATACTTCATATGTGGATGCAGCCATTGTTGTAGGTGAGAAGTTAGAAATGTAGGCTACAGACGTGAATTTAATGTATATCTATAAGCAATGGTAAATCATTGCTAACCAAAAAACCAATTTTGAGCCTAGTTCAGTTGATAATGTTGCTTTGTCAACAATACAATATAATAGTATTATGTCATATTATGGTAAAATTATTAAAACAATGTGTGTTTCCATGACAACAATGATTGTTTAAAAAAGATTAAAATAATTTAAACTTAATTAACAAAAAATAAATAAAAAGGGTTGCCAATAAAAACCTTATTTTTAACCTAAATACCGAAGTTGTCCTCATTATCTCAGATCTTAATGAGAATTTCCAAAAATGACATCTCTAAAGTACCACCCAGAGAAAATTTAATTTTAAAAAGGTGCTATACTTGATAATCATAGTATGTTTTCTGATAGAAAGTGTTCTATAAAAAAAAAAAATAAACATCATTGTAAAACCATTACATTCTTTGTTCCACTCAGAATCTAAAAAAATAAATTTGTAGTGTAATCAAAACAATTTTTATATTTAACATTTCTAATAACATTACATTAATTTATTTTAGTAAGAACATTAAAAAAAAAAAAAATGGTTTATTTTTTGCAAACATTATTGAAATATAACACTGATAAAATGATTTACTAGACAAATTTTGCTAAATTTATAATTTTGTTACAGCTCTACTCAAAGTGTTTTGGACAAAAATCCTGAAAAAAGACTAAAAGCAGCATATTCTGCTTTTGAAGCAGACAATTTGCCAAGATTACGTGCTGAGAATCCAACTATGCGTCTTTCTCAAGTGAAACAACTGATGAATAAAGAATGGATGAAATCGCCAGATAATCCTATAAATCAAAGATATGTCAATCGAAACTGAAATGATTTTAATGATCTTTCAAATACACTAAAAGTATACTCAAGTTTTTATTATATTAGTATAAAAATGTGATCACTTATTTTTTTATATTTTACGTTTGAAGTTAACCCGTCACTAATTGCACTGGGAAAATAATCTCCTTTTGCATTTATTTATAACAGTTTTTATGTGAGTAACAGAACATCACGTTTGTTGTCAATATTATTAGTATAATAATTATATAATATAACAAGTTTATTGTCAGTTTTATTAGTTTGATTAGGGCAGAGAGTTATAGGATTTGCATGTTTTTTCTGAGCTTCTATTTCATAGCAAACTAAGATATAAATATTAGTCATAAGTCTCAAAGGTGAAATATTAAATAGTATTTTTGCATATTTTGAACATTTCAAAAAAATAGTAATTTGTTATTTTGTGCGAATTTCATGCATATTCTACATATTCACACAGTTTTGAGAAAAAAATTACCCAATTTATAATTGATTAAAAACTTTATGGTATTATATATACTGTGCCCGTGTAAACTCTCTTAGTAGAGAGTTTTGGCTCCGCATTGCATGTCCTGCCCGTCGCAACCTTCTTTTCTAGATTGTCTCTGCTATGTCATTTTTATTAAACATTTTTTGTAGCTATCTGTTTTTCTTTCTTCTCCACTCTCCTGTGATGTTATCTTTTATTGGACCAAAGATCTTCCGTAATATTTTCCTTTCTAGTATTAAGAACTTATTTTCATCTGATTTCCTTAGTGCCCAGGTTTCCGATCCGTACAATATCACTGGTCATATTAGGCTGGTATGCAAACGTTTCTTTATCTGTCTTGATAATGACCTTGATCTTAATAGCTTCACCAGACCATAATAAGTCTTGTTTCCCGCTTGGATTCTCGCCGCTACTTCTTTGGTGATGTCATTTTTTTCGCTAACAATTGAGCCAAGATATTTGAGAGAATTAACTTTCTTAAATTTAAAATGATCTACCTTCAATATGTAATCCATCCAATTTTATCTTTCTATAACCATACATTTAGTTTTTTGTTCATTAATTTGTAGTCCTACTTTCTGTGCTGCATCATTGAGTCTTTCATAGAACCGTTTTACTCCATCTTGAGATTTGTCCATCAGCACTATGTCATCGGTGTGTAATTGTCATCGCCAATAAGGGACTAGCTGAGTTCCAGAGTTTTATTCCTTCTTTGGTTCAATTTTTATCTCTCTTATTACTTTATTCAAAATCAGGTTGAAGAGAATAGGTAAGATGGAATCACCCTGTCTAAGGCCGGATTTCACTGTAACTGGATCCGACTTCATGTTTACGACTTTTATTTTGACCACGGTTCCATGATGCTGATTGAGACTAGATTGACCAACTTCTGGGGGAAATCAAACTCTTTCAAAATATTTATGAGACTATCCCTATGAATACTGTCGTATGTTTTTTGAAATCAACAAATAACGTATGCATCTCTTTATCAAATTCCCATGTTTTTTGGTATAGTTGTCTAATAATAAATATTTGGTCCGTTGTTGACTTCCCCAGTTTAAAACCACCTTAATACTTACCAATTGTCTGCTCTGCCTTTTCCTTTATTCTTGTTAAAATACAGCTTGAGAAAACTTTGTATGCCACATTCAATAGAGCAATTCCCCTATAATTATTGCGGTTTCGTTTATTTACTTTTTTGTGTATTTTGATTTTGTATTTGTTATTTTTTGTATATTTTTAAATGTTTTAATTGATAAATAGTTATTAAAAATATTAGGTTATTATATAATATTATTTCTGAATAATAAATGGGTTTTTAAGGGCTTTTTGGTACTTGGGCCGCATAAAATTAGGTTGCACTCCCATTAACATAATATACCTATTTACAGCACTGACTGTGATATTTACAATAAGTAAATATTAGTGTGTAGTATTTATAATTACACAATTTCCACACTTATACTACCTATTATATAAATCTAAAAATAATAATTTACTGCAGGACTCAGTTCTTCTCAGTCGCCATTAGATTGAATAATAATTCCCGTGGAGCTCAAATTATACTTATGATGCCAGTTGATACATGATGTATTATAAGGTACTAGTGTTTTTTTCTTTAATTTCATAATAAAATTGTTATGTGAAAGAATTGTATTATAAGAATTATATGATTCTAAATAATTACATAATAGGTATTGTAAATTTAATATTAAAATGATTATTTTGTGAAAAAAAATATTTGTTTACTATTATCATTAGATTTTCTTTTCATTAATTAGTGTTTAGTTTATGACATTGTAATTTTATAATTAATTGTTATTATCCTAAAAATCCTAAAATGAAATATACAATTTTTCATATAGTAACATATTTTATTAGAAAATATTTTATTCCAAGTTACTTATTATCAGGTATTATCAGATGATTAATTATGTAAACTTTCAATAGATTGCAATACTAATTATAGTGTAATCTGGTACTTGTGTATTAAAATTAGAAATAGCAATTGTGTATTTAATTGTTTTTTTTAATAATTATTCTAACTAAGAAAACATTGTATTCAGTAAAACAGCTGTTTCCATTTTGTTTATTAACATTTTTAGAAAGATACTAGACAATAATATTTAACATTTAATTGATTTTAACTAAATAGTAATGGATTATCTATCTGTTTTGTAGTTTTCTTTAAATATGGAAATCAAATTATATTACTGTATTCTAAATAGTGAAAGTCTATTCATTTTATTGTTTTTCATTGTTGTAGTCATGATATACATTTGTTTTTATTTTGTATTTCCTTATAGTTAAGAAAATGCTCAAAAACTTCCATAGTTCTATAAGACAATTAGGTAATCTGAGATAAATTAGATAGTTATAAACTTGATTCGGGTAATTGTAGACCATTAAGCTTAACTTGAGTTTGTTAAAAAACTGTGGAGTGCATAGTTTTTAGTGCTATTGTTACTTTTTTCAACAACAACAGTGTCATAACTTCTACCATGGCTAAATATCCGTATAATATATATATATATATATATATTTTGCCATGCCTTCTACTTAACATGGTTTTCATAAGGACATTTTACCATTGGTAATTTACTACCACTTGTAGATTGGTGGTTCAAGATCAACTCCTCATTTGCTGATATATGGTACATTGATTTGGTTAAAGCTTTTGATAAACTCCTCCCCAGCCACCAAAGGTTTCTTGCTAAGTTGGATCATTTTAGCATATGTAGTAAATTATTTGGAGAAATTAATATTTAATGTATAATATCTTCTAGACAATATCTTTTCAGTTTGTGTAGGTAAGTGCCATTCACTACCTCTAACTATAAATTCTGGACTCTTCATGAAAATGTTTATAATATTATGTTGATAACAATAATAATAATATATTTATTTATATGATCATACAAATACAAATTGAAATCAACTTAACTTGTTTAAATATAAAATTAACTCTAGTCAATTAAAAGTTAGGTAATTATTTTGTGTTATTCAAATTAACAATTAAGTTAATAGTTTTAAAAAAAAAATTTTTTTTAAGTTAAAAAGTTCAGTTAATTTAACTTTAAGTTAATAATTCGTTAATGCTCAGATTTTTTGTCCGGTTACAGTCTCTGATTCTTACAAATACTTTTAGTACCATCTGCCATTAATATTGAATAGAACGTTTATCATAACTATTATAAAAAAATATACTAGCTGTATTACCCAGTATTTTATGAGCCAATCCTTCTGAAAACAGAAACTAATAAAGTATTTGTGTAGGCACTTGTTCAATTTTTGTTTGAAATTAGCTTATTACTTAATAACTTATGAAAATAGGTTAGAAGCCATGTATTACTATACATCAGATATGCAGATACTAAACATTATATAATATAATGTCATAAATATATTTTTGTCTTTTAGTCTAATAATAAACTTGAATTTTTTGAGTTCTTTTCAGATCAAAAGTTATTATTGTTCAAAATAATTAGAATTTGTTTTAAAACTTTTTAAATTTTACTGATATCTATAGTCAGATTATGTTATATTTGATTTCATTGGCAAAAATACTAAGAAACAAAATAACACGTATATTTAAATTATTTAAAAAGTTTTCCGACATTTTAGTTCTATATAGGTATATCGTTTTAACAATACTTTTGATAATAGTTTCTTTTAGAATGATGTTAATTTTTTATTAGTCATGGAAATAATTGGTCTAACGATTATTAAAATAGGGACATATTTGTTTAGGTACCGAAGTTTAATAACTTAAATACTGAATAAATACTAATGCGATTACATGTTAGTTATTTCTAATTTAATGGTTTTCTTTGCAAAAAATATTCGAATACTACTATAATAATAGAAAATTATTGATTTATGGATTTTAAATTAGATAGGTATCTATGTATGCGAGAAATATATTATTACAGTTGTATTATTGTTATATTTTAAATTTTGAGTGAAATTCTGAAAATGCCTACGGGTTTTACTAAAATGTGTGCATTTTTTTTTGATTAAACCTTTTTTCAAAAATCTTACTTTAATCGAAAAACGATATCAGAGTTTTTTTGTATAACATTTTTTCTTATTGTTGCATTGATTAGGTCGTTTTCTTTGTAGTTTTTATAATAATAGCTAAAACATTTGGACATTTGCTGCAATAACGGCTTCTGTTATTTTCGATTTTGTCTTTTGGTTAGAGATCTGACATTTTCACTGAATACATTAGCACTTTCTAGGCGTTTTTGAGGTATTTTATAGTGCCATAAGTTGTTTTTAAGACACTATACAAATATTGAATATCCGTGGTTACAATTGTGTTTTTATAAGCGTTTAAATAGTTAAGATTTAAACGAAAATTGTAAAAATCACGGCATTTCAAAATATGTTTAATCGAATTGTGCTCAAAATTATTTTCCGTTAATAATGATTTATTTTCGTGTAGGTATAGATATAATACCTGACTCTCCACCTATAACAGTTGAACAACTATTAGCAGTATATCAGCTCTTTGTTGAACAGAAATAAAAGTTCTCGAAGTATTTTCATAATGCAAAGTATAATTTTGTTAGTGTAACAGATAATGAAATAACTGACTTTGGTTAGATTTGACAAAACGTGAGTATTTTAGTTTTTTAAAATAATTATTTGGTAAACGCTTAAAAAACAAATGCAAGATCAAATATTTCTGTTTTTAAATTATTTATTTGCAACGGTGTATGCTTGTTTAAAATTATTAACTAGCTGACCCGGAAATGCTTTGTTATTACTAGATAATAGTTTAAAGAATAGTAATTATAATTTTAATAATAATAGTTTTCTTGTCCAAGGTAATCTATGCATAAACAAAAATATATAATTAAAAAATTTGTTTATGAATCCCGATATTCGTACCAAAATTACCTAAAAACCAATTTATTGTAATTTTCGTTAAGATCTTTAATTTTTTTTTTTGATAACAAAATGCAGCCCATATTACTCGCTGATAGTTGTAACATTCCAAAAGACGTTCCATAAGAACTTGATTTGTTTGCCATAGGCAACACATTTTTTATCCACTATATACACTGCCAGTAGACGGCATTTCATAAACGGACACAGATGCATACCACTAGGTCGCGGCACGCGTACCCAAACAAATCCGAATCACACCGTCGCGCCGTAGTACTCCCGCTAGCCGGCCGGCTGTAACACGCTCGTAGTCCGCCGACCCCGACACACGCGAACATCAACAACCATCCAAGCCTCCGTCTACGGCCTGCTGCCACCTAACCGATAAGTAATAAACTTATAGTCACTACCGGCAATGGCCATTTGCCCTCTCGGCATTACTGACAACGGCCCAGAGTCCTCACTGGCAACTGAATATATTTCCTTCCGTCAAAATACCCTGGTGAATGGCATCACTTTCTTAATATTGTATTCCCCATCATATTGTATCGCACTTCCGTTATTTTTTACGCGTTTATATCCGATTTATTAAATAATTGTAAATATTATAGTTAATATCTGATTGTTAAGTATTGTATGCTTATGAAAATAAAAGATACTATTTTGTTCTATCAAAAACTCCACGAGTTATTTATGTTAACGACGGCCACCCAGCCAGAACATTACATAATGTAGCTTTTGGTAGTTGAAAGAAGTTTTAAAATCGGTCAAGTAGTTTTTGAATTTATCCATTACAAACATAATAATAAATATTTTCTCTTTATATTATTATAATACAGTATAGATATAGTCAAACAAATATGCCTAGATATATGTTACGGTAAAAATACGAATACAGGCTAAACCTAGGATTTACCGGTAAATCTTAGGTTTCGCCTACTACCGTTGGCAAATGTCCGAATTTCGGACATTTACCAATTGATTTCGGTAAAACATTCACAAAATCGTTTGGTCAAACCACGAATGATTTTCGTTGTTAGTTCGGACTTTTACAAACGATATTTGGTGAACTTTAGGATGAACAATCAGCGTTAGTAAAAGTCTGAAATTGTTTACCAATTACAAGTATGAGGTTTTTTCCCTCTTGCTTTATAATTTTTTTCATGTATTATTATTATTAGTTAAGACGACAAATTTATAATATTATTATATATTACGGCAAACATATTTATTAATATTATTACGAATTATTATACTGCGATCGACTTTGGGAATTTTCATTTCGACTGTAAAATTAATACTGCAAATACTGTTGATTTTTCAATAGGCCTATTCAATCTATAATCATTCATCAAACCTGTTCCGTATCAAGGCCTTCAATTATCATGATTTATATCGATTTATTCGACTTTGATATAAATCATGATAATTGAAGGCCTTGATACGGAACAGGTTTGATGAATGATTATAGATTGAATAGGCCTATTGAAAAATCAACAGTATTTGCAGTATTAATTTTATAATTGTCGCGAAAAATTTATGATCTTCAATACGTCACTTAAAATACCGTTTTACGAACTTTTAAATGATGTCGGAATAAAAAATGATAAAAACATTTTATACATAACTAGGGATAAATATGATGTATTATTGAACAAAGTGAAAGAATCGAAATCGGTCAAAGTTAAAAAATCAATTCACTATTGGCAACTTAAACGGTTCGATATTGTTATTATTGGCGGAGAAGAAAAATTGACTATCGTTACTGATTTTATCGCCTGAGTACAAAAGAAGGAACACTCTCACAATTGTTCACTCGTAATCAGTTTATATTATGTGAAGACAATTTTTTCGAATCGACAATTATACCAGATAATGAAATTGGTATTCGACAAGCAGTATCGCAACTGTCTTTGACTGGTGGACAAGCATTAATAAAGTGTAATTGTTTGAAAAAATGTATGGTCAACAGATGTGCCAATCCAAAAATGTGTTGTGCAACTCGAGATGCCATAATAGCCAAGCCTGCACAAATAAATAATTTAATAATAAAATTAATTTAATTACAATAGAAATAATAAACCAGTAACTAATGTATCTAGTACCTATAATATACTAACGTCTAACACTGCAGTAATATGTAATAATAATATAAACTTGTTGTCATAATATATAACGATAATGTAAAAGCGTGTATCTAATATACTAATCATTAATGTAGTACCCCTAATATACTCAAATAATAATAATTATTAATAATCAATAACATAATTGGTAAACAATTTTGGACTTTTACTAACACTGTTTGTTTATCCTAAGATTTACCAAATCTCGTTTGTCCGAACTACAAAAATCATTCGGTTTTACCGGTAAATCCTAGGCTTAACCGGTATTCGTACTTTTACCGTTACATACATATATATATGTATATTGCAGGTAAGTATATACAAATTAAAATGCTCTAGAATTAAAACCATAGCAACACATTTGTGTGATACTGTTCATGTATTATATTTTCCAGGTTTTTGAGCTGAAATAGTGTACAAATAATATTGGTTATTGGATGAGCTTCATTGAATTGAATTAATAGTTAAACAATTTCGTTATACTTAAGGGGTGTTGGAGGTAATTTGTAGTTAGGTACATTAATAATTGTCCAATAGAGTCCTGAGAGTAAGTAGGTAAGTAATACAAATATTCTATTGATGGCTAATGGTATTCATTTTTAACACAATTAAATGAGTTCAAAATAACACAGTAGCGTAGCCAGAATTTCTGAATGCGAAACGAAATACAAAGAAACCCCAGATTACACGTTTGTCCATTAACGTTAATAAACCAATTACCACGTACACCATAAATATTAGGTAACATAAACATGGAACAATTATAATAAAAATATTAAAAATACAGCCAAACGGGGAAGGGGGGTTGGCCCCCACGGACTCCTTAGCTACACCATTGCGTTTACATAATAAATGGGTTTAGTAAATTAAATAAAATAGAATTCGGTGATTGTGGTTTAACTAGCTTAATTTGTGGAACTTGTTGTGGATTATACAATTATTTGTAGGTATTTAAATTTAAAAATTAATATACATATTTATATTATATAAGTATCTATTTGTTGTTTCAGAATAAAAATGTGTAAATATTTACCGCGGATCTACCCTATTGTATTGAAGTGAATTTAAGTAGGGTGTGCAAAGGTTTCTGAAGACCGTTAATCATTAAAAGGCTTGTCGCTGGTCGAATGGGCAGTTTTCCTGGTACCTACCTATAATAGACAACTCCGAGTCCTTTTATACGCTCGGGAATCAATGGGCTTCAAAATGGTGTGTTGGCTGTGTCATGGGGAATCGCCGACAACGATCGGGTCTTTATTCTGAATTCGGATGACTTTGGGCGGGTACTTGTTATGCACGGTATAATTATCGAGTACGGAAATCAACCTTACCTTGTTTTTGGCGGAAAATGAACCATAGGAAATGTGCGACATAAGATATTATTTGTAGAGGTAAACAGGATCGATCCATTTTTGCTTTTGACATAATGGTTATACAATCTACACGATATATTATAATGCGATTATATTTCTATTTTGATATGCTTTGTATTCAAACAAACTCTTGAACTATAAGTAAATATTACCTATAATATTTACATAGATTTTTACAAGCTTTACATGGAGTAGGTAATTATCTTTGTACTGTTTGGTATTTAATAAATGAATACTATTTCGTTCACAAATATTATTCTTTAACTAATAGGTATTATTAGAACTAAAAATTCTTAATAATATTAAAATAAAGTTAAGCACATTTTTATTTACTATAAAGCTTTACCGTTATAAAAACTTTTTTTTTTTTTGAGGGTAGTGTATAAACATAATTTAGACGGTTAAGTCCACTTAAATCATACCAAGTCCACCAATATTATAGAAGTTGTGAAGTTGGAGGATTGAGGAAATTCCCTAAACCAGTGTTTCTCAACCTGCGGTCATATCGGTCAGAAATAATTTAACATAGAAAGGAAAACAACCTTAAATTTACATTAAAATTAAAAAATTAATACATAATGATGATAATAATTGTCGCAACGCAATAACACACGGAAATTATTTCTTGTATCTCGTTGATAGTTGATGCTGGCACCTACAACCATTCATCAATGGGGCTTCCGACTTATTAATTGGTACCTACTCGAAATAATATTAATGGTATTTTGTAACAGGTAAAATAGATAAAAGTTTAAATTATTTTTATTATAAAGACGGTTGTCGTGGTGTGACTGACTTTATTTTGTTTACCTATTTTGAGGTTTGCGACATTAAAAACGTTGAGAAACGCTGCCCTAAACCTTAAATATTTATGATTTTTTTAGCATTATTAGAATAACGTATTATTATAAAGTTTAAATTGTGTATAGATAATACATATAAATTTGAATAAGGCAAATAATTATTTTACCAAGTTAAAATATTAAAAAAAAATTATATTATTATTGTAAAAAAATATATATATATTCATACTCGTAATTTATAATTGTAAGTAGGTATTTGGTAATCATTTTCTGAATCATAACAAAATAATCAACATTGAAAATCTACTCAAATAGTTAAAAACAGGTACTCGTGTCATGTCTCTCCGGTTTTCACAGTATTTAGTAATATTTGTTTTAATTTTATACGATTCCAAAATAATTTCTACAATTAGATATGGCGACACGTAAGTAACAGTAATAAGTAGCAGGTAGGCACATACTACATAGGTACTCCTTTTATGAAAAAGTGATAAAGCCATACAAAGAAAATAAATGGGTACCAAATTGCACTGCAGTCGGTTAATTGTAACAAAACAATAGGTACTATAAAATAAAAATCAAAAATCTTGTATAATCGATTTGTTTCTCACTTAGTTTAGAATTTTTAATTTAATCAATTTTTTAGTTATTTGATTATTGCAGAGGCCTTTCTAACTCGAGGGGGGGGGGAGCGAAATATATTTTCACCTACTCTTAAAATAAAAAATTCCTTAGAAATGTGACGTCATGGTTACACAATTTTTTATTAATAGACACGGGAATCAAACTCTTTTATCTTTGTGAAATACCGGATGATTCTTTTATTGTTAAAAACTTTTTTTTCTGAAAAGTAATGACTATTTTTGAAAACTTAAGAAACAAATAATTCTAAAATGTTACATTATCATTTTTTTTGTCACCCTTATTATAGGGTTAAAACGACTCTATACTTTTGATTTTAAAATGGAAACCTGTATTGAAAATACTTTAAACAGATGGAGCATTAATTAAAATAAATTTTGGTGTTGACATTTTTAATTTCCGTCAATCCGTTGACAAGATATTCCACTTTTAAGTTTGGGTAGGAGGAGAGTAGTGGTGCATTATTAAAACGTCGTGGGTGGTGCCGCCATACAAATGATGCTCCACTACTCTCCCCTGACCCAATTTTATAAAAGCCGAATTAAAAATTTCAACATCGAAATTTATTTAACTAATACACCGTCTATTTATGAAATTTTTAATATAGGTTGTCGTTTGAAAATAAAATGTAGGTAGTGGTTTTACCCCCAAAAATAAGGGCGATAAAAAACAACATAAATGCAAAATTGTAAAATTGTTTCTCAATTTGTTTTGTCAAAAAAAGTCAATACTTTCCGAGATAATGAGTTTTTAACGATAAAAAATCACCAGGTACCTATGAAATTTGATACATAAGACATTTTTATGTAAATAAATATTATATTATAAATTATAATGCATGTTATAAATTTATGAGACAAAGTTTGACCTCCGGTTTTTCATAGAGAAAAATCTTTTATTGATATCATACATTGCTACACTAATTTTCTAGTAGATTACCACAATATTTTAATATCTTTAGATTCGACCGTATTATCAAATTATTAATTATTTCATGAAAAAAAAAAATTCAGAATAATTGTAAAAACATTAAAAACAAATAACAATATACACATATAATTATACGACCAAGGGAGGGGGGAGGCGAATGGGAATACAAAATGTATTTGTTTATATGCCTGTAGGAGAACCATATTATATTTATATAATATTGCTATTCGATTTGTGTCGTCTTTAAATGTATAGATGGATAATCGTCATTCTTGTGCTATAAGCGCATAAGTAAAATACAATACTAATGAGAAACGTTTAACATAGTTTTGTACAAGTTAACGTTTGGCAAATTTGAAAATTATGATTAGTGTTTATGTGTAAACTATGTGAATATTATTATGCCCTGATTAAGACCTTCAGGGGCCCAGGGGTCAATACATGGTTGTGGGCCCCCACAAATTAAAACAACATTAAAATAATAAAAATGTATAATAAAAACAAATTTAAACCTTTTTAATGAAGTATAATAAAAATGTTAAATACATATTATTTTTTATTATAATACACATATCTACAAATAAAATTAAGTATTTTATTTTATGTAAAAGTCTTTTTCTTCCTTTTTGTGCAAATGCTTCTAATGTTTTATCAAAGATTGAATTTTGTAGAATATCATTAATGACAGATTATCTTGAGTTTGTGAACATCTATTTTTATTTTTAATACTGGTTAACTTAGAAAATGCTCTTTCTGCGGTATAATTAGTAATAGGAATTGTAAGATATATTCTTATAGTAATATGAATGTTAATGAAAATAATAATATTACATTCGGCCATCCATTTAAATCAAATATCTTGAGTACATCACTTTCATCAAATGTTCCATCATAATATTATATTATGTGGAATAGTTAATAAATTATATTATCTTATTATAATTCATATTGTCTAGTTATAAATTTGTTTCGTTAGAAAATTCTAGCCGTAAAATATAAAATACAAGCAAACATATTTATATTTATTTAGAGATCATTTTATTAGAAAACTACCAACTAAAAACCGTAGGAATAGTATTATTGCGAATTCGCAAAATATATTTTTGTGGAGATTTTTCGGTCAAACTCAAATTAATTAGAAACTATTGCACTGTATTGTGTTTGATATATATATAAATACATACACATTTTTTTTTAATGAATACATGAACGCTTTTAGTGGTTTCCTCTGAACTAAAAGAGCTTAAACTCGGAAATTAAAATGTTTTATAGGCGGATTGAAATGCTAACATATTTTTAAATGAATTTCAATATGAACTTTACCATGTTGTTGCGGGAGGAGGGTGGTTTTTGAGCTTTGTATATCCCTAAAGACTTTCCAAATGAAGCCAGGAGATGATATTTTATATATGGGTGGTGTGAATATCAAGTACGTAGGTATCTATTTACTGTTTTTAACTTTTAACCCCTAACTACATCGTCTGTTTGTATGTTAGCAAAAATTTACTTCATTTATTTTGAAAATATTTTTTTATTACAAAAAGAAAAAAAAATGAAATATTGTTACGGCGGGGGGAAAAGTGACGAAGCTTATGTGTTTTTAAATTTTATAGTTAACTTTAAAACTTTTCTAATCAATTATAAAATTATTCGTCGTTTATTTATTCAATAATTTTACAATACCTATACTCAATGTACCTATATTATATTAGCACTATTTTAGATTTTAATCAAAATTTGTATGTGTATTTACCTTTTTTTCTGTACCATGTCTGTGGCACGATTTTGGCCAGTAAATTTGGTCCATTTATCAGCATTTTTGGTAGAATTTTTATTTATAGTTGATGCATGAAACGGTCAAATGTCTAGTAGTTTTTTTAATTATGGGGAAAACTGATGAAATTCTAAAAAAATTAGTTACTCAACAGTGAGTTAATTCAATTGTACCTGTTAGTATATTATAATGTTTTGTTTTTTTTACTCTTTTACAAAAATATAAGCAGTTTTAAGCAGTGACTGCTCGAAGTATTTTTATCTTGAATCACCGATACAATTACACACACGTAAATGTTTAGTGATATTAATTATATATAAGGAAAAAAAAATGTATTTTTCCACAAATGCACAGTATTAGTAATGATCAAAATTAAAATTATGAGAAAACTGTATTGCTTTATTGTTTATTGTTATTTGTATTACAACCAAAGTGGATCTGTAAAATAAAAATCACACATGAACAGCAGAGCTCCATCACTAGAGTAGAATTTTCCTCCAACTGACCTGGATTTGTTAAAATATTCTGTTTTTTACTGCTTTTGTTTATATATAACAGACATAATTTAGTACACTAGTCTCGGAGAAAATTTTGAAACAAATTACTTAGGGAATAGGGATTCCATTACATACTGCAAATTTTTTCAAACAAATCAAACATAATTAATATAAAATGAACTTGTTTCTGAAACCAATGGATACCTATTAAAACTTAATTGAAGACCACATTAGTGGTATAGAATAATTTACCAGTGACTAGACGAATAAGTAAAAAGATATGGAGTAGTATCCGCAGAATCGATTGGTTGAAAGGAGCGTAGCCAAATGATTGTCAGACTCAGACTTGACTATAAAAAGTTATGTGGATGTAATTGTAGTTCAATTCCGGTGTGCGTCATATAAATTTGTGACACCAAAAAGATCTCTGGCACCGCATTTACTAAGTACACAAGAACGTTTTATACTAGTGCATTTAGTAGATTAGTAGTTAGCTAAGTTATTTAATAATTTACGACGTGTATTCTCATGTAAACTTTTGGAAACAAAACATATGTTATATGAAATGGATTAGATTGAATAGTGGGTCTGTACGGTTTTTACGACCAGTGATATTTTATTCATCAACATATCAACATATTAATATTATTATTTACCTATTCTTTTGTCCATGTAAATATTAGGTACATATCTGTTCTGAATGTGATGATTCAGTAAGTATATTATATTTATTTTTAATTGATGTAAATATACTACAATTTAAACACGGTGGTATTTTCAATTTCTGGATACTAAAAACAAAAGAGTTTCTAATTTAATTTCTTAATTTCTAATCATGCAATCTGCAAAAGTACAGACTATATATAATTAGTTTATATTTATGTTTTATTATATCTTTAATAATAATTATTTGTATGTATTAAGTAATGGATTGGTACCTACTTATTGAGAGTTGATAGTTAATTAAAATAAGTACGAATCATAGCACACTAATACAATATTGAGTTATATATTGCTTGTATATTATAATGTTATTGTTATAGTTATTTTTATTTCATCAGAAATAATGGCTTGAAAGAAATTCAAATGAAATTATGTAAAGAAAGAAAGAAATTACATTTTTTTCATTATAAAATTTAATTATTATATTTAGGGCTATATCGAATAAAAACGTATACTTATACCTATAGTTTTAAATAGTTTAAAAAAATAATTAAATACCAAAAAATGTTTATCTCTAACTATAAAATTTCGGATCAAAAGGATTAAAAAAACAAATATTTATTTTAAAAATTAACTATGTATAATTTTTTATAATTTTTGCAAAACTATCTATCTACAATTACATTTGTTTATAGTTTTGATTGCGAGTAAAATTATTTTTAAAAAAAAAAAATAAAATTTTTCCATTACCATCAAAATTAATAAAGGTATTTACTTTCTTTTTTTTCTGGTATAACCGACAGCATCGTTTGCACAACATGACTATTTCGTTGCTTCTATCGTTTATTGTAATTAATATAACAAATAAATCATGATGTGAATGTGCGGACAAGTCTCTTGTTGCATCCACTTATAATAATGTTTAAGACTAAGGTCTGGCTAAGCTCTACTAAACCCTAATAACCTAACCTACCTATCCGTTTGTTCTCTCATCTTTCACTTTACGGCACAAAATATTCTTGATGAAGGGTCCAGACGCCTTAACCGAAATGTAAGGTCCTTTGCAGCCACTAGTGGTATGTCCGTAGCTATGATAACCGATAGTTTCTAGTGGGCTTATGAGCCCGAACCCGTATCCTGCACTTAATCGAGCCTACGCGGACCCAACTGTAGAGCTCAAACAGTAGCTACCTTGTGGCAAAAAATATGCAGATATTAACTCATAAAATAAATATTTTTTTTTTTTTGAAAATTATGCGAGGAATACGAAGATCGGACACTCATCTTATTTTGTTAATTTGAGAACAAGTTAGGATCAAACAAAATAATAATATTCTAGAACCTTATTTTTTTGAAAAAAGATTGATTTTTAAGATATAAGACTAATACAAATAAATAACGTTCTTTGTGATGAAAAAAACTTAAATAAATTATTGGCTATCAAATTGAAGTTCAATTTGATTTTGGTAACCATAGAACTAGGGGTGTACTAGCTAGGTCACAGGTTAGTTTGAAGTTTTAAAATTTCAGGACAATAATAAATGCTACATAAATAAATAAATAAATGATGCGTCGCTTGGAATATTGGGGTATTGGAGAAATGAACTAGACATATATAATATTAAGTAAAAATATAAAACAAGTTATATTAATTAGATAAAAAAACTATTTAGTTTTAAATATAACAAGCCAAGAGAAAAAATAGAAAAAAATAAAAATTATTGAATTTTAGTTTTCTAAAAACAAAAATAACAATATATTTATGTAAGTAACAAAGTATTGTTTTGTATACAAATAATTATTCTATTCATTATTAAATATGATCGCTTGATGAATCTTATACATATTATATGGCATGTTGCCATTAAAACACTTCTTAAAATTTACGTGTAAAGACCTATGTCTATAAATTGGTTGCTATAGAAACATATTTCCTTCGGGTTCAAGAACAAGCAATTTAGTGATTTGCGTGGTTAAACATGTTGAGATAAATGCATGTAAAATGGTTTATGGTGGTGGGTTCAGAATATATACAAATGAAAGAGGCGAAGTTTACATTAAGGAAAGATAGATATTTTATACAGTTTACGTTTACTGATGACTGAGCATTTTTTAATCACCCGTATTTCTGGAACAAAATTATTTTGTATACTAGCAAACTGGGATTATGATTATACCTAGGTTATACCAGGTACCTGTAATATTTATTTTGGAGGATCTATTTGAGTATTCCAATAATATTATATTGCAGTGCTTTCTTTACTAATAATAGTCATCTATTTATGTTCGATTTTAATTATGTTAGGTCTTAGGTTCTAACAGTTATGTAGAACAATTTAGTTGAATTTATTTATTTATACTATTTTCGTTTTATTATTTTAAGTCATATTTATTAAAACTATATTATTAGGTAATAATTAATAATAATAAGGATAATAATTTATTATATCTGCATGACAAACTTTTAGGTAATTTTAAATAAACCGATTTCTTACAAATATTTTTTTGAGATACCTATTTAATATTTTAAATTTAGTAACTTTTTTGGATTTTACAGTTAATTCGTTGTAAATTGATGTAAGTTTTTAGTTTCCTTTGGAATTTGTATATAAAATTAAAAGTATTTTAACAGTGTATTCGCTATTTGTGGAATTATGTACTTATAATATATATTGTTAAATAGTATGCATTGGTTTTGTGATATTTAAATTAAGTAGTAAACTATAAATGTGTAGTCATTTCCAGATTTCTTTAAACCATTTCAAACGAAATTTGTTTTATAACTTTAAGTATAGTGCAAAACAAAACCAAATGGGTAAAGTTTTGAAACACAAAGTATAATCACGTGAAAACAAAATATGTAAGTAACATTTAAAATAAATGACGATTCAATTACGATTGAAAAATTGCTCTCGCGACATGATATAGTTTTTAATTTTCTACAGTTGTACGTATAGCAAGTAATTTAAACTCTAATATAAGTTTTGTAAAAATATAATATTAAATAGATTGGAAGGAAGTTGGTATGGTTCCCATCAGAGTTCAACGTTTTGGAAAGTTTCAACCTAACCGCGTCCAATGAACTTTCTACCTGGAATACATAATACACATTTTTATTAAAAATGAACTTCAGATAAATCATATATAAATATATATAGTAAGTAACAAAATAAAATAATAAAATAAAAACGGAAAAGAAATTTACAAGAAGTACTCTTATATGTTTATCAAAAGTGAAAAGTGATTGAAAAACTATATTTACAAGATATATTTAAAAATTTACATAACGTTAAATTAAGGTACTTGAGTTATTTGAAATTAAATTTACTTCAATATTTTTTCAAATTTCTTTAGTCAAAAGGTATATTTTTTTTTATATATTCACACGGTATAAATAACTTCAAAAGCTTACACAATCAATTATTTCTGAGAAAAAAAATGTTTTGTTTATTTTAAATAAGATTGTTCGTATATACTTAAATGTTTATAAAATATTAAATAATATAATAAATCGATTGAACATTTTGAACGTAATATTTACTCATGTAACTGTAATCTGTATTGGTATAATATGCTATCGGGAGCTTAATAATAATATGGTTATCCAAACATATTAATAATATCGAATAGAAATTGAGCTTCATAAATCACTCGCTTATCGTATTATAGAAATAAGTTCTTGTTTCAGAAAAGCAGACATCTTATAACAGAGTCAAGTGATTATATATTTTCTCATATAGCTCAGATGTTACGTTATTATAAATTACGGTTGAGCACGTTTCATATTGTTGTTAACGATAGTATTTTAGTATTAAAGTAGAATAATATGTTTTGAATTTCATCAAAAATTGTTAGTATGAAATATAAATTATTTTTTAAAATATAGGTACTTATGCACATTAAATAGTAAAATTATAAATGACTCAATTATACGTGAACAATGTGTCAATGTACATGACGTCAGTTTAATCTTTACGGGGAATATAAAAAAGAAAGACAATTCTGTAGGTTAACATCTCGTTATAAATAACCGAATAGAGTATAAAAGTATTATAAATTAAAAAATGATTATAACATAATACACTGAAAGCTTTAAATTTTACTGGGAACCTATAATTACTATTTAAAACAAATATTTTACTAAAAGTTATTTTTAATTATATTAATACTTTTGTAAAACGAAATTTTACCAACAATTAACTATATGTAAACGAATAACCAAAATTCATTATGGCGTTTAATGTAAGTACCTGCCTATGTAGTTTTGTTTGATTCATTTTTATTTTTTAATATCAATTTGAAGGTTGTATATGTAGTGATTATGTTTCCATAATTTTTAAAAGTCCACCCACTTATAAGTTATAAGTTATTAACTTTATATTGGCTTATTCGTGTTTGTAGATTGCAAATCCGTAGCTAACTGAGTAAATGGGATCTGAACCTTACCAACATTTTTTCGACGATGTATATTTCAAACTTATATTTTGATATTTTGTCATTTTTGAAAATGGACCACTCAAAATAAAATCATCGCTACGTGGCATGGTAATAGGTACCTATTTATTTAATAGTATTCTTATATTTGTTATCCAATAATAAATTAGGTGTTTTACAATATGTCATTTCAAAACATAGTATAATTTTAGGTATACGCAAAATATATGTTTATCCACAGTGTGGTCTAACGAGTGGTGACCGGTCAAAATATCTTCGTAAAAATATCTCCAGATGGAAGCCAATAATACCAAATCTACAATAATAAAATGGCCGGCAATTTAAAATATGGCTTCTTTCTGGAACACCCTTTGCTCCGAGTTACATAATAGTGATATGATACAAATGTGCTATAATTATTACATTTTAAACGCTGAATATTTAATTTACATTATTTTATTGTACGTTTACATAGTCACGAGCCTCTTAGCCCCTGTCTCTCTGGGTACGCCAATGACGTTTTCTATTCAAAGTGAATAATAATTATAATAAGTTAATATATGATTCAACATCATAAATAAGTATTTTTTTAAAGGCCGGTTTTTATTTCTAATTATTCGAATACATTTATGCTAAAATAATTTAAAATATTATAACAATATTACATTGACATTTTATTTTATTTTTTCAAAATGTATCGTTATATTTTTGATAGATGGGACGGTAAGGAAATAGCGTAGGTATATATTGGGAAATGTGTCGATGAATTTGTACTATGTTGCAATTTTTCTTCTATTTTGACTGATAAAAGATTAACTATGATCTTCTTCTCCATTATTATTGTCGTTAGCTATCTTGTCTGGTTCCACCAAACTTATACTCTGTTTTACTTCTACTCATCCTTATTCCCTTAACCTTTAAATATAACTTTTCGTTCTTTAAGCCTTTTGTTATTCTCGCGCACATCCAAGATGAGACAATCTGCCAGTCTTGTTTAGAATGCCTCTTCGTGTTTGACAGTATTTTACACTGTCAACCTGATGCAACTCAATTTGTCACTTCTTATGACAGTTAGATGTACTATGGTATTATTCTGATACTCTCCCGTAGAGAAAAAGTTATTGTCAACTATAAAGTGAGTTTCTCCACCCTACAGAAACAATATTATATACCTATTGGACCGACCTAGGCTTTCACTAAACTCACATGCTAAATAGCATTATATGCTCCCCTGAGGTTAAAAATTAACTATAATAATTATAATATTACATATACTTTTTATAATAATTATTGATTTATTGATGTCAATGATATCAATATTATCAAAAAACTACGATCATATTTATCTATTTTGCTATGACTGGGTATAGCCTCGCTAAGATTCATCTTATATTGTGATATTGTTTTCGTTATTATTATTATAACATTAATATATACTTACATTGCAGTAGGGCTAACCCGCATTTGCATTGTAATCACTGCCGTTATATAGGTAGGCATGCCAGTTGACGGCATGACGGTTGATATAGTAGGCGTGTACATAAATATTATTTATATTACAATACTATTATTAAACTCCGTGTAGTAGGTATATTATAGTCGTGTATGGCTCTTGTCATCTGGATTGTGTTTAGGTGCTTCGTGTGTGCGTCCGCCCCGTTCAAAACAATAACCCAGGATTAATGTTAAATTAAAATAACGAGGTAGAAATGAATACCGTGACCTAGGTACCTATATACCTACTCGTTTTGCATCCGTAATCTATTGATGTATAATACACATAGACCTGCACCCATATGTATCGCGTCACACGGGATATTTCGTTTCAACAATAATAATGAAACAGTGAGTAGGTACCTGCGATTAAAAATTTTTGGTGTACATATATTCACGGCGTCGGGGGTGGTGGAACAATTAAAAATAAAAAATGGTAGGATACATAAAGTTATTCGATTTATATATATACGTAACGATGAATTATTGCTGATGAAACATGATTTTCAGCATAGTTCGGTTAAACATGCATTGAAATCTAGTAATTTTTACGATTACACAACGACACATCCATCTTTTCACTTGACTTTTTCCATTGCTTTTTTTTTGAGATCCGCCATCTACACTAAATATTATATGATTTTGGAAAATATAAAAAAAGATTATCTAAATGAAGTTCTGTAAAATAAAAAATTCAAAATAGTTGTTTACGTTGGGTGGCTCAAAAGAAAAAAAAATTAATAAAATTACCACGTGACAATGATAAAAATAATATTATAACCTATAGCCAATGCCAATCGTGATGGCACAAGTGTCATAATTTATATTATTAAAATACAGATGATAATAAAAAAAAATAATAATCTCGTAGGGATTCCATTTGCAGCAATCGTGTCACCTACATAATTTAACAGTCAATTTTTACTTTTTATTTCACATTCAGGAAGTATTTGGGAAGGTAGGATACATAAGGTTATTTTATCTATATCTGTAAGCAACGATTAACCATTGCTGACAAGAGACGATTCTGAATGTAGTTTGGTAATACATAATTTGAAGTGTCTTAATCTTATTTGCGATTTTTGTTTAAATTCACATTCAATACGCTTATTAAAAAAAAAAATGGCCTGCATCATTAAAAACAAGGTTAATAATTGAACAATACAAGTCTCTTTTCGTTTTTCAATTGGAGCTATATGTGTTAGAAAACGCGTTAGGTACTTATTTAAAATAACGAAATCGTATTTTTTCCCCGGTTAGTCGTTTTTATTTAAATTCCGTTTCAAAAATCAAAAAATGACCTATGAATTTACCAAGTAGATAAAATTGAATTTTAGAAAAGGTATTACACTTATACATCGAAGCGAATTTACTAGGAAAAAATGTGTCCACAGACTAGAATAAAGAAAAAGAAGAAAAAAAAAGAAATAAACAGCATTGTAAAAAAAATAGCTCACTCGCTATGCTCGGAATCGAAAATACTTTTTTTTTTTTTTAATGTAAAATTCATATTAACTATTTTGAAGATTTTTATTTGTATGAGGCTGTAATGATACACTAGATAATAGTACTCGTTATATTAATTTTGGAAAACGTTTAAAACATACATCGTAGTAATATTATCGACACGATTAAGGATTGATAAAATAGCAGGCTCTCAAGTGCCGATTATTGAAATGTACGACTATTAAAACAAAAGCCGTATATAGGTACACACAAACTTAATGAGAATTGTATGCTCTACTTATAATTTAAGTATTCGTTGTTATTTTGAGAAATTAACATTTTATCGAAATAATTCGGTTCTCTTGTTGTTTCAGTGTTACTTTATCTCATTACGATTTATTAATCAAAAGTTTTGGGAGGTGCGAAGTGAATATAATTTGATTTTACTGTACTAAAATTTATGTGTTTGTGTCGTATATCATATTTTAGAACTATATAATGTTTTCGCTTCTTTATTCTATCCTGATATCCGTAATTCGTTATTAACCGGCTTGATGTAGTAGTTTTATATCACACTATGTACGAAATGCAAGTTTAATGAACTTTGATTGTATAAAAATTGTATTTTGTATTTTACCTTGATGTGATTTTAATTGTATTAACTTAAATTAATAAATAATGATAATATACCTAATTTAAGTTGCATAATATCATTAAATGTGCTTGAAAATATATTTTATTATAACTCCGTGATTAAATAATATTAAAATAAAATAAAATATTTTTATGTAATTTCTATATGATTTTTATTGACTATGAAAATGAAAATAAGGGTAAAAAAATAAAAATACAGACAAAACAGGTTATAATATAAAGCAGTGTTTCTCCCAAGGGGGCGATATCGCCCCCTTGGGGGCGCTAGAGCTATCCAGGGGGGCAATGGAAGTATCAAGCTTAATTGGGGGGGCATTTCATTACAAAAAGGGGGCGGTGACAGTTTCATCTGACGTTATCGCAATAACAGAAACACCGTACGTGATCCAAATTATCTGAATTGTGTATTTTGTATTTTTAGATTAATCGTTCGTCGTCTACCAACAATCGTCGATAATCTGTCGTTATAGCGATAACAGAAACAACGTACGTGATTTAAATTATCTAAATTANTTATTTAAATTTTAAACTTTTTTCACATCATGGCTGAATCGAAGAAAAAATGTAGGCAGTATAATATTGAATATTTAACTGACTGACCTGTTTAAAAAATTTAATGAAACAAATTTGCAGCTTTAAGGTGATGATTTAAATTTAATCAAAACAAAAAATATTATTTCTGCATTTTTATTAAAACTTCTTATGTACAAAAGAAATTTATTAAAACTTCTTATGTACAAAAGAAATTTAGGACAAAAAATATTATTTCTGCATTTTTATTAAAACTTCTTATGTACAAAAGAAATTTAGGACGAAAATAATTTTTTGAAAGTGGGCGGTAAAGATAAAAAGTTTGGGAAACACTGATATAAAGGCACTGAAAATTTTGTTCATACATTAGAAATAATTAGAAACTTGAAATTAAGCTCGATTAAACTTGATAGTATAAAATATGATGTAGTGAGATCAAACTACATTATTGTATGAATAAATGAGTGAGATAATATATATATTATTTTATACATCTATTTCAATAGATGGCTTATTCATAAAAAAATTTCATATATAAGTTATTAAATATTGTATGTATATTGTATACATATACGTTACCTAACAATACCGAAGTAACCTTAAATTTGTAAATATGTTTGTCGGTTAACATTGCTTTTAGCCGGTAAGTAGGTATCTTGTAAAAGGGTAGGTAGGTAGGTACTCAATAAATTTTAATATAATTAATGTACTTCCACTGAAATTAACTAACCTCAAATATGTTCATCTGATCTCAATCCCCAGTAATAGATGGACTTCAAATATTGATATATGTTTGATTATTGATAACTTTGATAACATCCACGAGTTTTGGAGAACACCTCGAGATAATTCAACCTAAAATTAATGTTTAACTTTACATATTAATACAATGTAGGTTTTATACATTATACAGATTATAAATATAAATATGTCTACATATTAAATAGATCTGTAAAGAAAAAGATCAATTGATTTCTAAAAATTCCAAAATAGTTCAAAGGTTTTATTCAAAACAAGAATCAAATTTGTAACTAATACAGCTTGGTATTATAGTATTATTTTACTATGGGTATGACTATTTATATATCTTGCAGCGTGTGTAAGTACACACGCTGCAAGATATAGTTATTATTTAGGGAAATCTAAAGAGATGCAAGTCAATATTGTATTATTATTATTATTTAAATTTGGACAAACCGATGGTGGTAAAACTCGATATAACTCTAGTATTTAACTTCTAGTTATTCATTTTGTATTAATAAAAATACAATTTTAATCATGAAGGGACATATGTACATTACACTATAGGTAAGTCATTGGTGGGAACCTGGGAAGATAGGATATTTAGGGATTATACGGTAAAGATTAGATAAAAATCGGAAGTATATTTTATCTTATGTTATATTTTGGACTTAATTATGATTTCCTACTATTCGGCCCAAACTTGTCAGTATTATTTACAACTCAAGCTTTTTAAACACTTTTCGAAATTCCTATTATATCTATTGAACTAAATAATACTGTAGTAGATTTCTTTTTTTATATTTGTAAGTCCCTCGTGATTTTACAAGGAAAAAAATAATGAATATTGAAAATATTTTTACAATGTGTACTAAAAGTTTTATTATTTTGATAATATTTTATATCTCGAAGAGTTTCACAATATTATAATAAAAATTGATGTATTTTTCAAAAAAAAAACCTATACGGCATCAACCAGACAATTTTACAAAAAAAAATTATTTTATTTTCCTTAGAAGAAAACCACCTTATAATTAAAATTATTATAAAATAAAAGATGATTATACATTTTGTTATGAAACTTTTTTATTCGAACAATGTGGATGTTGGTGTATACTGTATATATTGTCGAACAAAAAAAGTTTCCATATTATGGAGATGTGTTGAATAGAGACACATGTTTTATTAAATATTTTACTTATATCAAAGGTGTCTATAGACAATATAAAATATTTACGAGTCTCAGTCAATAATAAAATATCTCCAAAGATTACACCGATACCTAGTTTTTAAAATTGAAGCACTGACTATTAAAATAAACTAAATAAAAAAAATAAAAAAAAATAATAACAAAAAAAAACTTTCAATAGTTTTATGTTTTTGAATATATAAAAGAATATATGTATATAATTATTATATATTCTCACTCATTATCTTAGAAAATAGTTTCATGGAATTTGTTTTATAGAACATTTAAGATACAAGCAACTTTATAATTTTACATTTATGTTATATTTTGTTACCCTTATTTCCGGGGGTAAAACCATAACCTACTTTTGATTTTTAAATGACAACTTATGTTAAAAATTCCATTAATAGATGGAGTATTAGTTAAAATTAATTTTGATGTTAACATTTTTGATTTCGAGGAGGTAACTTACTAAATTCTAATGCACGATATTTTTTACATTGGTCAAAAAAAGTAGGAATTGATCAATACCACTTCTTATCGATATTCGATACTCTGATACATAATATTAATATAAAACCAATAGGTACCCAATATCATATCCAATCTTTGAAATATAAAACCATAAGGTAATATTAATTTTTAACAATTTTTCATGTTACAGAGACATTATAGGTAATTTTCTTTGAAAATGTTTGGTTAAATATTAGTTTTGAAAACAATCCGATACCATCGATCTTGAGTATTGGTTTATATATTCGTTAATTCTAGGCACTGATGCAGTATAATTATAATGGGGGGGGAAGGATGGTCATTTATATTATTAGAATAATATAATAAGTACATAAATTCGATAAAAAAAATATATATATTATAATAAAATATCTGTACATTGTAAAAAAAACAATTTTTCATCTAACATCTAAAATCTAACAAAATCTAGCTAAGTACAATAAAAAAAAAAAAAAAAACAAAATTTTTCTAAAAAATCTAGTTTGTATTTTTTCTATGTATTTATGTATTTTTTTTATAAATTTTAAAATCAAATTTTGACGAAAATCGTAATTATTACTGTATATCAATACTTGTATAACCGAACTACGCTCTGAATCGTTTTATGTTATCAATGATTTATCGTTGGTTACAAATATAAATTAAATAACTTTATGTATCTCATTTCGCCCACTACCCACTATTTTATTTTCTGAATTTTTTTGAAGGAAGAAGTATCGCTCCTGTAATTCCTTGTATCTGCGCTTGGCCCACCCTTAGACATAATAACTATTTGTTTCAAACACGGAAAAATTATTTCAAGTTATAGACTTTAAATATTAATTTACTATGTACAAATAATAATTCGGTTTTATCGACAACGCATGAATTAAATATTAAATATATTACGTCACGTCGTGGGAGTGGTGCATAGTATACATGTATGCAATGTTTCTAAAAGCTTTGAATTACTTCCAGTTAAAGAATTGTGTGTTATAAAATATTTTTCGATTTCAAAAGTAATTTTTAAAAAAAAGGCCGAGAAAAAAGTAGTGGGTGTCAATTGAATAACGATTGTTGAGCCTTCAAAACCCCTTAAAGTGTATGTTGAAAATGCATGTTAAAACAATCATAGAATATATAGGACCTATTACAGGTGCACCCATATTTTAATATTTGAAATATTATTAAACATTTTTATTTATTTTGCATAATAATAGATTTACAATTATTGAATACTTATTTATTTTACTAAAAAAATAGATTATATGCTACTATTGTAGGCGGGAAATAGGGAAGGTAGGATACATAAAGTTACTTAATTTATATTAATATACAACGATAAATTATTCCTGATGAAATGCAATTCTGAGCGAAAATCGGTTTCACATGTTTGAAAATAACCGTAATTTTTACGATTTTCGTCAACATTTGAATTTAAAACGATTATAAAAACTACTACATTACCCTCAAATTTTTTTTATCATTAAAAAAAACTTATAATAAATCTCGTGTTAAATTTTAAATAATTTTTGTTTAGTTAAAAAATTTTATCCATATTATAATAACTTAAGTACTAATAAAAATAAAAAATTTGAAAATGTCCATTGGCTATAAATAGTTCAAAAACCTCTAAATGAAGAAAAATGAACCACGTTTAAAAAATGCTTTTATAAGTATTCTTTAATTTCAGATGTTTTGTTTTAACCAAATAACAACCAAAAAATGAAATTGAAGATAATGAAACGGTTAATGCCGTAAAATTGTCCATTTTCCTGGATTTTCCTAATTATTTAGGAAAAAACTCAAGTAATTACTTTACTAAGCATCAACCAGACAAAATTGTCTTTCAGAAAAGATACTATTTTCTTGAATATTGGAGCGAGATTTGTAGAAGAATAATAATTTGGGAAAATCGAAAATAATGAAACTATTGCTATAAATTTGTCCGTTCTTCTTATACATTTTTTTTCGGAGTTTTTGTAATCACTATGAAAATTACTTAGAAAATCAAAAAAAAAGAATTCCTCAATACATTATATAGATCCGAAATGCTATAAAATTTGATTTTGATTTTTTGGTAAGAGTTGTTTTTAGACGAAAAAAAAAATCCCCCATATCATAATAAAACAAATATATTTCCGTTATGCTCGGAATCTAAAAAGGGGCTTAAAAATAAGATACCAATATATTATATACAACGATGATATAGATTAAACTGATATTAAATAAGTAACTTGTGTTTAATATTGCAAAATAAATTTAACGGTGGATACGATCGGATAAATCAAAAAAAAGTTCGTTCAGTTAATATGCATCATTGAATACAAATAAAGTAGATTTAGTTTTATCATAACTTAAAAAGTTTTGCAGTTTTAAAACAAAATTACGAAATATAGATTTGATAAAGTTACTCACCTAGATAATATACAGTCCGATAAATTTAATCCACTACGTATAGTACTCATACTTCAAACAATTTTTAGTTTTTTTAAATAAGCTTTGTTTTTTTTTTTTACCAATTTTAAGAATGACATAATGAACAAATTTCAATTGATCAAGTCATTAAAATTTAACTTGTTTAGAAACCGTTAATTTATGTGACATTGAGTAAAGAAGTTAAATATGCGTGGAATATTTCTATTAACTTACAAATATTCTTCAAAAAACTGTTGACCATATATCATAAAGAATAAGTGTAATGTTTAAAAGATATATTCACTGAAGCATTTTGATGAAAATATATTTAGTACCTATCTATTATGGGTGCTTATGAGTGAAATTTCAGGGGGGGGAAATAAAAATAATTCTCAAGATGTTTACTAAGCAAAAGTTTAATATTATTTCAACATACAAATGAAATAACTTACTCGTATATTTATTTCAAGGAAGACAATGCCGCGTTTTACCTTCACTCATGGCAATCCATGGTACCTATTAAATATAATTATGCACATTAAACTATTTTTTCACTTAAATATTCACTTTATATAATCGACGAAACTCGTTAATGATAAATAAAACAGTATATGGGTACCTATATAGTGAAATGTAAATAATTTCTGTACATAGATATAATATATTTTATTTTATTTATTTATTAATACATATTTTATGTACCTATATCTTACATGAACACGGCAAGTGTAGTGAAAAGCAAGCCAGCTTGTATTTCGCCACGTTTAGAAAAGCATGATCAGAATAGGATTATTAGGAATTGCCTGCGTTCGCAGCCTTCACTTAGGATACATAGGCACGTAACATAAGGTATAGCATTTAAAGATAGTTAAATTAAATAGAATGTGTGTAGATTATAGAGTTGTAAACTGTATTTTCTTTCCCATAGTTTTGGGATTAGGCCACTAGGGGATCGAATTTTATCGTAAAGTCCGTATTGTGGTACTGGAATACGTTGAACACTTAATATATTTTGTAAAATAAACGATCAAAGTGATTTAGTAGGTAAAATAACCAGTTATATCACAAATAACATCTCTTAAATAGTGTTGTCACTTGTGTACACCACACTTTAATTCACAATATTAATTACGCGTGTTGCCCCCATAGAGGCGCCTCATAATAAGTTATTGTGGTGGTTAAGTAGGAATCGGACCAGACGTATCACCCAGTTCTTCACTTCTCTGAGTTCGTCCAGCAAAAGCACTTTCTTTTTGCTCACTCACTTCTAACATACCTTAACTTTTCCAAGCCTATACAGCAGTTGCAGATACCGTAGACGGGTTGTTATCTCTTACATTATATCGCTGGTATTGTTACTTTTTTTTTATCATACATCTAAATTGCTAATTTTACGTCACCGTACAAATAGTTGTATAAAACACATTGCCACCGACTGGCTTGAGCATGAAAATACGATACAATAATATTCGCACTAAAATTTTATTTTCAACAGATTAGTTAGGTATATTTTACAAAAATACCAAAAAGTCTCCTCCCTAAGAATTGGGGAGTAAAATAGGTGGACTGAGTTGACAATTATATACATAATTTTTTTTAAGCTTTTTATAAATTTCAGTTCACTTCAAGCTGTTAGTTTACTTCCTAACCGTAAAATCATTTTTGCGAGAAATGTATTGAGTTGCAAATTATGAAACAATCGTTGAAAATAGTTGTATATTTTAGCAAAATTGTTTTTATTAATATATGGGACTCGAGCGAGATTTATAATAACTTGTTGAAATCCATAGGTAAGTCATCTATTGACGGTGTTGTCACGCTATGCCATAGTTCGATTTCACTCATTAAATATTTTTCTATATCGATTTTATTACAGTTGTTTCTGTTTATAAACAGAATGCACCAGAACCAAAATATAACCAACTAGGTAATTTCCCTAATTAATGACGCATACAAACGCATGTCATTGATTTGCAGTCTGGACAATACATTTTGTTGTATACGGCCATAACTATTTATGTTGTACATGCACTAGGTAATAGCTGTTGGTGTTTTGGCGGGAATTCTCAACGGTATACGCTTATAATTTGGTCTGAGTCTAAAGTGTCATAACCCGGTTCTATAGTAATAAATTGAACTCCATATAGTAATATTAAAACGATACCGATACAATATACTCACATGAATTCGTGACTTCCCTTTATTCCTTCTTTACAGTTCTTTTATTTTTTTTTTGGTTTTATTTAATTGTGTTCAATATAATAGTTGTTTGTAATCAATTCACACTGTGAAAAAGTTATAATGGTATTGTTACAGTTTTCCAATTAATATTTTCTAATAATTATTATTCTGTGTGTTTAGCTGTCTTTTTGAATTAGTTTGAAACAAACTATTATTAACATAATGACTGTCCCAAATGAAATCTATAGCTATAAAACCTCTTACGTAATATTATTTTGTGTGTCGTTTCGTATTTATTTGAAACAATAATATTATGAACACTATGGTTGTCCCAAATAAAATTTAGTTATTCAAATCTTTAAGTTTTACAATTATTATAAACATTTGGTACTGTCATGTGAATGGATTTTTCAAAGAATAAAAACATTATATATTATACTTTTAGAACTTATGCGAAAATTAATTAAATAAAATATAAGTAATTACTTTAATAATTATTGTTAATAGGTATAGAACAGAAAGAAACTCGAGGACAATAATGATTGTTTTGTATTATACGATGAAATGTAAAAAACTAGTCAGATAAATTTTGGATGGTATTTTAAAGTATTGTTGTTAACAGTGTCGACCTGGAACACCAAAGGCTCCTAGAATATTTATTTAAAGGGGCGCCAGTCTCTAATTTGAGTATACATTTACTCACCCACACAATTATTAATAATAATTAGTTATATTTTATTATTTTACTGCAGTCTGCGATAGTCAACTTAAGTCTAAACAATACTATGCATATTTAATCCGTACACAAAAGACGGTCAGTAGTTAAATTACGATATTTTATAACTCTTGGGGTCTGAGATGCTTCAGACGTAAATACAACTGGTGGCTCCGGCCGCGTTCGCTTAGAGTCCATGGTTAAGCCTACACTGGTTGTTAAATAGTATAAATTCAATACTTTGACGAATAGTCAAAATTTAAATATTTGTTTATTAAAATGAAAAATCTTGATATAGTTGAAATTATCTTTATGGTTGTTCCAATGATGACTCAATTATTAAAATAATTATTGTTCTAATCAATATTTTTTAAAAATATTTAGCATTCCTCGAGATCTTAAAATAAAAGATTTAAAATTTTACTAGAATTGTTTAAAAAAAATTAAAAATAGCCATTTTGTAAAATAGATTTTTAGAACAATTTTGGTGATTTAAATGTTGAGTGAAGTATGATCTGTTATTTTCTACAATTTTTTAAAGTTTTTAAAAATGTGAATATTATTGTGGTTTATAATCTATTATAATATTTAATCAGTAGTCAGTAGTATTATTGTATGATATTAACTTATGGATAAGAAAAGCCTTGTTATTTGATGTACTCTAACAGCTAATTAAATATTATAATAGATTATAAACCATAATAATATTCATTTTTGCCGAAATTACAAAAAATTGTAGGAAATAAAAGATTAGGTATATTTAAACAAAAATTTCAACTACTAAAAATTTGGCGGTTGATTTATAAATTTACAAAATGTCAATTATGAATTTTTTCTAAACAATTTAGTAAAATTAAAAATTGTCTTTTAAATTTCCCCATCAAAAAAAAAAAAAAAAAATTAATACACATTAATAGCTCAAAGGAATACTAATTATTTAAAAAAAATATGTATTAAAAATATACAATAGAACAAAAGTTATTCCAAGTGTCGAATTATCGTGGACGTCCTGTATAGTTAAAGATTAAGTGATAATAAAACAAATATTATATCAATTTTGTTTAAATTCGCGAAAAGTAATCTATAATTATTCATAGTATTCGAGGTCAGAATATTTACAATGAAATTTAGAATAAAGAAAAACATATTTCGAGAAAACTGTATCGTCCCACCGAGAATAATATTATGTTCAGAGTTATTATTGTTATTCGATCTTAAGTAGCAGACAGTTCGTATACGATGGATAGGGAAAAAATCATGTAAACGAGGAAGTACTTTTATCCTGTTCATCGAACTGTGTTATGTTCGAATACATCATTCATAATATTCATATCTCTGAGGAGTAACCGTTAAACAATACCAAACGTTTCAAAAGACCACCCCGAACAAGTCTTTTGTCTAAAGTATCCAAGAGGAGTTTACGTATTTATTACGCTTGCGGGTGTGCGCGTCCATTAAATCATTACTTTGTGATATCTTACGTTTTAGAGGCCTCTATTATGCATATTATAATATATGCACGAGTTGGTATATACATATATGTAGTGTTGTTATACCATTAATATAATAATTTATAATCGATTCTAGTACGCATGAATATTGTACCGACCTCTTAAATGTTTTAATCGTTAGATAGACCCTATTAACGTAATTCAATTTTACATAGGTAGATACAATATGAATAATGACATAGCCGGAATTTCAACTCATCAGCGAATAACCTTTTGAATAAATTATATATCTATATAAAAACAATATTTTATGTAGAGTGCGTTTTGTTGACTATGATTTTTTAAATTTCTCTATTGCTTATATTTGTATTCTGTATTGTTGGTTGTTACTTGAAATTAGCCAACCCTTACGAATAATCAACCTGGTTATATTATTATTACTTACCTTCTTTATCTTCTTTCACAGTTTGAAATTTAAGAATTAGTTTGAAGTAATTTACAGGCATACCGGGTAATCCATTCAAATGAGTATCCTTATTACTTCGGAAAGTATTAACTTTTTCGGTATTTGTGTTTTAGAACATTTAAGAACCAAGCAGCTCTACATTTATGTTACTTTTTTTACCCTAATTTTTGGGCATAAGACCACTACCTACTTTTGATTTTCAAATTTCCATAAATAGATCGAGTATTAGGTAAAATACAGTTTAGTGTTAAAATTTTTGATTTTCGTCGATCCATTGACGAGATATTTTACTTTTAAGTTTGGGTTGTACTCCAAAGGTAGTGGTTTTACTTCCAAAAAAAAAAAGGGTGAAAAAAATAACATACATATAAAATTGTAGAGCTACTTATTTTTTAAATGTTCTAGAAAACAAATCGGAAAAAGTTAATACTTTCCGATATAATGAGGGTACTGTATAGTATATGTCATTTAAAATCTAGTACATAGAACCTAATTGTTTTATTTTTTTTATCTCGAGTACATTGCACACATTTAAATGTAAATAATTTATGACAGTAAATAGTTATTATATTCTATCACACCTACTATACAAACCGCCGTGAGACGTACATATTTCGTGTGCCTATTAGTTATTTTTGTAAATGGCTATTAGAGATTATCTTATTTGCTAGGGAAAAATTCATACAAATTCAATAAACAATAAATTCGTAAATTATCATAATTTATTAGTAATCAACAATGAAGGTTATTAGATTAGACGATTTGTATGTTAACAGTTCGATTATTATTTTATAGACTCACAAAACGTGTGCCGTAAAATATTATACAAAAATTTGCAATAATTCATTAAAATTAATTTCCTCCAAATAACTTAATTGCCAACTATGCGTGTGGGTGTGTGGGTAGGTAATTAATACCGTCCGATGACTGTGACTTTGCCTAGTCATGACGGCGGTGGCGCACGTCATCAGTAGTTAAATTTACATAATTTAAAATTATTGGTTTTTAAATATAAAACATATTATCAAAGTATACCTACCTTAACAATAATGGTACAAAAGTTTAGATTTTATCGTAAACCTGCAACAGTCATTAATTTTCGGAGTGTTCTTGAAAATCATATCTACTGCAACATTATTATCTATAATTTGTGTTAACCACCAACAGATACTTAGAGTAACAAAACAAATCATAAACACTGCAACTTTCCACAATCTCGTTATTGTTATATATTCGAAACATATTCAAACGCCAGTTTTCGTTTCCGACGAAAATAAAAAGTATGATATCTTGATGATGTTTTTCAACAAAATTCGGAACTTTAAATTATTATTATCTATTTAGGATGAACATTAATCTGGTAGCTTGGCATTGATTTAATGCCGTATTTTGACAAGATGAATAGAGAATCAGGGAAATAATTGTATACCTATACAATTATTTCTCATAGGTATCTCATGGTATTTTACTATTTTGTACCTCTACACTATAAAGACAATTTTTCGTTTCAGAATTGAGAATATTACATTGATAATAGGAGTTATTATTTTAAAAACTATAATAATTAATTAAATATGATATATAGTAAAGAAATAAAAATATATTTTTCCCAAAAATTCAAGTATTCAAGTATTTTTCTATAAAATATTTTATCGTTTGTTTCACTTATATTTTAATTTGTGTTAAATTGTGTTATAATCAGTTTTTTTGTGACTTGATTACAAAAATGATGGCATGTAAAACGTTAAGGCGTGGTTTCATATATAATTTCGAAAATTTCCTTGAATGTGTTAAAATTTATGTAGAATGTAAAATTAAGGCAACGATGGAGTTTCCATTAATTTGTATAGGTCAAATTTTATCGCTTTTGCAGTGTATAAATACGACCCTAAAATCTATGCCAGCCAGAAATCGATGAAATTTACGATTGTTTCTGTAAATAGGTACCTTGTGGAAAATGGCGAACGCTGCACAATGCAGACAAGACTTTGCCAATATGTCATTTACGACCTCAAAATTTAGTTATATATTATCTCAACAACTCGAGTGAAACAGGAAAACAAATAATTTATCTAAATAGTAAAAAAGGTGGTGTAATAATAATAGTGTTGTTTAGCGAGTGATGACTGATGTTTTATTTTCATTTAATTTATAAATTATAATAATATAGTTTATAAAAATGTTTATAGTTTATTCTATGAAAAATGATAGAACGTTATAAATTTATCAATTTATGTATTTAATGTTTTATTAGCCAATATTTCACATTTCAGTATTATAATATTGTTTATGATGTGTCTAGAAAGTTTGAAATAAACGTTTTCTACAGTTTGTATAAAAATAAGAACTTAAATATTGATACGATTACGTTGTTGATTATTTATATAGTATGGTTATTTCCTTTGCTAGGAAAATTTTATTAATTTAAAATGTACAGTAACACGATTTTTTTTCATCGTGTATAGGATAGTTTTCATTACACTCTCATTTTGTAGGAAATATTGTAATCTCAATAATTTGTGAAGGAACGAAATGTCAAAAATGCCAAAATGTGTAAAAAAATATTGTTTACATTTTTAAAAATAAGCAGTTTTCATACATTTAACATACCATTGGGAAAATATAATATTTACTTGCAGCAATTTTTATTTCATTCAAAACTGATTTATAGATTTTTCACAGTTAACGGAAAAATATAATTTGGTAGTCAAAAAAATGATTGATAAAGTGATCATAATTTGTATTGTTCAATATAGGTTTATTAAATAAAAAAAAAGTAAATTTAATGTTGATACTGTTATGCGTTGTATGTATAATTTATTCGTATAATGTTGAATGCATGTTTAAAATATTATTTTCACAATTTTACTATGTGACATTATCGTATTTAATCAAATTAATTTTAATTTATCAAATGAATTCTGTCATACTTGACCGTAGAAAATCGAGGAGTTTAACGGAACGTAAAATCACGGAAAGTAGTATTGTAATATTAATTATTGGTTCTCAAATTTTCAATTAATGTAGAACGATATCCTTTAGCTATTACACAGATTGTTCCACAAAAATATCATCATTACGATACCTCAGAAAGTATTAAAGTTTGTCAGAATTTTATTTAATAATTTAAGAAATAGACATTTCTAAGATATTATATTATTATTTTTAAGGGTGAAATGTGTAACAAATTTTATTTCCAAATGGAAACCTATTGCTAATTCTATAAATAGATAGAATGTTAGTTTAAATTTATTTTGGTGCTGAAATTTTTGATTTCCGTCAACCCATTGATGAGATATTCCACTTTTAAGTTTGGGTTGGGAGAGAGTAGTGATGCACTAGGTACTCAAACGCCGCCGTAGTTGTTTCATCCGCCAAAAAAAAGGTAGCGAAAAATCATGTAAATTTGTCAAAAAAGAAAATGCCGAAAATATGGAATACTCTTCGAGATATCGTAATGCATGTATAATAACTTTGTGGAACATTCTGCATAACTTATTATTTATACATGTATGTAACTATAATTGGGTGTCTATTGTATTCGGAAAAAGTATCTAAGTTGCTTTTATTTTGTTTAAAAAATTGAGAATCATTGATTTGTATTAATTTTACGGTCCGTGAATTTACTGATCTGAATTTTTACTTTCTGAAATTTTAATATTTCGTGATTTCTCTCTCTCTCTCTCTCTCTATATATATATATATATAATATGATATGTAAACAATAAACTGTGGAATATATGTAGAAAAAATTAACTGATTGACGTAACAACGCACAGCCCAAATTGCTGTCTAGAAACTTGAAATTACATTAGTAGATGAGATAAAAAAAGACGTCCCAAGATAATGGAGACAGGTGCAGCCACTGTTATAGGTAATTTAATATATATCTGTAAGCAATGATAAACTATTACTAACGAAAAATGATTCTGAGCGCATTTTAGTTGATAGTGATACTTTGTCAACAATACATATGTCATAATATGGTAAAATAATTAAATAGGCATTATATATTTTAAAAATAGCTCAAATGTTTTAAAAATTTTACCACGTTTGTAAAAGGTAAATGTAAGCTTTCTATCTAAATTTTAAGTCTATGTGAACATTTTTAACTGAATGACATCAAATAACAAAATTGAAAAATAATATGAGCATTATTTTCGTAAATTTTTCGTTTTTTTTATGTTTTATCCTGAATCCTGGTTTTTCTCAGATATTATGAAAACCGCTTGGAAAATCAAAAAATAATCTCTCAAAAGTACCAGTTGAACAATATTTTTTTTCAGAAATAGTGCCGCGCGTATATATCTGAGCAAGGTTTCTGGTAGCATTTTTGTACATAGGATAAAAAAAGAAAAAGGAATAAAAAAAATAAATGTTTTTGTAAAACCAATATATTCCTCGCTACATTTAGAATCTAAAAAAACAAATAGCTTTAATACACGTAAAATAAATAATACCTATTGTATATAATTTAATTACGGTTTATATCAGGGAATCAAACTGGTTTACTGAATTAACCGGCTATATCAGAAAATTAATATTAACGAGACTAAAAAAGGAACCTAAATTTATGATTTTAAGAACAAAAAGCATATATTAACACCAAAATTATTATCCGTTCTAGAATGAAAAAAAATTATATTTTTAAAAAATGTTTTGTCAATTTAAATTTAACATTTTACAAATTTGTACAGGTTTTAAGTGAATTAAGATACATTATGTGGATTTTTGATTTATACACAGATATTATATTAAGAATCGTGTTCTATAAGTGTGCAAAATATATTTATTTATAGTTTTTGCTCTTTTAGTTTAGTGTTTAATTTTTCAGGCCTTAAATATAGAAATATTTATCTAAAATCTAATATAGATGAAAATGTTTTAGACAATCTAATGATTATTCGTGGTAACGCCAAATAAGGAAAAAAAACAATTAGTTTTTTATATATTTTGTACCTAGTCTGTTGTATATTCCCTTTTAAATGTAATATGTAGATATCTGCAGTCAAAAATTCATGCATATTGTGTATGTATAATATTTTATACCAATAAACTAATAACGTAATTAGTGATCATGAACTTGAAAATTAGTAATTTGATCAATGTCTCTAGAGTCTTAAATGTTGATATTTCCAATACGCATTTTATTTTTTCGATGAAAAACAACATTTTTAATATTTAAAAAAGTAAAAACAAAATTAACTGGTTACTTAAACCGAGAAAAAAATTATAAAAGAACGAAAACCGTTAACCAAAACAAATTATTTCGGTTTGAATCTCAGGTTCATTCAGGTAGGTTTTATGAAAAAATAAAACTGTTATTGTTAATATAATTTTGAAGCCGTATTTTTGTTCTTTTTTATAGGTATAAATACAATAATCTAGACAACTTGTTTGTTGATATATCAACAATAAACGTCAAAAACATGTTAATAGAAATTTAATTAGATTACAAATTTGTCCTAATTAAACTATGTACACAATTAAAGAAGACGGCAATTGGATTTATAGAAACACGCCCAAGGGATTCCGTCCAATGATGTGTATGGGTAGACGAGTAAGATGTAAATGTAACTTCACTTATATACAGAAATTAATGAAAATGGAGAAGCATAGACGTTAAAACGAACATGACGTTTTAAGGGAATTAATTTCTTGGCAATGAGATTAGATTTCGGCGGAATATGTTAAAGTTAAATCTCTCACAAGAAAAGTTATTATTTCTACCTTTTTACACAGTATTAAACCAATAACACGGACATTAATACCCCAGTCACATCTATTTAGAATTTTCAAACATTTTCTATTTAGTCATTTAGTACTTATGTATTGTGCATGAATTTGTATGATAATGTTCAAAATTTTATATGATCTTGATTTTCACTTTATTGGTAACAAATAGTGTCTTGGGTTAGATTAGTGTCATTTTAACCTTACCTAGACCTTGGCTAAAAATGATAAATACATTGGTTTGACTGCACCATATTTTAGTACTATATTTGTAGGCATTTGTATGAATATACATTTTTATACATTGTCATTTCTGTGGCAATGACAATGTATAAATAATTTTAGGTTCGTAACTTGTTGGGGAAAATGTTGAAAATTGAAACCATCAAAAGACACATCATTGACACATCTTATGTATATAAAAAATATCATCCTCTGGCCTCACGTTTGGAGGGTCTGTAGGGGTGTATAGAGCTATAAAAGCACTTTCTTTCCGTAATAAAATTATGAAGAAGTTCTTTTTAAAATCAATCAAAATTTATCACTTCATTCAGTCTATCGAAAAATCCTCATCATCGAATATGAGATTTTTGTTGATTGGGAGCCACTAAAATTGTTCAAATGTATTGGGAAAAAGATATATTTTAAATATAGTATTCACAATACAATGCAAAATATCTATTTTCAGGGAAATTCAACAAAAAGCTACGCTTTTATTAAACTAACATAAAAAAATAAATTATGTTTTTTTAATTTGATGTTATCTGATAATATTTTTTACTTAACAAATTGTTTTCAAGATTTTTGTTTAATTGTCATTGTAAATATTCGTATATTGTCCATAATTTAATTTAAAATGTGCATGTACATTTTAATGCAATTTTTAATTTTACATAATATAAAAATATTATGTCATGATATTATTATGTATTTGAAAGTTATATATTTATAAGTTGTGGAAAACAATCAGTGCCCAAGTTGGTATTTTATTCGTGAAATAAATTATCACGCTTCAATGGCAATGGAAACAATTTCCGGAGTAGTTAAGACATCGAGTACACTATAAAACGATCTAGTTTTGTACTTTGTACTTATGTACAAACCATTAGAAAAGCCCATTTTGGTTGGATGGTAATAAAACTATTAAGTTCGTTTTCCAAAGATTTAATGTGTGCGTTTCAAAATGAAGTAAATATTATTCTAGATCTTATTATTGTAAATAATATAAAAAAAAAAAAATATGAAAATTATTTCTATTTAACTACGTTAATTGTATAGGTATTTTATTTCTCATCTTTAAATAGGTACAATAATTCTTTATGATACTTAAATATATTAAATAATTTTAGATTCTAAGTGAAACGAGGAATGTATTGGTTTTACAATGACGTTTTTTTTTTTTTTGTGTGTGAACACGTTTTCTACGAGAAAGCATACTCTGGCTATCAAGTATAGACCTTTATGTAAGAAAATGTTCTCTGGCACTTCAAATTTTGTATTACCGATCCGCACTAGGAATCGTTTTTCATCAAGTAATGGTTTATAAACATCGTCATTTACATCGTTGCTCACAAATATAAATAAAATAACCTTATGTATCCTACCTTCCTAACTTCTCACCAACAACAGTGACCGCTCCCATCCCCAGTATCGGCGCTTTTTTAGTATTTATTATTTGATACATAATGGCTACTATGTTACCAATATACTATTTTGGAAATATACAGATTTATTGTGGAAGTTTCAATATACTTTAAACAAACTGGCATACTTTTTGATTTGTTGTATTGACGATAAAACTGATATTATTTTAGTTCATATCAAAAATGAAAATTGTATAAATATGTATTTTACAATATTATAGCCATTTTTAGAAATTATTGATTAATTGATTAGTAGACATCATGCAAAAATCCAATGCGAATATTATTAATCAAAGGTTAACGTTGTTACTTTAATAGCGTAAGCGATAAATAACACGAGAAAATAAATTGTACTATGCAATTATTAATCTTTAACTTTGTGGTACCTCCCCATCTTTTTTTTCGAGGGGACCACAGGAGTGCAAGTCATGACGCTATATTATAGTTTTACATTTAATGATAGATGGTTGCTTTCAAATGCCGATTCTGTGCCAAAGCTCGATGTGCGTATATGATTTCAAGTTATTAATTTTATAATAAATATAAACAAAAACGTATGAATGAAATATTAAGCAAAGGCAGCAAATATAAACTAAAAATAATTACAAATCATCGCTTGAAATCTTAAAACAAAAAATTGTTCACAAATCTATTGATATTCACATAATTATTTTTACGTATTATATATCAATCGACCAATTTGGCAGCTGATTGGAATGGTTATGTATATAGCAAATAAATTCACAAAGAGCATGATCGTCGTAAGTTTATCAGTTTAATGGGAGGTGTGCACTATATACTGTTCAATGAACCAAAATATTAAACAATAACGATTGTTTCTGTATAACTGTTTTCTAAATCGTGGGTAGTCGTAACGGCTTTTGTATATACCACAATAATATTAATGTTAGTAGTAAGGAGTGAGACGATTTGAAAAGCACTTCAAAATTAACATTCTTAAAAGTTGGTACCTACACTAACTATTCAACTAACTTGCGTGGTGAATATCGGTAGTAAAGATCTGCACCTCCATTTTTTAAAATATCAAACTGGACCGGACTGGTAAACCAAAAATTATATAGTTTTCATGCATTAGAAGGACCAATGTCAAAAAAAAAAAAAATATAGTTAAGCATTTCAATTTTACGCAAATTGCTGTATCATTTTTATAACCACATTGTTCGTTGCGATATTCGTTTTAGTTGAGTGATTTTGGACAGAAATCTAAGAGACTGATTGGTGTGATGTTTTTAAAAATCAGACTAGAACTGTTAATTCCAAAACTATAAGGGCCCATAAGAAACCGGACTGTGCAAAACATTAATCGATAGGTATGTACGGCGACATATTCATAAACTTCGTATGGTGTGCGTTCGGTTTAAATCACAAAAAAGGTCCTCGAATCGTGGCACAGCGTCATGTCACCTCGTTTAATAGGAATAAAATCGATGGAATAATATGCCAAGGCGTAAACAAATGCATGACAATTAATGTACGACGCTATACAGAAACCACGGAACCGAAAGGAAATGTATTGAAGTTTAACTTTTGACAATTACGATTCGACTAATTGCACTGTGGTTTCGGTTGTAGATCTCCTTTCATTGTTTCTCTGTATACTGCAGTCAGCACTGAACGCTGCAAGCACGCCCACTGCAGTTAGTCGGTTGTGTGATGCCAATTTAGTGACCGATTTCATCGAACGGAAACCGTTCAATCATTTGTCATTTGTAAAGAGTCAGAATGTATATTCCTAGATATTTTTTTATATAATTTTGATTTAAAATGTTTTAAATATTATATAGTTACACGTGAGTGGGCTTGTGAAAATTAAGAAAAACAAAATATAAATTTGGTGTAAATTAATGATTTCTATCGCAAAAGTAGTTATATACTACAGATATACAACCTATATTTCAAATTTTTCAAACTTTATCAACATAACAAATATTATAAATATTGTGTATTGAGAATGATCTTAGAAATTATGACAGAAATCACTTAACTAAACTAACTTGAATTGGATTTTAGATTCTGAATGTAGTGAAAAACCTTATGGTGTTACAAAGATGTTTATTTTTTTTCTTGTGGACAACTTTTATACTAAAAATATTGTTCCAATTTTTAGCTGTAGAACTTTTTCTAAAAGAAAATTTAAGTGAGAGGTACTTTAAGTAGGTATTTTTTCGATTTTCCAAAGAGTGTTTTCAACGAATGTGAAAATTGTTTATTCGAATAACGTTAAAATACTAGAAAGTCACCTTATGTACAAAACACAATTTATTACTTCTAAAGGTGTTTCGCATTTCTTTTAATGTGTATATAGGATATAGGTATACCATCTTCGGCTTATTTAAAACATACTATATGTGTATTAAATACCTGTGTTTATGTACTTCATACATACTATGTTAATATGTAATCGACAGTTTACATGTTAATAATGGATGCTATAAAATACAACATTTTCTTGAAGAATTGCTCATATTAAAGAAAAATATACCTATACAAATAATTCAAGATACCTAAAATTATACATAAGGATGAAGTATTGTAAAAAATACATAATAATTAGTAAACATTATCATATCAAGCAAAAAAAAACTAATTGTTTTTGAAAGGAAATTTTACCTACAATATATTGTTGGACCAGTGAAAAAGAAGGATAAAAGTTAATAAAAAAATTACCTACTTAAGAGACTCAAATATAACATTGGTACAATATTCAGAAAAGAAAATTAGAATAGAATGGACAGTGGACACGCTTGCCGAAGTCAGAATTTACTTTTGTGCATGATAGCGGACAAGAAGTCGGAAGGAAAAAGACCCCAGTATGGAAGAACCCATTTTGTATGGTAAGATATGGCGAGGATTTGCGTGAAATTTCTAAATGGACGGTTCGAAAAGAAGAAATAGATTGAGTGTGGGATGGTACTAGTGTCCGATAATTCCAAGAAGATTCTCACACTCGATACTTTTGATAACTGTAGATCATAATATTGTAGATAATTTAAGAATTTTTGCATTTTGAATATTTGAATATAAATATAAATATTGGGGCCTATGAAAAAAAGTTATTCATTAATGAACTAACTGAAGTAAGTTTATGATGGAATCATGACGATTTCTTCAAAAATCGTATGCTTTGTGATCAAATAAAATTTTTGGATGGATGGACAAATTTATTACTGTTAACACTGATATCGCTGTATATTGATTTAATTATAATTAAAAATAGGTACCAGTTATGATAAAACTATAAAACATAGTCTTTAGTCAGTTATAATTAGGCAAGTTGTACTGAAATAATAAAATATCAATATTTATGTACCTACCAATATTGAGCTTTAAATATATCGTAAAATAAGCAATTTATCTGATGACCTACGGAAACATAACAAAGACACTCAAGTGGGGGTCCTCATCTGTGGGTTCTAATTTATACAAATTATATTAGTGCCGTAGTTTTAGTACCGGCTTCTAGCACGCCGAATGCATTTGAAATGAAATAATAACGCACCCAATACTACAGGTAACATGATTACGTAGTTGTCTAAATTTGAATGGTTTGTATTTTTACTACAATTAATTTTCATGTTTAACACTTTTCTGGAAAATTGTCTAAACATTTATTTATTTTTTGTACCTCTGGAAAGAAACCTTTAAATTTAAAATTAATAAGTACAATAATAAATTGAAATTCCTACATAACATCTTCATTTTTTTTTTCGGTATCTATCAGAATAAAATATTTTTATTTAAATGCAATATAGTTTAAATCTAATTAATTAATTTAATGCAGATAACATTAATTTATATATTAAAACTTGTAATTAAGTTTTGTAATACATTCAATATTTAATATTTGTAATAGTACAATTACCAGTTCCATCATTAATAATGTCAGTGTTACCACCCAAGTGTGCCACATTTTAATTCACAATATTAATTATCCATGCACGTTGCCCACATAGAGGGCTCCGAATTTAAGGTATTGTGACGTTTTATTTGGGTCACTAGAATGGGGAACTAACATAAAAGCATAAAAGTATCACACGTGCCATTTTTAACTATGGGCAGAAGCAGAAGCACTCGTTTTTTGCTCTCTATATCTCTACCCATACCTCTCTTCCAAACCTATAGAATAATTGCAGTACCATAGGCTGGCTGCTTTATTTAGTTCTCTATATTCCTATATACCTGGTGAATGTTCTTATCGTTATTATTGTTTTACCATAGAATGTGTTTATTTCTTAAAACAAATCACGTATTCCCATATATTCATCATGTATTCATGTATTTCCAGTGCGCAAACGGTTATACACAAATTGTTACGTGATTGTGAATTTGAGCGGACATGGTCTTAGTGCCGACGGCTATCTGTTCACATCCAAAAAACGTTTGTCTATATGCCCGAAAAGACATCACGATGACTTACCTACTTCACGCGTAAATGATTTAAACACAGTTTGGCTAGCAGGAGATTTCTCTGATAACTCAACTATATTGTCTATACAACTGGTGACTGCGCTATTAGAGTATTTACTACTCCATTAAGGTATCAAACGAGGTGTGCACATCACAACGATTTATCAATATTTATATCCCTATATGCTTTGCCCCTTATGCTTTTGAGCAATGATCTTATGAACTTCAAGCAGTTCACGTGATACCTATCATAGTCTTGCAATAAGAAATTAATTGAAAATTGATGTATGGATATAATAAGGTTTTAATTAATATATTTATTTTACATTTTTATATAAATTGATAGAAATAGTTTTCCATGTCGGTACACGTTTAAATTGTTTTTTTTAATAGTTTATAGCGTTGCTGTTGTGTAGAGGTATCATTAAATATTATTGTTAATAAAAAGTTAAAATAGGTAGCGGTTAAAAGCTTGTTAAAAATACATGAAAGTCATGTCCTTATAAAACGTTATACCTCTATTACACTATCCCACGACGATGTATAATTAAAATTGCTTAGTTTTTAAAATAATATTTTAAATTAACTAGTTATTTAATTTTATTATTTCTGACTTGATGTATTATAGGTACCAACTTACATTAGTTGTGCGATTTTCTAATTTTTAATTAATTTTATTATTAATTATCTATTAATTCTTATAGGTTGTTTTAAATTGTATTGTATGTTTATCCGTCCCCAGTATCAGATCTTGTAGATTCTGAGCTGAGTGAGTAATGTATTGGTTTTACAATGATGTTTATTATTTTTCTCTATACAACTTTTTTTCCAATAATGTTGCTCCGATTTTCAATCTTCAAGCACTATTTCTGAGGTGATACTTTATAGAGATTTTTTTTTAAATATTCCTAGCTGTTTTTATAATAAATAGGAAAAACTTGAATAAACCTGGGAAAAAAAGGAATATTTATGTTTTTAATTTTTTGTTTTTTGTTTTGTTTCGTTTTGATTCTGCTAAAAATATTTGTAGAGAATTGAAGTTTAGACAGAAAATGTATACTTGCCTTTTCTAAACATAATAACATTTTCAAACATTTTAGCCATTTTTGAGTTATTTACAGATATTTAAATTTTACGGAAGTTTTTTACGTAATTTTTGTTCAGTATTTACTCTGTGGATAAAATTGTTAGGCCAAACAGAGATGATAGAAAATCTAACAAGAGTCTGAGTAAGCTATGTGGTCAAAAAAAAAAAAACGAGTGTAATGTAGAATTTTATTTTATAAAAATTTTATACTAAAATTTTCACGAAAATCGTAAATATTACAGCTGTTCAAACCATGTATAACCAAACTCTGCTTAGAATCATTTTTCGTTAGCAAAGATTAATTGTTGCGTACAAATATACATTTAATTCCCCTCTTATATCCTATCTTTCTAACTGCTCACCTACAAAAGTAGCTTACCCATCATACAAAGTATATCCATATAATTTTTCTTTGGTCTTTTAGGGATCCATTACCACAACCCATACCTGTACCATTTATTTCTATCCTCAGATATTATTGCTTTTTAGTTATCTATCTTTGTTTTTGCCAATCCAGTGGTCTATTATCATTGCGTTTCCATTTTAGAACTTGTTTAATTATTCCAACGGATTACATACTGTTAAAACTATAACTTAAACAAAATGAAAGACAACTCATATTTAATGTGATTTTTTTTTATGTATACGAATATATTATAATTAAAAAATATATTGGAATGTTTGGTTAAAAATTGTTTATTTACTGTAAATAATTATGATTAATTTAATAAATTGTATCTATTGATTTATATTTAGACCATCTTTTGGCAACTGGTGACCTCTTTTTTATTTTGTAGTTTATTTCACTGGGTTGGTTTTGGACTTTATGATAACAGAATTTGTACAACTACCTACTTATTTATTTTGCTTCTTAGAACCACTATTTTCATACTTTTGACCCGAGAAGTAATAGAAGGTAATTAAAAATAATTGACATCGATCAACCAAGATTGTATACGACTTTCTTTATTTTGGGAATATTAATTAAAATAATTTTTGGTGTCGATTGAGATTTGCAGTTATAATTATTTTACTGAACTAAAATTATTTTAAAATACTTTAAGCGGGATTACAAATAAGAACGGTTAACTAAGTTTGTTTCTATAGCTCTGATATATTATATTCAAATTAGGTAAAATAAAATTGAAACCTATTAAAATTGTCAAATGATGATTTATAACAACACATGAAGACCACTCACTGTAATTGCATTAAACGTAGTTGAACATTGAACAAAGTTTTAATTAACCGGGGACCAGTTATAGATTATTATAATACAACCAATGTCGAAAATTGTTGGCAATATTTAATAATTGTCATTTTCGCAGATGATTAATATTACAGTCCAACTTTGTTAACCAAGTTTTCCATCAGTCAGGCATATCGTTTAACTGGATGTTAACCGATACACGAGAAATAACATAACTTGTAATATTTATTATGTATTTTAATTTGGCAAATTTTTGTTTTTATTATGTAGCGAACCAAATAAAATAACTCAGTAATAACTTATAATGTACCCAGTATCCTCTTTCTCTCTTATTAATATTTCCTAATATAATATTTTATTTTTAATAAAATGTATCCCTATTTTAATTCTTTTCATATTGAGTACCTACTCACCCTACTCATCCACTCTCTATACATCATGAAACAAATCGAGAAGCAATTGATTTTCAAAGACTGTATTCTTTTCGCTACTGTAGTTATTTATACTAGTATTATTATATTTATAGAGAGAGCACTGTTTTAGATTCTGAGCGGAGCGATGAATTTATTGGTTTTAAAATTATTTTTTTTTTTTATTGTGAACGAAATGTATTAGTGAAATATTGCGGTCTTTTTTCCACCGAAGAACAATTTTTATACCAGAAATTTTACTCCGCTTTTAAATAATAGCACTTTTTCTGAAAGAAAATTTTACTGGATTGGTACTTTAAGGAGGTCATTCTTTGTTTTTACAATCTATTTTCATAATAAGTGGGAAAAACAGGAAAATAGTTACAGTATTAAACAAAAATGATTAAAGAAATTAATATATAATGCATATGTCATTATTTTACCATAATATGACATATACGTATATATATATATAACAAAGCAACACTTTTAACCGAATTCTGCTCATAATCGTTTTTGGTTAGCAATGGTTAATCGTTGCGTACAGATAAACATTCAGTTTACACTCTACCTTCTCAACTTCTCATCTATAACAGAAGCACACTCATCGTATGATGTATGTGCATATATATATATATATATATATATATTTTTTTTTTTTATATAAAATGTCAGGTAACAGGACTAATGAGAAATGAGAATGTTTTGTTGAATGGAGTGGGATGACAAGAAGATACAATAAAAAATTAATACATGAAAGGTACAGTAGCTGTGGTTTAGAAAGTAAAAAAATTCCTATTTAAAACAAATGAACATACTTCGTTCAATGGGTGGGCCACCGTTCTAGGTGAGAATTTAGGAAGGTGAGAGAAAATTGAATGTATATCTGAGTTCGATTTTAGTGATGCTTTGTGTAAAATTTTTGGTAAATTATGCATTATATGTTTCCTTAATAATATTTCTTTAATATTGTTTCTATTTTTCTGTTTTTCTTACGTTTCTTTCTGAGTTTTTTTTATTTTTTTCTTGGTTTTTTAATTTATTGGGAAAAATCCTAGGAAAATCAAAAAAATTACTTCCTTAAAGTAACATCCCAATCAGATTTTCATTCAGAAAAGGGCTATTCTTCTATATTGGAGCAAAATTGCCGATAGAAAAGTTGTTCAAAGGAAAAAAAGTATAAAAATAAACATCATTGTAAAATCAAAATATTCCTCATTCCACTCAGAATTTAAAATTAGAAAAAATAGACCGAGATGTTTTGAGTATGTCACAAGGAGAGAGTAATCAGAAGTAGTAAGAATGGTAATTAAAATAAACGTAGGAGAAAAGAGATGAATAGGAAGACCGAAAAAGAGGTGGTTGGATGTGATTGATATGAGGACACTTAAGAACAATCAGTATATGCGAGGTGGATGATCGAGACAAGTGGAAGTTCAGGACGAGGCTAGTTGACTAGTTTTGATGGCTCGGTTTTTTTTCTAGAAGGGCTAACATACAGTACGATTGGCACATTCATGCAGTAATAGCACAACAGGAGGGCGGTATGGATCCCTTTTCTTTGTGGACCACTGTTATATAATTACCTCAGAAATTAAATTTGTTGAGGGGTTTAACACTCCCTGTTCGTCGTTTATAGTTTTTTTTTTCAGACATAATTATGATATTAGCGTATTAATTGATTCAAAATAATAATAATGAATAATAATGTTATGAAATAAATATTGAATTGAGATTGTAATATTATCTTATTTCGCATATTAATATACGAATACGCGATAAAGGCGTAAAGGATAAATTATTACAATATTATCACAATACTTGAAAAATCGAATTAAAATTATTGAGATAAATTAAAATTTTAACGTGAGTCAACGGATGAGCCATAGGTTTTAGATAGAGAGCTATGACATGTCCATACCCAACTTTAGCGCTGCTACTGTGGCCAATACCGAAAAGTTGGTATAAAGGCAAAGAAAAAATAAGAAAAATAATACAGGTATTTCAATAGTAATTTATATTACTGTATTCTGTTTAATTTATAAGTCCTAAAAGAATATTATAGTTTTAGAATATAAACCATAATATTGTATATATATAATAAAAAAATAGCAATTTGTAATTATAAATTTTTATATTCGTATAAATTCTTACATAATCCACCTCAACATTTTTCAATTTTAGACTTTGAGAGAAGCGAGGAACGTGGGTATTGATTTCATAATGTAATGTGTATTTTTTTTGTTTGGAATTTTCTATCCACGATTTTAACGAGAAGAATTATTGAGCTAATTATCAACAGCAGAAATGGTCGTTTCCGGTAGCAAATCTCATCTAGCGTGCGCGTCGGTGAGATAATACATTAAATTCCCCGTAATTTTCTTATAATAGTGTGGAAATAACAACAATAAAAAAAAAACATTAAGAAGACGATAAAAGGAGAAAATTTACGCAACATCGGTTTTCGACAACCTTTTTATTTTGTAAATACAAAAAAAAAATCGTAGATACTTAAAATTTTCAACAAATATTTATAGAATTTTGGAACTTTTATTTATACCTTACAGAACCGCGTTCAAATTGAAAATACAGGTAGTAATACGCCATAATCGTTATATTTTATTATACACCACAATAAGTGTAAATAAGCAAAATTCTATTCGCGTAGTTTATTGTAAAAAAAAAAATGAAAGATTTATTTTTCATCATGACCTAAACATTTAAAAAAATTTAAATGCTCATAGATACGACTATGGTTTAATATATGACATATTGTAGATGAGAAGTTGAGAAAGTAATAAACTAGAGAGGAATTGAATGTATTTTTGTATGCAACGATTAATCATTATTAATGAAAAACGATTCTGAGCGAAGTTTGGTTGCACAAGTTGTTTTAAAAAAGATTTATGATTTTCGTTAAAATTTGATTTTAAAATTCTTATAAAAAAAATACTACATGAAACTCAACTTTTTCTTCTTTACCACTAAGTCCAACATAAAAATTAACTTTCTGTTAAATTTTCAAACATTTCTGTTTAGTCTAACAATTTTATTCGCAGAGTAGCTAATATTATGTAAAATACCCTCAAAATTAAAATGTCTATAAATTGTCCAAAAATGGCTCAAATATTTTAAAAATTTGTTCACATTTAGAAAAGTTAAACATATGTTTCTTGTCTAAATTTCAAGATTTTTTAACTAAATTACAACAAAAAAAAAAATTTTAAATAGTTATTCTTGGTTATTCTCAATTATTTTAAAAACTGTATAGAAAATCAAAAAATGACCCCCTTAAAGTACCTCCAGATAAAATTTGCTGTCAGAAAAAGTACTACACTAGAAAATTGGACCAAGAATTTTGGTAGAATTTTCGTACACAGTTAAAAAAAGAAAAAGAGATAAACATCATTTTAAAACGAATATATTCCTCGCAACGCTCTGAATCTAAAAAGAAATATTTCCAAAAAAAAATATATATATATATAAAAAATGTAAGATACCGTTGATTGGTATACCATTCTTTTAATAGTTTTATGAGGGAAATCTGAATGGAGGTTATAATAATATAAAGTAATTTAATTTGTATCTGTGTACAAAGGTAAATCATTGCTAACGAAAATCAATTTTGAGCAGAATATAATTTAGTAGTTTTTCCCTGTAGCCAAAGTAAAACAGAAATCAACAACAATTTAAAAAAAAAATTAATAGTAAATAAATATAAAAATAAAAAATAATAAATAAAAGAATGAATGTATCGTATGATAAATGTATTATACGACCGGTTTCGAATTAAAAATTCATCATCAGGTATATTACAGTTAAAATGTAAAAAGCAACTCATATTCACGACCAGAGTCATGACTGTAATACACCTGATGATGAATTTTTAATTCGAAACCGGTGTTATAATACATTTATCATAATACTCCAGGCGATACATTGATTCATTTATTTATTATTTTTTCTTAGATTCCGAGCGTAGCGAGGGAGCTATTGGTTTTACAATGCTTTTTATTTTTTCTTCTTTATTCTTTGTTCTAGTCTGTTGATATTTCAAATTATGTATTACCGAACTGTGTTCGGAATCGTCTTTCGTCAAGCAATGGTTTATAGTTGCTTACAGATATAACAGTGGCCGCTCGCATCCCCAGGATCAGCTCTTTTTAAAAATGTCAATATTTTTAAAATTTAATTTTACTAACTAAATTTTCATCGGATCTAGTGAGAAATATTGCCGGTTTTTCTGATATTTATTATCAGTTCTCGTATTTTGTTTTTGTTTGTTTAAATTTACACTAGTGATAAGATGTTTATAATTCAATAATATAGGAAAAATGTTAAAATCTTATAGTCATATTTTATTATCAAACACAATCACAATATTTTGGTTTCAAGCAAAGTAAGGTTATTGTTAGATTATTCGGATATGTTGTTCTTGGAATATGAACATATCAGCCGTAACAGCTAATTATTTTTTCTTTTATAACAAGAAAATCCGTCAAAAATATAAAATGTTTTGGTAGATATGCTTTTTCTTATGAAAACTATATAGTATTTATATATATATATATATATGTATGTATATGTAATATATGTATAAACTATATAGATAAATTTGTATTTCTTTGGCTAAACGCCAAATATTCGGTGGTTTCTTTCTTAAATTAACTAATTGTTTCTTCGCAATGGAAAGGTTTTACAGCAGTTTTTGAACATTTTCACCAACTAGTTTTTAAATTAAAAATCGATTTACTTTCTGCTCTAATGGTAAGAGATATTGATTATCAATTCAGACTGGTTTTGCCGAAGACAACAAAAAGGAATAAACCTGATGATAACGGAACGGATGTTTTTGAGCGTGTATAGAAGTAATTTATTCATTTCTTAGAGATGGACAAATAAAATATCTGACTATTATTTCTGTATGTTATTAAAAAAAACAATTAAAATAGGATAACTACGGAAGAATATGTGTATTCGTTCTTTGCTCGTGAATTAGAAATTATATTCGTATTCCAATAATAGTTGATTCCAAGACCAAATCGTGCAGATTATTACTAAATTACAATCATAATATATTATTATTGTTCAATGTTAATATTTGTAAAACAAAATAAATGTTTAATTAATTCGATAATTTATTTTATAAATAGAAAAGATTTGTTTGGAAGTTTGTTATGTATAAGCTCAAAAACTACTTATCTGATTTTAAAAATTCTTTCACCTATAAAAAGCTACATTATTAACCAAATAACATAGGCTGTTTTTTATTTTTAAACAAATTTATAGATCCTCACACGTTAAAAAATAACACGTTAGATATGGTTTACAGGGAAGCTCTACGCTACTAAACAATAGTTAAAAGTGTAAGTAGGTTTATTTGTGAGCTCCATTTTTCGGTTGTTTGGTTTATTGTTTTTACAACGTTTTCATCACTATCAGTTAGTTTTGTTATGGACTATAAAGTTGTTTTTGAGCACATTTATCATTATTGTTATTGTTATCACAGTTTATTATTATCGTTATTCTTTCTTATATTTCTCTGTAATTATAAAAAAAAAAACGGTTGAATCTACGATGGGACAACTATATTTTTACATAACGCGCAAAAACGGAACTGTTTATATAACAGTTGTGGAATATTAGATTTCAAAGGATTTCTAAAAAAATTAAAAAACTAACACTAACCAAACCTTAAAATTAATTTTAATTGTATAAAGTAAAATTAATAAATATAAAAATAAAACGATTTTATACATTTATAATATTTTCAAACGTTTGTATAATTTTGCGATTTAAATGCATTTTCCAGTTAGTAATTTTTGCATTTTTTTTTTTATTGGATGTGGTTTGAAATTATTTATTTCATAATACGGGCGACATGTGCATCATTAAAATACAATTGTTTTCATCCCACATCTTATTATTAATTTTTTACTATACGAGCATTAATGGCATTATAGAGATAAGTATATTGTAGTTGATATTCTGTTGTCATATTATTTTCGTAAACGTAACTTGTTTCATAATATTTAAAACAATTATTTACGATTTTCATTTATTATTTTTGTATTTACTACGATATATGTTAGACACCCTTTGAAAGTTGTTAGGCGCCGAATTCAACCCTCTAGTCATATTTCATTCATTCGTGTTTTAAACTAAGTATATTATATAATATTATTTTATTGCGAGTCAAAGAACGTCAGACTTAAAGTAAATGATTGTCATCTAAAATTGTTTCAAATATAGGCTATTTTATTTCATAGAAAAATTGTAACCAGCAACACGCACACTCATTCATCCGAAAATATTGTTATATATAGTTCGTAACAATAGTTCGTATTATACGCAAATTTATGTATTTATTATTTTATTTACGCGTATTTGTGTTGTATTTAATGAATAAACAAAAACGGTACTTTTTAATATGAATGAAATATGATTAACCTTTGGAAACTAAATATTCTCAAAAAGAAAATCGATTTAGACGTTCTTCATGAAGACCCTTCTGCATGGGAAGGGTTAGAGGTTCAACCCCCCCCCCAAATACTTTTTTTTTGTCAGTTATTAGTTTTATCGAATTAAAAGTAAGTTTACTACCGCAAGACTCTTGAAATATAATGCCCGATGTTCTTGATATTTGTAGTGCGCATTTCCAAACGTTGGTCATATATTTTGTGTAATGTCAGTTTTACCCGTGACTTAATTTTCTACGTCATTTTCTATGTTGTGTCGTCTGAAAACATACCTATGATCAACAGTGGAAGAAGATCGCTTGAATGGACTGCCTTCATTGAATATTCATCCTGATATTAACCAAAAACTAAATTAATTTTTTCTAGATCTTGTCGTGTAAACTTACTGAAACAGTAATTTTATGTAAAATTGTAATGTGAAACTTAATGTAAATATAATAGTATAATAGTATTTAGTAATAATTGATGACGTATCAGGTTTATACTTTTTTTTTTCATATTTTAGTTTGGAAAATGATTACATTTTTTCACATAATACTTCAAGAGATGTAAAATGTTTGACTGCTAGTAGTTTATTTAAAATATCTATTAAAATGTTCAATAGTTCACTCTCTAGATCCATATTTGTTTTTTCCTATTGGAAAACATTTTTGTAGTTAGTAAGAATAAGATCCTGAATTATTTGGTTTACACCTTAAAATCGCACGCAGTAGTACTTTATTAGAAAAAGAAAAAATGTCTAGATTTTTAACATTTTTTACATACTCGTAATATTTAAAATACATCGACATATCGGATTTATTTTTATTGTTCTTTTTGTTATCTGAGCTATGGATAAAATGACATCTATACTAGATTCTTATACAACTTCTCTCACAATCGTTTTCTTTTGCAATAATTTTTCATTGCATACTGTATATAAATTAATTTGCACTGTATATCATAACTTATTAACGGCCCACTACGATAGCGGTTTACTTGTGAGCTGTATAAGCTATTTTTATTTCTGACATTTTACCTACGAGTGCAATATTATTTTCGATATAACTCATTAGACATTTTGTGCATAACAATAAATTGTCATTTTCTACCAAAAATTAAACAACGCTCACGTCAAATATAACCGAATTGAATAACATATTATTATATACAATAATCCTATGTATAGAAAATTAATAATTATTAGGTACCTAAGTATTTAGAACCAAATATAAAGAATATAACGAACATAAAGATGGCCTTTGTTCAAAATGCTAACTATACAAATGTTTATCGGAAAGTATGTATACATGTATATTGTATACGAGTGGAAGATATATTTGTCGCAAAAGACATGCGCCGGTTTACGAACGTTTTTGCGTTCGAAACGAGGGATTTCGCATTTAGTTTACCGTCCGACATCCCGCTTCGCGCACGTATCGGTCGTTCACTCGTTTCTCGTTATTTCGTTCCGTGATTTCGCGAGTGTAAGAAAAATATATTATAATAAAAAGAGCAAATTTAATGGACAATTTTACATTGTTTTTTTTATATCGAGTGATACGTGGTCAGTGTTTATATTTATTGTTTTGATCTGTGCGTTGAAATTCGACATAATAATATCCGGATTATCAAATTGTGAAGGTAAACGTCATAAATTAATTACATATATACCTACAGTTTATATTACTAGAATATTATCATCTGTAGCCATACACAAGGTATTTTTATATTATTTATCTTCTGAACCCGTATTTAAAATGCATTTCACAGTACTTTCTATTTATTATAATTGTTATTGTTATTCGATATTTGGGTGACATAAATTACTGTATACAAACAAATTTTTAAATATCTAGGTAAAAATATAATTTTAGAAATATTGCCTCGATGAAGATACATAATAATTTAATTATCCAGTAAAGATGAATAATCAGCATTTTTTTTTTTCTAGATAAAACAAAAATATTTTTCTTAATTTTCCTATATTATAACCAAGTGAGAAAAAGTAGTGAAAGTGATCATAATTGTAGATTTTAAACATATCTAGTTTTCAAAAAGGATGTGCGATTGATGTAACTTATAATAAATAATTTATTAAACTACGTGCAAATAAATTAAACATTTTTTCTACCTACCAACTATTTATAGAACATAGGTATAAATACATAAATAATAAAATAATACATTTATTGAGATGAATTGCAATTATTTACTACAGATAACTTATTTTTGATTTCTATAATATAAAAGATAGAAACCAGCTAAAAATTGTCAAGATAATTTAACTAGGAAAAAATAAATACTGGTCACATTTCCGGTTTATAAAACGATACAAACAATTTAATTTAGATTTTAAAAGACCTAGACTTGATCTAAAACTGATTCTTATAAATATTTTATTCTCTATTTTTAATTATACAAATTGTAGATTCATACTACGAAATAAAAATATAAACATGTAGACTGACCAAAATTTAATTAATATGTTTTATTCCTTTAAAATTAGTTTGCTGGCACAATTTTACTACACGAGTATTATATGACTTTTACTCCTGTTGTGATTTATGTATTATTTTTTATTTTATTTTCATTAATGAATTAATTTTCAGTTTATTAGAAAAGTTTAAAACACGGTAAAACTATTTAAATCTAATGCTATTACATAATATATAATTTGATAGTGGAGTAAAAAAAAAAAAAAAATAGTCTTATCACCAGTAGAATAAAACAATTGGATAACTTTGGTAATGATTATCATTTAACGTATCTTAATCAGATGACAGACTAATAATTTCAAAAACCATTTATAGTTTATATTTATTCACATTTATTGGTTTTATGCTTATAAAGAAGAGACAGATAATGAGAAAAATAGGAAGAGAATTTTATTAGTTATATACAACTAAAAATGCTTGTCATAGTTTGACTTAAAATAACAAACACATTTACAATATACATAAATAAATAAAAAAACATTTAAATTTAGATCTTAGATTTTCAATTTGTTTATATGATATTGTCAAAAATATTCGAAATTTAATGGGCTCAAAAAATTTTTGAAGTACTTCTATTTCATATAATATATAACACGTTATCCATTATATCATAATTCTTTGAAAATAGTCTTAAATAAAATTATTGATAATACGAAAAGGTCAGCCATTATAGGGTACCTATACTAGAAATAATAATGCGTTTATTTTTGAATCGATAAGGTCATAGCTTTATTATACAGCTTACTCTAGATTTTGAGCTTAGTGAGAAATTTCTTGGTCTTACTATGCGTATGTTATTTTATTTCTATAATCAATTATTATGTCATTACGCAGGTAGATAATTTTACCTAGTTGATGGAGGAAGTTATTTTTTAAATTTGTTGATAATTTTCTTAATAATTAATGAAAACCAAGGAAAGTATGGAAAACGAGAATATTTAAGCAATAACGGTTTCTGTTATTTATGATTTTTATTTTTGTTGTAGTTAAAAATTATCGAATAGACTTGTCAGTTTAGCTAAATACGTATATTATCATTTATCTTTTCTAGGCCTTGTAAAATTTTTAAAACCTCAACTGATTTTTGAACTCGCTTTGAAATTTTCAAATTTTATATTTCGAGTGAAAAGAGATATTCATTGGTTTTTTTGTTGTATTTTTTTCCCTGTTAATAACTATTTGACCACAAATCTTTTTCAATCGAAAACTAAATAGAATTTGTCTTATATAGTTTTTATTTAATTTTCGTATTGAGAGGGTTTATTTTCGTTGCATTTTTCTTAATAAATAAAAAAAATCTGGTAATTTTTTTGATTCCTGAGTTAGTTTGGTTAAAAAAAAAAAATAAAAATACGACTAATAGTACTATTCTCAAAATCGTTTTTTGTTAGCAATGGCTTATTGTTGCGTACAGATATCAATTTAATTACTCTATATTATATCTTCCTTTTGAACTTCCATCTTAAAACTGTGTCAGACCTATAACCGCTATCAACCCTCTTTAGTTATTATTTGGTTTTATCCGAATCAAATTATTTTCTTTCAACAAAAATGATTAGAAATTTGTTATAAGTTTCATTGTAAGTTATTCTTAGGTAGGGCACTATGAAATATTTAAAATAAATGAAATAAATAAATAAATTACCCATAGTGTTTAGAGAAAATGCACACAAGTACCTAATTTGCCTATACAATGCGCCGTCATAAAATCAAATTTTTGTAAACCTTATAATTTCAAATATATAATACTAATATAATTAAAATTTTAAGGTCCATTTGAGAATTAAAAAAGTGTATAACTATTATACATGATAAAAAATTGTTTTAATTTTTTTAATATGACGATTTCAATAATAAACGCACCTCTATAGAGATTGAGTATAATCTAATTACTAATTACATAAAATAATTACCATGACTATTTTTGTGAATAATAATTTGCAATAAAATGTTTAAACAAGATTTCCTTTTTACTACTATGTATTGTTTTACGTGTCTACAAACAATTTGCAACCCCACATATTTTGATCAGGGATTTATAATTAATTTATATATATTTCCATAAAATTAATAGTTTTTTTAACGTCACTTATTAAATTAAAGTATATACATTATATATGTATAAACTAATGCAAACAAATTAGTATAATATGTATATATTTAAGTTAGACTTTATTAAACTATCAAAATACTATATGATTCATTATTTAAAAACTGAATTTTTTGAAAGCATGATTTGAGGTGCATTCGGTACTCTGTTTAAGTGTATACATTAAAGAATTTTGCGTGCGATAGATTTCACTGTGAATTATCACGAAAAAATGAACAAATGAAATATCGGTTCAATGTTTTAGATTTTTCCTATGAAGTGCGATTTTTTTTCTCTCCATCTATGAGCACCATAATTTGACCAGGAAATACCATTGTTTATGTTAGCGTTTAGAGTGGGGATTTTTAAAAAATATTTGTAGGTACATTTTTTTTCTTTAAATTAAGGGAAACAAAAAAAAAAACTGACTATAAAACGGGAAAATGTAAATCGATATTGTTTTTTTTTCCGTTGTAAAATAAATTCGTTGATGTTCCGTTCACAAGTAATATAAAATCAGCAGTAATCTTTCCTCTTTAAATGGATACCGGGTAGTAAATAATTGAAAATTTTATCATTAGTTATAAAGAATAATTTCAAATTTATTACCATAAAATTGGAGAAAATTTGGTAAATCGTTTTCAACGTCTTATTACGGAATTACAAAAATATCAATTTCCTCAACTTTTTTATTTTTATTTCAAAATAAAAACATGAATATAAGATTTATAGATAGATATTTTATTTATGGGTCAATAATAATAATATCAATAAAACCGCGGTTGTGCTAGGATCTACGAGTATGTGTAAATGATTTAACTAACTCACCAGTTGTCCATAATTAATTACATGCTTTCGTCGTCTACACGGCGGATTGGACTTAATTCTCTCTCTTTTTTCTTTTTCTCTTTTATAAACTCTAGTCGCGGTTGTCCTGTGTGGAGTCACGTCGTTTCCCGTCCCCGCGGAGTCGGTCAAATTGAACTTTTTATATATTTCTTGTGTGATTCAGCCAATATTTTTTTTACTTTTTTAAATAAAGTTTTTCCTTTTCGGAGATATCAATAAAATTCGCGATTACTATTATATAAAAATGTGCAGATAAACGTTGTACCGCGTCGTAAGTAGTTTGCGCATGTTTGACGTACGACGCCGTTTTTATTATCCTTGGTATCACGACGTACGCCTTTGTTTTGCGAAACTCACCGTATGCTTGACGAACGAACTGCCACACCTCCGTCTCGCTACTCGTTGGTCGGGTAATTTAAAATGCTCCTAAATGGTGTTTTTCTTTCTCTCTCTTCAAATCATTATAGACTCCATGAATAGCGAGTTATAATTTATTAGTTTTACTATGATCTTTGTGGTTATTTTAGATTTTGAGCTTAGCGACATATTAGCATTGGTTTTACTATGCGTTTTATTTTTCTGTCTGTGAACATAAATTCCAACAACTATCAACCAAAAACGTCAAAAGAACTTTTTTAATTTTATCTAGTTGATGCATTGAGAAAGTATATTTTTTTATTTTGCTTGTAGTTTTATTAATAATTGGAGTAAAATGGTCAGGGAATGGGAATATATTCGCAAAAATAAATACTGTTATTTTCGAATATGTTATTTGCAAGTTTTGTTTAAAAAAATGTTTACAGAATTCTTATTATAGCCTTTTTTAGACCTGATATAATTTTAAACACATTTTGATATTTTTTGAGATTTTTATAGGTATTCGAGACTTTCAAGTTTGCTTAATTTTATATGAATGTATTTTTTGAGTTAGTAAAGATATTGGAAAAGTTAATTAAATATTCATTTGTAGTTCAAGTGATAAGAAGCGGTGTGAAGTAATTCATTTTTTTTATTAGCATTTACAGTTAGTATTTGTATGAAAATCGTAAAAATTAATCAATTTTTTTCTAGTTAAAAACTAGTAAAATATTCAATTTAATACTTTCAATACATGTTTAACCGAACTTCGTTCAAAATCTTTCGTCCTTTGTAATTTTATTTGCCCTATAAACGATACTTACTTAACTTCCCACCTATAACAGTGGCCACCAATATTGCAAAGTAGTTCTGCTCTTTATAAACGGATAATTCCGCACCAAGAATTTATTCTATATTTTTAGCATTTTATAGATATTTATGGACTATGAAACGGGAAGGGAAAAGAAACTTCAATATATATGAGTACTTTTTAATTGTAAGTGTTTACTAAAATATTCATATACGAATTAATTATTTTTTTCATAGATGGATATTTCAACCTAATAAAAAGGTTGCTCTCAGGGTTACGTACAATGCACCCTACAAATAATAATAATGAAACCGTCGCTCCACGTATTGTTATAAAAGTAGGTTATAAGTGTTATTACTTATTTAAACTCAAAAAGGACTATCAACAGTATAATGTCTAAAAAAACAAAAAAAAATATAAGATATAAATAAACTTCAAATGAAAACGGTAATATTTATTGTTACGAAATATGCATACAATTTGTTTTTCTCAAGTGATGATGAATTATTGAAACAGATAAATGAATAACGAATAAAAATAAACTTCTTTTTTATTGAAAACGTGAAATCAGCACGAGACATTAATCCCTTTATGTTTTTTTTTGTTTACATAAAATTCTTTATTTTTTTGGAAAGACAAATATAGCATTCTTTATTACATCAGTGTGCAGTTAAGTGTAATTTCTTAAAATAACAATAGACTTTTAATGAAAATAGTAATTCGAGTTATTTCTCAAAAGAAATAAAAAGCTCCGAGTACGGCTGTATTAATAATCTAGGAACATAGTAGAAAATAGTTCGTAATAAACTTTGTGTCTATACAATAATATGTGTGTTGTTAATATATAAAGTATACAGGGTAAAAGGAAGCTATGTTCCTAAATATTATATTTATATCTACTCGGAGCAGAAAAGAAAACTATTGAGGTACATATATTTTTTTATTTTAAATAGAATTGTCGGTAATATATGCTCACTAAACAATAAAAAAAAAAGGGCATATATTGCACTTGAGTGCAGCCACTGTTGTGGGGAAAGTTGAGAAAGTAGGCTATATATGGCAATTAAATGTATATCTGTAAGCGATAATAAACCATTGCTAACAAAAAAAAGATTCTGAGCCGAGTTCAGTTGATCATGTTGCTTTGTCAATAATACGATGTATGGCATTATGTCATATTATTATGGTAAAATGATTGAAACAATGTGCGTTTCTACGACAACAATAATTATTTAAAAAGATTAAAATAATAAAAACTTAATAATAACAAAAAATAAATAAAAAACGGTTGTCAATGACAACCTTATTTTTAATTTTTCTATTTTTATCTTAAACACCAAGGTTTTCCTCATTATCTCGAATATAAATGAGAATTTCAAAAAATACCCTATTTAAAGTATCACCTAGAGGAAATTTAATTTCAGAAAAGGTGCTATATTTGATAATCGAAGTATGCTGATTGGTAGAAAAGTGTTCACATTAAAAAAAAAAAAATAAAAAAAAATAAACATCATTGTAAAACCAATACATTCTTCGTTTCATTCAAAATCTTAAAAACGACCATTTTTTATTTCTACTGTGGGTTTATATGAAGCCTAATCAATTTGTGTCCGTAAAAATCAAAATATGGTCCTCAAAATACCGTAATTTAATAAAATTTGATTTTAAAAATATTCCAAAAAAAAAAACCTCGGATAAAGGCGCTGTAAGAAAAAGTATTTTTAATGGGCAAAATCAATCTTATATCTAAATAATATAACCAAGAAATCTCGAAAATTTGTTTTTTAAAACGTTTTCTACTACATCTAAATATACGTTCATTTTAGGTCTTGACGATTATTCTTTTTAAATATAATTAAAATAAAAAAAAAAAAAATTCGAAAATAACAGAAACCGTTGTTGTTTAAATTTTCCCGATTTTTTTCATTTTTTAAGAAAATTATAAAGAAAATCAAAAAATGACATTATGTTTTTGAATTTTATAGAAGCAATAATTTTTTTCTTATAAATTATCATCAATGTAATTGGATATGCCATTCCATTTCTGTATTATATTATTATTATAAATCGTGTTCTTTATTTTTTATTGTAAGTCGTTGTATTCACTAAACCATACACGATAAAACGATTTTTCGAAACAAGTCTTGCTTTCGTTCAAAAACATTCGCATTGACATTCTCTGAAGTATTATACTTCAAAGGGATTATTGTCCAGATTATTAGCAGTCTTATGATACATTTATAATGATAATATTATTTTCAAATTTTAATTTATATTTTTATATTATTCGAAACACTTGCAAAAACACTTAAAAAAATTAAAACTTAATTTTTTAAAGAGAATCAACGGTATGTCGTGTGTGTATGTTATAAATCACAAAGTCAAAGAGAGTTAAGTTTTATATTTTATGGAAAGTCCGTATTTTCCGTCGCTGAAATGTACGGTTACTTATCATCCAATTAAAAGTGTCGTGTATTTGCATCCCAGTAATGACGCAAACATAGTCCATTTGTTTAACTGAGCTAAACAAACTTTTATGGTGGGGGGGGAATGGACAAAAAGTTAAAAATTATTTTCTATGTACAGTGTTTTTAAAAAAAATAAACATTTTTAGGGTTCCATAGCTAAAATAACGAAAACGAAACCTTTAATAATATAATATTTAGTAAGACGGCCAGTAAAAAGTAAAAAAAAATGTTCAAATTGTATACAATTGGAAAAAGAATGTTTTATTAGTTTATATAATTTAAACATAAATAATTATAAATAATTTTTTAAAAAAAAATAGTGGCCGTTATTCGTATTATTGTAAACAATCGTGGATAAATGACGAAAATACCGCTTATTTGAACATAATCCGATCTTTTATCTCTATCAAAGATGATAACGGTTTTGCAATTACATATCTGGATCGGATTGTATAATTCTCTTTAAAACAATAATATCTATATAGAACAATAATGTTATACATGAAAAATAATATCTATTTTAATGTAATGATACTAGGTATACCTACCTAGTTGGGCTTAAAACATTATTGTTTTTTATTGTATTCAAAATATTTTCTCGTTCCTTTCAAACAAAGTTTTATAATCATATAATTTAATGCGATTAAAAATATAATTTAAAACATGAAGTTGTTTATAGGTAAAAAGGTATTTATAGGATTTTGTAGAAATGGTTAGGGAAAAAGGTTACGGATTATCCGAACGTAAATTCTAGTACAATAAAAATATGTATATGTATAGAAAATAATATATATGATCAGCATGTTGGTCGACGGTACGATTTGAATAAAATTATGTCTAAAACTGTAGACAGCAATATCATTTAAAATATATATTATATTTATATAGAGTGATTAGAATCTCGTAAGACAATCATTATCTCGGTATATATTAAGTTTTTGGAATTGGTTTTTTTAAAACATTTAAAATATAAGTGCCTCAAAAATGTTAAATTACTATTTCTTTTTGTCATTCTTATTTTAGGTAGTGAATCACTACCTACTTTTGATTTTAAACTTTAAAGTTTCATCGGAAGAGAGTAGTAGTGTATAATTTGTGTGGCTGCACGACACGAGGCGTTTTTATAGACACTCGCCTTACCTAAACTTAAAAGAGGAATATTTCGTGAACGGGTTGATGGAAATCAGAAATATCAACCTAAAATTGTATTTAATCTAATGCTCTAAATAATTCTATTTATAGAATGCTTAAGTACAGGTTGCCATTTGAAATTTAAAAGTAGGCAGTGATTTCAACCTTTAAAGTAAAGGTGTAAAAAAAAAACTAAATGTAACATTTTAGAATTAATTTAAGAAATAAGTTATCTAAAAAACGAATTGTAAAAAAAGTTAATATTTCTGAGATAATGAGTGTCATAGTTATATTGTATGTATCAAAATTATAGTAATTATAAAAAGAGCTGATACTGGTGACGAGTTTTGGCGTTTGTGATCAACGATAAGCTATTGCTAATAAAAAACGATTCGGGATTTGATCCGAAGTTCGGTAATACATATTTTGAAAGGCCATAATGTATTTACGATTTTCGTCATAATTTGATTTGACAACTTACAAAAAAAAAAAAAAAAAAAAAAAACCAATACATACACTCAATTTTTTTTTACCACTAAGCATGACTTATAAACTACCTGTCAAATGTACAAGCAGTTTGTTTAGTCTAACAATTTTATCCACTGGGTACCACCAAATAAAAACAAATGTCTATAAATACCTCAAAATGGCTCAGATGTTTTTGAAATTGAAAGCTACAGACTAGGGGGAATGGGTCAAGAGCCGTGGACGTTAAAAGACACTAACAGTGATGGCTAAAACTCTTTTAAAGTTTCGAGGTTATACGAATAAACTAATGAGCAAAAGACGCTTAGTAATTATGTTTTTTTATCGACTAGGAACTTCAGTAAACTTATTTCACAAGTAAAAAAAAAAAAAAAAAATCAAAAATGTGTTTACAAACAGTTGGTGAAAATAAATAATGAATGATTACCGTGTAATATGTAGTACGATATTTTAATGATTAATTGAAATGAACATCTTTATAAACAAGCTAACGAAAAAAATGTCGTTATGTATTTTTTTTTAAAAATATCTATATCATGTTTCAATAATAATTATTTGGAAATATCTGGTTTATAAAAATTATTAAGTATATATGTATACATACATTAATGTTAATTGCCAGAAAAAAAAACTTTGTTTTATGTTGAATGATATTTAACATAACATCGTGATACATACATATACAGGATGATTCACTAAACGTGCTAGCTCCATTTTTGGTTAAATTTTGCATATATTCAAATTTTGGTTTTTGGAATTTTTAATTGTAGGTAAAGCCAATATTTGCGAATACTTAGATTGTTCACAATATTTAAGGAGTATCCTTTGGTGAATCCACTACAGGTTTTCCAAAGTGAACCTATACTAAAAATTCCCTAAATAGACGGAGTATTACTTTAAATACATTTTCTTGTCAACATTTTTGATTTCGTCAACCTGTTGACGGGATACTTCACTTTGAAGTTTGGTTAGAGAGAAAGCAGTTGAACACTAATAAAAAACCACATGCCTTGCGACCACACAAAAGGTACTTCACTACTCTCTCACTTGGTGACGAGATCAATAAATTAGAAATATGATATTGTTTTACCTATCCATGGTGTTGGAACGTTAGGGTAAATATCTGTAGATATCTTCAAGTGATCCTGGAGTCGTTGGACGATTGTTACAATTCAATTAAAATCCTAAGTAAAGTTTTTAACACTTCGAAACTGCGTGCATTTAAATAGCGAGTATTAATATTGAAATTAGGAAAACAAAACGTTCAATTATTAAAATAAATTCATAAAGAAATCAAACACGAGTGATTAGCTGCTAAAAGTTAGAGCTAGCCAATGACTTTTGATTGAAGTTGGTGGTGTTTACATAATGTGTATGGGGTTCTCGACAGAGTGATGATCTTGGGATATCTCGAGCGGTTAAGATGCTCGAATTTCAATTAAAAAAGCCGTAATATTTTATTCGTTTTAAACGGCAAAAAAAAATTTCATCCATAAAAATAGTGTTATTTATTGATTTGAATTTCGTATAGAAATGATAATAAGGGTATCTAGTATGAGAGTATGATGACGGCATGAAGGTGTCATCAAAGGGCTGACTGATGCAATATATCTCTTATTTTTATTTGACCCGTATTGAAATGTTTCTATTGAAAGTAATCAATAGAATATGGATTTTTCTCGAACAAACGAAAAAAACCGTTAGTATTTGTGGGTTTATAATAACGGCCTTCACGTCGGTGTTGATATAAGATAACTCATAATCAAATGATATGTGTTGGGGTGTTTTATGGAAATTGTAAGAATACTCAGAGTACGACCGTGGCGGCGACGCGGTAGTGTCCTTAAAGGGTTGAAGTCAATGTATCAGATTTCTAATACATTTGACACATTTTAAATTATTTTATTTGTAGAAGAGCATAATATGTATCCCTCTAAAATAGTGAATGGAGCATTCTCCGCTATGTTTATTAAATTATTTACTTTTTTGAAGTTAAAAATACCAAGTACTCGGCCACATTTGAATCTTTTAGTCACACCGTTAAAATAATATAAATTATAAACTGTACATAGATATGTAGTATCAGCATTAAATTATACTATCAACACTCCTAGTAGGAAGATATTGTTAAGAAAAAACTGTGCAATAGTTCGATAAGTTTTAAATTCTGAGCGAAACGAGGAATGTATTGGCTTTATAATAATAAGTAAAATTATTATAATTGTTAATTTTTTTTTATCTATGAACAATTTTTTCACCTTTTTCTCAAAACATATTCGATTGGGGAGGTATTTTAAAGAAGTCATTATTTTATTTTCTTAGGAGTTTTTTCCAATAAATTTTAAATACCGGGAAAAAGACAAGAAAATCGAGAAATTAGATATAATATACCAAATTTTGTTAAAGAAAATGTTTAATGCATATATGCATATATTTAACCATAATATGACATACAGCAAATTTTAGAAATATACAGCTCTGCAATTTTGAATTTATGTTATTTTTTGTCACTTTAATATTTTAAATCTTATAAATAGATGAAATATTAGTTAAAATAAATTTTGGTGTTTAAAATTGTAATTTTCGTCAATACGTTGACAGGAAATTAGTGGAATATTATTTATGTTGCAGCGCGCGGTCTTTTAAGAATGTATCACTACCCTCTCTCGACCCAAATTTAAAAGTGGAATATCTCGTCAACGGATTGACGAAAGTTACAAATTTAAATACCAACATTCATTTTAACTACTACTCCAACAGTTTAATTATAGAATTTCCAATGTAGGTTACTATTTGAAAATCAAAATTAGGTAGACGTTTCATCTCCAAAATTTAGGGTGACAAAAAATAATGTAAAAGTTAAATTTTAGAACTGCATGTTTCTTAAATGGTTTAACCTGTAAATTGTTGATAAAACAACACTGTCAAATAGTTAATCGTTTCTTATAGGTACACATTAAATTTCTCTTTTGTCTCTTTGAATCTATAAATAAAAACCATACATTGCCTTTTATGTATTTATTAAAATCTATATGTTAAAATGCATCTGATTTAAATCAATAAAATACATTTATTTTTAGTTGTACATTATAGATGTTATGGAATGTACCTAATCTACCTGTTTATAAATAAAATTTAATTTAATGAGAGATTTTCCGTAGTTCTGAAACAACGTGAAATATGGTTTTATTTTAAAAAGTTAATTACCCAGATACTCGGCGCGTAAATCTCCATATTATAAAAAAAAAAAACATATTTATATACGTTGACAAATGTCTTTATTGTAAAAAATAGTAAATTAAGATTAAAATATCTTTATTTATTTTATTTTTTTTCACTAGAAAAATAAAATTACAAATTTAAGTATTTTAAGTAATTCAAGTTATAGTTTTTTGTTTTATATTAAAAACTGCACCCAGAAAAAAACACATGCAAACATATTTATAATTAATATTCAATAATCAAATTGATGGTTTCACATATTTATTCACTGAAAAAATATTCGGTATTAGAGTATATGTTTATAGTTTACATAAGCTTAACTATGAAATAATTGGACGTACCTATTTGGGTAGCTCCGCGAAAATATACTCATTTTTATATAGAATATTGTGTATAAACAATATATCTATTGATTTTTTTGGTAATTTCGTAGATCTTTTAGTTTTTGTGTTGTGTTGGCGGTTGGAAGCGGGTCGTATTTTCTTGTATTAATACCAATAAGCGGAAGAAAAAATAACATAATTCCAGAAGTTCGATTTTAATTTTGAAAATATATTTTAATTCGTTAGCTTCTTATCTATATTTTGTAGGAAATTAATTTTTTTTTTAGTAACATAGTAAAAGTTAATAATTTAAATTTTAGGAAATACATTTAGTACTTTAATCAACCAATAAAATAACAAATTGAAAAATGATTTTTTACGAAACGTAGACAAGAAGCTAACAAATTCAAACATTTTTCAAATTTAAAATCAGGTTTTCGGTACTGGGTGAATTTTTCTTCCGATTTTTGTGTTTTTTATAGTCCCACTAGAGTTGAAAATTTTTGTTCGCAAAATTTAGTAACGTCTGGTGACTGTGCGTGTGTACGCCCTTGATTTCCAAGAACCATAACTATGAGTGCTGTGACTATAAACNCCAATAAAATAACAAATTGAAAAATGATTTTTTACGAAACGTAGACAAGAAGCTAACAAATTCAAACATTTTTCAAATTTAAAATCAGGTTTTCGGTACTGGGTGAATTTTTTTTACATTTATAGTCATTTTCAAGAGCTCTAGGTGTATTATTGGTTTTTTTCCCGGAAAACATCTTTAAGTTAGTAAGAACGCTTCAAATTATTTTTATGGTATCTTTTAAGATGCTGACTTTCACTTGGTAGTATTTAATTTGGAAAAAAAAAAACATTAGATTGCTAATAGTTGTTTTTATATATTTTAAACAAGTCACATTGGTTATAATTTTAATAATTTCTGGGTTACTTTTGCTACAGGAAAAAAAACACAACTATTGCCACTCCGCTTAGAATGGCTTTTTCATTTTAAATAACTCATCATTATAAACTGTACCTCTATAGACTAAATTATCTTGTTTATCTTACCCTCTGAATAGCCACCAATAACAAAGGTTAGCCATGGGCAGTATTTATGAGTTTTAATTTTTTATTCATGGTTTTACTTTGTCCACCTCATTTTGTTATTTGATTTTATTCATCTATAATTCAAAGTTAATAAATCCAAAATAATCATAATAATTTTTAAAATATATCACTTTTAAAATGATTATTTACCATAAATCACATGGTTATGACAATATTAAAAATGTTTTGAATACTCATACACGTGCTTCATGTCGCGATAAAGCGGATTTACACAATGGTTTATGGATTTTCCTAAACTACTTGCCGCTTTTTCATTTAGAGTCCTTTCTCATTTCTCAAGAAACCAGTCACTGTTCCATATGCCAAGAAAAAAGACTTTATATGAAAACAACACAATCTTCTTGGGAGAAAAAACATCATATGGTTGCGAGATGGCAGCCTTATGCTCTTATCATGTTTTTACTATCTTATATTTTATGTGTTCACAAACATCATAATGTTATATTACCATGAATACGTATAATAATATTATTATAACTATTGAACTGTAATTATACAGGAAATGTTGTAAACCTATATTATATTGTAACATATTAGCATTCTAAAATGTATACATAATAATGATATTTTATTTATTTTATAATATTGACCAAAATTAATAATAATAATATAAAATTTATCAGATGAAAAAAAATGAACAATTATTTTAACTATTTTAACTAAAAATTGTCATTATTATTTTATGAACTTTAAATGTTTGTTAATATTTTTTTTATTATTGTTTTATTATTGTATATTTAATTGTTATGTTAAATTTATGAATGTTGTAGTTTTTATTCTTATTCTAAATAACTACTAAAAATAGTATGAATAAATAAATACTAGGTATTATTAAATAAATAAATAATATAAATTAAATTTAAAAAATTAAAATCAAAATAAAAATATTATAATATAATACTCGAACAATACCTTTATGTATCGGCTAGGCATACAATTATATTATTCATCAATCCTAATAAATATTAATATTATTAATATTTGAAAATTTCGTGAGATAATATTGATAAATGGTAGTGAAGATAAGAGATAACAGCATAAACCTGAAATTTTTAGCATTTCGGCGTAATCGCTCATTAGACGCTTACTAGACACAACCATCACAACCTTTACATCATATGCTTAAAGTCGTAAATTATATTAATATTTAATCCTTAGGTCACTCAACTACTACTCTTATTATCTAAATGTTTCTTTTCAGCTATATATATATATATTTTTTTTAAATGTATATTTTGTATTTCACTTAATGTTTGAATAAGTACTTACATAATATACTAGCCTTTTGTATTCTTACTTATCATATTTACTTAATACCATACCTGTATTTGTAATGTAGCTGCTTGACGTTTAATAAATAACATACACATAGTGTGTACCAATAGCTTTGTATATACATTTTGTATATAATTACATCATTTTTAACGGACATTTTAAATACCAAAACTATTGTTTTATTAAAAAGAAAATTATTTATTTATTATGCAATTTTCAATTAGACGTTAAAAAAAAATCCAATTATTTCAATGCACTTAATTTTGCGTATTTGATATGAGTCATCATATATTTTGATGCATAACTGATGCAAATATATTAATATATTATACAATAAATATGTATACTTTACAGCGTGATTATGTTTCCAGATAAAAATAAATATTTTGGTCGGATAACTTTGTAATTGAGTTTTGTTTTTATTTTATTACCATGTATGTTTTAATTTTTTTCAGAAATCGATAAAAAAATCATACACTTTTAATCAAATCTAGATGGCCAGATCAAAAATTTGTATTGTATTGTAAAATTTCTTCAAAAATTCAGAACTATTCGAACTAGTATATAAAAAAATAGGTGTTGATATTAAAAACGAATAACTAATTATGTGTAAAAATTAAAATTTGCCCTAAAATGTGAAATAGGCACTATTTCAGTACTCGTTATCAACTCCCGAAAACGGATTTAAAATCCAAGGTCATTCGGCCGAAATATTTAGTGTTACCTGGAAACGTTATCACACTGTGTTATATTATATTTTATTCCATTATAATATCCGCTACAAAAATATGTTCTGTGAAATTCACTATACTATAGAGAATAATTTATTTACATTACGACGGATATCGTAACGCTTTTAAAACATAATAAAATATATACCGTACACAACGTACGGTGCCTGCCTATGTATTAATATCTTGCAGTATGCTTAATTTTTATTTACGATTATAGCCTATATTATATAGACGATAAAAAGTGACCAAGAAACGTAATTATAAATAATGTTTCCGCCGTGTTCCGAGTATGTCGTATGCGGTATTGACTACACGGTCGACAAAAATGAATCGGGCAATAATTGTGTATTTTTCGCTTGTATTGTACCGAATAGGATTGTGTTTTAGTCGTGAATTTCAAAAACAGCGATAAATCATCGTATATTTCAAAGACTTTTCTCGATGTCCGTTGTATTATAGTCTTTTGACGTTTAAAAATACGTTTTTTAAATTCTGAATCGGTTTAAAAATAACCCAAAATAACATTCACGCATCTTCAATGATTATAATTTCATATATTTCATATTTCATGTTTATTATTCATTTTCATTTTTTTTTTCAAATTTTTTGTTTTTTGTAATTTTTAAATTAAAATTTTTTTTATGTTATTAACTGAAATCATTGTCCCTGAGACCAAAGATATATTTATTATTATTTTCAAAGAAAAATAATTATCTCGAATATTAAATGCATTTTCTTTTAAAAAAAGTATGTATTTGACGTTAGTGTAAAATTTCTCCTCCAGATGTTAAAATATTGTTAATACATACATTATATAATTAGTATGGTGAGCCTCGTTATATTAATGGACTTTTCTTCGAGATAAGAATTTACAACTTTTTATATGATTGTGTTTATAAACAGATAGGATGTCGATTTTTAAATAGGTAACACGCTTTTTTATTATTAATATTATTCTTAAAAACGTACACCGAGTTGATAGTATATATATATTTATACAAGGTAGGTACTACTAAATTAGACATATGATAAATTATTTATCTAATGCATACAATTTTATAATGTGTGAATTATTTTATCTTTTATGAAATCCAGTAAATGTTTCATAATACGGAAATGTATAATCTTATCAGTATATATTGTATAGTGTATAAATTCTATATGCGAGAACAATCGAACACAGGGCTTGGAACCTTTATGATTTTTTTGGTTTCGGTTCTAGTGTCAGTAAATATTGTTATTCAGAGTTATATTGTTTTTAAAAAGTAAAAAAAAAAAATCAAGTATAAACATCATACATCCAAACATTTCCTAATATTTTTTACTAATAGCTACATTTTGTATATTTTCCTTAGTTTTCTCCCGTTTGTTGGGAAATCTCATGAGAAATTTAAAAAATGGCCTTCCTAAAGTACCTCCTCAGTCAGATTTCTTTTTAGAAAAAGTGTTTCATTGTAAATCGGAGCAAAATTGCTGGTAGAAAAGTTGTCCACAGAAAAAAAAGACCATAATATTTTACTATTCGAGAGTTTTTAACGATTATTTAAATAACAATAAAAATATCGTTCAATTCGATCGTGCACTATATTATTCGAACTTAAACTTATAATAAGGATAATTTAACATTAATTGACGGAAATAATTATTCGCCCATTACGCCTATTATATTTTTTTAAGGAACTGTTCAGAAATTATGAAGCATTATATAATAAAATTGATATGTATATTAAATATAATACCGAAAAAATTTGCATGTATCCATATAATATATTTTTAGATTTTGAGTGTAGTAAAGAATGTATTGATTTTATAAAGATGCTTAATTTTTTTATGTACTGTATTCAATAGTTCTACAGAAATCTTGCTTTAAAGTATCAAGTAAAGCACCTTATCTGAAATGGAAAATTTCTGGTGGTACTTTAGGGTTAATAAATAATAATATTAATAATAATAATAATTAAATTATCTTAAATAATATTCATCGTAATTAAAAAAAAGGAATACTGGCAAAGTTAAATTTTTTTTTAATTTTTATTAATGCAATTATAATTATTATAATATGAATATAATTAAATACAATATGAGTGCTTTTTCGTGTAACGTTGTGTTAAATTTATTACAATTAAACCTGAAGATAAACAATAACAAAAATAAATTTGAAAAGTGTTAATTGTTATTAATAATATAACAAAATAATTAAATAAACAAAAACATGAAACAATGAACATGAGCAATTAATGTAAAACGGAAAAAAAAAACAGTGTTGCCAAGTGGCGATAACAGCACATAATTATGATAATACATTTCCATGGTCTAGCGCACCGTCTAATTTGCGGATTGATCATCTGATGCATCGAGATTCAAGAAGCTAGCTGATTAGTAATCAGATTAATCGAATTTGATGAAGACATCGAAATCCATCGGATTGTTCATCCGATTGATAATCTAAATTTGTGGAGAATACACGGATTTATGAATAAATAGGTGGGTGAATTACACGAGTAGGTATTTCAATTATTAGTTTCTCTCACAATTTGATAATTTATATTATTATTATTCATTTGTATTATTATATTATTTTGATCGTTTTAATAATCATTTTATTAAAACGCCATTCATCAAAATTACTGGACGTCGCCATCGAAAGCTATTTATAAATTATAAAATATAATCACGACGACGGATTTACCATAGACTTATATAATAATAATATTATTAATACTATTATGTCTAATGGATTTTACAATCCGACAGGCGAAAAACAATATTATCATTTATTTTTGAAACCGTTTATATTTGATCGTTTTCTGGATCTAGTGTTTATACCGGACCTTTTATCCCGAGGGGGGGGGGGGAGGTATCGTAAATTGTGAAGAAGGAACAATAAGAAAAGATCAAATAATGGAGGGAAGGAAAAATAAATCTAAATTGCATACAAAATTATTTTTGTAGTTTTTGTTCACATAAGAAGTGACTATAATGAGTAGTATAATGAGTGGCCAATATATCCTAAAGTGATTGATGAAAAAGGTCATTTATATTGATATTAAATAGATATTTGATTTAAATATCTACGAATACATATATATTCTGAAAAGAAAAATATAAAACTAATTTTAGTAAATTCTTTATATTTGGTAATATTATTAATAATTGTATTGCATAAATTATAAATAATTACTTATTATTAGGTTTATTAATATTATAGTTATTATTTAGTCAGTAAAATAAACTAAATTAAACGAATGGAGGCACTGCTTTTGACGTGCAAACAAATCAAGTTATTTATATATTATATTTAATCCTCTATCATAATATTTACTTTATTTTATCATTATTTGATATTATTTTATAAGTTTTAAATTTTCCGGGGGGGGGGGAATTCCCTCCCTGCAATCATCCCATTGAAATAAACACTGTCTGGAATTGTTGAATAATAGAATGAAAAAAATTAAAAATAAACGTATACATTTACAACATTAACCAAATTATATGAATCAAGTATTATTATGTATTAAATAGTTAAATAATATAGGAATCGAAAAAAACATCTGAAAATTCTCTTTCAATAAATATCGGTTCCGGTTCCTGTTTAGGTTCCCAAGACAACCAAAAAAAAAAAGGTTTCAGTAAGGTTCCGGTTTCAATATTTTCAAAGGATCCCGGATAAAATATTAGTATATTTAATTTCGGTTCCAAACCATGCTCAAACAATTAAAACGATGCATATTTTCAAATGAAATAAATCATTAATTAATAATTTCTTTCAATACCTAAATTTGTTAGTGGGTATAAGACGTAGGGTTTAGATTTTCTAAAAAAAGTATTAATTTCACCTTTGTACGTCATAAGAGCTGAAATTAATATTATGAGTTCTAACAAACTAAATAATAAACTTCTGGCAGGCAGAACACGTTAAGGTTGAATAGACCGCAAAACAAGCGATTTATAAAGATTTAGTGAAGGAGCGAGATTTGAAAAAGTGGAAGATCAGAAAAGTTGGGATTCTTAAAAATTGTAAAAGAAAATTATAATACACAGGTATATTTTTTATTTTTCATTGTATTAAATCTGGCCAATATCAAATATTACGAAAAAACAAAACAAATGCTTCATAAATAGTAATCGTTATATTATGAACAGTCGACTTAATACTTGGGTAATGTGTCCTCATTGTCAGTATTTAGAATAATCCGAAAATATATATTTTCCATTCAAAATTAATAATTGTCAAAAACGTCATTCAAATATTTGTTTGTAGTGAAATGTGTTTATATGCCTTTCCTGTGTTTAGTTTTTATAGGCTCTATAAATTTTAATATAGACTTTAAAATGTGGAAACAAATTTTGAATTTCGAGTAATAAATGATAAAAAATTATTAAATTATTCGTATCAGAATTTTTAAGTGGGAATTTCAAAGTCTGGATAAGAAAGTTTAAATTTAGAATATTGTTCGTATTTTTGAATTTGCGAATGTAAGTTTTAGTTTACTTTAGAATAATTATGTTATATTATTACATTACAAAAACTTTTTATATAAAGAACAAAGGAAATTTTTTCAACTACAACATGAAATATTGACGCTATTTTTAGAATGTATTTGACATATCATAAGAACCTATAAACTTAGTTTGTATTTTTCTTTTTGTGTTTAAGCTAATATTATATTATTGAACGTATCTGTTCTGTTCTGTTGTTGAAAGTATATAATAGGGTCCCAGACACCAGATTATTTTTTATTTAAAAATATTACTGTATTTGAATACTAATACACTTATACAATTATGCTTTTGTGGCCGATAAGGATTATATGATATTATTATTAAACAAGCCAGGAGAGTCCACTCTATGAATGTAAAAAGTTTTCAATTTATTTTAAACAATAAACTATAATTCCATATAATTAAAACTATATTATAGTTTCAATATTACTTTAATCTAGTAGATATTGAACCAGAAATAAATTAAGTATGCATCTAAAATTGTAAATAGTAAATAGGAAATTTTTAAATTCTTAAGGCACTTTAATTTCAGCAGGCACCTATTTTTTTTTAAAATTGGCTACTATGAATAATATATAATGTATACAAAACGTAAAACTCGTTGTAACTGATTTCTACTGTATATAATATAATATACAGTATAATATGTAAATACTTATTTTTGTAATATATTGAATATTTAATATCTGTAAAATAAACGATCAAAGTAACTTAGTAGGTATAACTACCAGTCCCATCACAAATAACCAGTGGTTGGAAATCACTACTTTTAATGTAGTACGTTACCACATCGCTACATTTCTATAAGAAGGAGCTCACTACAATCATCGCTAAATTTTTCCATTTTTCCAATTTAAAAGGGAAATTTTTTTTTTGCCATTTGTAAAAAATGAATCTAAATATTCATTCTTACAATTTCACGTTATAACATTAGTTGACAATTAAATTAAAATATTACAATATTTTTATAGTGAAATATCTCCTAATCAGTGGGTCTTAAGTCTTAACCTTTTCAAAGCTGTTTTCCTGAAAAATAAAATATTTTTCAACGACTCTTTAATGAAATAGTAGAAGTAGTACTTACTAACTCTCAACACCAGGCTTATAACAATTTACTAGCATAATTTCAATTTACAAGTACTTGTAAATTTTAGTTTAAATTTATTAGAAATTTTAGAAATTATCAAGCCAATGTTAATACTTATTTAGCTACAAGTTTATTTATTATTTTTTTCTAAAATATGATAGAAAATTATAATATATAAATTTATTGTAATGTTTCATTTTGATTTTGGTAAAAAGTAATGAAATGTACGCTGTTTCCATATGAAAAATGTAGTGTTACTTTGCTATACGCTACTAATCTAAATAAAGCTGTTCGCTACCAATATTGCTTCTTCGCACCACTGCAAATAACATTGTTATTAAACAGTGTTGCTATTTAAGTGTGACATACATTTATTCACATATTACTACCTAACTTAACCTGAGTTTTTAGAATTTTTATTTGACGAGTACTTATATTTACATTATAATAATGGTAAACATAAAACAATAATAACGTTATAAATAATATATATTTCCTTGTCAACCAAATCAACAACCGTACAACTGATACAAATAAATTAACACAAATGGAATGTAAGGTGTTCTAAACTTATGTTTTTAAACCTAAAATTCAACACAATTCAAAGCAAATTTGTAAATATTTCATTCCCTTACGAACGTTGTTGTATACATACCGTAAAAATCAATATGCTGTAACACATAGATTCGATTTTTTTAAAATGTAAATGTAGTCTTATTTAAAATGTAACTCCTATATTTTTCGTCACGTACGTCTTATTATATTTTATTATATTATTAGCTGTTAAAAATATAACTTCTTTTATAAAGGACAGAATGAATTAGATGAATTTCTGATATACTGTTCAGGATAAACTGACCTTTATTCGTCTTGAATACATTTTCATTTTAAATAAATCAGACGCTACCTAAATTCTAAATAATCCCTCAACGTTTTTTTTATTTTTGGCAAAAGTTAATCAATCTTTTTTAAAATGAATTACAGTTTTCTAATTTCTTAGTACCGATATTGTTTCCATTTTTTTCTAAATCAAATTTAAAGTTGCTATATTATACTCGAATTTTACAATTTAAAAAAAAAATAATATCATTTATATTTTGATAAATTGAAAATCAATGAGATAAATTTAATTTTTTCGACACAGAATAGTTTCCTGAAAATAGTAATGTAAATATTATGTTAAATATAAAATCAAATAATGTACAATATTTATTAGATTTTAAAGTTTAAAATGAACGGACGATGGAGTAGTAATAAAATGCAAATATATAAATAATCTGTTACTTCATACCTCTTATAAAATAAAAACCTTTAATTTTTTTACGATAAGATCATTATAGATATTTTTAAATTATTACTGAGTTACGAAATATCTACTCTTAAGTTTTTTTCTTATCGTTATTAAAATTAGACTAAATACAATCGTATATTTCAAAAACTACTTAGACTTACACGTCTGAAAATTCTGCACATTATTTAATTCATTGGTTCGATTAGGGCCGAACTGGATCTTGGTGCATATTACCATTCCGCACACGAAATAAAACCCATCATCTGATATGGTATTTATAAAATGTCCGTATTAACAGACAAGTGCGTTATATTTGATTATTTAATCGGCATTTGAAAACCTAATTTACCCGTTTGTCCAAATCTGATATTGTTCTAAAGAAGTTTAGAGCTCTAAGTTTGAATCTAAACCGACCCAATATCTTGTCGATGAAAAACCATGACGGATATAAATGTGTAATAGAAAAAGCAGATAGAAAAATGGAAAAATACGTTACTTAAGTGTATCAAATTTTTCTTGTATAATTCCACTGAAATATGATATGTCGATATAACATGGTTATACATTTAATCATAATCATTATTATACAGTTTTATTTTTGAAGACAATTCTGGTTTTGTTTTTTAATATAAGTATTATTATTAATATTGTTGTATACTTATATATTATGTATTATGTATTTTATGTAGTGTAATATTCAAATGTATAATTTTTTAAAAATATATACAATATAGGTACGTGTTAAATAATAGTCAATCCCTTTTCAAGAGTCATACCCTTGGGCACGCTCTATATAATAATATTATTATATACGAGTAGATATATGATATAGAAAATAAAAAGCTATTTCGTCTCTGGCCGGAAAGTGCAGTTGTCCCGAAATCCAGTCTCGCAGTGATATTGTATTCCCCGTGGAAACGATATGTACTTTGGGTCAGTGAACTATACAGCAGGTATAGGATGAAGCCTATGCGTTTTTGGTTGATTCTATACATATATTACACACATCCCATCACATATATGATACATATAATTTATATGTATATTTACAAAGGTTATTTCATATCATTATACGCGTGCGATGATTTTTTTTAGTTTTTCTCCTTACTGTCGTTGAATTAAAAATTTGAATTTTTATCGAAAAAATCGTTCATTATATTTGTTTATATTTTTACTCAACAATACGCGATCACCTGTTTTTAATCGATTTTGTTTTGATGCTGTTATTAAAAAAATAATAAAAATACTCATAAACAACAGAGTTTCATCACTTTAAACTTATATTTTCCCTCAGCTGACTTTCACTATTATAATGTTTTATTTGTTTATTATAATTGATAAGATATAATTATGGTAGTCATTTACATTAAATTTGAGTCTGTAAAGGTACATTTTACATTACGAAATACGAAATTTGATCATACAAATAGTAGGGGAAGTGAAAGTTGAAAACCCTAAAAAACACATCTTTGATACAAAAACTATAAATATATAAATATAATTTTCTGGCTTCGTTTACAGTGTTTTTAGGGTTGTACAAAGCCAAAAACACGGTACAATAAGTTCATATTGATATTCTATAACATTTTATCATTTCAATTCACTTAAAAAACAAATCTACTTCCCTAGTTTGGGATTATCTAGGAAAAAGAAATATATGTATATAATATATTAAATAACTGCTATGTAAAATAAACGAACAAGGTTACATACACAGCACAATTACCAGCTTCTTCATTAAATAATCAGTATGGCCAGATAAATACGGCACACGTTAATTTACAATATTAATTAACGCGCATCGCCCACATAGAGGCATCCATATAGCTATCATAGCGAATTGGTAGTCATCGGTGTAGGACACTGCGGAAGGCTTAAATACGTCATACGCATCACTAATTAAACCACTTCTCTGGGTTCGCTCAGCAGAAACATACATTTTTTTGCCCACTCACTTTAACCATAACTTTTTTTCTAAACCTATACAGTAGTTGCAGATACCGAACGGACCTTAGACGACTAGACACATCTTGTTAACCGGTTGCGAATGCAGAACGGATGTGGTCGTAGTGCCAATGTATAACTCGTTCACCTCCGTGAGACGGTTGTCTATACGCTTAGAAAGGGCGGTGGAGAAAATACAATTCTCGCTAACACTAGGCTTTATCTACACACCTGGTTGCCGCGTTGTGAACCGAAGTCAAAAAAGACTATTCACTCGTCTATTGAGTACCAAACTAAGTGTATACATTGCAACGATTCATCGATACCTCTACCCCTTATATTCTGCTTCTAATATTTAGAGCAATGAACTTCATGCGATATACAATATAGGTATACGTACATGTATTACAATACTATCTGAACGACCGTGGACTCACACACATAGAATCATTTATACACACACAGAACCATTTACACACACACTATACTAATTTTGTCAATATATTACGCTGCAAGTCTATTCAAGGTCTTATCCGACCAATTGTGCGTTGTAGCAACACTACCGTCAATCATCTTATCGATAGATAGATCGCTGCGCGTTCGTGTCATACGTTATACATATGAATATGAATATACTTATACTTATCACCCCTGTATAACCCCATAATTCTTTCTACTCTCCTCCTTCTCCTTTCCACTTTTCCCCATTATCATCCTCTTTCTTTATTCCAAATTTTTATTCTACTACATATATATAATATATGTGTATAATACAAACCTATAGTATCTATTTTTGGAGGAGGAGGGGCAAACGAGAAAGAGACACGATACCTACATCGATTAATATTTTCCAATTAAATGACAATGACGATATCACAAAACATTGTATTTATTACGATATAATTTCATATTATTATACTAATTTATAAATTAAAAGCCTATCACTTGTAGATGTGAGATCATATTTTTTTGTTCGTAGTTATTGCAATCAGTATGATTGATAAAATACAAGTGAAACATTAGCGGGTGGAAAAACCTACACTTTAGTAAGCTAATACTTAGTAAGTTAATACAACTTCTAAATATGTCTATAAATAATTCAAAATTATTGATTTTCTTTTGCTAAGAAGAAAATAAAATTTAATTAATTTTTAAATATTAAAATTCAATTCTTTTTAGTTTTAGTTATTAAACTGTTATATGTCACATTTTATTCTTTTATAAAACAACTACTTAATTTTAAACGAATAATTAAAAAATAATAATTGAAATTTCAAAAGACTCGGTATTTTAAGATTGTCAGATTTGTATTATGTTCCGAATAATAATAAAATTATTTATATTCTATTTTTAATAGGTTGTACATCTTCCAGATTTTTACCAATAAACCGGAATTTTTCCTATGCAAAATCTTGCATATCTTTGCTTATCTTTCAAAAAATAATAATATCTAACCTCCCACTAATAATAATTAAGAATAAGAATCCACTTCAAAAAGATTAAAGAACTTATTTTATTCTTAAATATGCCTGCTGAAAACTCAATAACGTACAATGTACATTATTTTATAAACAATACATTTGTTGTTAATGTCGATATATAAAAGAAAACCAAAATAAGAGCTGTTACTGTTGATGAGTACGTCGCTATTGTAGGTATAAGTTGGGAAGGTAGAATATATAAATATATTTAATTTCCGCAGGAACGATAAACTATTGCGAACGAAAAAAAATTCTGAGAGAAGATTATTTATATTTGCTTTGAAAGGTCGTAAAATTTACAATTTTCAAAAAATATGTCCATAAAACGATTATAATAAAACAATTACTGTATTTTTTTCACCACCGATTAAAATTTATGGAAAATCTACTGTTAAATTTTAATTTATTTTTGTTTGCTCAAACAATTATATCCACATAGTATCTACAAAGTAAAACCTATGTAGAAAAATTGTACACATAAAATGCCTATGAAAATTTCAAAAAATATCTTTACATGAAAAATATATGTTTTCTCTTAAAATTGCATGTCTATGAATACTTTTAACTGAATTAAAACAAAATAACAAAGTTGATAATAGTGAAACCAATATTTCCGTAAACTTTTCTGTTCATTTTACGTTTTTTCCCGGTTTTGCTTAACTATTAAGAGAATGACATAGAAAATTAAAAAGAAAGACTTTCATATTCACTAATAAGTTCAATAAACAAGTTATTACGTAATTTTTAAATTGGAACAATATTTCTGGTCGAAAAAATAATGCGTGGAAATTAAAATTAATGAAATCGGTATAGATTAGCCCGTTTTCCCACTACACTTTTTTCCGGGTTATCCCAATTATTTTGAATAATAATAATTCAATTACAATTATTTTTAATAATTTTGAATAATAATAAGAAAACCAATAGATCCTTCGCCATGTTCAGAATCTAAAAAATTGTAATAAAAATACTCTTAAACATTTTAGAATGTTTTTAAAATACAACATTTTTTCTAAAATCTATAAATATTTGTATTTAAACCTTTTGTCGTATATGTTGAAATAACTAATTTCATTTATATCGGGATGGAATGATAAAACATTGCTTGAGTGAAGTATTGTTTGCCAAGGTAACCAAGAAATTAACAAAAACTGAGAATTTATCCCATTTATTAAGAAAACTACAAGGATTATTTAAACAAATTATCTCAATGCACCAACCAAATCAAGAATGATATAACATAAATGTTACAAGAAAGTTCCTACAAAGTTTTTAATTACAGCAAACCTCTGGCAGGAAAAATTGTTAATAGGTTTAGAAAACAGAAATAGAATAGTAAAACCAAAATATTTTTCGCTGCACTCAGAATCTAAAATTTTTTAAATTAAATTACAATATCTGACAAGAAAAAGAAAATAAGAAAACTTTAGTATGTTTTTATTACATCTCCGTATTTTTAAAGTATTTTATAAAGAGTCTGTTTTTAATCCTGTTCTCTACTTTTGAATTAAATTATTTAAATTATCGTTAAAAATAAACCATGAATGTCACAGGAGTTCAACGAGAAAGGCACCTTAAGTGATATTATTATGTTTAAAATGATTGTGTACCGTGGAGCAAAAGTTAAATTATATTTTCTATGTATTTTCAAAAGTAGATACCGCATGGGATTTTTTTGCAACTTTTTAGTCGATAAAAATATTTAACAACAATTATAGACATTGTAATATTTCGCAATAAATTCGTGTTATGCTATTCTGTAAAAAAAATCAACTTTCTCTACAAAGAAAAAAATGTAATCGATTATCCGTATATCGTAATTAGAACAGTTGAAGCCTAATAGTTATATAACAAAAAAAAAAAACACAGGAACACACACATTTCATCATTCTTTATACATTAAGAGCACGTTTACTTTGTATAAACATTCATTTTTAAATATTAACACTCACACATCCAACACACTCATCAATCAAATGTGTGTTCATAAAAAAAACAAAAAAAAAAACACTTGGAAATCACCTAATTCTATACAAGATACATGTTGCATATTTTAATAACTCGAAATACTAAAAAAAAAAAACAAAAAAATAAAAAAAAAAAACTACTAGGTTATAAAGTACGTTCTAAGTATGTATCGTTCAAACTGTAACTTTTAAGTTATAAAATCTGAATAATATTCCACCACGGGTAACACTAAGCCACTGTTGTAGATGAGAAGTTTCGATTGTACAAGGTGATAATATAGAACAAGTTAGTATATACGAGTATATGACTGAGTGTTTTTTCTGTTTATACAGTTTAGGTAATCATTAAATCAACAAAATTTAACCTATAATATATATATATATATTTATCGTCGTTTGATGTTAGATTCTATTGATTTATGTACATTATCTGTTGGAAATCTGGATAATGGTAACAAATAAAATACCAACGAGCGAAAAATTCACTTCTTTTATTTCTTGACTTGGAAAATTCGAGCATTTTTACTAACCGAAATAGAGTTTAATGAAAAATAATACACATTTTAATTAGTAAAACTAATTGGTTCTTCGCCACATTCAGAATCTAAAGCCAGATTTTCTTGTTTAATACAAATAATTAAAGTTGATATAATATAATTAGTAACAAGTTAACTAGGTACCTTCTTGTATTATTTCCCGTAGTACGATTTAAATATTTTAAAACATCGTAAAATAGTTTTAACCTTAAAACTTTTTTAATTTTTCAGAGAGGCAAATGTACCTGCTATGAAATAATAAGTTTAAACAAAACACTTATAATATAATAATACCGAAGATATATACACAAAGGAATATTGCTTCTTTCAAACACTCTAACAGTATGGAACACCAAACCTAACGTTAAATTCGCGTTAAAATATGTTTAATTAACTTTCACGATATGACTGATGAATATGGATTCTATATAATATTCGAGTTTCTTGTCTATTTTCATCATTTCACATTTGAGCCAATAAACGTCAAAAATACATAAATCGCTAGAACATATTAATAATTATATTGTATAATTAAAGTAATTACACTTAATGAAATACATAAGTAGGGAATGTTTGGAATTAATTAATAAGTATGAATTTTTAAGTATAATTTAGAACTTATATTATTTATTTTATATATATGTATATATATACAGACAATTTGTCTGTTTTGAGTTCACTTTGGTTATTCCCTTTCATTTGTATCAAACTGAATTTTTCTTTTTTTCTTTACAAAGTGTTAACATAAGTAACAAGAAAATAAAATACAGTATCACACACAGCGCTTTTAATCAATCCGATTGTATAAATATTTAATTTTATTTGGAATTTAAATATTCAAAATTCAATGCAAACACAACATTATTGAATAAGAATAAATCTGAGTACCTACGTAGCAATACATTTTATGATATTTAATAAATTATTAACATCCATTTTCATTTTATTTACAATTTTATATTAATAAACTTAAAAAAAGTCTATTTAATTTTCAATAAGAATAGGATACTACAAATTAATTTTAAATTTGTATAATTAATATTTCAGTTTAGATTATTTGTAAATAAGAATAAATTTAAAAAAAAAAAAATGAACAAATTTCAGGGGGATAAGGTTTGGATACACAGTATTTTATAATCTAATAATAACTTGTATTTTTTGATTTCAAAATACAAATACTCGATTTAGTATAAAAAATATAGTTTCCTAAACTAACCAGAGGATTAAGGAAGATTCTTATCATCTAAATTTGGATATGAAGTATAGGCTAATAAAATCGTTGGTAATAGGAGAAATGACGTTCCTATTTGAAAATAAAAAAGTGTAAGTTCATTGAAGATATGAGTAGTGGAGATGTAAATAATGTTGAAACAAATCTTGAACAATTACATAACGATTGAACAAAAAAAAGAAACATAATTAATTCAAAATACTCCGAGAAAATCGCTGTCTACCGACAAATGGATCGTCCTATACATTAAAATAAATAATAAAACAATATCAAATAATAATATATTATATAAAACAGTAATAAATCCCAATATCTGCAGAGGTCTGTCAAATATTATTTGACTAACTAAAATATGTCTGTATAGTATTTTATTCCAAATAACCTGAAGATTCAAAAGCGTATAAATAACGTAGTATGCATTTTAAAAATGTTATCCTTTAAATGAGAGTTCTCTCAATAAATATAATTACAGTAAAAATAGTTTTTTTATATTTGTGTGCATGATCAATTTATATATTATTATAAATTATAATACATATACAAATAAAAAATATTAAGCTGTGATTTTAGAGTAAAAATTACCTATTGATCTTGTTTTAAATTAGGCCATCAACCGAAATTCGGTTTTTTAAGCATACCTAACTGTATATTTTTCTAGTTGGTCATTTTAGTGAAATGGGATTATTATTATTATTTTTTAATCTGAATCGATTAATCATCTCATTTCGCAAACGACTCTGGGCGGAACTTTCTGCGTTGCGAGTTTGGCCGTAACTTCAATGCTTTTGCGATTTCGAGCATAATCTCTCGAGTGTTTTAAATTTGACAAATTTAAAATCTCATTTGAATTCGATTTGTGTATAATTGGGGATATGCCACATAAGACTATTCCATAATCCTTGGTGCTTTGTTTTTAAGGGAACTTGAAAATGATAGCGATTTTTCTTTCTCAGAACCTAAAAAGTGCATTGATTATGAATATTATAGTTTATTATTTTTATGTTTTCCGCTTACTAAATAATTATTTTAATAATACATTAAATTATAATTTACAATGATAGTTTAGTTATGTATTACATTTTAAACATATATTTAAAAAACTTAGTTTTTTCATTGTTATTAATTTATTTAAAAAAACAAAAAAATAACAATATACCTAATGACTTACACTTTTGTAACGTATTAAAAAAGTAGGTATTAATCTAAAATATGAAATCTGTCTCACATCTACCTACCTTTTTTTTTTTAGTTATCCCTTGAAAAATAAATTGTTTTAAATCAATGTTCTGTGATAAGTTAAAAATACTGCGTGTAATGTTACTATATTTATTTTTGAAATCCTGAAATTTATAAATTGAATTAAAAGGCTTTTCTGACCCATTTAAACTCGTTTTAATAATAATAAAAAAAAAAAAAACAGAAGTTCTACAAAGTTCTAAAAAATCCTAAAATGTAATACACATGTCTATAATTATAATGGTCACTCGGAATATTAAAAAAAATAATATTCAACTAGTTTTATAAAGACGGCGTACTATATTATTATTTTTCTTTTAATACATATGAATAGTATGGTGAAATAATTTTTAAGTTAAAATAAAATTGTGAATGATTGTTTAGAAATCGTAATGTTATGATGTTAACGAGTTCATGTTAGCTCGGTATACCGGGATTTTAATTATCATTTATATTATTAGATGACTTTTAAAATATTTATCATCGATTAAACTTTTGGAAATATATTTATTATTTATTTTACTTCTCAATTTTCGAATTTCTAAAATATATTTTACGAGCATAATAACACGAAACGTGAACGTTCGAATTCTGTATAATATTACTATACAACGGAATATTGTATTTATGTAAAACACATACAATATAAACATTTTTTATTGCCTAAGAGAATAGAGAAAACTAAATTCAATAAAAAAACAAAAAAGCACTATAGGTATATATTATTATATTTGTATTACTCATACAAACATTTGTATCGTAAAATAACCGAAATAGGTACGTTTTTATTGTTGTATAAAATGTCGGGCTATAGACGAATAAAAAATAATAGTCAAATATAATATAGGTAGTAAACTATTCGGGAAATATTCCCGTTGTGTAATTTGTGTCATAGTATAAAAAAACGGTGGTTTTCATCGAAGACGTTTATGATAATAGACGGATACAGTATTTGTAAATCAAATTATTTCGGTCAATCGATCCGGGAATAAATTTAAGAGAAAAAAACCCAACTTGTTATAGAATAAAATTGAACTTTCTTACATCATAATATTACTATTATACGGATTTCTACAACATTTTTTTTTTTTATGTTCAAAACATATTTATTTATATATTCCAGGGTTGTATGTATTGGTTTTCTTTCTTAACCATAACGGCGTAAAGGTGTGACTTGGTATCAATACTGCAGGACTCGGTCCCCTACCATTACGAAATGCGCGTACCAAAACAAATGTCGTCGTGCACGTTCATATATTTCAAACTGTGATAAATTGTATCCTTTTTATTATTTTTTGAAACGTCTTCTTTTCAACAGCTGACATAATGTATAAGTAGTTTTATATGTCTTCTTCTTCGATTGTCAATGATTCTACGGTTGGTGTTACAGCCCTTTCCATATTTTTTCAGTTGTTCCCTGTTACCAGCCAATCTATTACATAGCTCGCTAGTCCAGTGACAGAAATTATTTTTTTCCGAGTGTTGTTTGAGGGTAACCTTTGTCTCTTTTGTTTTCAATTTACTTTCAATGTACTTATATTAATTCAATCTTGTCTTATAGTGTGGCTAATTAACTTCCATATAATATTTTTATTAATCTTCTTTTTATAGGCATTCTTATATTTTATTTTATTATTATTTTATATATTATTATTTTATTTTTATATTTTTGAAACAATTTAACAGGTTTCCACAGTTCATAAACGAGTTTTTCGTTTATGTAATCCTGAATTTTATTTCTTTAGTATATCTTTTTTCCTGGGCGATTAAATTGGCTACATATTTATACTAACTGTATACTTGTTCTACTATGTTATTTACAAATTGAACCCGTTTATGTATATGTTGTATTTCACATATATCTATTCTAACCTTTGTTTTTTGACAGTTTATATTCAAGTCGAATTCTCCGAAGCTTCTTCTTAGCTACCAAGACGTATCTTTTATTATTTAATTATTTATGGAAAGCACGTACTGTAGCCCAATGGTTACAATAACTATATAACAGAAATAATTCAACAAAACAATGTACCATTATAATATTCCATGATAATACTGTGTGTTTCGTCGTATTCTCCGTTGCAATATAACGTAATATTTAATTCTATAAGTTTCAATGTATGTCTTTATAATAAAATAGTGTTATGTAAATGTTTTAAAAAATAATAATTTGAAACATTAAAAAAAAAAAAAAATAAATTTAATTAAAATTGTATAATATATTATTCTATGCAAATCGCAAACATAAATTATTTAGTTATTTGTTTAATTCAAATATAATTAGGAAAAATAATTTAGGAAAAGTGAATTGATATTTTTCATACTTTTCGGTCGATAATATTGAATATTAAAAGTATAATTTCGTATGTTACATCATATACGACGAAAAGATTAGTTAAATATATTCTATAGCTTTTAGAAAATATGTTGTATTTTAAAAACATTCTAAAATGTTTTAAAAATACTTCAATTACAAATTTTTAGATTCTGAACGTAGTGAAGAATCCATTGGTTTTATCATAATGTGTTTGTGAGTAACGTTTCTGCTAGAAACCTTGCCCACCATTTTTTTTTTGGATGCAGAGAAAGATTATATAAGAATTTAAAAATAATTGGGATGACCTAGAAAAAACCATTTTGGGAAAACGAGCAAATCTTTACGGCGTGGCGTTAATTATTCTCACTTTTAACTTTTCTCCTAAAACAGTGGTTCATTCATGAGTAGTGTTAGCATTTATATCATTCATTTTTACATATGATTTTCGTATCGCTAAAAAGTGGGAAAATGCAACAAAAAACGTTCAATTAAAACGTTCCATTGTACTAGGTATATGTATATAAGATATATATATATATATATATACACAGTACCGGACATTTGCGTGGTAAGTTGAAAAAGTACGGCATTGATTGATGATAATAAACTAGCCACTACGGGAAAAGCTAAAAGAATCGGTTTCCACTATAATGATATGCATGCGTTGGTTATTTGGAATTGAATAGTCCCCATATACGACACACAGAGGTGACAAGATTGATTTGGCCGGTTAAGACTAAAGACAGTATATAAACCCGAATAATCAATCAACTACTAGAATAGTGAACCATTATAATATATACTACCTAAACATTTGGGTAAATCTATTGGCGTATTAATGAATTGTTAAACGCGCTAAAATGAATTTTTATATCTAAATGACCCGTTTTATAATGGAATTATATTTTTATTTAGTGTACATTCTTAAAATCAAAATTAAACCGTATACGATGGTATTATAGAAAAAGGCGATGGATAATATTTTCTGTTATGAAACGATTAAAAAAAAAAAATAGGTAATATTAAAGACGAATGTTCCACTGTTGTAAGAGGGAAGTTTGGATGGTAGTTCACCTTAGTTAGGATACATAAAGTTGTCTGTAGGCAGTGACAAACCATTGCTAATCAAATACGAATAGAAAAAAAGTTCGATTATACATGTTTTGAAAGACCGCAATATTCAGGATTTTCGTCAAAATTTTATTTAATTCGTGTAAAAAAAAAAAAAAACTATACACGCTCAATTTTGATTTTTTTTACTACTAGATACGGCTTATAATAAACCTTTTGTTAAATTTTCAAGCATTTCCGTTTTGTCTAAAAATTTTATCCAAAGAGGATCTACCAAATAAAAATTACGTAAAAAACACTCAAAATCAAAATGTCTATAAATAGCTTAAAAATGGTTCTTATGTTTTGAAAATTTTATCACGTCTAGAAATCGCAAATATGAGTTTTTTGTAAACATTTCAAGCCTCTATAAATATTTTCATCTGAATTTAAAAAAAAATTAATTAAAATAAAATAAATCTTTTTGTAAATTTTCCCGTTTTTTCTACGTATTTTTGGTTTTGCATAATTATTAAAAATATTACAAAAAAAAATTCGCAAAAGACTATTATTTTTTCTATGCAGGGGCGGGGTGCTAATTAATTTTCGATCTAGAGTTGACAATGCTTCCAGGCTACTAGTAGTCGGGGAGGGGGGAGTACATAAATATGTAAAATCTTATAAAAATAATTAATGATTATAAACAACATAAAAACACATTATATGCATATTAATATTTTAATAATAATTTAGATAACATTTTGGATTTTTGGCCAACAGAATTTATAAAAATTTCATTATCTAACATCTTTAAGATATTAAGTTCAATTACCATCAACATACACAATTCCAAATGTTCATTGGTCATTGTATTCCGTAATCTATTTTTTAAATGTTTCAGTGTTGAAAATTATCTTTCACAACTAACATGTGTAACAATAAAATATTAGAAAAAATTGATTGGCAATGTTGGATATGCATTTCAAAAGGTATACTTCATCAGTACATTAAAATAACATATAATAAAGTTTTTGCTCGTTTTGTACAATTTTGAATTATCATGAGCATAGTCATAATTTTTATTCTCTAAGTCCTTATCAAGATTTGGTAGTTTGTCACATTCATCATCTTCTGATTTATTTAGATATCTCCAAGATAGTAAAAATTAAGTAACTCTTCAGATAATTTATTTTTAACTGGTTTTTATTGTGATATTCTTCAATAAAGGGCTTTATTTTTGAAGTTAATTAATTCAAGAAATCATTGGGCAGCTCACTTTTAAATGAATTCAAATTGGTCGGAGATAATATGTCAACAGTAAATTGTCTCTCTATTTCTAAAATAGGTTGATCGCTGCCTTTATAGTCTGCAATGGCATTCTTCTTTTCCTTATTACACGTTTTTCTTCAAAATTACTTTCAATTTGTTCTATTTAATCATTTTCTAATTTTGAATTTGTAAATATTTTTTAAATTTTATTATTAATTATAAGTATAAACTTATCACAGACTTTTTTTGTATTTTCCATACTTCTTTGAATTTTTTTTATGTAGCGTTAACCATCAAAATGTGTTGTATATGATAATAGCAGCGCTGTAGTTGCTAAGTTGGGGTACCTTAAACGGTTTATAATAATAATTGATAAAATACAACGCTACTAATATATGTCTTATATCGTGGTCATAGATAATTATGGATGGCAACGATAAATAGAAAATATTGAGAAATTATCTAAGATGATTAATAAGCTATTTATTTTCTATGGTTTATTTCATAGAGGTAAAATATATTAGATTCCGATTTTTGATTGATGCAAAGAGTGTAGAAATGGGTCGGTCACGGCTGACCGAATCAAAATGAACGAATCAGTTGACGGACCGAATCATGACCAAATGACATTCTAAAAGTATTCGGTCAAATAGATCTTTAGGTCTTTTGACGATTTTGAATGAAACTTTTATTTATGCATTATGTAACAGATTGATACTGATGACTGACTAAAAACTTTTTGAGATTTACTATCTTAATTTACTCCTTCTAGTCCTAGTACATTTCCATATGGTGACCAGTTGACGTGACATACGTCCGTTCTTGTCTGGAATTACCAACAAACTATTACAATCTACATCAACTAAAATATGGCTAAGTTCATATCTATACTCTTGCTAATAAACAATCTAAAAGAAAATAGGTTTACTTAATGATAAGAGTAATGTTTGATTCACGATCGAAATGATTAAAATAACCGAATCAATTGACCGAATCGCTTGACATATATGATTTTAATGATCCGAATCATTTAAACGACCAAAAATTCTCACCTCTAAAAGAGTGACGAATTTTTGAAGTTTAGCCTCCAGACTGACCACTCTGTCCCTCTATGACTATATAAGATTATTTATTTCTTAACGTGGTGTTGTTGATAGATAAATTGTTATTGAATACAAATTAATATTCAATTATAATAAACATTATCGTTAAAAATGTGGGCGTGCGAGAAAAACGAGAAACTACGGTAATTAGTCCCACACAATAATTATTATGTATCATATTATGATATTTATTATATACTATTTTTATTTTACGCGCGGTCGGTTTAATATTTAATTCCTATAGTAAATCGACAGTTGTTGCGAAAAATCATATTCTACTCTCATTGTATTATTTAAGTATAAGAATAAAATGAAATTTTCGAACGCGAAATTTAAGTATATAGCTCGCACAAAAACTCTTGAAAAAATATATCTAAATCATTAAGTATGAATAAATTCAAAGACAGGGGCGTAATTAAGTGGTGGCTAAATCTTATTATATCTAAATAATTTTGGGAATCAATTTTTTTTCAATTCCCTATTCACTACTATTATAAATAATTTATATCAGAACCTAACGATAGGTACAAGGAAACAAGTTTTACCTACATACATAGGTATGATCGCGCATTATCAGACGTATTTTCACTGCGCAGTTTTATTATGTACCTATTCACACAATTGAAAATATATTAGTTTCACGTAAAAAGAAATCTAAGCTGTCAGTGGTTTTTATCACCTGGATCCTATGATTGTGATAGTTATAGAATACATTTCTGTCATAATACGTAACTGATAATATCGTAGCCAGTGGTGGCACTTGGCATTTGAGTATCACAAAATTGCCATCATACATAATTTATTATGATATAGTATATATTTTAAGCACTAATAAAAGTTTTTAGAAACGATCTATTATTATAAACGCTCATTCACATATTTATCACGATTTTACGTAAAACAAGGATTTTATTTATATGTACATAATATTTTTATAATTTTCAACTCCATTTATATTTTACTTGAGTTCATTTTTAATTTAATATCACGAAACACAAAATCTTACTCCTACCTATAGTTTATGTATGTAGGCGTACGGAATGGCATTCCGAGTGTCGTATAAATATATTATTATTAAACGTTATAAGAATGCACGTATAATAATATGCACACGGAACGTGTTAAATCCGGCTTCTTGCGAACATTATATATACATAGCTGTAAATTTTAGATAGGATTTTATAGTTTTTATACGAGATAAACTGTGTGACTATTATTATATTCGTCCGAGATCAGTTCATTTTTATTGAAATTATTATTTCCCAGCTGTTACCTTGCAGGTACGTAACGTATGAGAAAAATAATGATAGATAATCATGACGATTGTAATGAAAATATTTGATATGAATATACTATTCGCGTAATGCGAATTTGTATTTATAATATATTATTAATGCAATGTTCTTCGCGCTAGTAGCCCGTGTTTTCATATGACATACTATTATTTTCAAATATAGCCGTAGGTACTGCAAGTGTTAAAATATTAACTAAAAAAAAACTGTAGAGGAGATTAAACTACTGATATTTAAAATATTGAGTATAGAGGCTATTTAAAAAAAATTAAATCAAATTAAACCGTATTATGTAAATACACAAATATAAAGTCACGAATATTTATAGAGCAACCATCAAATTTTTTCACACAATCACATTCACGTGAAACAAAAATTAGTACACTTCAGCATTCAAAGTTATTTCAGAATTATTATTCATGATGAGAATTAAGACAACATAATTAGCCGTATTTTTTTTCTTGTGGTCAAAGCAACCCAGAAATCAATACAAATTATGTAAAGGATTGCAAGTGTTTTCCATTTATTAAGAAAAATACGAATAAATTGTTTATAAAAAAAATTATATCCAAAACAAAAAAAAAAATATATAAGACACAATTCTAAAATAAAATAAAGTTGGTACTGGAAAGTATGTATAAGTAGTATAGTATGGTATGGTGTGGAGTATGGTAGTTCTGAAAGTAGGGTACACAGAGTTGTTTAGTATATATCTGTAAGCAACGATAAATAATTGCTATTGAAAAACGATTTTGACTGGAGCTCGATTAAACAATTTGTTAAAAAAAAAATTACACAAAAACACATATTAATTTATAAATTGTTTATTAAAATAGCAACGCCGCCCGAGTTACTTCCTCTATAAGTCGCCGCACTCACATCCATACGCGTAGTCATCACCACGTTTGGTGTTGTACTCGGCCGCCCGAATTGGTCCCTGCACACCATCAATGCGACCACCGCTACAACATTCGCTTTTCGCGAAATGCAGATATTCCAAAATTGTACATACATAAGAAGAAAACCTATGTAATTTGCGCTACGCTCAGAACCAAAGAACTAAATGTACACACCACCCACGTGCTGAATAAAGTTTGTTTAATTTGTATCGTTTGGTTGATTTACGATAAATCATATGTATTTAAACACAGCATAACGATTTTTCGACACAAGGATTTCGTTTAAAACACCAACGCAAAAATAGATAATTATGCAAAATTATATTCTACAATACATGTGTATTTTTTAGCACTTGACGCTGTCTTATGTATTTTCCAATGATTGGGGTAACGGTTAGTTAACAAAATAAATCACTAAATAAGAGAAAAAAAACTCGGCTACGCAGTTAATTAAATATTAAAAGGCATTTAAAATTCGAGTTAAGATCAATGGAATGCAAAATCGTTTACATTTTCTTAGGTACACGAGTATAATATACTATCCAACGAAAATCAATTAAGCAAATAAGCGAGGAGATCTTGAAATTAAATGGGCTGTGTGACCGAATAATAGTAAAACATCATAATAGTTATTATATACACGTCACTACCCTAAAGAGTTCTAGGTAAACTGAAGCAGTGGGTAGTGGTCGTAATAATAATTATATTATCGAAGCAATATTGAATTAATACAGCCGAATAAAATCAAATTTAACCGTCTTTGTTGCTATGTAAGTGACTTACCGCACATATTAAAAATGTACTAAAACTTTTCGAACTCGGTGGACGAAAAAAAAGTAATTTAAAAAAATAATTTTACTACGATTTACAAATGTTTTTATTATTTGTTAAATAATACAAAAGATAAAAAATATATTTGTACAGCGGATATAATTTAGAACGTATTGCCAGTAAGTAGGTACGAGAATGATTTAGTTTATTTGAATTTCAACAAAAATATTTATGAATTGAAACCAAATACAACACAAATTCACCCGAAATTTATACGGTTGTTTTTGATTAAATAAAATATGAAAAACCTCGCTTACAAGATCTCATAAAATATATATTTTTATATTAATTTGTATAATTAATTTTTTGTATAAAATACATTCTCAATAGGTTCCTAAAACTAAGAATATTTGTGCAGGTAGATGTACAAATATTAAACAATTTTGAATACTCGAATATCGATTTTATATTCAAAAGTGAACATTCGACAAATCATTTATTTTTGAATATTCTTGTACTTATTGTTATGTATAATACTTTTGCAATCCATATAAATGGGGCCATTAAAACTTTTTGAGTCTTAATATTACAATATATAAAAAAAGTGGCGTAGTAAGCAAACCATAATAAAATTTACAATAAAGCGAAAACGTTTGCAAATAAATTCAATCTATACACACGAAAAAGGGAAGAGAAACATAATCTTTGACAATTATGAATATTTCTGTTCTTTTTGTTAAAATCAAGTTTTTGAAGGTAATATAGATTATCAATAGATAAATATTCGGGTTTTGAAGAGCTATTATTTTTAAAATTAAAAAATACACAAAAATCCACTATCTACCTAAATTACCTAATATTATTATTTGGTTTCGTTAGAAAATTCATTAGTGTTTATGGTGAGTATTTTTGTGCTATTTTACATGAGAAAGTTTTCGGTACATTTTTTTTTTCACAGAGACCGCTGTCACTAGCAATTCTTATATGAATGTTCTTAAAAACTTGTTTATTTCATTTTAAAACTTTCCAAAAAATTTCATATTCCAACAAGATGTATCTACCCTTCACTGATATTCACCTGTCCGCCGATACCTCAGTATCAAAATTTATCTTAGCGGTGATTGGCCGTTTAAGTTCTGAGTATTTCTCATTGTACTTTTGATCACCTGACCTCTAATTATTTATTCAATTTTTGTTAACGGTGTGGTGTACAAATCACAGTTATTAACAAGAGGTATCAATGAAAACGGACGTATTTTTATACAGGCACTATAGGTACGTGCCTACAAAGGCACGTTCAAAGGTGCGACGAATTTTAAAAGGAATTTTTTAGATTCTGAGCGGTTCTGACAACTTTTTACCAGCAATTTCAATCAGATTTTAAATGACAGCATTTTTTTTGAAAGGAAATCTAACTGGAGTGAAACTTAAAGGAGATCGTTTTTTGATTTTAAATTTTAATAAATGGGAAAAATCGGGAAAAACGGAGGAAAACCGAGAAAATAGGTAAGTATAATAATAAAAAAAATATAACTTAAGAAAATGTATAATGCATTTACAATTATTTTGTCATTATGTGACATACATTATATTGTTGAAAAAGCAACTCTATTGACCGAAAAGTATGTCCGTCTTTTTTTGAATTTTGGTGTTGATGAATTAAAAACGGTTAAATGGTGTTTATCAGAAACGAATATACAAATAAAAAAGTGATAAACAGTGTAGTTATTTTAATCAAATCACAAATTAACTTACTTATTTTTATATGCAGCTCTTTTTAAATACCTTTATCATCAGATTGCTCTTAATAGTAATTATAATATAACTGTTATAAGTACGAAGAAAACAAATAGATATATCGTTCTTAAATATTCACATATTGTTTTATGAACACCTTGTATATTATGAGTGGGTAGATGGGTGAATTATTTTATTTCTGAATTTGGTTGGTTAAAATTATTATTTATATTGTATATTATTATAATACATGTTATCGAGATTTTACTGCAAACGCGTTTTTTTTTTTTTTAAGGTTTGTTATAAGATCGGTTTAACTATATACTACTATAATTATTCTTGCGATGGTAAATACTATAAGTTTGGATATTGTTATTTTTATGATCTATATTATTATTATGATTATAAACTGACAACCATATTATTACTGGATATTATATTCACAAACTATTATTACAATGCACTCGGTTAAATTAACTTTCCTCTTGTCTAAGAACAATTCTATGACTATACACATATAATAATATTACTTTATTGTTCTGCGTGATACCTCGTGACGTTCACGTGCTTTATTGTTGAAATTGTTAGTCGACAGTCGGAAGACGTTATGTACCACATGTTTTTTCAATAATAACATCAAACGGAAATTAAAAAAAAGGTCACACTACCGTGATATTTAAGCGGTTGCGTATAGACGAATTGAATATGACTTTTGAAATTTATTCAATTTCAAATTCAGGTAAATTAAAAAAATTATAAAGGTATATTCACGTAAAACAGTAAGACTTTCGTCCTTCAAAGTTATTTGTATAGATGATTTTTATCACCATGATAATTAAAGATAAGATAAAATGATAATTTTGTCACGAGATTATTATGTACAAAAAGTCCTGTGCTGACATTATCTTCTAATAATAATCCGTTAGTATTTAACACAAAATTATCTTTAATAGTGTTTATTTTTTAGCTCGACAAATTGGAGTTTACCCTCTTTCCCTTCCCCCCTCTTAGAACTTGCGATGTTGTGTTTTCATTTAGCAGACCAATTTATCTTATACGAATATTACCATATAACAAAACATACACTCTATTCGTATATTTGATAATTATAAATATTAAATTAATATCGAATGACTCCAGCGTTTAATTAATTTTTAATTTTATGATTAAACGTATAACTATTTAGCATTTTTTTTTGTTTACGTTTTGATCTAATAATTATATTAATATTATGATATACTATAATTTGTATAGGAAGAATAGATTATTACAAATAGGGTACAAAATAATCTGGAAAATTTTAACATAGATACTAAGAAATGCAAAATAAATTGTTCTATTTCTTTATACACGAAACAAATATGTAACAAAAGACTTGTCAAGTGTTATAGTATAATAGTAAGTGTATTAAATTCCCAGTCCTAATTAAAAACTATAGGTTTAGAAACGTTTTAAATGAAACGGGTATTATCAGTTTGTGAATAAAATATTATTATTATTTTTATACCGAAATCAATTCAACGGGGCATTCGTGATTTAAATTATTCGGTAATGATAAAAATACGTGTAAGTTTTTATTTGTATGGAATATATTTATAGTTATATACGTGTATTTACAATTTTTAACCCACTTTACTCTTTTGCACGACATCACACTTAGCGTTGAGTACTTTTGAATAATAATTATTATGTACTTGATATATATTTTAATATTAATAACGCGTCTAACTGCAGATGCAAATTCATTATATTATTATATTATGTTTAAAATATGAAATAAATATTTGGAATCATCTAAATGAGAAAAAAAAAATCAAATCTAGGAAATAGAAACCATAAACGATTTAAACTAACAAGAGTAAGATTTTTGAAATTGGAAACTTGAAAAAAAAAAAAAATTAAAAACCACAAAGATAATATGATGGACAATACATCATCATTGTAATATATTGTATTTGTTAATTATTATACACTTGCGATCTAGTTTTGAAAGTACAAAGTTATTTGATACCTTGATACCTTTGATACTTAAGATAGTATCGAATATCAGGATAATTTTTGGTATCGATTTCGATGTTTTCTTATAACATTAAAATTATAACGGATTATTATGCATCGTGGTTAATGAAATTAGATTTAATCAATTAGTGGTTCTTATTTTATTTTCATACAAATTTAATGAAAATTGAGTATCAAATTCTAAATGTTCGATATTGCCCGTCTCTATAATAGGTATGAAGGAAAAATAAAATCTAACATTTTTGGTTTGAATGAATGGTGTATGTTATGTCATCCCAATAGTATGTAATTTAATTTTCTAATTTAATTAATGGAAAACTTGTATGTACTTACCTACGTGGCACATACAATTTACAATTTATAAATTATATTCAATAGTTAAATCGTCCATTTAATGTTATATTTTCGAGTCAGGAGTGGATTGGCTTATCGAGGAATCGGTAAATTTCTAAAAGGGTTGTTCTTCGCGTGGGCCAATATATAACTATGTAATTTGTAAAATAAATATAATGTATATATGGTATAGTATAATATGATACGGTAACATTTTGAAAGTTGTTAATAACTTCGAGTTTAGTGTTTTACGATAATATTACGCGTAACATATTTGAACAGTTGAAAACAAAATGTAAACTTTTTATACAGTATTTATGTTTTTGTCTATAGATTCAGGTATTTAATATTTTAATCGTCAATTATTTCATCTAAAATGCCCCTATTGATGTTATACATATTCGAATTAATATAGTTGGTGTTAAATACACAAATTATCTACTTATCTACTTTAAAATCATCTACTACGGATTTTATTTGTTTTTATGGTCAAATCTTTTAGGGGAAGATAATAGAGAGGATTAATTCGTATAAAATAATGTTAATTTGTGTTATGGTTACAAATGAGGCAGGGACTATTTAAAATCCCCAGTTTAAAATTGGTACTCTCAGACTTTGTATAACATAATTGTATTTAAAGTTCACGTCTTTTGACAACCATACAAAACAGATATGTTAAATTTTTTAATTTTGAATACGGATACAAATTTAGTTAATGATTTTGTTGTTAAATGGACAGGAGTTGTAGCCCCTCACGTTTTACTAAAATATGAGATTTTCTGCATCCCGAACATTTTATAATATTTGTACCTTTGATATGTCTGTGGGCCGGTTTGATTCCTATTTTCCGGGTTGAAAATATCGCCAATCACCCCTGCTTTTGACAGTTCAATTTCGATTAAAAATAATACCTGGCTGTTTTTATACAAGGAATAAAATAATGCACTACGTATTTATAGGTACAATTTGAGTATAAACGTACTTCTTATTATATATTTGTAATTTTGCAATATCCTTTTCGTATATCATTGTTTATATTTTTGTTTTTTCAAAATATATTTTGTTCACAATATTCTCTAATAATGATTGATGATTTTAATTTAATTTATATAATGATCTTGTATTATTGCAAAAAAAAAAAACCAATACACGTATTGGACTTGATTTCATTCATTCTGCATTGTTTTTTACAAAGCTTGTCGTGCGGTAATCGTTTTATTATAAATTCGTTTCATGTATTTTTGAATGAGAATAAGAAATTCTTTTCTTAATTTTCCATACATTTTCGTTTTTGAACAGCATTTTTGGTCAATTTTAGTGGTGTCTTTTTCAATTTATTATGCAATAAAACCCAAGAATAAATTAAATTATAGACTTATTAGTATGTTCATCAAGACCATAATAAGCATTTCTGGATTGATTTCATCACAATATCATTATTATATTTAGGTTTTTTTTTGGGCCCATTTATTTTAAAAAACAACACATACCCATAAAACAATATAATATATAATCTCATTTTGACGAATGTCTTAGAAAAATCGTAACAATATCATCACTTATTTATACGATCACATCAGCGCAAAATTGCAGACATGTTTACTCTATCCAATACAATAGAATTTTCTTTATAAAACTTCACAATACAACAAGCTATAAAGTAGTAGAATTGGGTTAAAATGAAAAAGGTCCACAAGTAATTCGATTTAATAAAATTACTAGACAAAAGTCACAAAGCGTCTATTTCTTTTATTTAGCGTTCCTTTGGAATCGGATAGTAATCAAGAAATTTTGAAAAAATAACTTTTTTATTCATGTAAAAATCCAGATCTTTTCCGCAACTTCCTCACTAAGGACTATTGCGCAAGTTATGATTTGGTAATTCGGAAAATGAGGCAATTAAAAAAAAAAAAAAAAAAAAAGCTAGAAGAAAGATAATGTTTAAAAATGGAATTGATCTACCTACCATATTGACATACCTATGTGCAATAATTTTCAAAATATCGCGATGGCTTGGCTTTTTCCATAAACAAAATTTTCTGTCAACGGTTTAGATTAGAATTTTAATATAATACATTTTTGTATGGCGTGTAATTAAAATATATTATGTATTTTTATTTTCAAAATGAAATTAATTTTTGACTAATCGAAAAAATAAACTAATAAGAAACGTGGTGCAAATAATTTTGATTAGTGATAACAAGCTCCAGATAATCATAACAGTGTGTTATACATTAATTTATTACAAATACAATATCATTGTAGGTACTAAGTTTAGTAAAGCAGATATTATAGTGTTACTATGTTGTTTTTTCTTAGGTTTGTAGAAAAAAATGAACCAATTTTTCATGTTATAACTTTCAAGTATAGATTTTTTGATTGATAGTAAACAAAATAAATTATTTTCAAAAAATCCAATCGCTTTTTCGTTACAAATGGTTTTCAAACTATTTTTTGGTTAAGTCTTAAAAAAAATCTATAGTGACAAAATGCTAGTAAAATACTAAATGTTTGCTGGGTACTATTTATGTTGATATAATTTTTTTTTAAATAAATACACATTATTAGTATATACAGGCTCGGCGGAAGGCATAGGCAACACAGGCCTATGCCTGGGGCGGCATTATGTAAGAGGCGTCATTTCCTTAGGCGGGGCCGTATTTAGGATAATATGTTGTTACTTAGGCGTTAAGCAGTAGGCTATTGCAAAAACCGATAACCGTTTTTGAAACACTGATGGACAAAAAATAAATTATTTAATTATTATATTTTTATTATTCAAAAATAATAACTGATAAGTATCCGGCAATTAACTAAAGTTAGTTTTTGTCGGGACGGTTTATGTACAAGTACATATGTTTAACACACCAAAATTAAACTTAAGACAACGTATATTAACGGATATTTCTCCGAANCGTCGATAAACGATAACAATAATGTACTATATTTATTATTTATTATATAAATTGTTTATTTTTAGCGCGGCGACATGGGCTTTGCGCTGATAACACTAGCAGAGCTCGCGTGTTAATATCAATAGTATTATATCATTTGTTTTTCATCCGTTGCTTTGCAGTGACCTGCAATATTTTTAGAGTTAATTACTGACAACGGTGGCTGAAAATTGCAGGTATCGTACCCATGTTATAGAATATCATATTGTATGATTTGTATGCATATTTTTGTAAAATAACTTTGTACCTATATTATTAGTATATTAATGAATTGTGTAATAAATAATTTTGATAATAATTATTGTTATAATTGGTTTATAATATAAGCGTGAATATTATTAAAGTAATTACATTTGATTACGAATTACAAAATTGATAGCTTACAAAGATCAAGACGTAAATCGTTTTGATTATGAATCTCAGGACAACCCTATAAATGATCCAGAAATGCATTTTAAAGTTAATTTTTTTAATCAAGTTTTGGATACAGGTATTTAGTCTATAATTGAAAGATTTGATAAGCTATCTGAACATAACAGTTTATTTTCGTTCTTATATAACATATCAATAATTGAAGATGGAAATGAATTGTTAAAACACTGCAAGGATCTACAACTTTCTCTCACTTCTAATGATGGCCTAAACACAGATATTAATGTTATAGAATTACATCAAGAACTTATTTCATTTAAAAGATATTCAAGGAATGAAAAAAGTGATCCACGCAAGGTTTTGGAGTACATATGTAAAAGAAAAGTGGTGGGGTTTTTTCCTAACCTAGTCACAGCACTTAAGATTTTACTGGAATTACCTATAACTGCAGCCAGTGCCGAAAGATCATTTTTAAAAATGAAGATTATGAAAAACTACTTGCGGTCCCAAATATGTCAATTGCGTTTAGTTGGTCTGGCAACTTTTTCAATTGAAAAAAATGTACCAAACAAATTGAACATGGAAGAAATAGTAGCAGAGTTTGCAGCATTAAAAGCCAGAAAAATAAAAATTATATAAAATTATAAAAAAAGTTAAAATGTTGGATTTATTATTATATCGATTTTAAAATTTTTGTAAAGAGAATTTATTATTTTAAAGTACTCAAATTTTAACGAAAATGTGGACTATATAAATGTACTGTGGCTTAAACCCGAATCACACGTGAATATGTTTGAAGATATGGTTAAGGAGACAAGGGGTAAATAGAGAGATCAAAAACGAAAGGGCGGCAAATTTTGATTTCGCCTTTGTATAAATTTTGTCTAGAGCCAGCCCTGAGTATATATTTCGGAGGTTATTATTTTACTTTTAAGAAAATCGTAAATCTGTAAAATGTTTATGATTTTTTATCACGCTATCGATTATCATGATTCTGTATTGAATATCAGAATTCAATTATTAAAATCGTTACGATTAAATTTAAAGAAATATAAAGCTGCTATCGTTAAAATCTAATGTGAGAGTACGCCTATTACATGCGAAATGGGTCATTATTGTAAACGCCTTGATTATAGTGTGCATTATCTGGTTTTTATGATTACCGATGCGGTTAATCCGAAGCCGATCGTACTCGACCGGTGTATTCGACCAATTTCACGTTTAACAAATATTGTTAATGGCTGTGTTTCCCATACAACTATATTACTCTAACACTTTATCAATTGAATATCGGCGCCAATGTCGACTCACAATATGTTGGTCACTGGATAAAGTTTCCAGACATTTCATTAAATAAATTTCCAATGATATTCATTTCCATACGCTAAATCATTATTATACTGCCAGCCAGTAGTCAGCCATTTGCCAATTGCCGTGGAGCTATTGAATAAACATTGACCCTCCTTTGAGTTTGTGCTACACGTTCACCGATAGTAATCGATAAGAAACGGCCAGTGATCTATATTGGCTAAATGATATGTGAGATTGGCTAATATGTTATAGTTTTAAAATCTCAACTATTGTTCTTTTCAAAAAAAATAAAACAAAAAATCATTAATATACCGTACATTTCCTATTTTAAGGATACTACACAATAAGGATACTCAAAAAAATACCTATAAAAATTCATTAAATAGAAAAAGAAAAGATGATAAACTTGAACATAGGCGTCTGATTTCTGGTAGAAAAATCCTATACAGAAAGATACACTCATTAAATTATACACTCATAGTGAAACGAATATATTTCTCGTCGTTCTCAGAATTTAAAGCTAGGTTTACACTATGCAAATCTGAGGAGCAAGGTTCCATGGCAAAACAGCTTTTTTATCAAACTGTTTATACTATGTGAGAGTAAGTCAAACATGGGTGAGCCATTAGTGGCTACAAGGGATATTTTAGAGACGAATCGCCTTTTATGCACGTCCAGAGACCGACATTAGTCCACGAAGCTACTTCGCGCTGAGCTGTGATTCACCCGAAGGAAGTTTACACTTGTCGAATCATGTCGAATCTCGTTTTATGCAACGTATCTCGCGCATCAGATGTTAACCAAGTACGTTGTATTAACCCGGCTTAAAAGAAATCAAGGTTATTATGAATATAAGGTTATCGATATATATATCAGAGATACAGTTTCTTCTGAAAATATATTGATATGCGAACTAAATAAAAGATTAAAAACCTAGCTCAACTAAAAGATCAATATTATAAAAACTAAGTTTGTAGTATTTTATTTCTTAAATGTTATTTAATTTGATATTAGTTTGAATGTTAAAAATATGCCAGCCATTTAAGTAAGTACTTTTTTTCATATTTCATTTTAATGTATCGAGCAAAATCATATAGTCCGCGAATCGTATCCTAGATACTAGGATTTCTCTTATTACTACTCCTGCTATCCTACTCTCTTCTAGTTATAGTTGTATTTCTTTTATAACTTGCCTAACAAAGATATTGAATAAAGAAGGTATCAGTAGGTAGTCTTGTCCCATTATTTTGAAACTGCGTTTCCATCAGTAACCACAACCTAACCTAACCTGTACAAATTATATAAAATCAATTCTAATTATTAATGTCCTTTTTATTCCGTCGGAAAACGATCCACTAGATTTTAATTTTTAAAAAAATGATCCATAAGTAACTTTTAGTTGGTTATCCCTATACTTATATATTCAATGTAAAACAAATTAAAATTGATTATTGGAATTCAGAAAAGTCTATAAAGAGATAATAAAAAAATCTAATTTCGGTGATACACTCTGAAAAATATGATAAATATATAAATGAATAAATGCTATTTACGAATAACACTGAAAAATATAATATGTATTCCGCTGTGTCTTGATGTATAAATTAAAATAACCATAAAACTAAAAATGACCCCACCGGGTGCAACTCGAGTAAAAGTATTCACCAAGTCACGTCGCGCGATACATTTATAGTCCGCCTAAGGGAATGCAACCTGCACACATTTCCCGGAATAAAATGTAGGTACCTGCATATAAGACATATTTTTATATTGTTTTAATTAATGGTAAACCATATTTTTATTTTTTTTTTAAATTTATAATAATTGTATAATGTAAACTACTTCAGAGTTAAAACTGTACTATTCCGTATGTCTGTCTTAGAGTCCCATGTCACGAGATCACGGGTTTTAAAAGAAATTGTTTTCACTATTTTCTTTTTTATCTAAATTGATCTAGTTATCGCTCGCTCAGACGATTTTAATCGAAAACTACCCCTGATTTGTTTTGCCCATTTAAGTGTAACTTATTTTCTGAAATAAATTTTATCTTCATGGTTTAGAGGAGTTATTTTTGTGAATTTTCAATAGGTTTTCATAAAAACTGGGAAATACCGGGAAAAAATGTTGGAAAAATGGAAAATGTACGAAATGTAGGTATTAGTAAAAAAAATATGGTCTTTTTTTGCTGTGTACAACTTTTCTACCAACATTATTACTCTGATTTACAATGATAGCACTTTTTCTGAAAGTAAATCTGACTGAGACGGTACTTTAAAGGGGTCATTTTTCGATTTTTCCAAGAGTTTTCTTAAAAACTATATAATTCGGGAAAATAAGGAAAAACGCAAAAAAAAAAAAAAAAACGAGAAAATCGATGCAATATTAAACAATTATTATTATAGAAATTATATAATGCCTATTTATTTATTTTACTATAATATGACATATATATTGTTGACAAAGCATCATTATCAACTGAACAGCACTAAGAATCGTTTTTTTCGTTAGTATTGGTTTATCGTTGCTTACAGATATACATTAAATTACCCATAACAGTGGCTACATCAGTCTCCATTATCCTAGAATGCCTTTTTTTTTTTTGGTAAAATTTTTTTAAACAATTAAAAAAAAAAAAAATAGAATTGAGTGAATGTTATCTATGTAAGAGCAGATTGTAGTGACGTAGTAGGTATAATTACTAGTTTCATTACAAAAAATATCAGTGTTGCCACATTATGCCATAAAATTATTACACGACTAATTACACCCATGGATCACACACTAGCGCCTCCCATAGTCACTGCGGTGATCGTATGGGAGCGTCCAGGGTGACGGCCGCGTATTACATAAAACGCGAGACGCGTAAATTTTTTTCATCGAATCTTCACTTCTCTGGGCGTACTCAGTAGAAGCACACTATATTTTTGTTCACCTAAAGTCCTTACCACCTATTTACTTCTAGACCGGTATAGCAGTTGCAGATACTATTGGCGGGCTGCTGTATTTGATTAATCCACATCTTTTTAAACCTGGCAGTTGTACTTATTGTTACCTTGTTTTCTATTATACATTTAAATGTGTCCATTATTATTTTCTTTCTCCAATAACACATCATAAACATACACACAATATGTTACCCCTGACTGACTAGAGCATAGACCTGACACACTGTGTCGGAAGTCGTGACTCAGGATAAACAATTGCCAGTATGTTTCACAATATAAATACACACAGTATATTACGCTTGACTATCTAGAGTATAGACCTGCATACTGGGTCGGTAGTCGTTACTCAAGATAAACGGCTGTCTGTACATTTTGTATTGTAGTAAGCATTTTTAAGCATAATGGCTATACAATAATATGCCGGCTGGCGATTCGTTACACTAAACGGATGATTCTCCCGCAAGTCGTCATTTATTAGCGATCCGACGTCTGAATATAGCCACATAAACATTTATTGATATAGTAGACCTGGTGACAAAACAATTAAAAAAATCTACTTAAGACTCAAATACGGCTTTATATTAGTATGTATATGTCGTGACGATGACCATATAATAAGCACACACATACACTTAGAACGATATATACATATATTCATCGACGGACAAACCGTTGTGTATTCGTATTATACATATTACGCAGTAAGAGTATTATTTTATAGCAGCATATGTTATACTTATACACACTACCCATCCATAGGCCATAAAACTTCCTTTTTTTCACTATACAATTTAGGCAATACAATACACACTCACTCACTCTTACTTTCATTTCTATTACTACCGCTTTTACTTTCTATTCTACTACACGAAAGTATAGATAAATTTGAAATCGAAATTGATTCCCATAGTTAATGCAATTTTCTTTTAAGTTCAAGGATAGAGATGATACTTTGCAATACAAGATAGAGAATTTTATGCGTAAATACTCTCTCTATAGAGAAATCTAATAATCTGTCAATACGTACTACAAAACGAAATTCCCTCGCGAAGGAAGTTGACGATAGATTACTTTTTTTAGATCTTGGATAATATTATCAGAAAAGAATAAAAACAAACGGACCAATCTTTATATAATGTATACGAAGGAAACCTAATTTGACAAAAAAAATATAAAAAAAAAAAAAAATATTTCAATCTATTTGTCGGTATAAGATACAATATAAAATAACCGAAAATAAACCATAAACTGTTTATGTTTGTAATATTACAGTATAAAAAGCATATGCGTGTACATCCTCCCCAATTTGGAGGAGGACACATGTTGGTTCATTTTGTGGAAGGGTTGCATATATACCAGGGAATTTTTTTAAGCCTTGAAATTTGAGAGATAAACATTTGCCTTGTGCATTTTCTGAAAATATACAAAATAAAGGCATTTTAGGAATGCTATTACTTAACGAAACATTATTATGGATTTCAGAAATGATATATCTATAAATTAGTAATATAATATTCATAAAATGATAAAAGAACAATCACAATATGTATATAGGCGTATGTAAGTATATAGTATCAATAATAATAGCATTGTGAAAATTATTATTTCATTTTGATAATACTTCTTTTCAAATTTAATTATGTACATTATTATAATTACCATGCCATAAAGTCTCTTGCCTGAATTCACCGGAGCGGAAAATATAAACCCTGTCCCACTTTAGACATACCGATAGTGTAAGGTAGATATGAAAAGGAAAAAAGAATCTAGTGTCACTAGTTGTAAAAACCTAAATTACAATACGTTTTGATAACAAATTAATGGATTTAATAATTTGAGAAAAAAAAAACTAAAAATTCCGTTAGAGAAATAAGCGTCTGAGTGGTTTAATTTCCATTATATTATAATATTGTAGCTATGTTAATTATTATAATGGAATAAAAATAATATTAAAATTAAGATGCTTCAAATATTTGTATCTTATTAAAGATGAATAACGTGTTATGTTAGAAAGTAGTACGAAATAATGTAATATTATAAATTTTAATCAGGAATTTATAAAACGCATAGTTTTAAACTATTTCGTGTCAAAATTATGATACTTATTTTTGCTATATTATTTCTTAGTATTTTTAGAATTGATAATACTTTTATTATAGATCATTTTAAAAATATTGTATCCGTATTTATTAAATATTTGGAACCTAAATAATATTTTAGTTATAATTTTTAAAGTATAGTCATATGTAATATATATGACGCAATAGAATATAATATACTTCGGGTAGTAAGAATAAAAAGTCACATACCTTAAAACACAATAATATAACAACTTAATAATATAATGATTAGAAATCCAAATATATAATATAGATTCCCGGCATTCTACAATGTGGAAATTAATTAAAAAATTGAAAATGGAATATGCTGTGGACCAAACGAAATTAGCGTTGAATTATATAGAAAGAATATTGATTAACGTTACGTAAGACACTCATTATCTCGTAAAGTATTAACTTTTTTCGTAATTTTTGGTTTGGGGCATTCAATTAGTAAGTAGCTTTAAAATGATACTCAAAGTGGAATATATCGTTTAAGTGATTGGTGGAAATTAAATATTTAAACACTAAAATTGATTTAAACTAATATTCCATCTATAATTGTGGAATTTTAATTATAGGTTACAATTTGAAAAAAAAAAAAGTAGATTTAGTTTGATAATTGTAGATTTTATTTCCTAAAATAATAAAGATAACAAAAAAAAAAAAAAAAAACAACAATACACAGTATATATATATATAAAAAAAAAATATTTATTTCTTAAATTTGCAAAAATCAATTTCCGAAAAAAAGGTAATACTTTCTGAGCAATGAATGTTTTGCTTTATATTGACCACTCTGTATAAGAGAAAATGGCGAGATAATAAAACTTGACAATCATTTAAAAAATGTTTGTGTAAATAAATAGCAAACAAACAGGTATTGCAGAATTTTTAATGACAATAAGTCATAACATTCGAAAAATATTTTGAATGCACCTAGTTATTTTTAAATTATATTTTTTTTTCTATTTATTTTAAAATTATTATTTTATAATTTGATGAACTAATGTTTAATGGTACTCTTTTCCTTATATTTGTTTTTGAAATAAAAAACGACCAAACAAGCGTTGTGCATTTTTAATAACAGTAATAAGCCAAAACATCCGAAATTATAATTTTTAAACTACATATTTATTTTTTCCACTTAACATAATATATATATATATATATTCATAATATAATATTATGTATTTTTTTGTTATATTTATTAGTAATTATTTTTTTCATCTAATTTATTATTATTTTTTTAAATAGGTACCTTTCAATTTTTTAACGGGGCTTTATTTCTTCAATTCATATTCCCTTAGACATATGACCGATACACTTTACGAAACTACGGACAAGTATAATAATATATGCCTCCTAGTATAGTATCTTGTTCAATTGATGTAAGTAAATAGATTTCTTAATCAATCAATGTAAAATTATCTATAATCGGTCTAGTAATATTCGGGGTTCGTTACTAATGATATTTGGAACGACACTATCTTATCTCTAAAATATCATGATCACTTAACGCATAATTATTATATATTACAATATCGTTATAGTATTACCAACTCCGTAGACCGTGACTTCTGTGTTAGACACATGACTTGGCTCATTCTCACGTCGCCCAGAACGGTATTATACGGAAGTTAAAATAATTCAAACTTATACGATAGGGGATTTCAACTCTGGCGAAATGTAATATTTGTTAGCGATATCTAGCAAGCTGGTACTTTGTAAACAAAATTATTTATTATACACAGTCGTCTCGATACAATAGTTGATTAAAAACTACTATCTGTCGAAGTTTCTACGATGATTATTCGTAAATCGTTATGCTACAGATTTTAGGGGAAACATAATAATATTTAGAAGCATTATTTTTTTATCGAAATCTGAATTTATTAACGCTAAGTTCATTAGTGGAAATTAGTGATTTCAAAATATACTAAACCAGTTAGGAAAGTGCATTCCGCGAATGAGAAAAGTTTCCGATTTCTAAACGTATTTTAAAAAATAAACTATGGCGTCATACACACATTTGAAAGAATTTGGTAACCTAGAATGTATATTATTCTTTTGTGAGCTTATATTTAATATTTATATTTGAATTAATAACAGGCAATAATGTTACGAATAATATATTCTATATTCTTGTTAAGTAAATATCTAAATCAACAATCATAACTATCTACCACTATGTTACTCTATACAATGGTTATCAACTATGTAGTTATCTAACTGTGTTCTATACGGACAAATGGACGAATGGTCACAAGGGGAATGAAAGGCGTCATAAAATTATTTTTAGAGACCTAAGATTAAAAAAAAGAAAAAAAGTACTACATTGATTTAAAATTTCAAAAAATAATTGATATCTTTAGAATTTTAAACAAAATTGTATGTATACATATTTTAAACCAGTTAAATAAATAAACATTGCACGAAAATCATAAGAAAAAACCACCATTAAAATAAAAAAATAAAGTTAAAAATAAACAAATTTAATAATATATAGTACATATACATAACTAAAAATGCTCGAAAATGCAAAAAAACAAATTTTTATATTTTTAATCTATGAATCGTGAAACGAGTTACTAGCTTAGACAGCATTGTGTTTGTGAAATTTAAAGGTTTAAAAAAATGCAAATGTTATCAACAGATGATAGAGTAAAACAAATAAAAAATAGCTGATAATGCTGATGGGTGAGAATATAGAATATACAGAGTGAACTTACTGTATTTATTATGCATAATAAACACTAACGAAAAACGATTCTGAGCCAAATTCATTTAATCATGGTTTTGAAATGCCACGATTTTCACTAAAATGTTAATTTTAAACAAGAACAGATGGTATTTTCAGTGTACTGGTAATTACCCATTTCAGTCACTTCACGATATACCGTATATTACCGGTTAACCGTATTTTTGGTTACAATAACTGTACAACTGTTTTCATTATAATATATATTGTGTTATCATTATAGGTATACATCCGTACATTAACTTCACCATTTTTAGTTATACCTACGTGGGTTTGCATTATTATTTAGGTTTTTTCTTACCTACATTTATATTTCGAACTGTTCAATAAACTATCGTACCTTCTATAAAACACGTTTATAGTTATTACTTTAATAATAAAGATATTGCAGCTGGTAGAAGTCACATAAAAGGTTTTTGGCCGTGGTCTAAAGTTAAATTTATTTCCCATTAATATTTTAGTTTATCGTATTATTTTTTAATTTATTTGATATCCTAGACTAAAGGTAATACAATTAAATAACAACAATATGTATATATATATATATATATATATATATATATTTATACATTTTTTTAATTTTAATCATAACGGGCACAGTCAATTTGACCAAAAAACAATAACCGCTCTCCGTAATAAACATGTTCATGTTATATTGTTTAATAATATAGCTAATAAATTGATTCAAAATATATATCCAGGTAATAACACGATGTAGATATTTGAAAAAAAATCTTATGTGTAATACTGTGACGTTATTTTATGAAATTCTGTATTAATGTTGATTACTTATTATTTATTTATTTTGTTAGTTGAAATTCTATTTTTAACATTTGCCATCGTCGATTGTTAAATTTAACTAATTTGCTAATTTTTTGAAACTAATATTTTTTAACGTTTTTATTTTTAGACCAGAGACAGGGAAGTTTTGTTTATTGAAAACACCTCTTTGAAACGGTAAAAATGATCCAAAAATTTCATCGAGGATAAGTTTAGACGGATAAAAGAATACGAAATGCGCTTGAAAGAGGTAATTTTTTTAAGTTATAAAAAGACGCTTTTATTTGTTTTTAGTTTTAAGCAAATATAACTAAAACTCACCAATTAACAGATTGTACAAGTTTTATTTCTAAAATTATAACTGCAATTACCTATTTATTAAATCGCGTAGTTTAAAAAAATAAAAATAAATATTATCTCAAATTTCTTGTACGATTTTTACTTTTTGTATTGGTACAGTGTGAAATTCAAAAATCAATGGATTACGATTTAGTATAGATGGTAAAACGCTGTCGTTGAAATGTGTTTACACGATTGTATTGACTTTTAGGACAGATTTTATATTATGTAAATCTGTAAAGTGTTATTGAACGCAATTTAAAATCCGGGATTCTTGTTAACACACGTGTGTATGGGTTTTTTTCTTTTATCATGGATATTATTTTAAGGACGGACTTTTTCGGGGCATCTCAAAATTTAAATTCAATTATATTATTATACATATAATAATTAAATACCTACTATGGATTATCTTATAAACTTCATTTAAGGTCATATAGAAAAGATACAAAATGGAAGTGAATCGCTTATTATTTCAATTTAATAATAGACGTAGCGTTTCGGTTACGTTTTGAGGAATAAGGTCAGACTTGTTTATGAAAAGCTTTAGCGATAGAGAAGTATGAATGGTTTACTTAACTCGGGGATTTAGGAAAGGGATTAGAATGCTTTTTGGTCGGATGCGATACGTATTGACGTTTGTTTTAACCATATTACCTTATTACCTCGGATGCGGGTTATTTTAACGTGAAATAAGACGACATATTTTCGTAATTTTCAGTGGAAAATGTCTAATATTTTACGTAGTTTAGGAGACGATCGTCACTATAATAATTTAAACTCTTGTATTAATCGCATATATTATAAATTCTGAGTATTTTTTTTTTTTTATGAATAATACGATTAAAAGAAATGTAATGAATTTCTAAAGGGTTAATTCATGTATCGAATAAATTTTAAATAATTTTAATACTGACTATACTGGAGTCTATTAAAAAAGTATTGATTTTATAATTTCCGAGAATTAGCGAATCCTTTTTTTTTTAACAAAAATAATCTGTCATTTAATAACTAACATACCGATTCTAAAAAATTATCAGAAAATATAGTTATTGTTAATTAAATTATCATTTTTTTTTATCTATTTTTTAGAAATCTGAATATAAAAAAGTCTAAATGCCAATGTTATATTCTTGTTTTGCATGCCCTTTGTATTTCTGAAAACCTTAAAAGATTTTTTAGCCGTATTCAACACTAGATATTAAATCGCTATAATTAAAAATAATAAAGAATATTCAAAAAAAATTAATTAAAAAAATGCAATAATTGAGGCAATATTTTTCCAAAATTCAAAATTTTTATTTATTTACAATCTTTAGAAACTTAGATTTAATTGTGAAATATAACATTAACATTATGTTTTTGAAAGTTTGTTTTTTGGCAGGTGTGATTCCACTATTTTTTATTTATTTTTTTTTTTTAAGATGACAATGCCAACTAAGTTACCGTAAATGTTCATCCCAATATTTTTTTAAAGTTTGATGTGATTTGTTTATGTATACTCTTGACTTGATATGCTTCAATAAAAATAAGTCACAAGGTATATGATCTCAGATAGTTTCGGGAGTCAAGCTTAAATTTTGATTACTGCAAATTTAAATCAGACGGTCAGGGAATCTCTTACACAGTTATTTCTTAATGTCTTTAGGCTGTGTGACCGATAGTTCTGTCCTGCTGAAATCATAGTTCATCACTTCCTTTGAGTTTTTTCAAAGTAGATCAAGAAAAGTTGGTACTTATACCCTGCCAACGTTTTTCTTTCTTGGTAATTACGTGGTATTATTATCATCAAAATAGAATAGTCCAATAAAATTTCCTGCCCAAAAACCTATTGTCACAAACGCTGGGGTGAACATATGTTTGATGTAATATTTAACCTCTAAATTGAAGTTTATATAAGTAGTAAATAAAAACAAATTTTTGGTTTTTGGTTTAATATTAGCTGAGTTATTGCGTTTTTAAAAAAGCGTCTTTTTTTTGAAACGCCCTTTACAATAATTCGAGCTCATGTAAATTCTACATTTTATACTTATCGGTATTGCTCGTTTAAAAATGTAAATTTGTATTAAGCCCATTGTTGTTGTATGGAACATCTGTATTTATACTATGCAATGTTTTCGAGACTTTAATATTATTGGGTATAATGATATTATCGTAGAAGATAAATTATTTTAAGTGCTGCAAGGGTATACTAATAATAGTGATATCCGTGACAGTTTGATACGACGGTGGAAACTGGCCAGAGATTGTCACATATGATTAAATAAGAACATTTTAGATAGAGATTATTATAGAATTACCGTCGTCGAGATTTTCGTTATCGTAAGTTAGAATAATTGTTTGCTCCTGTTTTTTAAATTTATTTTATGGTATTTGATTAATGTCCACTGTTATTATGAATAATTTAGAGTTGTTAACTTCGTTGGTGACAAGGCTTCGAATGTAAATCGGAAACATTAATTTATTTATGTTAAGGAAATGAATACAAATTTACGAGCATTAATACTTAATTGTTTTATTAATTCATTGAATTGAATTAAAAGTTATTAACTTAAGTTCAGTTAGGTATTTCTATTGTAAGTTTGTTATTATTTTACCTAGTGGAAATAATACACTGGTCTATAACATTTAAATACTTTAATATTTTATGTATTACAACAACTCTTTTTACGGTAAAATATTTTAACCGAGCCCTTTTTTTTTAAATTTATGTGAATAATTTGTTTCGTTATAAAATCCGGTGAAATGTTTTCCAGCCACGGATACTTAACCTACCTATTATAGATAATGTCATGCGATTTAAAGTATGCAGACTCAAATTATAATAATAATAACAATAATATATGGCCCTTGGAAAAAAAAAAAAATGCTGTTCGTATCGATCGCCTATGCATTACACCAGTGCTTTTATCTATATGGTGAATACCACACTCCCAACATTCTCAAATAGACCCATTTATTGATATTGTTTGAAATAACAAAAAATAAAAATAAAATAAAAAACCATTTTAAATAGCAAGATTATTATCGCTTTGGTAACGCTTTTTAGAGAATTTTCATTTTATTATTAATCCACGTTTTATAACAGAGTATATAAATAGTTTTCGCGTTCGACTTACTCATATTATACGTGATATCCGTTAACTTTATATACACTGTTCAAACGGATTCAAATTAATCTAGTTCACGCGGACATTTTCCGAACAAAATTAATAAGGGAAATGACGTATATTGTACACAATTCGCGTGGCTAAAAGAATAGACGGCTTTAAGTTCGCTCGTTTCTGTATACGAATATATATATAATATTATAGTGTTTCGAGATTTTAGCACAACAGCCACCCAGTTATCTCTCGGTCTGTACATACTCTCGAATGCAATATCGTACGATTGACGTGGTCCGTCGCCTGACTGTTGGAAACAATGACGATGAAAAATTATGATTGCAAAACAATTGCAAAACTTCAAAACTAAAGACAACCAACGACGGTTTCCGATATCATCACAGTTCGCCGTTATTTATGCCGTCGTTAAACATGAAATAAGTTTAATATAGGTATATAGTATGTTTCGAAATTATTTTTTTTTTATAACCGCACGTTTATATAAGTACCTACTTGAAAAATTAAATTATTCAGGAAATTGATTTGAAAGTGTAAAGTAAACTGAACAATAATTTACTGTCCAAAATAAAAACTTGGTCGAGGGTTGAATTGTCAGAATCGTTTTTTATAAGCAATAATTAATCGTTGCGTACAGATATATTATAATTAAACTAATGGATGCGATATCTTATATTTAGGTTTTAAGCAAGGCTAGGATTTTTTTAGTTTTATTATAATGTGTATATTTTTTTGGGTATCCATAAACAATCTTTCAATTAGAAATCTTGCTCCAGTCAAAAATGTTAAAGAAACTTTCACGTAGGAATTTCGATCTACTTGGTGTATTGATTTTCCTAATATTTTTATGAAGAATGGAAAAAACGAATACATTTTGTATAATTTTTATTGATTTCTGTGTTACTTTGACAAAAAGGGAAAAGTATAAATAATAATATAATGGCTCAGAATTGGTTTCGTTAGCAATAGTTTATCGTTATGTACAGATAAAATTAATTTATTGTATATTCTCTCATTTTCGACTTTCTTTCTAAGACAGTAACACACCCATCAACAGTATTGGAATTTTTTTTCTGTCTATTAGCAAATTTATTTAACTCTTCTAGACATTTAAACGATGATTTCGAGTAGAAAATGTTGTTTTGTATTCTAGTTGGTACATTGGAGACTAGTTTTATGAAAAATGTTCTTATATTATATTATAAAATATATTGAACATTATTATTATACCTTGCGGTTTAATAATACGCAAGTTAAGTATAATAATAATAATAATAAAAAAAACATTGTTTATATTATTTGAATTCAGATGTTCGGGAACTTTTTGAATAAAAACTTAAGAAAATTTTAAACTAACTTAATGACAGTGTATACATTTTTTTTAAAAAAAAAAAAAATAAATTTAAATTTATACGCCATTATTTAAGATCCTAGAAACGCAATGAATTTACCACAAAAAACATAATGAATGTCACTATTATGTTATTCTGACCACGAAAAAAAGTTTAAAACAAGTACAAGTTAATAAATATATTATACTATTTTATTTATTGTATTTTATGTTTCTTCGAGAAATAAAATGGCTCATTACATATATTAAACGATGGAATTCAGGACAGTAGTATCGATTAACATTAGTAAGTGGGTATCTAATTATTATATAATCAAATACTAAAATAGTGTCTTATCCTCCTCTTATCGAGGGTTAAAAAAAGATAAGTAATCGAGTAATGTGGTAGTATTATAATTAACGAATTTTAATTTCATATATATTATAGTCAATTAATTGATTTACATAAACCGGTAAAGTAGAAAATATTATGCAATTTATACAGGATCATTCACTAAGCGTGCTTACCCCATTTTTTCGGTTAAGTTTTACATATATTCAAATTATCATTTTTGGAATTTGAATATATTATGCAAAATTATTATGATTAATTGATGGATTAAACATCACTTTGCCCAAACCATTGGACGGATTGTTTTGAAATTTGGCATACAGATAGCTATTATGACGTACGTAGGCATTCGCTAAGAAAGGATTTTTTAAAATTCAACCCCTAAGGGAGTTAAATAGGTGATTTTAGTTATTTTTGGCACAAATATAAAATTGTTTATTTATTTATTTATTTTTAATAAAATAATAAAGTGTAAAAACAAAATTTTTAAAATGATGAATACTTGTATATATATAAAACAATTATGTATATAAATAAAAAATAAACGAATGAATAAATGCTTCACGTGAAAGTATTATGATATGTGTAATAATACGAGCGATTTCGAACAAAAAATTCATCATCAGATATATCACTGTCAAAATGTAAAACGCGACTGCGACTACTTGAAATTATATAAAATTTAACAACGATAACTTATAATATTACAAATATCAATTCCGTTTATTTTTATATTAAATTATCCGAATTTACTCTAAATTGTACATGACTATTTTTCATGTATATACTATACACGTGTCTTGTTTACCGGGTAATATGTTAAAAATTGATTAAGTACTATATTTGATTTATGTTTTGACTGTTGCTCTGTCGTGACCTCCTGGTCCCTGAACTTAGTTGAATAGGTAGTAGTTAGATCCATACAGTCTTATGTCTTTATATGTATGAACTTTATGAGATTATTGGATTTATGAATTAGTAGTATAATTATTGTACGTTTATTATTTGTGTAATAATAAATTATATGCTTAATATATTAATATTGTTGAATCGTAAAATGATAAAATGGGATTTCTAGCAATAATAACAATGCATTCCATGTACAATATTGATATTTTACGTATTAGTAAAAAAAAAATTGTTCATTCATAATTTCGATTAATAAATTAAATTATGAAATTAATCATACCTACATGTTCGCGTTTGTATGTGTGATACAAATGTTTTGAGTCATTATTATATCATAGCTATGATTTAGTTATTTTATCCATTGAACATATTACATTGATTAATACATTAGATATGGACAAACTTATTGAAAACTTCGCTGGGTAAAAAAGTTAGAAAAATTGGAATCTAAATGTGATTAATGTCATGTACATTTTTACATAATAAATATTATTATGTCACTTATGATTAATACGAGTAGCCTATGTATTATATATTTGTGTTTTAAAAAATATTGATTTAAACAAGCGTTAAACAAATTATTATGTAACACTAATTTTTAACACAAAACCACTAATTTTAAACATTTTTAGCTTATCGTTAAATTTTATAGATCATAAAAACGCACTTTGAAGTTTTTGCATCGTGTGCAATATTTAAATGTTACGGCCTGAATTCATTGTAAATTGGAGCAAAATCGTTGGTAGAAAAGTAGTTATTTACAAGAAAAAGAATTTGCCGTAATATTTTTCAGCTAATATCTACATTTCGTACATTTTCTAGTTTCCTTTCCGGTATTTCCTATTCATTAGGAAAATTCCTGGTAAATTCAAAAAATTACCTTTTTAAAGTTGCTCCTAAGACAGATTTTTTTTTAGAAAAAAGTGCTATTGTTGTGAATCGGAGCAAAGTTGATGGTAGAAAAGTCGTCCACAGGAAAAAAAAAATAAATACAAATAAACATCATAGAAGAATTATTTACACACTAGAAAAAACATACATCGTTATAATACAAATATACTTCTCACTACGCTTTTAATTTTAAAAAAAAGAATCTCGAAAATAAATTAAAGAAACATTATTTTAAAATTAAGATTAAATTTACTATATAATAATTGTAAATGCCGTTCACCAATATATGTAGGTAGCTATCTACTCAAAAGAAAGTCACGGCACGATATAAACGCATAATAAATTATTCAGTTCCTTGTAGTTTAATACTTGAACGAATGATGTTCTAAAGTTACAACTGATAAAACACGTGAAACTCGTGAATGGAATTAGTTGTTCTAAATTATTTACAACACAATAATATATATTTTTTAATGGCACGTGCTAATCTTAATGAATTCCTACCTGTCTACATTGAATACACGCTGTATAATATCACTAACGTGATATAATAACTGAAAAACCCGAGTAAAACGTAAATTGAATGTCTATACAGATAAAAATAAAAAATCGACATAACAAGCAGTTAACGTTTTATTTTTAACATTTGAGATTATTATTGATTGTCACAGGAAGAGCATTTTAGGATTCATAATAGAAATGCTGTTTCTTTTTTCTTAGCATCGTCAGTAATCCTAGGTACTTACGATATTTCGTACCACATTTTTTTTTTATTTTTATACAGTTTATAGACTGGGAATAACAATCTACTCTAATGTCAATTCGTTCTAGTTAGCTACTAATTTGTCTTTGGTTTTGTTTGCTGTTTATTTCTCTTTACTGATCTTACAGCGGAAATAGTTAAATTATTCATAAAAACAATATTTAGACTACTAATAATTTATCTAACCTCAAGTAGGTACTTATTTATATTTACTGAATAATTTTATCTGACGAAAAATATATTTAATAATTTTTTAAGTGTTTTAAACAATAAATATTTTTTCTGTTCATAATTAAGATTTTTTAATTTGTTGTAATACTACACTTATGAGTTTATTAAGCTATACCTACTTAATTTGTTCATTTAATTTTATATTTGTGTAGTATTTTAAGAAAATATAGATAAATGCTACCTAGTGAACTACCTATGTCATATTTTACTTAATTACTTCATCTGTTCATTCCTCTCTGCATCATCTTCTGTTTCTTTTCTTTAATCATATATAATTGTTCAGAATTTTTCCGGAACCCCTGGGTAAATCGCATATAAATATTTTTGTTTTTTAAATAACATCTCTGTTGAATTATGTAGGTTTCTATCCATTAATAAATACATATGTGAAGCTATGATATGTTGCTAGATATGTATTTTTATGTGAAACTCATATATAGCAGTTTTAGTGAATACGTTTACTTCCCTAAACAAGGTGAACTCATAGAAACACAAATAAAAAACAAAAACACATCAATGAAAAATGAATAGCTTTCCGGCTGTGTTCGAAATGTTAAATGTTGTGGTGGCAAAAGTTCACAATTCGAAATACTATACACCAAATATTGTAAACAATAAAAACACGTATCTCTAAATTGTTTGACAATCTTGCAACAGTTTACATTTTATTTATTCTGCCTCGATTTACAATATTATTAACAATACCATATTGTTTGTTTTGCGTTTATTGTTGTAATGCACTCGGATTGTATTTTATTTTTACAAAAAGCCCAACTGAACATATCTGTTGATATACGAATATTTTAACCTCCATTATTTATTTCAAAGTATTATACTATCTTTTATTGCTGACAAACTTATTATACATACTAGTACCTGTACTATTTTGAATATTTTATAATATGTTTTGAATCTGAATTATTACCTTCCTAGTAAAATTGTATTATGCATTATACCTATCTGTGTTATTCTTTTGTGTTATCTAAGTAACTGAAAATTATCTTTTATTTAGATAAAATATTGGTTATATCTTTCCAAATAAAGATCATAACACCTTGAAAACTACCTGTATTTTGTTTCAGATAAAAACATGCAGGTATAAATAAATTCTGGTACTATAAAACATGTAACACACGATTTATTTTGAAAATATGTTTAGGTTCGTGTCACAATTTTTTACGTGTCTTTTTAATTGTTTTTACTTCGTAGTTTTACCAATGTTCGAGAACTCATTCCTAATATATTTAATATATTGCTTTCACTAAATTTGTCATCATGCAATAATGTTTTACTTCCATATCGGTAAATATGGTAACATGGTATTATTACCATAATGCGATATTATAAACAATAAATAAACAATAGTTATTGCGAGTTGTAGCATTATTCACCGTTCGTACTCTGAATCACAGATGTGCAATATACTATAATATTCTTGATTATCATATTTATATGCTGACTACATATTGCAATATCGATGCAACCATTTCCGCTATCATTGTGGGAATAAGGATCATTATTGATTAATATGATATGGGATTTTAAATTTTAATCATAGATACTATGATGAATACAGAGAGTATGTATTAAGAGATAGAAAGAGAAAGACTTATCACTCTTATCATCATAATTCCTATCAAAAACGGTAGATAAAGATATCTTCAATTTTTATCACTTTTGAGTTTTGACAAAATATTATAGTATGGTATAATACGTATAATACGTATATCTATGTGTTTAATATTGCAGACGCCACTATCTATGATGATAATTAGTAACGACTGTTATTTAAATTATGTATTTACATAACAATGCATTTGGGGTGGATTCAGACGTGGCATATTAGATAGACCAGTCACTATAGTTGCATTTTGAGTTAATAAAAAGCAATATTTTAATTTTTATCTAATATTAATTGAACTGAATAAATCATCATATTTTGTGACTGTACGAATTTTATTGGTCATTGAATTTTGCGTTTGATTTGTATAGGTATCAAGGAACTACGCTAAGTTAAAAAAAAAAAAAAAAATAAAAAAATTCAATTTATTCAGAAAGATGAAAAGCGACTATTTTTTTTTTGTGGAATATTGTACGTTTCTACATAATATGAACTCATCACATACGGACAGATTTTTAACGGGAAATCACAAACAGAAAACCCAGATATAGGTATTTGACGAATAATTTATTTCGGTTTGTCGGGAATTGAAGCGAATAAATTTATTTTTTCTTCAAAACAAAGTTTGAAATGAGAATTATAAGTTAGGTCTCATAAATAGTATAAGTAGATGTCCTCTAAAAATTTGTATTTCTGCTGTACATAAATGAAACAGGTCGAAGGTTTTACTAAACCGATATTCAATTGTGTGTATGTGTGCCCGCGTGGGTGTGTGTGTGTGTGTGTATGTGTGGTGTATGTGTGCGTTATATAAGTTTAATTAAACAAATAACATTCTAATCGAATTTTTTGAAGCCAAAATGATTAAAAATGAAAAAAAAAGATAGATCATTGGGCGTTAATAAATAGTGTGAGTTATAAGCGGGCCCTTATATTATATAATTCAGCATCCTAGTAAATTATTAACAAAAGGTACGCGAGTGAATAATGTTAATAAGGTGATATGCATGCTTAGCGTCAAATTGTCCTAGTAATTAATGACAAAACGGAATAAAAGTAATTTTTAGGGATTATGTTTTGGTTACAAATATACCTAAATGAAGTAATTTGATGGTCGCAATCAAATTACGAATGCCTCAAAGAAAGCTAATGTATTATAGAACATTTTATACGGACGTTTAAAGTTTCGGACGAAATAAATATTATGATTATTCAATTTAGGAAAAAATAATAATAAACCATTGCTAACGAAAAAAAAATTCTGAACGGAGTTCAATTGATAGTGATGCTTTTTTAACAATAAATATGTATAATAATAATATAATAATTAAAAAGGTTATATATATATTTTCTTAAACAACATTTGTTTAATGTTGTACCGAATTTCTTGGCTTTCGTACGTTTTCACGGTTTTCCCGTGTTTTTTCACATTTTCTGAGAAAACCCTTAGGAAAATCGAAAAACAACTTCCCAGTCAGATTTTCTTTTAGAAAAAATATTATTATTGTAAATCGGTAGAAAGTTTCTGGTAGATAAGTTGTTCATAGGAAAAAAGAAGGCCGAAATACGAACCTATAGCAAAAGAGTATTTTCGCGCTTCTAATAGTAAATACTCAGGCCTCGTTGGTCGTATTGAATTGGATTTAGTGTCAATATAAACACGAGAGTTCTACTGAATTTGTACAAAGTGGTTTTTTAAAATTATTTTAATAATCAAAGTTTTATTGCATTCGAAATTTTGATTTTTTAAAAATATTTTGCAACAAATAATTCGTATCATATCGGTAAATTAAGATTTCAATAAAATTGTTCTATAGATATTCAATACGGTATCCGCGAGACCAAAATAAAGATTATAGAACCAACGAGAACCGAGTAGGTACTATTATTTTAAGGACGAATTTTAACCATATTGTCGATTGGATATAGAAAAAGAAAGCGAAATGTAGGTAGTCTTCTTAATTAAAAGTGCAAACTCTAAGAATTTGTAAAAACTTATTAATTATATTATTACCATAATTACATGCTTTTAAAACAGTTATAGTTAAAGTGATAGAAAATAACTTACTATTTTCTTGCGTTCGATTATGTTACCTAACTTATTTACGAAATTAATATTGATTTTTACTTCAAATTCTCCTAAGAGCATAAGCGAGGGAACCTTAATCTATTTACCTATGTTGTTTTTGTTTGCGAATTCTCAAATAAGCGGTTTAAGTGAACTACCTTCTTTACAGGATGTGCCAGGGGAAATAATAATATTATTTTTCATGTTTACAATAGAGAAAATTAAGGGATTTACATTCTTTTCATATATTTTCGATAAACATCAATGTGTTGATTGTCGGTGCAAAAACCATTTAATCGAAATTTAAACCCTTATATATTAAATCTGTTTTTAATAAACAAAAATACCACGGCTCTTTTTGCTATTTATACAATAGATTTTATCATAAATATTTGACAACGAACAAAGATTGTAATAAAAATACATAATTTACTTCCTCCTTTTTTTTTTTCTTTTACAAAATTAAAATGTATACATACAAATTTCATAATATTACCTATCTGAAAATTGATTATCTACAGATAATACTTATCAGTCATCATCTATGGTAGATTGGAAAAGCGCACAAAAAGAAAAAAAAAGTATTAATTATTTATCCGTTAACATTAATTTGTTTTCTTAAAATATAGGCACCACTTATTTATTTAATCAATGAAATATGAAAATAAATCATATACCGTTATTTGTTTATTTATTTATAAACGCCAGTCGGTAATTTTTTGATTTCATTTAGAGTTTAGTTTACAAGTAACATTTATTTATAATACAATACTAATAATACAAAGTTACAACGGAAGTAATGCAGAGAAAACAAAATACAAATTAGATAGTGATGTATTACCACCCTACAAAAAAAAAAAAAGTAAATAAATAAAAATTAAATTATATATAAAAGCATTACAACATATGTCACACCATATGAAGGCATAAAGTAACGTAGTAAAATCATAATACTATTATGATGACAAATATTTAAAAACATGGCCAACGGGAATGGGGACTGTATGCAACTGTAATATATGTTACAATTATTTCTTATATTCCGGCGAATTAAAATTAACGTTTGCAATAATATTAGTCGTATAAATTCTTTCAACGTACTTACACTAAAAAATAGGATTTAATTATATTTTCTTTTTTAATTTAGTAAAACAAAATTAAGTTTCTCTTAAATTACAGAATGTATTATAATTTTTTTTTTTTTATATTTAATCGGAATATAACTACGGCTCCATTGCCTAATAAAGTTATTATTGCCTATAAAGTTTTTGAAGTCCAATTTGATATTACAATATTACAATATTTTTTATGGTTGTTAATTATGAGAATAAATTATCTTATACAAAATGTTGATGCATACGGTTGATTTATTAAAATTTTGAAAGGAAAAATAGATTATTCCAACAACTTTTACCTTGTTGAGTGCGTCTTCCTTACACTATGATGAGAATAATATAAGTATTATGTAGGTATAGTTTAAATATGTTGTGGTTTGTAAGTGTTTTTACATATTTTCGATTTTTTTTATTTTTTTATAACTATTAGTTTTGGCATATTTTACTGATAGATATGTTAGCGCGTGTGCCATAAATGTGTGTAAGTGGACACTCGAATTTTGTACTGGAGATAATATCTTAAAAGTTGTGACCGAATTCGGTTGTGTGCAAAATACGTACATATACTACACGCACATGAGATTAGGTAAGGTCCCTTTGTATTTTTTAGTTCGATTGTCGGATAAAACTACGGAATTCCAATATCTTTGCCAAATCGAATACCTATATTATTTGAAAAAAATAAAATACAAAAAAAATAATAATAGAGATTTCGATGTCGTTGGTAAATATTTTATACATTATACGGATTGGAATTGTTTTGGTTGTATGGGTTCGGTTGCTTTGTCAGCTATTTCATTGCCCATTGTATTACACAGGGTGATCGACAAACGTGAGGCACTTATAATCACCAAAAGTAATAACTTTTAAAGAATTTGTATTTTTAGAAAATTTATGAGACAAGCAGTTTTAAAATGTTACATTGCCGTTATTTTTTGCTACCATTATTTTTGTTCAAATTATTCAAACGCCGTGTATTTCGCTACCATACAAATGATGCTCCACTTTTCTCTCCTACCAATAAAGTAATAAAAAATTAAAAATGGAATATTTCGTAAATGGATTGACGGAAATTAACAATTTTAACACTTACATTTATTTTTAGAAAAGTATTTATATATTAATGGATTTCAGATTATGAGTGGAGCGAAGAAGCTTATGGTTTTACAAAGATGTTTATTATTATTTTATTTATGATTTAATGGTTACAACTGTGATCGGTTGAATATCGTCAAATAGTATGTGAAACAACAAAAAACTAAAAAGTTCAGTCGGATACCTATATGTTTGTTGTGAGCGTGATACCGATCAAACCGATGGCTGGTTCCAAGTCTATAGTGTATAGTTTATTTAACGAATATAATCGGTAGTATTAATAATTTTATCGATTTATATGTGTGTGGTGTCATTAAAATCGTTACGTTAATCCGAATAACATAGGCTAAACGTCTTGCAAAATAATGAGATGGCCGGAATTAATCGACAAATTATAATTTATTTCTGCACTACTATAATTAAATATACTAGGAAAATACTGTAAATACATTTGCGCAGTGGAATAAGAAGTATCAGCCGCTCGTTATCGGATTAGAATCATGTAACACGTTTCCTTATTTACTGTATTGTTTTATAAAACGTTTTACCCAGTGATATACTTTTTGTAGGTTATATAGGTACCTACATTTTATACAACAATATTATACTCCGGAGACACATATTTTTGAGGTTTTACCATTAATTAAAAATGTAAAAGAACCTAACTGCGTGAAAACTAAAAAAACGAACAAAAAAATAAACAAATAAAAACAAGACGAAAAAATAAAAAAATCCGACTGTGGAAAATGCGAACAAAATAGGTGGCAATAATATAAAAAAGAATGATGAAACGCAATGGAAAATCAGTTGAGGAAATCAATCTAATAAATGAGTTGTTTCATATTCTAGAATAACCGTTGTTCGCGTTTTATTAATTTTCGTAAGTGTATTTCACACGATTTTTTACGTTACTGTTACCTACAGTATTACATTATACTCTCCACACGATTTACACCTATATAATATGCTCGCTTGCGCACTCGATTGATTCTGTGCTCGGAAACCCTGCGGCCGTCTAGCTTAAGGTGTCTGAATCTGGATGAGGTAAATGCCGTTAAAACACCGCAGCGCGCTAGGGATCAGAACTATCAAAACCTTATTATACTCGGCAACACCGTAGTCATCTGGTTTTGCGTAGTATCGATCTCCTTGGCAGTTCGGTTAGTAAAGCTAATTACTGAAGGTTTCGGGAGTCCGTTTAGTGGTTACTGCCGTATACGTCCACGCAAGCACCATGCGCATACAACAATATATTAGATTATTTTACGCATTTAACATTTTGTGTGTACGTATAATATCCTCAACGTTATTTTATTTGTATGAATTAATAATAGAAACAAATACAACATTATCTTTGTTACCTATCTAGCGTAATAATATGCCGGAGTAGCAGCGAAAATCTCCCCCATAATATTTAACAGGCTAACCCCCCATTCTTCGCTTAATTTCACTAGTGAATTTTTCACTAAACCCCATTTCTCACTATAATACGTGTTTTTTTTTTTCAATTTGTCTACCCAGAAATTTTTTTCCTATTTAAAAGTGTAGCATCTTTTCTGAAATGTTAATTGGTTCATTAGGAAGGTTGTTTTTTGATTTTCCTTGTGGTTTTCCTTATAGTAGGTTACAACTGAGAAAAAATTTGAAAAACCAAGAAAGTTTAAGGCAATTACGGATTCATTATTTTCGATTTTGTTTTATTATTTTTTATTGTAATTAAATTAAAAATAATCATATAAACCTAATATCTTCATAGAATAGTATTGACTTTTTCCAGACATTGTAAAATGCTCAAAATATTTTTAGTATAACGATTTTGAGTTATTCACGGGTATTTTTAAATGTTTTTTATTTGAACATTTTTTTTTGTTATTGTTTGGATAATGTTGTTTTAGCAGAACAAAAATTATTCTTGAAAATATATCAAAAGACTCATTACAAGTTGTGTTTAGTGAAAACAGAATAATAGTTGAGAGAAATGGAGTAGTTCGTTCTTATAAGGATTTTAATTTTAAAATTTTACGAAAATCATAAAAATCGTTTCAAAATCTATCATCACTGATAATCGCTTTTTATATAATAATTTTTAGTAATTGTTTTGTTATAAAAAAAAACATGTTTCAAGATGGAGAGAGGGAGGTAAATTCTTCACTTGAATGGTTTAGATAAAATACAATATGTTCATACGCACGTACGTTAGCTGCTCGAACTTGTCGTCGTCTGCGTGACAGTTGGTGACGACTACTCGGTTGTCATTGCAGATTATGGGGTTGGCACTTGAAACTGGAAACAATCTCGTCGAACGAATGACAAAAAAATAAAATAACATACAGGTACATTACCTTTTCTAGAACGTTATACGTCGCTGTTCGGCGAAAATGTCTCAGGGGCCGTAAATTAAATGAAGATATAATACACGGGTAAAATGACGAAATTTTATTCGATTAAATCGTGGGAAAAAAGTACATTATCCCGTATTTATTGAAATATTATATGACGCTGACTAGCGGGGCCACGATGGTTAAAACATATTTACGTTAGTGACTGGGAGGTACTAGAATTTAAAAAAAAAATTATTTTTTATTTTTCGAATAATCTATTAGTAACACTAAGTCAATAGTCGTCTGATTTTTTTTAATCGCAAATCGGCTGAAAACGCAGAGTTCGTCTCGTATAGCAGCTACTATATCTAATTTAATGTCACATTCGTGTACATATACCTACCTATAATACATGTATTATTATGCGATATATTTGCTTCACTATAATATTATCAAAACACCACGGAGTAATACTGTAAACATTGAATTATCAATTAATCGCGATTCAATAAGCACAATAGTATACTTAATAAGTTTTGTATTATAGACTAGGTACCTTCCCAATTGAACATTCGAAATTTATCGAATTTTTGCTGGGTCGTATGAAACTTTACTGAACTAGCTACATATAATTTGCAGAACTATTTAACCACGGAATATTCTATAAACGGTCTCCTTAACATTTAATTATAATTTTGCTGTCACGTTAAAGTATAATTATTATTAAAAACGTGCATCGTATATTTTTGTTATTTAGGTTTAGATATACGGCTGGCCGGTCTACGTTCTGTGTACTGTAAATAATTTTGTATTATTATTTATTATTATTTTTAATGTGTTATCATAAAATCTCATTTTTATATTATCAATTTACACCTTCGTTGAGCCAAACGAGTTTGTTTAATAATTATTACAGAATAAACGTTAGCATTATTGTGAACTATTATTAGTACTATTTTGATTTCTGATCCTATTTATTCACCATGTACCAACAATAAAAAGATACTAAATAGTTATCACATTTCAGCGTTAGGTTTTGTTGTATAGATTTTAAAGTATACACCCGCACGTGCTCACACACACACCGCATCACATACTGGCGCTCACTGCTTTTACCCGGTGAACCCGACCACTTTCTGCTGAACGTATACACTATAAGTTCACGTACATTATTCTGATCAGCAGATAAATACGCACACGAAACAATTTGGTGCCTGGGTTACGCAAGGTTTTAGACTTAGCACTAGGTCCGTTCACAGATTAACGATTATACTAGTTAATGTTCAAAAATATTAAAATAATTGTCTAACCATTATTTATGGGAGTGATATAATTGGCTTTAATATTCAGAGTGGATAAGATATACTGAAGTAAATAATGTTGGCGTGTTGAGTCGGGTGTATGATAAAATGTTTTTATTTTTTACAAACTTTTTTTAAGTATCGATTAATTCATGGGCGATATTATTTAAAACTTTAAATTGGCAGTAAAGTACAATCAAATTCCATTTTTATGTACACACACTTGTCTTTTAATGCGTTTCGTTTCATGAATCAAATAGTTAGGTAATCAGGTTACTTCATAGTATAGAAACGTGCTACTTGTTTTTTGTTTCTAATTATCTAATAACAATCACTTAACAAACCTTATAACTAACGCATTAGCAATTTTCTTCATACATGTTTTCTTTATACGTTATTTTTTTAAACTCTATTACTCAAATTACTTAATAATAATATACAGTATAATCAATATATATAATATATATAACTGAATCCCCTATTTCTCTTGGTCATTGCATCACGTGCGAACGTCTTGATCGATTTTAACGCAGCTTTTTGCACATTTTTCCGCATTGTCCGACGAAGGTTTATAGCTATTGAAATTCATCCTCTATTGAATATTATCCCCTAAAATTTAAGTTATAAGTAATTTTAGTTCAGAAATTTAATTACTTTTGTTGAATTATGAGTTTCCGTTGTAACACGGATGACAAAAAAATGAAATCCATGTACTGGTGCGGGGGTATCTATGAAAATATTAATTTATTCATATTTTAGTGCACAGACTATTCTATCTGAAAATTTATCTAGTTTTGAGTTTCTTGAAAAGTGTTTATTCATCATAGTTATTTTACCACAATTTCGGTCTTAAAAATGTCACCAATTAGACGTAGTTAGGTCGTAGATGTTGCGGTTTGAGAATAATGTTTGGTGGTGATGAAATAACAGTGGTGCTAAATGATAATATATTTTTGTTTATTGTTTGGTTTGAAACGGGAAAATGACAAAATTTATTATTTTTCAATCATAAATATTACGGCTTTTAAACATGTGTAACTGAGCTCCACTCAGAATCGTTTTTCGTTAGCTATGGGTTATCGTTGCATACAGAAATACATTAAATTTCCTCTCTACCTTCCTAACTTTTCACCTTCAACAGTGGCCCATCCAACGTGGGAAGTATGTCCGTTAGGTTTTTTTTCTATTATTCTTCTTACTTCTCTTTTCTTTTCGTTCCAATTACTTTATTTTTTTTTTTTCATGAATTTATTCTTCGCTATCTAGTTTTTAAATTGTTTTAGACTTTTTTATAGATATTTATATATAATTTCGTTATACACGATAGTTAAGTTGTATCGTTAATTTTAATAGTTTGATTACTAACTACAACACGACTTAACCTGTTTATGTCTACTAATTATTAAGATTATATTCGCATTGACGAAAAACTATAGAACTGAAAACACGTGGTCATTAGCCTATAACGAAAACTGATATCATATTTTCTTTTTTATTCGGAAAACTTTATGGTCAATTTTTGCCCACTTTTTTTTAAGTCAACCTTATAACAATTATTTTCGTTGCCTCGTTAGGGGGGAGGGCATAATGAATTTTTTATTCAACTGGAGATTAAATTTGAGTGTATCATATTTTTTGAACTTATAAATCTATACTTTATATTAACCGCATTATATATAATTTCATTCAAGATAGCGATGTTTCTTTTTTTTCGTGTAACTAACTCTGCATACTATTAATCTTAATCAACTCATTATATAAACTCGGCATCAAAATAATAATAATTATAATGTATTCACTATTTAATGTTGTTTTTCTAGAACACCCATATTTGAATTTATCACAGAACGAATTTGATTATATATGTTTGTTGAATATGAAAATATTTCATTATATGATATATATACAATACGAACATACTCAGTTAATCCATTTGAATTGTTTTTGTTTAAATATATTGTACAAATAATAATAATAATTCAAAAATTCATTGAAATTGGTTACTGTTATACGGTTACAAAATAATAATAATATGTTCCGTGTGTACCGTATAATATTGTTATATATAGTTACAATAGGATTTTTTTTCATCATTTTATTTGATTTTTTTCGCGCGTTATAAAAAAAAAAAAAAATAAATAAAAAAAAAATCACCGACCATCTATCACGGCTTGTCGGTTAGTATATATACATCACAGTAAACTCAATTTGTTCGATGATTGGCTCCTGGTCAATGCGCTCGCCCCCACGATCTTTGAAACCCGTAGGTTATAGGTATTCCACGACGTTGTCGTCGACTGCAAGAATAAAATCATTCATATTATTATTATAAGAATGTGTTCATTCTGCTCACGTGCAAATCAATGGCCTGGCGTTCACTTGACAAATCAATATTTTAGTCACGTTGTATATTATATATATATCATCCGGCGTGTCGGTTTTGGAGTTGTTCAACGTAGGTACATGACGGTGGTGAGGTATAGTCGACAAAACCGTTCTTGAATGCAGGGATGTCCCCATCTAGATACGTATATGATAATAATAATGAAATATTATTTATATCAACTATAGTAATACACAGTGTGATTTTGTTTTCGTATCTATCAATGTGTCTACAAAGATTTCGAGTGCAATTTATTTTGGTATTTTTTTTTCAGTTATTATATAAAACCGTTTAATTATCATAAACCGTCTATGTTATTTTCAAAACACACAATACCCTAATTATAATACATCGGTATTGCATATTAACGTTTAATTTTTAAATAGTAACTCGACTTTTTAAAACGGATAAAGGAAAAAAAATATTTGTCTGCACATTGTGCATTGCATAACACCATAATATAATCGGAAATAGATACCGTTCATGTTTTAGGAGTTATAATTTGGATTTATATGTAAATTCATATATTTATTAAACTTTTTGAATACCTAAAAGAAACGTGCTCACGATTTAAATTATTTTTGTTAAAATAACATGAATTTTATTTTGCATCATATTTTCAACTTTTTAAATTTGTTTGTTTATTCGTTATGCATTATTCACTAATACATAATACACTAATAATTAGTGCATATAACTACTGTCATCATCGGCAAAATGTAATCAAGCGCAAAACGATATTTAAATACCTTATTTCGTTCCTATATAGTTTACAATATTTATGTAAAATGTGTCAAATTGAAAAATAAATAGTTTAGAAGACACTTTAAAAATAATTATTAATTAATATCAAAATTGAATATAAATGAAGTTGAAATTACTTGGTCACTTTTTTGAACGACAAATAGTAGCACGTCAATGAAATTTTGGTCGTATTGCATATTTTTGTTTAAAGATTATTCGTGTTGAAAGTCGATTTCGGTTAACTTGTACATTTTCGTGAAACATCTGACGCTTCTATTCACTTTATCTAATCATACTTAAAACAATGTTTCACATTTTCATGGAAGACACGGTTTTATTTTGTACAAAAATCCTAAGTATTTCCAAATTTAAACCTCGTCTATCATCACTTATTGTCGTTAGTGGTCATGTCCTGTTCCTCCAAACTCGTATTCTATATATTCTGTTTTTCTTCTATTTATCCGTAAGTCCTTTACTAGTTCCTTTTCTTCAAGCGATGCTTCCCATTCTTCAAGTTTATTTTTAACTTATTCCAGATTTTCTCCAATCAAAACTATATCGCTTGTAAACATCATGCACCATGGTACGATCAGTTGTTTTCACACAGATCCTTTATGAGACAACCTGCCGGAATTTTGTTTAGAATTCCTCATATTGCTTATTTACGTTTTTAAAAATATAATATTAAACCTTTGGAATAAGAAAATTATTTTTAAGCAGTACACTATCTATAACGTCAACTACGAAAGAGATCTTTTATAAATAGATTTTGATTATAAAATATTCATATTTTTATATGTTTCCCTTAATTTTAAGATTAATGGTACATGTTTTAATACAAATTATAATTATATTTTAAATATGCTGATATAGTATATAACCTGTATATGAAGTATAAAAAATATTAAATAATTTTTTGTATGTAAAATATACACACAATCAATTTAATATAAATAAATATAAAAGAGAATTCGTCCGATGCGAATTGTTACAAGTAATAAACTAATTCGTATTTTTAATAATAGAAATAAAGCAGAAATAATATTATTTACAGTGTAAAGGGTTAATGAACGACTCGATAAATATAATATTATAAAGAAATTTGAATCTTTTCTAGGAAATTTCTACCTACAATTTCGATCTTCTTCCTCAAAAACTCCTACTGGAAAGTATTTAGATGAGTAAAATATTAGATAGTAGATTGCTTGATGATGTTATGTAATTTGCGTTTTATTTATTAATATTTTTTTTAATAGGTCAACTTTATCGGTTTTTTTTTTTAGTATTAGGTCATGCTTACATGGCTTCAACCATATAGCAACTAGATCTCTATAATCTTTTCTGTTCTTCAAATATGTTAAAATGTTTATTTTGTTCGACTCTTTACTGATCGGGATGTCACGATAAATGTTTCGCGTAGTAGTTTTTCATTATGATCAATGTATTGCAGCGCACTACCTAGAGATAATAATTTATGAAGGTTCAGTAACGTGTTTTATTAACGCTGCATGCCCAATGCACTAGCAAAGGGAAAATATTTCGTTGGGATAAAACAGTATGACTTACAGTATTTTTTTTTTTTTAAAACTATTATACATCATATGTTATTAAACGGTTTATCGCATCATATTGCTTGAAAGTAATAGATAATAATATCATATACCAATTAAAAATTACTATTAACTAATCCGTACATAATTTGATTTATTTATACACAAGTGTTTTGAGCGGAGCGAGGAATTTATTGGTTTTACAGTGATGATTATTGTTTAATTTTTTTTTTTTTAAACAACGTTTCTATAGGACATTTTTCTTCGATTTTTGAGTATAATATTTTTTTCAAAAGGAAATTTGTCTGCGTTGATACTTTAAAGAGGTCAGGTTTTGATTTTTCAAAGGGTTTTCATACTTTATTGGAAAACCGTGGAATGACCCGTAGGAAAAACGGGAAAATATATTATTTCGAAATCTTAAATATTACGGTCATTTAAAATATGTATAGCCAAACTAATAAAATGTCCATTCTACGTTCTCAATTTCTCATCTACAACAGTGGTCCGCCCGTTGTGCAAAGTATGTCCGTTTTTTTTCAATTTTTTGAACGGTCGTTAATTATCAATTTTGATACTTATTCACATATTATAATTACGTTTTATTTACAAGAATTATTGTTCTACAATACTAACTCTCGTATAGCAATTTAAAACGTGAAAGAATATATGTTAAAAGTTTACAAAAATTTAAAAAAATATAGGTATATTTTAATTATTTTTAATGAAACTTTAACTCAATATTAAACTTTCAGTAATATTTAAACTTAAACTCGATTAAAGAACCGTAATATTTATTTTGCTTTACAAAACTTTAATAGTTTATCTAAACAACAATTTAAAAGAATAAAAATTAAAAATTAAAGATGTTACATACAATTATAATTAGGTACTTTTTACGAAAACTATAATCATTATATGACAATATTATTTTATTCAAGAAATACTTTTCAAAACAAACACATATATTTTGATACGTTTAAATTATTGATAAGGTAGGTTTGTTTTTATTTTATATATGTGTATATTTGATTTTGTATAGTTTAAAATGTTATTAAAATATTTCAATATATTATATATATTATTTTTTCTTCCTTTTCAAATGCATTTGTTCATTTTTTGTAAATTATAATATGCATTTACTAGACGAACAAACTATTTTATAATAAAAAATGGTACATTTTTACGTAAACCTAATATAACTTATTGATATGAAACAAAGAAACCGATCAAATTTTGCTTTTGTTTTATTGTAATATTTTAAAAATAACACTACCTACGTTGTACAAATTTCTAGGAATATCGGTTGAATATTTTAATTTATTATCTTCACTATTTTCTTTTATAATAACAGACATTTTATTGAAATTAGTAATAGAAACGAACAATTATAATTTCCAATGTTCTTTGAACACTGACTAGTAGTTTGCATTTTTTGATATTTGAAAGTTTTATGCATTTTATCATTAAATACAACCGTAAAAGTTAACCTTGTTGTATTGGGATGCCATTGATCTAATGAAATACGATATACCTACCTATTTTAGAACTTTTATTCAGTTTTTATTTTATATTATTTTTATTTTTACTTTAAGTAGTTTTTTGAGTTTGTTTTTAAATTATTGTATATATATTTAAACACTAGTGATTCATAAGATTCAAATCCCTCAACATGTATATATACCCGTATTACATATACTTTTATAATATTATATATTTTTGTTTTTAAAATCATTTTAAGTTCGAATTTAGACGAAAATCGTAAAAATCATAGCTTTTAAAAACATATTTAACCAAACTTCAAATTATTGTAGCCGTTTTTTTATTTATAGAAATTTTCATTTAATGGGTATTTTTTTACGTAATTTTTTTTCCAGTAGGTAGGTAATTTGTGCTCTGTGGATAAAATTGTTCATTGTTCATCTGTGTCAAACAGAAATGCTAGAAAATTTAGTATTATATTACAAACAATTTGACGAATTAAAATTATTCTTTTAGTTCTATAAACTGTTTAGTTTATAATTATATCTTTTTGCAGTCTTTATGTTTAATTTTTGAAACCTTTTTAACATATTAAAGCTTTGACATTTTGATTATGTAGTTTTTATTTGATATACCTTAAATATAAGGTATAATATTTTTAGATTTTTATTTTCAATATTTAAATGTATTATATTGAACGAGACTGTTTTACATTATTTTATCTTTTAAGTTTGTTTTATTAAAAGCTGATAAAATTAATAAAATATGTATATCTATCTATTACTTTAATATTTTGTAAAATTAAACGTCACAAATGTTTTCAAAATGATTAAATTTAATTAAGAAACGAAGTTGATTTTATTTTCTTAAACACGGTTCAGACATGATGATTGTTGAACATACTTTCAAAGTGGGTACCCGTATACAATATAAAATGGTTTTTATTTACCTCAACGTTTATGGTAAGGGATAGGGAGGGAATTAAAAATACTCCCTTAGTTTTTTCTGCTAATTACTCAAGGTCGAACTAGGTATCAAATAGCTCACCGGTAATTGACTTACAAAATTGCACCTAATATAACCCACTTTGAATTTTAAAACTATCGTACTTGTTGTTATTTAATAAAGGTAGGTAAATTATATTATACAATTTTTTTGGGTAGGAAAGAGATATATATTTGAAAAGATATATCTCTAAAAGTTTATATTAAATTCAGAGCTTCATTATTTATAATATGAAAATGAACATAGTATTGATACTTGAGCAATTTTCGAGAGATTATTCGATTAAGAGTAGATTTTGGTGGCCAAGTTTTTCGAAATCATTTATAAACAACTTATAAAATATCCACATATCTTTAATTGTGTAATTCAAAATGAAATGAAATTTGTACATAGTTAGTTAGTTCAAAATAAAAATTTATAGCTCAAAGAAATAATTAAATGAGTTGTATACGAGAAAAAGTTTTAAACATACGAAATTACATATTTTTATGAAAATGATTGTTGATTAATTATTATAGTTTTTAGTAAAAAGAGTGGTCAAATTCGAAAATTAAAAAAAAAGAAACTGAGACTTAAAAATAAATTAACGTTCCTTGCAATTATTGTACTTAACCTAACTTCGTAACTTTTCAAATATATTCTATAGCAGATAATTTATAAAAAAACACAACCAATTACACCTGAAGTCTACGTTTTTGTTTACATATTTATTTATTGTATGGATATTACTATTATAAATATTATAATATTAATCTAAAATTTACAACGATAAATATATTATTCGAGCTGATGATACGTGATTTTTTTTTATTACATAATTTTTTTCAAAAAGAGACGTTCCTCGTTCCAATTGAAATAATTAGAAAGGAAAAAAGTAGATTCCATACCCATGCGTCCTCTTCCCAATCAAGAAAAAATTTAGTACAAACTTATTATATAAAATATATTTTTATAAATGTATATTGGATAAACTAATTAAAATTGTTTTTTTTTTTTTTGTTTATGATTATTCATTCGATTAGCCACACAGTTGAATTAAAAAGACTCTATGAAAAACATCACACCTATTCAATTTTGTTTTTTTTTTTTTACGGGGTAGGTTTTTACTGTTTTAAGACGAAATTCGTCAAACAAATCGTGAATCTATTTTGAATTTCAGATTCTGAGAAGACTGCAAAATATATTTTTTTTTTTTTTTTAACAGTATTCTGTTTCGGATTGCATTTTCAATATAAAAAAGTATCGAATTTTTTTCTGGGTATTTGTCACGTCATAAATCGACATTTCTGTTACCATTTTAAAATATATCAAATAGATAAACTTTAAAATTTAATTAGACGTCAATGTTTCTATGTAAATACAAATTTTATAAAGTGATAAAATATTTAGCATTTTTATCTCTATCTTTCTGATATAAATTATCAAAACATGATATTGCACCTTTTGCACCTAGAAGTGTGCTGCTGTTTTAAGTGTGTAGTTAGGAAGGTAAAATACATAGGATTATATGAAGTTAATAACAGTTGAAAACGATAAATTATTGTCAATAAAAAACGATTCTGAGTGAAGATCGGTGAACGATAATTCAAAAAGCCGGGATTTTTACGATTCTCATCAAAATTTGAAATTAAAAAAAAAAAAAAAAACTATAAAACAATGTTTAAAGAACGTTTGATATTTGTATAGTGCCATATAAATATTGTATTGTACCAAGATTTTATTCATATAAAACCAAATAAAAACTAAAATAACTCGACAATTTCAAATATAGCTACAATGTAGCTCTTTATAAAGCAGCTGTTTAAATAGTTCAAAAATCACCAAAATATCATGAAAATTAAACCAAGTCTAGAAAGGGCTATTCAAATAATATTTGGTGAAAATTTTAGATTCGTTCGATTATTTTTATCTGAATACTAAAAAATAAAAATCAAAAATAAAATAAACCGTTATTACGTAAATTTTCCAGTTTCCCGACATTTAAACATTTTAATTAAATACTACATAAAAAATATAAAATAATTATTTCATCAGTACGCTATCTAAAAAAAATTTGCTACCAGACGTCTAGATGTCATCCCTGAAGTTGACGATCGCATTAAGATTTCTTGTAAATAGTTTGTTAACAGGACACAACAAACAAAAACACATAACTATTATCATAGAAAACCAGTATATTCTTCGCTGTTTTCAATCTAAAATAAAACAATCATTGAATAATTTATAAAATATCGTGAATTTAAATTATTTATATGTTTAAAGTATATACTCGGGTACGAATAAGTTTGTGTTTCATTTGGTTGGGAAATAAAAAAAATCTCAAACTTAATAAAATAATATTTCTGGTAAATAACACTAGCATTTTTACATCATTTAAACATAGTATACTGCGTATCCGGTTTAACGTGTAGCGAATATCAAATTTGCACACAATAAACAGAATCAAAATAAAAATATAAAAAAAAAAAATAAATATATATAAGCAAATTATATTGTTGAAACAATAGTTCACTGCTCCCGCTTTGAAATTAATATGGGATTTTTATATTAAATAACGTGTATCTTGAGGTAATATTTATACCGACGCACGACGGTATAAATATTACACATATATTTTACTCAGAGTGTATTATATTTCAATAAAATATCGGTTTTTTAATATAAATTAATTTAAAGCTGATTCGGTCCAACTTTTCTTTTGGTGTTCTATTTAACACCACTAACTATGGTAGGAACCACTCTATCCACCATATTATGATGCGTCTGGGTAATGAGCACTTAAGCTTCTTTTAAATTATTATTATTATTCGTACTATTGTTATATTGTCACCATTTGTTACGCTTATGATTCTTTTTTTTTTTAAATGTTATTCTTAATTTTCACTATATTTACGATTATTTTGTTTCTGTACTTAATATTTAAAATTGAGATAAGTCCGTTAAATATATACAAGTACACATTTTAGGTAGGTAAAACCACTCGATATACCACCAGTACTTTTTATAATAACTAGAAAAAAATAATAACTGTGTAACGATTATGTATACGGACAAATTATTTTTAAATAGAGCTCTTCATAAACGAATCGAAAATCTTATATATATTTAATATTCGTATATTCCGTTCTCCTCACAGAGTTTTTGCAGTTGTGGACATTTTTAAGATAACCATTAAATGTTTAACTGTAAGTAAAAGTTATCTTTAACTATCTATCTACCTACCTATATGTAATTAAAGTTAACTGATGAATCTTAAAACGTTTGTTTTAAAAACTGCTTTCCAAATAAGTATAACGTCAAGACTTATGAACAAAGTTTATTTTTCCGAAAAATTAAAATATAATATAATAATAATAGAATTTTTCTAAATTAATTTTTTTGTCGTCAGAGGTTTGTTTGATATTTAGATATAACGATATAATATAACATTTGTAAATATTAGTAGGTACATTTATAATATTTATAGATTGGTATATTTATTTATTTATATAGAGGTATTATATCATATTGATAAACAAATATTTATACAATATATTTCAAAGTTTTACCGTGAATTTTTATTGTATAAACACAGTTACCTACTTCGTTAGAATATTTCATAAATAAAAATACCAATGAATATCATAATGTAATAAAAACAAAGTTGATAAATATTATTTTTATGTTTTATATATTATTTACCGTCGATTCCATAAAAAAAGAAGTACAAAAAATGTAATAAAATATTTGAAAGTAAAAAAAAAAAATAGAAAATATACGAGTTGCTTAAAAGAAAAAAAAGTCGTGAAACTGACTGCCGGTATAGTGAAAAAACCGATTACCAACCACGTAGTGAAACTATATCGCATTTCCTCTATTATATCTTACTGTCAAGGTGTGACTTTTCATTATATATATATATATATATTTTTTTTTTTTTTGAAAAATTTCTCTTAAATGTAATTAATACTTTATAAAAACGCGTTATTGAGGTTGAGTCCCCAGAACATACGATAAAACTCGTGTAAATAAGTTAGGGAACTGGGTGGTACGGTGAACTACGATACAAAATGCAAAGTATAATATGTCTTACTGCAGCATCTAATAAAAATCATATGTTTATTATCTAATTTACCGCCGTTTTCAATAATTGCGTTCTGTATACAACCCAACAGTGTAAAGCGAATCTGTGGTGGTAAATTTGTCTGAAAAAGAACAAAATAATATATAATACCGAATGGTTTTATCAATTATCAAAAAAAAAAAAAAAAAAACAATATTAAATGGACACTACACGTGTTGATTTTAGTACATATTCTTCATGTTTAGAAAAGTCCTAGTTAAATATATTATTAACTTAAAATGATTTTCATAATTTCGTAAGTTTTTTCGTTTTTTCTAGGTTTTTTCTTGGTTCTTCCCATTTATAATGAAAACACCCGAAAAAATTAAAATATGTTCGACTTAAAGTACCACCCCAGTCAAATATCATTGAGGGTAAAATAATACACTTTAAAATCGAAGCGAAATTTCTTAAAGTTGTTCAGAGATGAAAAAAAATTAAAAAACATTATTGTAAAACTAATACATTACTCGCTCCACTCAGAATCTAAAAGAGCTGATATCAGGGGATGAAATATGGATGTAGTCATTATTGTAGGTGGGAAGTTGGGAAGATAAAGTATATAAAGTTTTTAAATTTAAATTTGTATTCAAAGATAGACCAATGAAAAACGATTTAGAACGATGCTTCGTAAGATATATTTTGAAATGTCGTAATTTTTACAATTTTCCACAAAATTTGATCTTTAAACGCTTATGAAAAAAAAATTTATCTATTAAACTCAAATTTTTTTTTTTAGATCACTAAGTACAACTGCACCTTGTGTTAAATTGTTAAGCATTTCTCCAAGTTATATAATTTATACCTACCAAATAAAGTAAAAATATCAAATACCTAAAAATAGCTTAAATGCTTTAAACATTTTACCACGTCTACAAAAGCCAAATACAAGTATTTTGGGATAACCACAAGTCTCTAAAGTAATTTTTTACAGTAAAATTTTACCAAATTCTGTATACTTTGCCGTATTTCTTATGTTTTTCTTGTCTTTTCCTAAATATTTTGAAAGCTCTTTCGATAACAAACAGTTAATTTCTCTGTTAGTGGCTGGATATAAAATATAATGAAATTGATATCTCCTAATTTTTCTATTGCAGTAAGATTTCTGGTTGAAACCATAGTTTGATAAAAGCTAAAAACAATTAATCTGTAACCGTTTCATCTATAGTTCTCTTGAAGGTTTATCCTTATTATTTTGAAAACCCATTGGAAAACCATATGATACACCAACAAGAGAAAATTTCCTTTTTGAAAATATGCTACAATTGAGATTTCAGTTTAATTTTTCGGGTAGAAAAAATGTTCACTTAGTAAAACCAATAGATCCATCGCTAAACTCTAAATCTAAAAAATATCCATCATAGTTAAACATATAGATCCCTCACTATGCTCCGAATTTATAATATATATATTATAAATTTTTAGGTTGCGTGTTTTAGTAATTAAAATGAAACCTGGACCAGTATACCGGAAAGTATTAAGTGAAAAACTTAAACTTATTTTGATCCCGACTTTATTAATTATTTATTTTTACTAATGGACGGTGTTAAGATTTTTTTATTAGTGTATTAGTATAATAATAATTAATAATTTAAAAACACTTAAATGTACTTATAGTTGATTATTTCATTGTCTGTAAAAAAAAAACTAATCAATATAATCGATTAATACTTTCAAATAAACAAACGAGTTTCTTAAAAAAAAGTAATAATAATAAAATACTTATAGTTATTATAACAATATTATTTTTCAGTATCTACTTGTTTTGAACTTGTTTGAAAGGTTTCAACTATAATATTAATGTTTATCAACATTATTTAACAAATATAATCGGTTGTAGTATTAGTTTACAGACTGTTAATTTTAATTAAAAACTGTTACCTTATATTTTGTATTTACAACTTTTAAAAAAAATATTCTCTATTGGACTAAAATATATATATCAGTTGTTACCAATCTTTCTGACACTACCGACCACACTACCGAGTGAAGTTTTGATGGGGCTCGGACCACCACGATTTGCTTATAATATGCACTTGGTTCTGCAGGGCAAAAACTTTACATAAAGAAAAGTAAATAAGCAAAAAAAAAAAAAAGTTATCAGATTTCTAATACATTAATGCACAAGCAAGTATTCATTATTCATTCAGGCTAGGTCAAATTTATAACACTGAGCCAAATTACGGATATTTAGCTTTTCAAATAAATAATGAGTGATCGTTAAATTAGTTCTTTATTCAATGTTTAAATAAAAAAGTGTCCCATAAAATGCTTAATTCGAATAATAGTGTCATATTTTATTATTATTAACTTAATATATGATGTAAGTCAAACAAAATTCAAACACAAATCCACCGAGTTTTTATATTAAAATTGTTTGATATTACCTCATTTATTAATGCAATTAGTTTGTATTTTTTAAAATACCGTTATAATATGTTCACCGAAGCACAAAAATCTCTAAAAAAAAAAAAAAAAAAAACATATATTTCGTATCTATGATATATTTATGTCTATATTATAATTATGCTGCACGTACCTAGTCGAATTTCGAGCTCTTAGAAAAATAATTTTAATAAAATATAAAAAGCAAAATATGCTTTAAACAAATAAAAATCCAGAAAATTGATTATATTTTATTCTGTTAATATTTTAATTTCTTTTGTTAAGTATATGAAACTTTATTAGATTTGATGGATGACTATTATTTTAATTAGACCGAAGTAAATGTTTTGCTAACGATGCATGATGCATCCTGATCATTTGGTTTATAAATCATTTTGAATATAAATATTCAATTTTGTTATTTATTATTTTTTTTTTTTTATGTTCTATCTTTTACGTAAACTTAATTAAATCAATTTTTATATATTTTTTTCACTGTAGATATTTCATATAAAAATCGTTTTCGGAACTATTCAGTATTACTATATTATTATAGCATATCAGAATGTTCTTAAATTTGTGTATTATAACATTTATATTAAATAACTTATTTAAAATTATAATTTAAGTATGACAAATATTATTACTGGTTTGAGCAGTGTTGCGAAAGATAATTATTTATCTACACCCTCGATAAAGATGCTGACTTATAATATTTATCTAAAATAAAGATACCAAAATTAACACGATTGTTTTAAGTTGTCAAATTAATATGTAAATATAATAAAGATAATTCGTATAAATATTATATTTGAGTAAAGAAGGTAATTCAGATTGAAATATGTTATATTCATTGAAATTAAATAAGCTGTTAATTTTGGAAATTTTTTTTTTTTAAATCATAATTTATAGAACATAATTTTGGTGTATAGTTATAATGATTTCTATGATTTATGGCATATTTTTGGATTACTGAGATTATAAAAACAAAACAATTTTTTTTTAGAAACAATTATATTCATACACAATATACATAATATATTAATGTTCTTCAATATTCTATTATTTACGTATTTATTAATAATAAGGTATTTTGGTTTTATCTAGATAGCTTATCATTGTTATCTAGATTATGTGATATATAATATTTACGTTAAGTGATTTTATCTTAATAATCCTAACATCGATTATAAGTGTACCTAATACGCATACTTAATGTGTGATGTTTATTTAACTTAATCAGAATAACTTGTACAAATAAGTAAGACATTTAATAGATAGGTATTATTAATACGTAAATATAATTATTATACAAAATTTGAATTTTTATCATTATTTTGAATAAAATTGTATTCTTGTATACAATACAATAATTAACAATTGTATAAACTAAAATATTATATCGGTTGTAACATAAAGTGTATGATTTCGGCTACAATAATAAATGAATGCAATAAATTAAATTAATTAATAATAAATTAAGGGTTTATATTCGTTATTTAAACTCAATTTATAATTATACTAACAATAATATTGTTAATTGATTATTTAAATTCAATTATTTTAGTATAACATCGAATACTGTAAACAAAACGTAATTAGAAAATTTGATTGTTTATACCTAATTTCGAAAATATGTGTTCATTATTCAAACACGATATTTTATGAATGAGTTATAAATTATAATAAAATATGCTCGAATTGATTCCTTCAAATTGTTTAGTAATTTGCATAAATATGCATAGTATATTTAAAAAAAATTATACATTGTGTTATTGTTTTTCGAATTTGCTAGTTCGGCGAAAAAAAAAATCAAAGGAAACCGAAAACAGCTAAACAAAATATAAAGAAAATATATTTGGAACGATTTAATTCCTGAAATACTGAATATTATTATAGTTTTGATCGTGGGAAAAATTCATGTGTGAATTAGGAATATCATAATTGGTTTTCAATTAACTATGTAGTGTTATAGCTATTCGTTTTTATACTCAAGCCATACATTCCAGTTTAAAATTAGAATTACAATAATCTAGTAATGATGTTTGAAAACATCCATTTTATATACTGTTTCACAAAATATTTTAAAACCAAAGTGCTAGAACGATTAGTCAGCTGCGTGGTTAATCTTAATAATTATAGCGGGCAGCTTAAGTTCCAATTTCGCGTGTTATTATAATTATTAACACCACCCATGAATCACAATGCGAATACATATTATAATATTAGGTTGGTAGTTGTTATTTATTTCGGCTAACATACCGAGTTTAGGGGCTTCGTCACTAACATTTATTTTCTGTCTCGGCCGTAGAAGGCATAACAACAAGATATTCACTGTATTGCGTAATTTCATTATTATGGCTCTTTGGATGAGCAAAGGGAACTTATTAAACATTATACAAAAAATAAAAAAAATAATTACTACTATGATTCGTAGAATGATTTGATATTTTCATTTTTATCAAGATATTTGTGTTTTAATTTTCTTTTAACTTTAACCATTAATAACTTATTAGGAAATGGAAATATTAAAAAAGTCATTCGTAGGAGCCATAGTAAAATAGGGTTTTCTTTATAAAATGTTAAATAAGCTTCTTTTCCATCAAAATTAATCAGAGACTCGCTATCATAGGAAGATGTCATGTTTATGTTGCGCATGAGACAGAAAAAAAAAATGTTTGGGATGAGGCCCTTTATTGTAAACATTAAATAAAATTCGGATAGTAGATAAATACTTAAAAACCTATCATAATTTTAACTTTTTTCATGAAGTCAATATTCTTATATTTGCTACCGATGTATAAAACCATCCAATGTTTGAACTTGAAAACCCTGAGATGATATGATTAAAATTAACTGATTAAATTCGTATCATGTGTCATTTTTGAGAATCTCGTTTGCTTATGCCGACTTACCGGTAGGACTGGGAGTGTAATTTCACTAAAACCCCCCAAACTGTCTTCAAAACTATTCTAGTATGAACTAAAAATCAAAAATAATTCACTTGTAAAATACACTAAAAAACAGAACATATGACTAAAGATTGAAATATAATTTTTTATTCTTGTTCAAATTTAGATCAAACGAATTTGTAATAAGAAATTATCGAATATAGTTCAACTTTAAAATGAAAATGCACTGCATTGAAATCCCAGCCTTTCTATCACCACTAATAATAGTATATATAATATCAGGTTTAGAGATTTACGATAGTAATATTCTTAAACGTAAGTATAATATATTTATTTAGAACTTTTTTAGTACACATTAATGGATTTTTCGATACGAAAGAATTTAAACTTTTGGTTTGAAGTGTATATTAGATTTATATTTATTATGTGTAATATACCTTTATTCTTATCTCTGGATGTCCGTAATTTAATTATTCTTATTTAATAATGTTGGAAATAATGACAAAAAAAAAAAAAAAACGACAATCTCTACTGATTCTACTCTACAGCTATCTATTTAGCTACAGCTATTTACGGTCATGGTACCTATGATAATAATTGATGACTGCAGGTGATTATTTTTGTCTGCAGGAAAACTCTTCAGACGAGAAGTCAATATTATAGTTTTATTTTAATTATGATTCTGTTGATTCTGAGTGTAGCGAAGAGTGTATTAGTTTTACAAAGATGTTTTTTTTTTATGTGAACACTTTTCCTATCAGGAAACTAAGTCCAATGTATACACTGATTACCTTTTTATGAAAGGAAATTTTCTTTGGATAGTATTTTAGAAAGGCCATTTTTTGAATTTACCAGAATTTTTCGCAATAAAAGGAAAAAAGTGAGAAAAATGGGAAAATTTACGAAATCTATTAGTAAAACACTATGATTTTTTTTTTCTGTGGACAACTTTTCTACCAACAGTTTATCTCTGATTTACAATGACAGCACTTTTTCTAAAAGGAAATCTTACTAGGGAGGTACTTTAATCCTTTTTTTTTAATCATTTAAAAGGTCTTTTTCGATTTCTCAGTTATTTTCTCAACAAATGTGAAAACCGAAAAAAAGGGAGAAAGATCAAGAAAATGTATGAAATGTCGGTATTAGTTAAAAAACATTTGGGCCTTTTTTTTCTATGAACTTTTTTTCTACCAGCAATTATGCTCTGATTTACAATGGTAGCAATTTTTCCAAAAGGAAATCTGACTGGAAAGAAACAGAGGGAAGTCATTATTCGATTTTCCCAAGAGTTTTCTCAGAAAATATGAAAAACCGGAAAAAAACATGGAAGAATATATAATGCCTATTTAATTTTTATACCAATGACATACATTATGTTGAAAATGCATTACTATCAACTGAACTCCGAATTGTTTTTACTAAGCAATGGTTTATCGTTACTTACAGATACAAATTAATTGTCCTTCCTTAACTTATCTTCCCAATTTCTCAAGAACAAAAGTTGCTTCACCCATCGTGTAAAGTATGTTTGTCTTCTTTTTATGTTTTTTAAGGGGAGGGGGGTAGGTACAAACTTCAAATGAGACACACATTTAACCATATATAATCACATATAATCAGAGCACCAGAATATTTTATTTTCAATAGTTTTTCATTATCTTATTATTTTTATATTATAGTGATGTTATAGTAATTAGTATAAAGGGATAGTTTATTTAAACTTGTAATGTAAAAGTCAGGAATCTAGAGTTTACGGATATCGAAGTCTGAACCTAGTTTGTTTCCTGATTTGTACTTTCCAGATTCATAAATTCCGGATTTTTTTTAGGTGCATAATGTTGTTAAAATTATACAATAAGTAAAAAAAAAAAAATGTATTTCAATATTTTGGAATCTACATTTTATACTTAAATGCACATTTTCGTATAGCTAGAGGCATAAGCTACTGAATAAATTAACTAGTTAATGAAGTCATTCTATAGTTTTTCGGATGAATTATATATCTAGGTACTTATTAATTAAATTGAATATTTTAACAAACTGATAATATAAATACAAATTTTTGTTTTAGATAATGTAATATTCTCAATAAAGTATATACTCGATATGCCATAGTGTATATAGGTAGAACTGTAAAAGTACATTAAATATACTTAAAAATACTGATTTCTTTGATAATCGTTGTTTTCAATTTTCAATTTACCCAATCAACACATTCCACTAATTTGGTACCTACCTAATATTATATTATTCTTTACGGGTATAGTGTCATGATTTCATGGGGGCTATAGGCTATGACTAACAAAATTGTTTACATGCATATTCGTGGTTATAGATAGCGTAGTTCTCACTACCCAATATTTAGGTTATTTAGAGGCGATTAAAGGAGATTTGGGAATCTATCGCCCTCCCTTTCACAAAAAGTAAGTAGTACATTCTAATTAAAGTAGCATGCATATTGTATACCCTGAATTTTTTTCTTTTGTTAAAAGTTCTTGGTAGGGATTATTACTTGTAGGTCTAAAAAGCTACTAAATTTGCACTAAATTCTCATTGTATGCAATTCGGAATAAAAAACATATTTTACTTAATAATAAATTAATAGTACGTAGGTACCTGTTAATAGTTACAGCTAAAGGAGTTCGGTTATACATTTTTCAAAAGACCATAATATTTACGATTTGAAAACAATACATTTCGTACATTTTAGCTTTAACTTTTTTTAACATGAAATGTATTTCTTTATTATTCTTTTTTGATTCTACCAGTTTTCTCCAAAAAATAGGAAAACCGTAGGAAAAGTGGAAAAATATGTACAATATTAAACAAATATTATTTAAGAAAATATATAATGCATATATATATTTTTACCATTGTTTACAACGCAGCCCTATCAACAGAACTTCTATCAGAATCGTTTTTTCGGTAGCAATCGCTGGTTAATCATTGCTTACAGATATACATTAATTTATCTATAACGGTTTTTACACCAGTACCCATTATCCTAGGACAGATTTCATGTTATTATTTGATTAAAAATTGATACATATATTTTACTAAATGCATTTATTATTGTGGGAGAGGACGAAAAACTAATTCGGGAAATTATAATACAACAAAAATGCCGGCCAATAAAAATACAATGTTTAAATCACTATTATCTACCTATAAAGGAATTAATAGATTAAAAAGATTTAAAAATATTAATTAAAAATGCTGATATATTTATCAGATATTTTTTAATTTATTATTTTCCTTCAATAATATGCACAATAATGTCAATATTGGTTTCCCTTTTTTATAATATGTACATTGAAAAGCACTTTTTAATAGACTTTAATTATAAACATTATTATTATTTAAAATATGTATGTAATTTAAATTATATTTTTCTTAACGCGATATGTACTGCCATGGAATTTTTGTTTAGATAACTTTCGTGATATTCAATAATAGTTCTTAATATTTTAGATTCTATGTAACCCGAAACAACTGTCATTGTTTTACATTGATGTTTGCATATGTTTTTTTTTATTCCAGACACACTTTTTTAAACGTAGTCAATAAAAACGTTCTTAAAGTTTAATCCTGCACCTCGATAAATATCCTATAATAATTCTATAGGACCATGGGCGTTATTATCATGAAATAATATTTAGATCATTTTAAAAATGTTATAGAATTTTCAATTGAGCTCGTGTTAATGAAATATTATAATTATTATAATTTTAATACCCACATTTAGAATTTATTTTTACAAAAAAACTCAAATAGTTTTAAATTCAACATAATTACTATAGAATATTATTGTTTCGTAGATCATTCGCTTGGTTTATTTTTTTTTTATTGTAATCATTTATTTAATGCGTTAATCTCATATTATGACTATTGAAAATGTATTATTTTTCACCTTTATTTGTTTGCAAATTTATTATACCTAAATACGATCTGATATAAATATATATAGTAAACTATTAATCGAATGTACGTTTAATAGACGTGCAAATTGTTTTTACTCTTATAACTACACAAAAATAGTTTGTGTATTATTTACTTAACTATTCAGCTCATCACTTCACTATAAATATTCAATAATTTTATCTTACACGAATTACATTTTAAACGAGTAAATAATTCATAAATATGCAATCATAATATATAAAAAAAAAGATGATACTGGGGATGGAAGCGGCCACTGTTGTTGGTGAGAAGTGGGAAGCTAAGAAACATAAATTTATTTAATTTATATCTGTAAGCAACGATAAACTATTGCTTGATGAAAGACTTTTCAGAGCGTAGTTCAGTAATACATAATATTTGCAATTTTTATTTAAATTTGATTTCAAAAAGTTTATTAAAAAAAAAAATGTTCCAATGATCTTAGACATTTTACGACGTCTAGGTGAGTACAATATATACAATACATGTAATTATAACCGAGTTACAGCAAAAGAACTCCCAAATATTAAAATTTCTCAAAAGCTTAAAAGTGGCTCAAAAGTTTTGGAAATAATACCATTAGAAAGTAAATCAAAAATACAATAAAAAAGGTATCATGTGATTTTTCGATTAAATTATTTTTGTACGTTTTCCCACTTTAGTGCTTTTATTTAAAAAATGGCTTAAAATACCAAAAAATATCGTTTTTAAAGTACTATCTAGACAACTTGAGATTTTATAAAAGTTGTTAAACTTCTACACCAGAGCAAGTTTACTAAGAAAAAACGTGTCCTCAGACCAATAGAAGGAAACAAAACAAATCATAAACAGCATTGTAAAACCAATAGCTCCTTCGTTATGCTCGGAATTTAAAATATATTCTCGAATTCCAACAAAAAATGCCCAACTATGTTTATTTAGAAAAAAAATAATATTTTAGTCATTGATTTCTTTTAAACTTTATAGTATTATGTTGTCAAATATCAAGTTTTTATAGGTTATAATCGTCAATTTAAATTAATTATATTATGCTCTAGATTTAAAATTGCATATACCTTTTGAATAAAAAAAATATAATTTCAATAATATTATACTTTTGTTTGTGATTGAATGATTAATATAAAACGTATAATACGTTTCACAATATGTAACCTGAACTGCTCAATCTTATTTTTTTGTTGCACTTAATTTTTATAGTACGGGTGACTCACTCATTGAGTTAATATTGAAATAAAAATTTACATCGTCTTATAATATAGTACAATTATAAACTCCCTAACAACAATATGTTTTTGGGAAGTAATAACAATTGCGTGTTCCATCTGGTACCATTTCGGTTTTACTTTTTGCCCGCACTCTCCTAGATAAATCATTCGAGTGGAGAACAAAATAAAATCGAAAAAGATTTTTGTGGACTATAGCCCCGCGTAGATAACCTCGGTAAATAAAATTAAGTCTTTGGCCTATAGCACAGTAAAACCGAGCACGTCAATAATTGGCGGCACCTGTTTCCCGGTTTAATGAAAGTCACAGAAACGGTCCATTGGGTCGGAAATTTTATCTCAGTTGGAACTTGTAAAAATAGAAAACGAATTGATTTTCAGTTTATACCAAACACAAAAGGTATTATTTTTCTAGATAATTTATATTTGTTTCACTATTTCATTTGGTCGACCTCCAAATAATATCACGTTACTGAGATATATACGAAAATATAATGTAGCGTTGAAAAATCAATGAATTTCTTAAAATCTTATTATTAGGTATAGTTGGCCTATATATGGTATATTTTGGTTATTAATAATTTAGGTTATAATTTTTCAATTAGTGGACAGGTTCCTTTATTTAAAACGTATGATCAAGTGAAAAAATCCCATTAAAACAATTGATATATCGATGGTATACTATCTTATATCAATTCCTAAATACACATTCTTAAGAATTCAAACCTATATTTTAAAAAAAATAATACAAATTGTGAACTTGTTAACCAAATCAGCAAATATAAATTTTTCCTTGTACCAATCCTTTTAACCAATTCAATTTATTTTATAAGCAAAACAAGAACAAATAATTGTTTTAACTGTAGTCTATAGGTAGGTTTACAAACTAATAGTACTTTGTAGCGGAAATTTAACTGGATTATTTCAAATGAGTTGTACACAATTAAATTGAGTTTCTAATTGTTATTACAAACAATAATATTATTATATGCTATGTATTTATTACCGTATCAACACATAAAGTAACAAAAAATTATATTCAAACGCATTTTAAATACGGCAAACAAAAACTATACATTTTTCTAACTTTGTATTAAAACAAGTGTTGTTTAAAATCTCGTATGGAATTTTATTTCTGATAATGAGTTAATTATTTTTCATAATATGTATGTTTGCATAGCAGTTTTCATTTAAAAAAACTTCTAAAAATTTTAAATATTTTATTTAAAGTATTTATTAAATCAATCTAGAAATTAGTTTTATTTGAAAATGTTTCATCATTTAATAGACATCATAAAGCTACGAATTTTTTAATGCCAATTGCCGAACTTGTTTCACGTGAACGTGGGAGAATAAACAAAACGTTGGTAATCGTATAAGGGTGAAATCAAATCTACCGTATGATACGTGATTGAGAATTAAGCCACACACGTTCAAATCTTTCACAATCAGAAAAATGCAATTTGTTTTTACAACAACAAAAATAGCTGTAGTTATTCTACGTCAAGAATCCGCTATAACGACCCCTTTCATGTTGTGAATCACTCTCGTTGTCAGCCCATAAATATATACAACTTCTGTCAATGAAAATAAATAAACTCTCTGAAAATACTATTTTCCGGTATTTTACATCCGATTAACTTCTTATTTACCCGTCATCTCTTTTTTCTATTTCGTACATTAATATCGAATTGGTAGCATCATATACAAACTTAAAATTGTCTTTTCGAAATTATTTGTAACTATACATAAATAAATATTAGGTATGTGCAGGGATGAGTAGTAATCAAATTCAGAGATTAAAATTTATTCAGGTTATCGAATAAAAAATGAACCAAACAAATTTTTCTCACTATAATCAATTTCAGCGTTTTAATATGCACCTACAAAACTAAATAAAATATTTTCAATATTAATTTTCGTGTGTATAAAAAAAGTTAAGTTAATTATTTTTTTTAATTTTTTCTAACTAAATACTGTTTCATAATATGCCTAAGAAATAAAATAAAATAGAATCTTAACCTTAAATCAACGTGACGTGTAAAGTAAATGGTTTCATTAATGTTTTATTAATTTTTAATTTTGAGCGAAGCAAGTTAGTTTTTCTATATTTTTTTATGTCATATATTTTTTCTATCCATAAAAAAGTTTTCGTTTTGCTTTAATTTCAGAAGTTGTACCAAGTAGACGATTTTGTATTGCTGAGTGCATAGGGAAGGTAAATTATATTTTATTTTTTCGTTGTGTATATTTTTCTTGATAAAAAAAGGAAACCGAAAAAAAGAACATCAGAGTATTTACAAAAAAATTAAGTATATTAAAAAACGCTATCATATTTTATTGTTGAAATTTTGTTAATAATAATCGAGATACATTACCTCATCGTTTTACTTTTATATCATATACAATGAATAGAATTACGGGTACACCTCATATGAAACGAGTATGTTGCCGACATATCGAGAGAGCATGTGGCTACTGCGCATATGTTGCCTCTTCATAATACCATTAAAACCTATATTGAGTTTTTCAGATGTATATTTTACATAGAGTTATGTATTAAAATTCTGTGATATTTTATTAGGTAGGTTGTGATAAAACTGATAACAGTACTTCGCGCATATGCAAAAGTGAAATGCCCTCTTGATATATTGGCAATACGTTTAATAACTCTATTCGTTGTACATGATTTAAGGTTTTATCTATTGTTAGCGGTGGCGGATCAGTGGGACGATAAGGGCGATCGCCTCCACAAAACGTTTACTCTCCCATATACTCTTGGCTTGATTTATCATTGAGCTCGTCATAAATACGTCACTAATATGCATTTTAAAAATCTTCCCCTCTCCGTTATCTAGGCTTGAATCCACCCCTGATTGTTAGGGTAGTATACTCGTATATTTTATAAGACTAAAATTACTAATAAGTGACAAGATACAAATATTAATAGGTTAAACAATTATTATTTTGAGAAATTCAATAATCATATAATTTTAGTAAAAATTATTTTATTCATTCATAAAACAATATAAGGGTTGGAAACTTGGGAAACTTTTTTTTTTTATATTTTACTTATCTATCTTTGAATTTGTGCTATGTGTTTATCTAAATCTATTTTATGATAAACCCCTAATTTAAACCATTGAAGGTGATTATTTTCGAAAGAACTATATATAATATACATAATGTTTTTGTACACAGGAATTAGTGAGGTTAACTATATACGTATTAACTGTGTGAATTCATTCGTAGTCAATTTTTGTGACTTTATTTACTGTGAGTAATTATATAGGTCTTTGTGAAAAGCAGAATTAGTTATGTACCATAGATAATCTGTAATAAGTTTCAATGGAATAGCTATGTAAATCCGGTAATGCAAGAATATCTGGAGAGAGTTTGGTATAAGGCTCTACATTTGAATGAAGAATCTATTTAAACTGAATAAATATTATGCATGAACAATTGAAATTTATTATTTTAATTATAGCTATTATAGTAATACACTATTAAATGCAACTATCAAAGAAAAATAAGGGTAGTTATCTATCTTTATTATGAATATAAATACATAATTGTCAGATAAAATGTATAGGGAGATACTTAAAAAGTATACGTTTTAGATTTTAGATTTGAAGAAAGATAAACCGATTAGTTGTATAGCGAGATTTTTTGAGGAATAGAAATGCTTGAAAAGTTTAATTTGATACTTTTATTAAATTGATGTCTAACTGAACAAGGATGCAGTGGCGTACCTGTAGAGGGGCCAAAGAATTATTTAACCCCTATAAGCTTTATAATTAATTTTGTTTATCGTTATCTGTTTTTAGAGTTTTTACAATTATTTTGTAATTTCTTTTTCCATGAAGGTATTTAATGGTATGATTAAACCTATAAATATTATAATATTTTTTTTATCTATGGTCAAACTGGATCATGGTTTTTAGCATTATTATTTTGTTTTGGCGGTTTGACCGTTGGCTACTATCATTGGTTCTTAGTTACAAAATAAATGTGCCAGGATCGCTTATGCCTACTTAAACTGTTGCATATTTACTAGAAAATAAATATACCAGTGGATGATATTATTAAAAGATTCTCCTATGAAAATCCAGGGGTCAGACTTTGTATAATAAATTTATAAAATGCATTATAATTTATAATATTATGTTTAATAAATTAAAAATGTATTAAAATGTTATAACTAACAAATATAAAAAAGCCTAATTTCCATATTTTATTAATAAAATTGTTGTAAGTGACGTTACTTTTTTAAGAAACTAATCTAATTCTCTCTTCCCTTCCATGAGAAAGGCTTCGGTATGTCATTGCATGGATGTAAATAACTTAATTTATCGAAATTCTCCGTCCGATCTCGATGGATCGAGATAGAAAAATCTATGTGAAAATTCATACAACCGTAGAAATATAAAATGCGCAGATTTATCGTTAGGAACTATTAATATTTAATCAAAATTTTACTTCGTTCTTAATTGATTAACTACACAGATATTATTTTTGTTTACTTTTCACAAAAACACCACCAAAATAACAATTAACAATGTTAAGATATGAATTATTATGTTTAAAATTTTAATTGACGCGAAAATAATAGTAATTTGACAAGACTACAGCAGTTGTAGTGTGGACATTTATTATTATTACTGGGGGGAATTTGAAAATAGTCCATCAATATTGTATTGTTGAATTTGATGTAAAATATTTTCAGGAAATCTCCCATGGGCAAACACCTTTTTAACCCGTTAAAGGTGGACATATAATTTTAGATTTGGAACCTAGCAAGATTTTAGTATTTTAAAACGCTTTTAATCAAGTAATATTGGTTATAGCAATAATTAATTGTCGTTCGTTTTGTTTTGTTTTTTTTACAGTTACAATAACTCATAGTTAAGTTCAATGTAGTATTTTTTTATAATTTAGGAATAAGGTTTATATATTTTATTCTGACGGATTTTTTTGTTTTATTTTTAAAGGAGTTATCTCGACTTTCATTTATGATACACATTTCTAATATAATATGGATAGGTACGCTTTCGTAATATTATTATAAACTGATAGTTTATGACATAATATAAATACTTACAATTTCGAGTAACAACTATAGTACTTTTAAAGCACTGATATTGCCGTGAATGTGTATTGTTATTATTCCGTCCCTCTTTATAACTATTGACTAAAATTTAAGTGTTGGTCATAAACGAGACTCTAAATAATCCTCTATAATAATATATTATATTTCATACATTTCAATTCACTGTGACGCATGTATGAAATTCAAGTTTTATGCATTTTTCATTAATCAAAAAATATCTCTTATTTTATTTGTTCTCAATTATATACCGTTATTTATAATACATAGATTTGTATAAGAAAAAGTAAAAAATTTGCGTTATCGTTTTTTTATTTTTATTGATAAGATTCATAAATCGACTGGTATAACTTAAAATTTCAATAAATACAAATAAATAAATGAAAAATAATTATGAATTATATTTAAACAATTATTACAAATCTCTAACATATTATTATTAACTACCATTTAGATTTTAACTGAGGTTTAACAAAACCAAGGGCACCCATAAGGTAATTTTCAGATGGGAAACAAAATGCAACTAGATTCCAAAACCTATTTATAACATATGGATACTAGGTTGTTATTACTTGGAACGAAATGAGGGAGAAAGGGTGTGTAATTACGTTGCCTTTAAAAAAAAACTCTTAAGTGTTGAAATCGTGAATACTCTACTGTTTATAGTTCACATTATACATTTGAGTAGTTAATTATATGTGAAAGATTATAATATTAAATATAATATCCAATATTAAATAAAAATAATGATTTATGCCGATCTTTATGTACAAACAAAGTACTTTCTAGCTTTTGACGATTTGGAGTAAATATACATTTTTAATTCCTTCTTCCATTTCCCGAAAATTTATTTTTATTTCTCTACATTTCATAAAATTACTATATTTAGAAACTTAAATATGATATTTAACACTATAACATTGGTTACTAATTTGCAATTTTTTTTCAAATAGGTATACTTAGTATTTTTGTCTTTCTTTAAGAATTAAAAAATTTTAAAATGTTCCCATTCTGTACCATGTACAACAGCTACATATGGCATACTTATAACAATAAATATATTTCCAAAAATATATGTTTAACATTCAGTTTAGTAGAATAATACTTACTGTAGAAGTAGATAACATTGATAATTTTATTAATGTTTGACTGGGGAGTTTTTTTTCGTGTTACTTGACTTGAAAAATAAGGTTAATGCAGTACTCGAAATGGAGTATTTTACGAACCGGAACGTTTACAAAACTTACGTCATATGACATACATAATTTATATGCCATATTTTACTTGTAAACCAGTTTAAGTGATTCAGATCAGAAAGATCAGAAATATCAAAATTAAGTTGCATAGATAGGTATCACATATATAAGATACATATTGTATCTACATACAATAATAGCGGTTTTGATAGGTAGTACACTAGTTGGGTTCCAATGAATTTTGAATACCTACTATACTGGTTGGATCCGAACGTTGAAAAGCAATATAAAACATTTTCCTTCTTATTTTTACAGATTTAAGATGTATAGGTGCCAGTGGATTTTTTCTATCATTTAATCTTTAATACAATTTTTTTCTCGGTTTTTTCTAAATTTTTCATGTAAATATAAGTATCTATTCGGATACTTTTTGAAAATTTTATCAGCTTGTAGATTTTAAGATTTTATATTGTGTTTTATTTTTCTAAATTTCTAAACTATTACATTAATTAATATTAATATTACGGTAACAAATGACTAGTATACTACCCGCATAAATCCGGGACCCAACTAGTATAGATTTTTGAACGCGGGACCCGATTTAGATGCACCGACAATTATAATTATTACTTACGTATAAAATATTATTTCGACGCAATAAAACGGTCGTATTTGGAAAATATGATATCGTTTTATTATTATAGTATTATTAATTATTATTTGTAGTAGTGAAAGTGGACATGATTAAGTAAATTTGTCCGAATACAATAATTGTTATTATAGAATTTTATCAACTTAATCAAAAGTTTTAAAAAAATGTAACTTAGGTAAATAATTATAGAAATTTATTTTGCTGACTCATTAAAAACCAATATGTTTGCCAGTTTTGCCACCTATTATGTTTCCTCTCGTCGTTTTTTCTTTTAACGAAAAGCTAAAATGAAACAGTAAAAACTAAATGAAATGATAATACTTTGGTTTTTAAAAATACAACGAACTCAAAATTTCAATAGTAAAATTATAAAGTAAAACAAAATTATTAAAATGGGTATACTAGTAAATATATTTAGTAAATAAATATATAAATAAAAAAAGAAAGGTAAGATAATGGGGACGGGTGCAGCCACTGATATAGATCGGAAGTTTGGAAGGTAGGATGTAGACGGGAATTCAATGTATACCTGTGAGCAACGATAAACTAATGCTTATGAAAAAAAAATTCTGAGTGGAGTTCAGTTGATAGTGATACTTTGTCAACAGTATATATATATATATATATGTCATTTTATAGTAAAATAATTAAATATCCTATGTATACTCGTATTCTTTCATAAAATTTGTTATATGTTGTACTGATTTTCCGAATTTTCCTACGTTTTTCCCATGTTTTATTCCCGTTTTTCACATTTGCTGGGAAAACTCTTGGGAAAATCAAAAAATGACTTTTTTAAAGTACTTTGATAGTGAAATTTCCTTTTAGAAACATTGCTTTTATTAAAAGCCGGATCAAAATTGCCGGTAGAAAAGTTGTCCACAGAAAAAAAAAATCGTAAATTATATATATTATATTTTGTAAATTTTCCCGTTTTTTTTTTTTTTTTTGGTTTTTAGCATTTGATGAGAAAACTCTTGAGAAAATCGAAAAATGACCTTATTTTAGTACATCTGTTCTTTCAGAAAAGGTGCTACACGTAGAAATCCGAGCAAGTCTTCTGGTAGAAAAGTTGCGCACAGATAAAACAAAGAAGAATAAGCTTCTTCGTTCCATTCTGAATCTAAAATGTATATATAAAAATAATAATAAATAATTGAATAAATGGGTTACCTAGCGTATCATGATTAGTGTATTATACGATCGGTTTCAAATTAAAAATTCATCATCAGGTATATTATCGCGGTCAATATGTAAAATGTGACTGGTGAAACACGAAAATTTCAATGAAAAATATCACGTTTAATTACCTAAATATGCATGTTATAATCATTTGATCATCCATGTTCACATTACGTAAAATGTATGTATTACTATTTGTTTACTTGCAACTTTATCTTCTACAATAATCTTTTAATACATTTTAAATAATCCAAATATATATTATTTATTCTGGTACGACTATGTTCATGATTTTAAATTGATTTTTGTTTTTGCGCAAAAACAACTGCATTAAAAATAAAACACAATATGTATATATATAATAAATTGAAAACGAGGTATATAGGAAATGTGAAAACAGTTAGAAAATGTAATATTTAATACATAACGGTACTGTTCTTATATAATATTAGGCTTTATATATGATACTGGATGTATATTATATGTAACATCCCAGAGTTATATTAAAATTCATGAAATTTCGTCCCATGAGGTACCAAATCCGTTGAAAAATGTTTCACAAAAATACAACAAGGTATAGGTTTAGGTTTCTCACATGGTTACATTTCAATATTAATACATAGACATTTAACATATAAATATACTATGTATAACCGACATATACCCTAATAATTAATGAAACTGTTGGAGTTCTTTATTAATCACTAAAAATGTTTACTTTATTTATATAATATGTATTTTTTGAAGAAAGCTTGACAGTAAATAAAGGAAGATAGTTAAAATTCTATTATAAATCAGGTACTTTATTTGAAAACTAATTTTGAAATTATTAATGTAAGAAAATTACTTAATTATTTCTTAATTTAAGGTTGTTCACAAAAGTAATGTACTTTTTGTTTGAAATACCCGTGTTACACGTTTATGGTTTTTTCATTTATTTTTCGACAAAAATGACGTATCATATAAGAATACAATTCTCACATAACAAAACAAACTCACTTACAAAATATCCACAAGAGCCTTGATCGTTAAGTCTATTAAAGTTTAAATATTAGGGTGTAAAGTACTTTTATGGATTTATAGTCAAGAAAAATGTATAGAAATGTAACTTTTTAACTTATTACCTTAAGTTATTATTTTCCCGAAAATGTATACTTAATTCAATTCTTCAAATTCACCAAATTAACATTAAATCAACTTAGACTTTTTTTCGTTTTTAATCATAACTGAAACTTGTTAAAACAATCATTTAACTCGTCCAGCTTTGTTCCTGAAATTTGAAACAGATTTACTTCAAACCATGTTAATTATGCATCGGATAATATAAAAAATACAACTATTTAAACCCCGATGAATAAAATTTTAATAACAATAAAATTGCCTATGCGTCATTATTATTATAATGAAAACGTGTGGCGATGAAAACAGATTATAATAATCGACCTGGAGTACGCTAAATAATATTCCCGGTCCGTCCACGTTATTCGGTATTATTCACTGCGCGGAACGGAAGCCCTCGTTGTCAGTAATTCTGTCACTGCGGATTATAATAATGCGGATAACCGATACATGATATTATATTATTATAATATTATGTTTGGCGAGAAGATCTCGGCGGGACGGTCGCCTCCAGACGACGAGTTCCGGTCGTCTCCGTATACTCACAATGACCCTTAGATTTCCGGGCGGATTGCAGACGGAAGACATCCGTTCATCGTTACACTAAAGACCCGGCAACGACGGTGTCGTTGTCATCTGGATAAATGGAGAAGTTTCCGAACTTAACCAAACACGTATGCGGTCGTCAGCCACACGCAGACACAAACCATTATCTGAAATGGTACCGGCGGTATTTTGAACATAAATGTAAACAAAAAAAATCTGGAACGATTTTTAATATTAGGTTGGAGGAAAGTAGTGGTGCGTTATGAACACGTAGCATGCCGTACAGCCACATAAGTGACACTCCACTACTCTCCTCCAACCCAAACTTAAAAGTGGAATATCTCGTCAACGGATCAACGAAAATCAAAAATGTCAACACTTAAATTTATTTTCACTAATATTCCATCTATTTATGGACTTTTTAATACAGGTTTTCATTTTAAAATCAAAAGTAGAGAGTGAATTTATTCCTAAAAGTAAGTGTAAAAAAAAAATGATATAAATATAAAATTGCAGAGCAGTTTGTTTCTTAAATTTTCTAGGAAACCAATTCCGGAAAAGTTAAAACTTTCCGAAATAATAAGTGAACCCACTTAAATGGATCAACCGGTACTGTTATTTATTATTTACAAAATGTAAAGTGAATTTTTTTTTGTTTTTTTTTTAATCAAACGTTAGAATTTTTATTCAGTACCTATATCACTATATATGAGGGTAGTATTCGTGATATTTAAGAAGTATGTAAAATAAAATGGGTAAATAGGTAAATCATATGTGAAATGTCGTATCCTTACCTACTTTAAATACTCAAAAATAATCATTATCTCGCAGCTAATAAATTTTGGATCGTGTATCGCAAATTACATATTTATACAATATATACAAGTAGGTAAACAATAAGGGACAAATTCATTTATCAGGGTATAAACTTTATATTATTTCCTCTGCAACTTAATAATTTTCGAAATACGTCCGTTTGAAGAATTTGGCATTGTTTAGGTATTTCGGTTTAAGAATATAACTTTCAATTTCACAATGATGTGAATATGAGCTTTGTAATCGGTTTATTTTGTTTTAGTTAACGTTTAGCTTGTTGTGAACGTTTCTATTTGGCGTTTCATTATTATTATCGCTGATATTATTCGAGATTATACTTCCTTTTTTGTTTTTGTGTTTTTATAGTTATTATACATAAAAAAAAAAAACAAAAAAAAACCGGAATTTGGGTCATGGGTATGTCATACTTCTACACGAGAACATAGACCAGTTTTTATGGGTTTTATCAATTGTTGAGTAAACTTAAGAAAAATCAAAAAAAACTACTTCTTTAAAGCATTAACTTCGAGGAACTTTCCCCTAAGTGATGATCGGAGCAATATTTCTACTAGAAAATGTATTAGCTTATTTAAATATTTAAAAAATGCATTAGGTTTTTTATTAGCATTTTTTGGTTTTTGAATATTTTCTTTTCATAAAAAATATCACGGAGTATAATACAATTGCAAAATGAAAAATCACTCTTTATTAAAATCGTGTTTAATTATTTATTTATGAAGAAGATAAAAAAAAAATCGAAATTATTCTATCCTTGCAAATGGGTTACGAAACAAACACAATTAAATCAACTTTTAATTATCTTTATTAACGCTATTAGGTACTCATTATCAAAATAATTAAATCCTTTCCGGAAAGTACATGTATATATGATGTTAATTTTATTAAAAAGCACATAGTTTAATTTGTTATTATAAATGAATTGTGTGCTTGTGAATATTTTGATAACGTGTAAACGATTTCTACCATTTTTATCTATTAGACAAAAGTAATATATAAAGTTAAAAACAAATGGATATACTTCGCATGATGGATGGACCACTGTTTTAGATTAGAAATTGTGAAGTTAGAGGGAAAATTTAATGTTCATCTGAACGTAAAAATTAATAATTTCTAATGAAATATGATTTTGTAGGTTGTATAATCTGAAGCGACTTGTAACTATGTATGTCTCTATTTATCGAAAATGTAATACACATAGTTCAATTTCTATTTTTTTCTTTCAATAAACATAGACTTTCCATTCTAATCCATTCATAGTCTAAACTTTGTTTCCTTGACTACTTTTTGCTTCTAAGTCAATAACCAATGATAGAAGATCTCTCTCTCAACTCATCATAAAAGAATTAATAGAAATGTTTATTGTTTATGCTTGAAGAAATAAAATGACTGTAATATTTTTTAAATATAATAAACAAGTAAATAAATAGATACTCAGTTATGTAAGAACCTACTTACTAATATTTGAATAATTTTAGCGACTTTTTAAAAAATAACAATTTCATACAACGCACGTACAGCAAACCAATTCCCAATTCAAAGGGTAGGTATTAAAAAAGAAAAACTTTTTTGATCATTGATAACTTTTTATAGACACGATATTATTTTGTTTGTTATTTAATAAGTGAGCGTCAAATAATAGTTTTATAAAAAGTAAAAGTTTCTCCATTTTTTCCTATTTTTATATTGAAAAACTTTTATTTACTTAAAATGTTTATTTACTAAAAACTGTAATAATTGTTTGATTATACTTCTTTTTAAAATGTTTTCATTCACAATATACAAACGAATAACCTCGGACATCGTAAATATTCTTAATAGGTACGTGTTAAGAAGATAATAAATCATTAACTAAAATACGATATTGCAATATGAGATCTCGAATTTAGAGTTATTATATTTGAAAGGAACGATGTCAATGATATTGACACAATTCATTTTTTTATAACAAATATTTATATTTATTATTTGTTTTTCAGGTAACTTTTTTACTTTTTATAGCACAGAGTTTTATTTACTTAATAATATTGTTCATAAAGTATTCTTTATTCGCTATTATAGTGTTTATAATACATAGTATATGGATGTGGTAGTGGTATAACGCAAGATAATTTATCGCTAAAAGGTCAATACCTAATATATTATTAATTTAACCGTCTAATGCGAAGTTAATTCGTTGAAATTTCCGCCATAAAATGTTCATTGTTGGCCATTATATACCTTTCTCATATTATTATTATCGTAATTTAAAATCAGTTAGGAAAAGTACAAAATGTTTAGTGAAAATAATATTATATACTTAATACTTTTGCATGCCAGAATAATGTAAAATAAATAACAAAACCTTGTTTAAATGGTAAATATATAAGAATAAAAATCAAATAATAATATTACTATACACTTTTTCCTATATTAATACATATATGAATTATAATTTACTATACAAATAAAAAATAAATATAGCTCTTTAGGTATTATTTCACTCCATGGGTAGGTCATTGTTGTACTGTAGTAGGTAAAACTTTGGGAAGTAATAATGTATTGAATAGTTTAGTTTTTATTCTGCGAACAAAGGTTATAAAACATTAAAATCAAAAAACGATTCCAGAATGGATCTCGGTATAAGCTAGTTGGTAAAGTTTCTGCCATGTGTTTTTTCTCTTAAAGTATATCCAAAGTAAACAACCAGAAATCAACAGAAATAAATCTAATGTACCAATGGTCATTTTTTGTCAGTTTGTTTTTTAAATTAATTTGAAAAATTTTTAGAAATCTATAAAATTACATTTTTCAATAAATATTCATTAAAACGAAAATCCGCATTTTATAGGTCATAACCTATAAAATAGGTTTAGAACATTTGTATAGATTTTAATCGAAAATGTGTTCACGAAAAAGAAACACATCTTAGTAAAATTGTAATAGCTATATTTTCTCTATACTTGGAATCTAAAAACAACAAAAAAATACACCATTTTAACATAATCATAAATTTATTTAATTATAAACACGATATCTTTTTCAAACAATGATATGTTTTATATTATACACATTGTTAATGTTTCATCATCCGATGGACAAGGCAATTTGTTAGTAATAATTTATTGCGTGTACACTCTTTCACCCTTAAAAAACCTTCATGAGCAGATAAACCAAATCTTTCCATTTACATTAGGATTTTTTCCAGTTATCCTTCCTTTCACGGGACGGTCCTACCATTGAAAATATTATGTCCAGTATAAAATAAAATATATTTGGACAAAATCTATTTCAATCGTTGGCCATTTTTTTATAGTAGATGTACAGTAAACACAATTTTAGTCCATCAGGTGTCTGTTTATAGTTTAAACACAAAAAACCTCCTTAAAAATGACATGTGATATATAATGCATGTTTTATACTACATTTTACCTATAACGTTTATTATACAGTAGGTATATATTATAATTTAAATTAGATACATCCATTAAATAACTACATATTTGTTCTTATATTATTTCAAATCCATTACATATCATATTGTGAATACTGATCCGTAATTAGTTAATGAATTAAACGTTTTTTAGTGTGATCGATCGTTACTAAATAATTAATAGTTGATATTTATTGAATTATACGAGTATGAGATAGTACCCATTTCTGTCGTTTTTTGCTGGCTCATAAATTAATTAATTGAATTACATTGTTGTAAAATTTTCGTTTAAAATACATATAATTTGTCAATCCGTTAGTGTGTTACATATTTTGTGTTAGTATATCACAGTTTTCTATTATGCATTATCGTTAATTCAAAAAATACATTTTCATAACAATTTCAGTGACTTTATCTTAATGTAAAATATAATATACATTACAGACTAAACACGTTTTTTTTTTTTTTTATATACATATAATTACCATCTTAAATAACTTTATAGTTTAAAATAAAAATATAAAATATTTTTATAATTATTCTTATAAAAAAAAAAAAAAAAAAATGATAACAATTTTAAGGAAAATGTATACAAGTAGACAAGTAGGTACCTATATATTATTTAAGTAAAAACAACAAAGGATATATTTCACAAGGTTGGTGGACCAATCATATTCTTATAAATTCGAAATTAAGAATGTAGGATGTAGAGAAGAACTTAGGATATATCTATAAGTAAAAAAGAATCACTACAAACTAAAAACGATTCTAAGTGAAGTTTGGATACAAATATTTTACGAAATTTGATATTAAAATTCCTATAAAAAAAATTCTACATTTCTAAATAACATTTTATTAATTATTTTTTTTGTCAAAAATTATGACTTATATTGAACCTCTTGTTAAATTTTCAAACATTTCTGTTTACTCTAGATGTTTTATTCACTAAGTACATACAAAATAATAATTTCGTCAAAAAATCGCAAAATTAAATGTCTATGATTAACTCGAAATTACTAAAATGTTTTGAAAATTTGTATACATATATTGAATTACGTTAAAAAAACAAAATTTAAAATAATGAAAACATTTTATTAGTAAATTTTTCCGTTATTTCTACGTAATTATTCACCAACTGGAATACAAATTTAACAAATAAGGTCTTTTGTTGTTTTTCTATTGGAGAAATATTTTTCTTAGAAAATATAATTCGTAAAAATTTAAAACAATGATACGTTTTGCCGTAATTTGAACAAAATTTTGTTTTTTGGTATTTCATAATTATTATGAAAAATACTTTAGATACTTATTAAAAAAATATTGTTTGTATAAGTGGATTTGTATTATAAGAAATAAAATTAATATCTTGTCATTTTTCGATTGGAGTATTATTTCTGGTAGAAAACATCGCGTAAACAATTTTAAAATAATGAAATCGGTAACGCCGGAGCGGCGCACCGTAAATATTTACCGTTTTACCTAAACATTTCTTTCAGGTTTTTCCTAATTGTTTGAAAAACCACGTAGAAAATAACCATCTCAACGCACCAACTAGATAAAATAACCTTTCAGAAAAGTTACAACACTTGATATATCAGAGGAAGATTTATAGTAGAAAATTTGTTTCCAACCACAAAAAATCTTACCCACATCATAGTGAAACCTATATATCCCTTGGCATGCCCTAAATATTGTTAAACCAATACATTTCACGATTTTTCATTATTCGCTATGAATCAAAAAATGTTTATTAACTTGTATAGTTTTCATTGCTTTATAGAAATTAAAATTAAAAATGTTCAAACATAATTAATTGTTAATTTTAAAACGTATTGAATAAATATAGTCAACCGTTGGTTTATTTTTATTCACACATAATTTATAATTTATTTCATTATACTGATAACACCATATATTAAAAGGAATTCTCTAAAAATATAAATATACGTTTGTAGAAGAGGTATTCATTTTTTAACAATTCATTTTCGAAAGTAAAAATCATTATAAATTTTCATTAAATATTAGAATATAAATACCTTAAGTTGATTTTTGTATTACATCATCGATACAATGCTGTTCTAATAGTATCGATTTATAATTTATATACGTGTTTTTATTCTTATTTTCGTCTTGAAATATTTTCATTATTTTTTATACACTATATAAGTAAGAACGAGGTCATGATTTTATTATCGGATATTGATATGGATATACCCACATCAAATTTAATTTTAGAGTTTTTTAGTTATTTTTCTCAAATGATGCATAACATTATTCAGTAAAATTGAATAATGTTATTTTATACAAGAATGAACATATCGTTTTTCCTGTACTTCTGAAATATAAGTTTAACGTTACTCCGAGTAATAATGTATATATATATATATATATAAAAACAATATTCTAAACATTAGTTTAGGAAATCATGTATCCTATATTGTATGACATCTTTGTGTTTATAATACATGTATTTTTTTAAAATTTGTATTAAGTTATTTTTATTTTTTTTTCGTGTCATACAACCCAACTAGACTAATATAAACAAATTGTGACAGTTCATAATTACATAGATAAAATATAATAAAATAAATAAATACAATAATTCAGAGTTTACATATATATAAATAAACAAAATAAAATAAAACAATATAGCGAATATGAAATAAATAAATGAGTAAAATTAGCTAAATTTAAAAATTAAATGACTTTATGCTAACATTATCGTCAATTTTTTTATGTTCATTATTTTTATTGTTAGATTTTCCTTGACCAAAATCTTGCCACTTCGATATTTGGAGTTGATAATTGTAAATCTTCCATTCTTTCAGTAATTGCTCCATATCCTGTTCCATACCGCACTCATATCTTGTGGAGTTGTTTTGAAGGACACCCCATTTCTTTAATTTTGTTTTTAGATCTGCCCACACTTACTCTGAGTCTATTAAGTAATCTCCAGATTGGTTAGTCTTGTCCATCCCCTGCTAGCAGGAATTCCACTGCTTTAATCTTCAGTTTATTGTTGTCTATGAAGAGAGAGAGTTTACACCTCTCTTTTCGGACTTCTCTTGGATGTTTTTGTAGAGGTTTTGTCATTTTGAAGAAACCCCTTCTTTAGTCTGAAGTTTGGTATATTCTGTCCGTGTAATGGGTGTTGTATGTCTGTTATTGATTTGGTCCTTTCTCCTTCTGTTAGGACTTTCCAGCGGATGTTCGGTGGAACAATACCAACGATGTTGTAGATTATATTATGTGAAATATTCTTGAGACAGCCTGTTATTAATAGGGAGGATTCGTTCAGTAAGGTATCTATTTGTTTTGTGTGGGAAGACCTGCTTCACACAGAACTGGAGAATTCTCCAACAGAGAATCAAAGTGATAAGGCAGGTATTCGTAATGTATGCAAGTTCGCCGTCTTAAAAATCTGTAAGATTCCGGAATACATTGATCCTTGTAGCAATTTTTGTTTAGTTTTCTCACAATTGTATTTATATGTTAGGGATAGGTTTAACGTGATGCCAAGATATGCAGACTGTACAGAGTTCTCTAATTAAATTCCTTTCCATTAGATTTTTAGTTTTCGATCTGCCTGTCTATTTTTAAGATGAAAAGAACAGACTTCTGTGTTTGAAGTTCTAAAGCTGAGATTAGATTGCCTATTATACCTTATTTTCAGCTGTTTTATATCTTTGTTTCGGTTGTATTAATCAATTTAGCACAATATAATTACTAATAAATAGTTATTAGTAACTAATTATTTGTTAAAAGTTATGGTTGTTGATTAAGTTGACAAGGAGTTATCTATTAATGATACAAATATATGATATCGTAACATAATTAATATTATTATATTTACATTATTTTTGTATATAATACAATTATCATTATTAATTTAAATGCAAGTATTATATATGAGCCAATATTATAGTTTCAAAAATATAATTACTTTAGGAATTTTTAAAAAACCTTATTAACTGTTCACAAATCATGATATTTAATTTATTAAAATTTCAACATATATAAATAGTATTTATTAAATACTATACTTTACGTTACCAAATTCCTCCAAAATTATATAATTTTAGTTTATTGTTCAAAATACGTTTAAAAAGTGGAAACTTTGTACACTCATAGAGTGGGCTTTCTGAACTCGATTTTCTTAATTGATTAGCAAAATTAACCCTGAAGAAATTAACAAAAATAAAAACCGATGTATGTGTTCACATTTGATTTCAATTTTTACTAGATTAACATTTTCACTAGATCCACATTTTTTTAAAATACGATGAAAGGATAAGAATTGAAAAAAAAGCAAAATGTGTAGTCAATTAAAAAGTACCACCTTGTAAAAAAGACTATCTTTACACTTAAAATATAATAATTATTTTATTAAAACTCAAATTGTTTTTTTTTCAGAAAATGACAGCCTGGTTTTGGAACAATTTTGGAATTCATTATTTAATGTTTACTATCACATCAGTAAAAATTATATCGGGTAAGTAATTTTTAAATTCGTTTTAATATTTAATTATTACACATTGTATGACGTTAACAAAATCTTATTTTAGTAGAGTTTTATAGTATTTTGGATAGTACATATACCTAGTTTTTGTTTTTAATTTTTATTACAACGATAAAAGATCATTAACAATACATTTCAAAGGTGTACATAAATACTTATAGTGCATTTATGTAAAAAAAAGGAAAATAAAAAAAGAAATATGTATGGAGTCTCACTTCTAGTGTAGTAGAACAGTATTAATCTAAGAATTTAATACCAAGTCACATAGTCTGTATTTAAGAAGCCTAGTATCTTGAGAATATTTGAGTTTTTGGATTATTGCTGGATTGGTGTGTTGATCCAGTTTTATATCATGTTTGTAAGCAAACTTGGTAATATCGTCCTGAACAGAGATGATCATCATATTTCAGTAGATATATAATTTCAGTTAAACAGGTAAGCTGTGACAGTGGTACGGAGAGCGATGTTCTGGCAGCGATGAATAATCTCAATGTCTAAATTGTAAATCAATTGTATTTCATAAGTCCATGTTGGTTTAAGTATCATAACGTACAGTAGACGTTTGCTTACAAGGTCTAGTACAGAATTTCTGCTAATTTAAGGATTACATTTTTCTTCTTAATTTGCAGTTTTTTTTTGACGAAAATGGTGTTTCCGGTTAAGTCGAGAATCAAAGTGCATTCCTAGATATTTTGCCGAGCTGCTTTGTGGGATGATCTGCTGACCCAGTACTATTGATGTATAAACGATCTTACGCAAAGTGTAGTTTACATTAACCGATTACTCGCTATTAATTTTAATCTTCTAACGTTTCGTTCAATTGGTAATGTTGTCGATTAACTTTTAAAGCCAATCAGGTACAGCCGCTGGTCTTCAACAGTTGTCATTATTGCCGTTAAATCGGCAAACATGGCTGTCATTAAAAAGTTGTTGGTCGAAATGTCAGCTGTATATAGTAAGTACAAGATTGGTTCGAGAAGACCTCTTTGTGGTACACCGGCTTACATGTTTCTTCAATCAGTTACGCTTTTGTGTCCATGATTCTAAACTGACGTCCAGGCAGGCAGGATTCGAGAAGTACGCAACGAGTTTACAGCAGTTGTCCAGGAAATAGATTTTTTTTCAACAATTCGAATGATTCTTTTTACATACAAATTGTTTTGCTAATGATAGAACAACACTACGAATACCGCGTTTTCATATGCCTAATTCATTTTTAAATATAATGAACACTATCGTGTAAAGTATAAGGAGAAAATTGGCCGCAAATATATTATAGAATAGAACGTGTGTTTAATTTTGAAAAATTATAAATATATATTATAGGTACGGGAATGAATAAATTGTCATTATTATGATAATTTTATACAGGGAAAATTATAATACCTGTATAATAAGAGTAAACGGTTTATTTTGTAATATATACTAAGTAGTTTTAACAAAGATAGGTATATACAAAGTAAATACATTGTACCTCATTCGATTTAATAATGTTAGTTTTCAACTTTGAATAAAATATAATATGATATCTAATATAAATACTATAGTAAGTACAGCCTACTAGTAAGATAGAAAACATGGCATTTTATATTTTATTTTTATTTCGGAAATATGCTCCCCATGTTCCCCCACTCTAGAGATTCTCACTAGACTGCAACAATAGCTTAAAGTGCGGTACCTCTATGTGGGTGACATGGCTAATTAATACTGTGAATTAAGGTGTGACGCACTTTGATGGCAACACTGATACTAATTCGATTTTACTTGAAGCAACTAAAATATGTTATTATTGATGGAACTGCTAGTTGTGCAACATTTTATTTGATTGTTTATTACAAATATTAAATACTTATTTAAGGTATAACAATAGTATTCGGTTACTTATTGTTCTGCCAAGAATATTCCAATTTTAGGAAAATTCGACTATAGCGACAAAGTTCCGTTGTTCACGGTTTTTTGTCATATTATTGTGGTTACTATCAACTACGCACAAATATGTTGAAATCTAATTTTATTTATTTTGAAATGTATATGTAGGTAAACCAGCGCTAGTCGTGAGCCTTATAGTAGCGAGAAAAATAGTTTGAAAATTATTAGGTGGTAAAGTATTAAAATATCCATGAAGTGACATGAGATATTTACTATCAGAAATATAACATGAAATGCTGCAGTTATAACAAATTATTATTTTTCGATTTTAACTTTCTGTAGTTATAAGTTATTTGATTTTTAAAATCAAAATAATTTCGGTATTACTGATTAATACCTCTTTTTTTTTTTTAACAAAATTCGTTTTAAGATATTACGGTAACTAAGAATATTTATTGAAATATAAAAATTACTATAATATTCAAGTATAATCAATAATTATTAAAAAACACAATACGATTATTGGAGCGACTACAATAATTCAATTTCAGCGAGTAAAATAATCCATAATAATTTTAAAATATTTTATACTATTTAAATAGATAAAAGCACCAGTGGGAATAATAGTTTTTATTTTATTTCACACTCAACCCGTATCATACTATTTGTACCTACCTACCTATTCACGGATAAATTGATTTTGGTACGACACAAAGGTTTCGGCCATTAAGAGTAAATAATTAGATTATACATAAACTATACATAGCATAGCGTCTTTGTATTGTAAAAATTAAAATTATTTTTAAATTCGAAGCGTTATTTATTTATTTTTTTTCAATTTTTACGCATGATGTTTTCTATCAGAAATATTGCTTCAATTGAAAAATGACAAAAGACCTTTTTTGTTGCATTTGTAATTTAGTTAGTGATTTTCTAAATGGGTTTATAAATAATTAGGAAAAATTGAAAAAAACATAGAATGAAAACTGAATAATGTACGATTATTAAATTAAACAGAAATTTTTGACAATTTAACAAATGATTCATTAAAAACTTACTTGATGTCAAAAAATAAAAAAATTGAGTAGTTTTTTATAAGTTTTAATACCAAATTTTGACAAAAATCGTAATTATTAGTGCCTTTCAAAACATGTGTAACCAAATTTTACTCCGAATAGTTTTTCATTAGCAAGAGTTTCTCATTCCTTACAGGTTAAATTATGTAGTTTTATATATTTTACCTTCTCGACTTCTCATCTACAACAGTGCGGTGCGCATGTCCTCTTTATCAGTTTTTTTTTTTTTTTTAATATATATTTAAATACAAATTGAATTAATTAAGAAATTAGTAATATTCGATTGATTCTGTTTCAGAAAATTAATAATTTTTACCAAATACGTCTTGATATTGGGTTTTTTAATTTTCGAACATTTGCTTGGTACAGCAATTTACTTCGTTAAGAACTGTGAACAAAGTTCAATACGTTTTAATATCATTAACTGTATAGCCTTTACACATGTTGAATTAACACCAAACTGTGATGACTCGGTGAATAATAATTATTATAATATTATCGTTATTGATTTTCCGAGTCATTAAAATAAAGGAGCAGAAACCAGAAAGTTTTGCGTTATAGTGTGATAATGTACTAACACTACTAATTGACAAAAATTGGCAACATCCACATTATTTTTTAGTCTTTGATGTAACCGGGGATGGGAATGCTGTATCCCCTACATTTTTTTTTTTTTAGTAAGGTAAGAATGAGAAGGTTTTAGACCTCTCATTCCCATAATCCCCTCTTCAGACCCTCCAACCCCAAAACCTCATTAATAAATTCTGGCTATACCATTTTTTACAGTTAACATGTTATGAAATCTTATTTTACATTTCCAACAAAATTTTATACCTGATATTTTATTTCATCATAGGTAAGTAATATTCGACGATTGTAATAATATATTTGAATAATTTTAACGAGGACCTTTTTACCCGCAATTAAAATAAACGTGAAAACTTATGAAAACTACATACACAATTGATAAAAATAAACGGGGAAGTATTTCAGTGGCTGAGCAGCATGTAGAGTTTGAATACTATACTTTTCCCCACATGCGAAATTCAAACTTAGTTTTGAAATATTTTGTCAATGGATTCGAGGAAATTCAAAATTTCACACCAAAATTTATCCAAGCTGAGACTTTTTATTTATGAAATTTTTAATACATTTTCCTATTCAAACATCAAAGTTTCACTGCACCTCCAAGAAAATTAAGAATTAAAAAAAAATGTATGTAATAGATTAGAATTGCTTGTATCTTGAATTATTTAAAAAAACAAATTCCGAAAAAAGTTAATATTTTCCGAGATGATGACCGTTTTGTCTGAATTGTTTAACATCGTATATATAAATATATATGTATATATATTTATCGGAAATTGTAGAAACTCATAACAACGCGAAATTTTATAAAATTACGTATTTCATGATTAGAATAACAGACATAATAGATATGTTATGAATATCAATCGTAAAAGTTTCAATACGAATATTCAAGGACATTAGGTATGTAGTTTTTATTTCAGTGTAGAAATATCCAATTTGATTCAGTATAACGTATCATGTCCATTTTTTTTGGGAAATATGCCTATATTTCATCTATTTGTTTTCGTCTATAAAACAATAGATAATGGAAATAACAATGTTATACTATATCAATATATAGAGCGGTCGTTAGTTTTAGCCGACTAACGAAACACCATCAATTAAAATTAAAATTATATATTTTTTAAATTTAGTTTGTCTTAATAGTAATAATATAAAAAAATAAGTAATTATTTATGGTTATGCGTAGGATGCATGGAAATTCAATGGGTTTAAGCTGACGTCATATAATATCGAACGGTCGTAAAATAAAACTAACAATTTCATTTATTTTCCGGAGATTTCAACAGAAGTTTTTATAGCGTATCGTTGAAAAATAATGTTCGTTGAATATAAGAAAATGTAATACTATACTACCTACTGAAAAAAGTATACTACTTATGTAACTTAATCCATTGTTATCCGTTTAAAAGACGCTGCACGTGCATTATAATTGTTATATCTATCTCATATACACACAGTATTGCAAATTTGTATTCGAAAGAACAATAAATAAATGTTGGTTTTAATATTAGAGCGAATTGGTCGATTGTCTTATTTGTAGGTAATAACGTTTTCTGTGTATCTATGCGTGTTGGTTTTTTTTTTACCTTTTTAATTTCTTTATGTGATTAAGTATATTATTTAAGTTGTTTTTTAAGTTATTAAACATTTAAATAACAAAAACCAATGTACATGCTAACACAGAAATAGTTCTTCCTTTCAAGTTTAATATTTATTTAAATATATAAACGACCCGAGGGCAGTGGTTATAAGAAACAATAGTGAGTAAAACAGCTAGTAAATTACAGCGAAATAGAAGAGATCGGGTTAAATATGGTTGGGACGATGTAATATTCTATAGAGAAGTTGATTGTGGCCCTAACACGTGGGGTACGTTAGAATGGAGAAGAGGGAGTGGTTTCGAGTGGAGTGTGAGGAAAATAAATGCGGAAAGAGATAATGTCCAGTAAGTGAGGAGCGTCAAGAGTACCGTTGAGCATAGAGAAAAAGTATATGTATACCTATGCACCAAGTTTACAGTGTCTTCTTAACATTTCAACTATATTGTGAAATATATTCTACATATTTATTCAACCTTAATATTTTAATATATATGTTATATGCTTGAATATGATGTGCATGGTGCATCGTACTTGCATTATTTAAAATAAACAGAATAACATTGAAAATAGGTACCTACTTATGTAATGCGATTTCCCATTGTTTTATTACTTTCTTTCTAAATGAATGTATAAATATAATGGTGCGAATACAAATCAATAATGTCAATAATGTCGTATACTCATTGTCAATATTATAATGGTAATTGAATGAATATTTTCTGCGTATCAATTTAGTATTATTTCGTTAAATTGTTTGTCTACCGTATTACACATCGTACTGTTTATTATACACTATTATTAAAATCGAAATATATCAGTTGCATTATATTCATCGTTATACAAATTTACCACGATTAAAAAAAAGTTTTTTATTCATTTATTTGCACACTTCAATTATCTAGTAATAAAATAATAACCTTTTGGGCAATATTTATAATTACTTTTTTACAACATTTTCAATGGAGAACCTACATACTTGGCTGATTTTTAAATATTTATTCCCTAAGAAAAAAGTTTTTAAATATTATGAATGTGCGGTGGGATTTATCAGTTAATTATTAAACGATAAACCATCGTTAACGAAAAATGATTACAATAAAAATTCGGTTAAACGTGTTTTAAAATAATAAAATAATAAAACGTTGTCCAGTTGGTATGAGAGAAGAATATTTTTTTGAATTTTCGTGTATATTCGTTAATAATAATTGGCAAAAGCTAAAAAAAAAATACAAAGGAATAGTTAACCGCATCATTATATTCGATTTTTTTTCGTAGATTTTAAATTTGTACAAAACACTTATATTAAACATTTTTTGATTTAGGAGAATTTTCTAAACATTCTGGATTTTATCAATACGTAAAAAACGCAAATTAAATAACTATGCTTTGAATACATTAATAATTGGAAATTGTCTACATTGAAAAATACGTTAATTTAACTAATAAGTAATAAGTAATAACTAATGATTTTTTAGTATGAAAAATAAAGTTGTGTTTTTGGTATATTTGAGAATGTAGTAAACTTATAGAAAAATATACTGTTCTTATTAAATATTATTTTAAAAATATTAAATGAACATTCATAGAGGCAGAATATGTAAAAAAAAAATGACAAAAATAAGTACTGATTCGTTCGTTGGCGGGTAGTGTTAGTGATTAGTAAGAAAATTGCTGTGCTTCAAAGAAAAATAAAAAAAGTTCACCACGTCACTCATGTATTCTGCTTTTCTAATTTTTGTTCTTTCCTATACAGGTTAGTTTTATTGAACGTGACGGCTTGGCGTCGATTACACATAGAGTTAATAATACGTACCGTCGTGCGATAAACATTTGACAAGACCACGTTTGTGAATGGTGGAGGGGATGTGTGGGTTGGAAGTTTAGTTGAAAAATTAAATTTCCAAAAAAAATCGGCAACCGGACCATGATGTTTACCATTTTTCCACAGATATTAACTTGGTTACGGGTACCTACGTATACTGTACATAGCTATAGGTAAATAATTAAATAAAATATAGTACACATAATGTAGGTTGTAGAAAAATTTTTTTCTTGTATGAAAACCCATTTCCTCGTATATTCTACAGTTAACAGCTGTCTGGCTTCTTAATTTTATGGTTTTATCTTTTTTTTGTTTGTGTTTTTTTTTTCAGTACTATCCAAAAAATAGTCCTTTTCAAAAAAATCACTATTGATTTTATTTTATATATGTCGGCTTAAACGAAACAAAATACGCGTATACAAATTATCAAAATCGTATGATAATATTACTTATTTCGTAATTAATTGCAATATTAAATATGCACTAAATTTTTGGTAACAATTGTTTATAATATACTAATATACTTACCGAAACTTTATTTATACCTTGTGTAGGCTTTATAGTATATCATCTTAATGGGATACACATACCAGTGGTTTTCATACCACGGTACACTTCGCTTTTCACATTCACAACATTCTCACGGCAAACTGTAGTCTTTTTCTTTTGTTTACTCAAACGAGCGGATAACCGTTACTGGTGGACCGTCACAATTTAAGAAAAATCAAATTTAAAAATTCCGTGGCACACTTAGTGAATGTTCGTGGCACACCAGTGTGTCGCGGCACCATGTTTGAAAACCACTGACCTATACTTATGGTTTATGTTATCCAGTTGTATGTTCAGTGTTTTTATTGGAGTGGGGTATATGTATATGGGGCGATATAATTTGGGAAAATCTGAAAAAATTTAATAATAAGTATAAAACCGTTGAAAATGTGTTTAGGTAGAAATTACAATAGTTATTATAACAAATTGGTAATAATTTCGATGTCTTTTTAAACAATACATTTGTTATTACAATAATAAATAAGGATAATTAAAGAAAATCCATTAAAGATAAATTAATTATGGTACAAAAAAAAAAAAAGTTCAAGAGATGTAAAATATTAAAACTAACAGCCATATTGTGTTGTTGTTTCCACTGAATGCAAATTTGCTGTATCGTACGTTTATAAGACAAAGACAAAATAATACGTCGGTATCGTACCATATTAAGTAGAATATTTTTAATTCCTTTTCTAGCTATATCAAATAATAACAATAAACGGTTGCATAACTAAATTATTAGACACTAAATCTGGTATTTGGTCATCCGAATTATTTTCGGTTTATTCATTATAATTATTTAAATTATTCTTCAATCGAATTTCTTTGGTTTCATACATTTATAATAATAAATATTAAACAAATGTTTTGTAAAATATTTACTATTTTTATACATAAATAAATCATTAATATGTGTTTGTTAAGTGTAAACATGTTATTATTATGATTTGATATGAAATGGTATCAAATATAAAAATGTATGACAAATAATAATACCTACTTTTTTGGTGTTCATAGAAATTATTCTCGATGATATTAATTTTAATTTCGTTTAAATAATATTGAGAAACCGATAAATTTCATATAAGACGTAATTCAGTTTACCATTATATTTCAGTGTGGTCCTTATATAAAAACAAATATAGTGTATAATTAAAGAAAATATTTTACAATGCAATAGAAATAGCCGTTAGTTATTTACGTCTATAAATTACAAAAAAAAAAAAAGTGAAAATGTAAAGTTTACACAACGAGAAAAATCTTACTAATAATATAATCTAGTTTTTAGTATTTAGAAAAAAAAGATTTTTTTTTTAGTAAAAACTAACCATAAAATACAATTTTGGTAATCGTTAAATCAAAAAATTTTATTTAAGGATATTTTCGATATTTTTTTTGTAAAATTCTATGTTCATAACTCATTTTTGGAGATATTTGTATAATTACTACATATCTAATGAATTTTACAAATAATATTTGTATTTATTAACTATATTACAATATACATAGTTATAGCAATAAAATTAACCGAACGTAAAAAAAATATTTCACAATGAAACCTGAAAACTGTCAAACAGATTTTCAATAGGCATTTTATAAAAGTTGTATGTGACTTTGTTTAATATTATTGATCGACGTCTATAGTTTTCAAAATTGGTTCTAAAACCAATCTAAAAGTTTATTGGTTTTACAATGATATATATATATATATATATATTTATATATTTTTTTTTTTTTTGAAGAGTAAAACCGATGATTCAAAAGTTACATGCAACTCACTTTCTGTAGTTTGAAAATGTAACATATATATAGTGCCTTAAAAAGTTTTCTTTTGGGATTTAAAAGAAAGAGTAGTTTCTCAAGTAATACCCGAAAAATATTAATAATCGTGTAATTTAAAGGACATATATTCATTTTTTATATTCTAAAAAACACATTCTTGTGATTTTTTCAAAGATTATAGGTTGTGGTCATTTTTTTAATCTTATAAACCTGTGGAAAAAAAAATAGTTATAAAGACGTTTGTTTTCGATTTTATGTTTTGGTTCTAATTTTTATAATTCGGTTTAACATAATTGTTGAGCATCTTTGAGTTTTTATTAAAATTTTAGTTTTAATTTCATCGCGTGGCTATTGGTTTCACCATGTGTGTTTTAGTATTTATTTTTTTATTTGTGCCTATGAGCAATATTTCTACCAGAAATCTTGCTCTGATGTATAAACTTTAGCACTTTTTCTAAACATTTTATCTTGTTGGTGCATTAAGGAGATTATTTTTTGTTTTTCCAAGACGTTTTAATAATCGTTTTTAAAAACGACAAATATTTCTAATTAAATATGTAACGCCGTCGTGGCGTACCGATTTCAGTGGTTTAAATTTATATGAACTATGGTTTTCTATTAGAAATAATGATTTAATCGAAAAATGCAAACGGACCTTTTTTTTTTTTATAGAAATTTGAATCTTGTTGTTCATAATGTAATTCCCCTTTTCGATTTTCCAAAAATGTTTTATAAAAATTAGAAAAAAACAGGAAAAGAGGAAAAATGAATTAATTGATAGCGTTATGTTTCCATTGTTTATAAATATTCACAATTTATGTTTTCTACCAGAAATATAGCTCTGATAAAAAAAAAAAAAAATGCAGAATATCTTTTCTCCTTTAATATTAATATAGTTCGTGATTACGAGAGTTATTTTTTAAATTTTGTATTTTGTTTATTCAATAAATGAGAGACACCAAAAAAAAAAAAAGTAGAATTAGCAATAAAATTTAAAAATAAAATGCTTTTACTATTTTAAATTTTGTTTTTTTTTGTTCTAATTCAGTTAAAAATTACAAGAAAATATAATACAGAAAACATTTGTAGACTTGAAATTTTGACAGAAAACTCAATTTACCTTTTATAGGCATGGTCCATTATTTAAAATATTTGAACATTTCAAGTTTTTTATGGACATTTTAATTTTGAGAGTTTTTTATGTAACTTATATTTTGTAGGCACTCTGTGGATAAAATTGTTAGACTAAACAGACATGCTTGAAAATTTAACAGGTGGTTCGTTATAAGTCGTACTTAGTCGTAAAAAAAATATATTAAAGAATTAAGTGCAATGTAGTATTTATTTTATTTAAGAGTTTTAATATCAAGTTTTGACAAAAATCATAAATATTACGGTTTTCAAAATATGTACTGATCTTCACTCATAACCGTTTTCCGTTATCAATTGTTTATCATTGCATCCAGATATTAAATAATTTTATATAACCTTTCCATTTTCTAAACTGCAATAGTGGCATATCCGTTCCCACTATCAGCTATTTTTTTTATTGATTTTTCTAAGATTTCTGACTAAGAATTTCCAATTGGTCTTTTTAGAGTACGTTTCTTATTTTTCTTCTTTAGAGTATAACCTTCATCGAGGACCATCGCTGTACTGCAGTATTTTCCAATTATCTTTGTTCCCTGTCAATTTTACATGGTCGACAATTCCAAGCATTTCAAATTCCTTATCAAATATGTCTTTCCATCAATTCATTCGCCTTCCTATTGGTCTCTCAGAATATAACTATTATATCAGTGTTCAAATACCTACTTACTTAACAATTTCCCGAATGAAACTTTTTAGATGGTTTTTTTGTCCTGCAAAATAATGTTTCTACACCACAGAAAATAACTAAAAAAAAAAAAAAAATACGATTCAACATTTATTTTGTTCCATCGATCCATTTTAAATCTAGAAAACAAATTTTTTTTTTATAATGATAAAGTACTGACAGTGTTAAAAATTATAACATTAGATTAATAAGTTTTTACATTTTTTTTTTCTGAACAGAACAAAGACGCCACTTATTACAATAATTTCGTACCTTTAATGTATTTATTATTATTACTTTTTTTTTTTTTTGTAACGTATTGTGTCACCTATGTGTGTGTACAACCAATCTATCCATTTCCATAGTAAATAGAATAATGTATAATGATTTTATCAATGGTGTTGCCCTTTAGGCCTTATAACACTGGTTTGCGCTCCTGGGTCGCCCATGTTGTAGACTGAGAAGGCAATTTAAATTACCTGAACGCTGGGTACATGGGCAGGTACCGTTTAGTACGGCGAGTGTACGTCGAGTCCGTGTACTGCAGTAGCACATGAATAATACAAAGAATTATAATAATCCAATTATTTATATTTATACTTATTAACATTTATTAACTAATATTAACAAGAAAAAATTAAATTGATATTATCGGCTACGTGTATACTCGTGAAAAAAGACAAAAAGATAAAACATCGCTCATTCACGACAATTGTTCCCATTTATAAATAGTGGCGCCAACAAACGAAATTTGATTTAAGTACAATTCATAAATAAACAAATATATACAAAATAATATTGACGAATACAATAAGTAATGTATCTACTGAAATAATGTCATAACAATTTTTATATTTTTCGTAATAAACAACTTGGCATTCGTATTAAATTTAATACAAATTTTATCACCAAAAACAAAAAAAACAAAATTTTATATTACATAAAATTGGTAAATTAAGTTTTATTCCTAACTTAGATTGTTATTAATATTTGAATTTCATTGTACTCATATACAGTTAAATAGGTACATTATATTATTCAAAATAATTGCATACAATTTTTTTATACGCATCGCAAAAATACATTTTAATGACTTTTAACGAGTTTGTCGTCGACGAACGCGCGGAGTTATAGATCACGGTCAACGAGTGCAATAATTTTAAACGAAACGTATTGTGCACGACGTGCGTTCATTAATAAAGATTTTAAAATAATATATAATTGCAGTATGCAATTAGTCTATGTTATTAGCGGGAATACACGTCGTGCATCGTTTGCTTTTCGTGTACAGATGTGTAATTGCGTTTGTAAACACTCTGAATATAGCAATATTGTTTGACCTACATTTTGCATGGATAATAATAATATTCATAATTCATAATCATTTGCTGTGTCCCCGAACGTTTTAATTTTTTTGAAACCAAAATATTATTATCTACTCATAGGATCCATTCACCCAATGCAGTTAAACGGACTCTTCAAATGTTTATTATATGTAAAAAATCATTAGCAAATTAAACTAGCAAAAAATAAATAAAAAACAAAAATCATTAGATTGGTTATAAAAAAAAAAAATTGGACCACTCAGAAATGTATTCTCAGTTACAGCCAATGGTAATTTAACTTAGATTTGAAATTCCATTAAATGAAAAGAGCTCAAATCATAGTAAAACCAAGACATTTCTTACTTCGTTCAGAATCTAAAATTAATTTTACAAGCGACCTTTTTATCGAATTTCGGATAATTGGAGAATCCGTATAATTGGTGATGAGGTTATTATTTATTTGATGTTTTTAGCGGTTTCCATAATAATTGAGAAAAAAACGTAGAAGAAAAACGTATAAATTTACGGTGTAGTCGATTTAATTATTTTAAATTTGTATGATTTTTGTTTTCTACCAGAAATCTTAGTCTAAATTTTAAGAGATACGTATTTTCGAAAAACAACTCTGTCTTGTTTGTATGTAAGAAAATCATTTCCGAAAAATCGGGGGAAACGGGAAAATGTACGGAATTAACAGTTTCAGTATTTTCGATTCTGTATTTTTTTTGTAAACTGGTTAATAATAACAATAGAGAGATTTATAGATCCAATAGATATAATAGAGACTTATATAAACCTTTTTTAAATGTACATTTTTGAACTATTTATCTGATATTTGACATATTTAAATTTGTTAGCTTTTATTTTGGTAGGTATTAAGTTGATAAAATAGTAAAGTCATAAAAGACGTATGAAAAAATTTAGTACAAAGTTTATTATTTGTGGTATTTAAAATATTTTGAGCAGTATTTAATGCAGTAAGTTTTCTTTATAAGCGCGTATGTTAAAATTTTGATAAAAATCATAATAGTTTTAGAATTTCAAATAACATTTAATTTAACTTTACTCAGAATCGTTTTTCGTTATCAATGACTTTTTTTCAGAAACATGTTTTTTATCTACCTGGTAAAAGACTTAACTAATTGCGTTGACAGTATAAGATTTATCGACCAGTTTTACTTTATGTCAAATAAATTTCAAGATTCCGGACAGTTTCTTTACAATTTATAAAAATAACAACAAATGTCGGATAAATGTTCTTTTATTCTTGTTGATATCCGGGCCACCTTGTTTACTAAGCTCAAAAACACAATTAATACTACTAATATTACATCTCTCAGAATTGCTTTTCCGTTTGTAAAAATGTATCGTTGTATAGAGTAAAATATACACCAAATTACCCTAAATATTCTACCTTCCAACTACTCACTTACAACAGTGACTTACCTGTGGGCTGTGAGCAATATCAAAGTTTTAATAACATTTTATGCCAATTATTTTTATCTCGTCTGTTAGATGTTTTATAATACAAGATACATAATTATGTTATCGAAATCAATGTTTTAACCAATCAAAACATTATATAATTATTTTTAACTAATTGCGTTGGTGTAAAAAGTATATATTTTATTTTTTAAATTAAAAAACAATATATAAATAAGAACGTTCAGAAATAAGAAAAACAATTACACAGTTGGATAGCTTAAAATATTTTCTCGTATAAATCTTTATTTTTGCTTTTTGTTTATTTGACAGAATAAAATGAAAAAAAAACTATAGTATTTTTAGTATTATACTTGAATTCCTTAAAATAAATTTAGAAAACTCTTTCGTTCCCCTATAATTCATTACTTCCAGTAGACCGACATTTTTACACTTTAACTTATTTATTAAGTAATCTATTTGTTGTTAACCGTACTTATAGGAACATATTGTAATAGAATACAGACTAGAGAAATTAAAATAAATAAGTTGGGGAATTGAGCTGATATAATTAATATGATGTGTTATAATACAATATCATGTGTATATAACGTAACCAGCGTCAAATTTCTATGGAAACAGAGGCTGATAGTAGCCAAAATGACACTATAAAATAGAGTTGCTCGCGATCGCATATTGAGACAAATAGTTGTTTATAATATATTATGGAAGATGCTAAGTATACTGGATGTCCAATTAATTCAGTTTCTAGTATTATTTACGTCATGCTCAGAGGCATTCACGTCTATTTATAAAAAACACATTACTACAATAAAATCGGTATAATGTTCTCCAAGTTTCAACGAATATTTTTAACTAAGTTACATTTTTTAAAAAAAACGGACATACTTGGATGCAGTCACTGTTGTAGGTGGAAAGTTGCAAAGGTAAGAAACGGATGAAAATGTAAGCAACGATAAACCATTTCTAACGAAAAAACGATTTTGAGCAGAATTCAGTTGATAATAATATTGCTTTATCAACAATTCATATTATATTATGGTAAAATTATTACAACAATGAGTATATCCACGACAACAATGATTGTTTAAAAAATATTTAAAATAATAAAAAATTTAATAATATCCAAAACTAAAATAAAAACGATTGCTAATTGTAACTTTACTTTAGATTCTGAGTGGAATGAGGAATGCATTGGTTTTACAATGATGTTTTTTTTTTTTTTTTTTGTTTTTGTTTTTTATGTAAACTCTTTTTCTACCAAGGAGCATACTCCAATTATCAAATATAGCACCTTTTCTGAAAGGAAATGTAATACGTTAATATTTAATATGTATAAAATAAACGAGCAAAGTGATATAGTAGGTACAATTATCAGTTCCATCGCAAAAAATATCAGTGTTGCCATATACGTATGCCATAAATTATTTCATAATTAATTAAGTGTATTGTTCACACACTGGCGCCCTCCTAAGCCCCCGCGGTGATCATATGGGTGCCACCAGGGTGGGACTGCGCGTATTTCATAAGACACGATTCGCGTAAATCTTTTTCGTCGAATCTTCAATTCTCTGGATTTGCTCAGCGGAAGGATCCATTTTTTGCTTACTCAAAACTTAAAATCCTTACCACCTATTTTTTGCCAGACCGGTAGTTGCAGATACCATAAGTGGGCTGCTGTATTTGGTTAATTCACATATCTTTAAACCTGGTAGTTGTACACATTGTCACTTTATTTTCTATCGTATATTTAAACGTGTTTACTCATTTCTTTCACATAATAAAATAACACATTATAAACATTAAACATGTATACAATATATTACGCCTGACTGTCTTGAGCACAGACCTAACATATCGCAGTACGTTGGTCGTCATTCAGGATAAACAATTGTCTGGAAGTTTTTCAATACAAAATACACGCAGTGCATTAAGCTTGACTGTCTTGAGCACAGACCTAACATACCGCGGTCTATGGTCGTCACTCAAGATAAACGGCTGTCTGTACATTTTGTATTATAGTAAGCATTTTAAAGCATAATGGCTATACAATAATACGTCGGCTAGCGATTCGTTACACTAAACGGATGATTCTCTCACAAGTCGTCACTTATTAACAACCTGACGTCTGAGTACAGCCATCTAAATATCTATTTATATAGTTGACCTAGCGACAAAACAATTAGAAAATCTACTTGTGTTTATTGTAGCAATTCATCGCTACCTACGCATCCTTATACCTGCTTCTTACATTTTGAGCAATGAATTTCTTGCAAACTTCAGTCAGTATACCAAGGTAAGTGATTATTTCGATATTCTCGTAATAGAACATTAAGTAGAAAAAAATTAAGAAGTTGCAAATAAATGAACGAATAAAATAATCTCTTGCGATAGGTCAATATTAAACATAATACGTCTTTATATTAGTATGTATGTGTATATGTCGCGATGATAACCGTATAATAAATACACACATAGAACGATATATACAAATATTCATCGACGGACAAACCGCCGTGTTTCCTTATTATACATATTACACTGTAAAAATATCATTTCACACCATATACTATACATGTGTATCTTTTATATTTGACTGTTCATCTCTCATCCTCCACACTATATTATTCTACCTTCTACCTTTACCTTATTTTTTACTTTTGCTTTTTATTCTATAACATACATTTTCTCTAGGTGGTACTTTAGAGATGTCATTATTTGAAATTCTCATAAATATTAAAGATTATGAGGAAAACCTCAATCTTTTATAAAAAATCATTGTTGTCACTTTGTTTTAGTCATTTTACCATAATATGACGTAATACTATATATTATATTGTTGACAAAGCAACATTATCAACTGAACTTGGCTCAGACTCGTTATCAATGGTTTATTGTTACTTACAGATATACATTAAATTCCTGTCTGTAGCCCACCTTTCCCACTTCCCACCTACAACAGTAGCTACATCCACGTGCGAAGTATTCCCGTTCTTTATAATCTTTCAATTTAATTTAATAATAAATAATAATTAAATTTCAAAATTTTAAAAAAATTACCTCTCTAACGTACCAACCAGAGAACAAATTTCTTTCAGAAAAAGTGCTATACTTGATAATCGTAGAGAGTCTTCTAGTAAAAAAAGTGTTCACATAAAAAAAAAAAAAAATTGTAAAACCAATACATCCCTTGCTATACTCAGCATCTAAAATAATAAAATAATTATTTTCGTTAATTTTTCCGTTTTTGATAAATTAAAAACTAGCGTATACCAATAATAAATTCAGGGCCACTGTATATAAATATATTATCAGTTTGTTATGCAATTTGATAAACATTAGGTAAGTAAGTAGTTTAGGGGATAATATAATAATATAGTATAGTATTATCTTCCAAGTCCAGATGGTTTTTTTTTTTTTAAGAAATCATCGACGAATTGAGAAAATGATTTCCTATTTTAGTTCAAGACAATAAATCAGAATTTGATACTATTTAAAACAAGAAATAAAAGCAAGTAAAAACCGTTGAAGTATAATAAAACATATTTTTTTTATTCTTAGAAGAATACAAAATACCATCATTGTTTTACTTTAATTGTATTGTTTATAGAACAAAATATGTTTAAAGTTTTTAATAAGTACCTACTATGATACTTGCGTATCTACTACAATGTAGGTCTTTATAATAATATCCACGGGCATAATAATTCGTTTCTATTATAGTAGACCTAATTTAATTACTTGATAGCTTATACAAACAATAAATTCACGTTTCTTATAAATACTATATAGTAAAAATATTAAAATTTAATTTAATTTTCAGAAAAATGTAGTGCACTCGATGTTTAATAGAAATAATTATATAATAGAATCGAATCAATAATTATAACAGAGTATGCGAATTAATATACTTTCATAATGATTAGATTTGCCCATGCAAATTCCAAATGCTATTATCTTTAAAAGTTCAATTATTTGCATTTTTGATAATACGAGTACATTTACGTGTTTTGAAAAAGTTTTAAAATTTCAAGTTATTCTACATCAAGTAAATAGTTCCTACTTAATTGTCTGTCGTCCACATAGTTGACCAAGATGACTCAACTACATGTTTAATAAAAGATGCAAGTCTTCAGACTTCAAGACTCGCAGAAGGCAGATCTGGAAACAAGTGTGTATAGGTTTTTTTTCTCAACATAATATTTCATTTGAGTATAATAGTTAAATGCCATACAAACACGTAGCATACCTAAATAATGATAATATTATGTACATTTTTATAAGTAAAGATAAAGAAAACAACCCATTATATTGTTGAGATTAAATATTAACGATGAACGTACTATAATAATAATGTCAGTAAGTACCTATTTATGAAATCAAAATGAAAATCGTTGTGCCAAACCTAGAGCCAAACCTAACATTTTGCTAATCTTTTACTGCAAATAAAAAGAAGAAAAATTGTTTTCATTCTAAATTCTATTGTATTTATTGTACAATTGGCATAGGAATATGTGGGTTTTTAATTGTCAAAACTGTCAATATTACATAATTATTGTTTTTCGTTAGCAATGGTTTGTTTTGTTGCGTACATTTTTTCCATTCAAACATGATCTTAGAAATATAAATCTGTGCGTGAGTATAAGTCTGTCTCTCATTCACAAAATGGATAAGTACTATGCGCATGTCATATTCATTCTTATGTTATCTATGGGGAAATTTTCAAAACTTTTCATTTAAACAGCCTTGAAACTTTTCAAATTTTATAATTTTCCAGTTCAAGTTTTAGTTGACAAATTTTGAAAATGTTGAACTTCAAATCAAGCAGAGTACGCAAAGAAATAATGTTACATCTACCCATCCACCAACAAAATTTCAAAATCATAAAAAGAAAACAACTTGTTCAAAAGTAATTTAATAACACATTTTTAACACTTTGAATTGTTTAACAACTCCATCATAGTTAAATTCAGTTTTAAGATGTTGTTTCACAAATGTCATGAACATTAAGTCCAGTGTTTCTTGTACCATATTACTCTTTAAATTATGTCTTAACAATATTTACTGACCTATAGGTACTTAATCCTTTTATTTTTATTCAGTCACAATTTTATTTTCTATAATTTTGTTTTTATGTGAAACAATATATTGTAATTTATCTATAGTAATTTATGTATTTCTATAAACATAATACATAATAATATAATATATAATTATAATAAACACAATAATAATATAGTTTTAAAGTATAATATTTTAAAGTAGTAATAATATTTCCATTTATGAATCTAAGATCACAAAATAACTTCAAAATACTTATTATTTTATATTCCTTATAAGAAAACAAAATAAACTTATAATAGTATGATATACCTACAATATATGATACGAGTATAATATTATATTTGGCTTATTTTTTTAGCTATGTCTTAGATTACGAAAGAACCTATAATATAATATTGATTTTACGATATTGTGATATTATTGCTTTGTTTCAAAATACGTTGCATGCAGTAATACTGTTTCCAATTCAATCGTATGAAACTGCACTCTACGTAGTAGTACTTATGTGACATCGTAGATTATTGACGGTTATAACCTAGAAATGTCTAAAATACAAAAATTCAAGTGTAGTTATAGGGAGTCGACATACAATGTCTTAATTAAATTCAATAGGTAGATATAAATATTGAAATAATCTATGCCTACAGGATATTATTGTTGTTTACGTATAATTTGTTTTAGAAAATATCGAAAATGATAAGGTACCTGGGACCTATTATTGTATGAAATATACGTATATTTTTTTTTACTGTACATTTTCAATCTTACACAGAAAATAAAAAATGTCCATGATATATAATAATATTATGCGCATACACTTGTTCTTTGAATTTAATGCATAGCTGTATCAGAATTCATTTTGAACTGAGATTTATTTACGGCAAAATTATTCTTCGTTTTGTGTCACATTTTGAATACACAAGTGAAATAGCGATTGCTTAGTTTACTTTATTGTTTTACGGAGTCATAATGTAGTTCTAACGAATTTATGTACATAAATATCAAAATATCAAAAATATGGTATTAATATTATTTATTATGTATATGTCTAAATTATTGTTTATAGGATGGCTTATATTTGAAGAAGAAGCAATATTATTGCGAAGGTTTAGGTCTTATCTGTGTAAGAAAATAGAATAAATATTAATATTATTATATTTTTTACCGAGGTGGGTAAATTAAATGGAGACATGAATATGCGATTTTTATAAATGTCCATTCTCCTTATATAATAAAGACTGCATCCGAGTTTCGTCCTAATAAATAACCTATTTTTATACTACTTCCCTCTCGATTAAAAATATTTTTATCAATGTTAAAATGCATAAATGTTAAATACAAAAAATTCAAAGGTAACATATACTTCCACAAATAAAAATGTGTTATTGGTTTAAATTTAAATAATAAAAAGAAAATTATAATTTATATAGACATTTTTTTATCAATGTTAAAATAGAGAAAAAAATTTAAATAATATTAAAGTGTTAATATATACAAATTTGATTATTTAGTGCGATAGCTGAAAGCAATATTATATTTAATTTTAAATAATATAAAGTTGTAGCCGTAGCATTCGTAAATTGTGAATAAAATAATAAAGTATAGAAAATGTAAAATGGGACGGAAATCCTGTGACTTAATAAATTACATGGGACGGAACTCGTATAAATAAATAAATAATACGGGACGGAATTAGTATATTAATTTTAAAAACACTGGACGGAACTTGGATACAACCATAATATATACAGAGTGTCCTACAAAGATCTGACAAATGCAATGAATTTGGTTCTGTTTAATATTTCTAAATTTTGTAATTAATTTTTTCGTCAAAATAATTACTAGAGCATCGTGTTATGGTTATTATATTTTATGTATAACTTTTTTTTTTTTACAAAAACTAACCAAAATAACTATCTTATACATATTATTTTAAATTCTCAATGAACAGAGCAACGTTTATAGCATTCGTAGACCTGGAGAAGGCCTTTTATAAGGTATATTGGAAACTCTTATTTAGTACTCTAAAAGAAACATGACTAGATTGGAAAGACAGACGTTTAATATTGAATTTGTATAAATTACACAACACGGAAATAGAAGTAAATAGAAGCAGGAAAGAAGAAAAAATTCGTCAAAGAGTAACACAAGGTTGCCCTTTGTTTCTATATTGGTATAATTTGTTTATTGAACATGCACTAAATGAAATAAAAGACCACTCTAAAAGAATATCGATGAACGGGTACAAGATTCACTTTCTCCACTTTTAAGATGACAAAGCTTTTCTAGTTGATAGAGAGAATGAATTGAGTTTGATACTTCATTTATCGACTTGTTTCTATATAAGTTTAAACTAAGAATGAACTCCAAAAACAATAGTTATGGCTATTAATAAAGTAATAACAATTGCAAACATAACGATCAACAATGAACAGATTCAACAAGTGATCGAATTCTACTATTTAGGAAGCCTGATAATAGATGACAATAAATCTGCAAGAGAAATAAGAAAACGAATTACACTAGCAAAATAAGATTTAAAGAAAAAACGAGAAAAAAACCATTTTCACAAATTAATATTTGAGTATAATTTCAAGAAAGAAATTCATAAAAACTTATATTTGGAATATTTAACTATATAGTTATGAAACGTGGACGATAGGAATGTATAAAAAAAATAGACTGGAGTCAATGGATATATGGATGTGGGGGAAAATGACAGAAACAATCTGGATACAACATAAGACGAATGAAGCAGTGTTGGACTAGGTTAATGAGAGAAAAACAATGATGAACACAACAATGAAAATAAAAATAAAACTAATTGGATATCTGTTAAGCTATAATGAATTCCTCACCATAATCATAAAAGGGAAAATAAATGGTAAAAGACCTAGAGGAAGACGCAGAAATCTTTCTTTGAAAAAATCTTCCGTTGGATGGGTTTTACGTCTTACCAACAACTTAAGAGGATAGTATGTGACACTGTCACAAACATAAATGCCGAATACGACAAGGCTTGGCCTATAGAAGCTGATGATGATGAATGTTTTTACATTCAACAAAAAAAATATTATTTTATAGATATTGGACAGATCGTTTCCAATGTATAACATACGAATGGAAAATTGACACCAGATAAACTTTTCATTCAATAAATTTTTTATTTTATCTATATTATTATCCATTTGATAGTATAATTTTGTAATATCTATTGTTCAACTGATAATGGGTAAGCTACTGATTATTGTAGCTATACCGGCTAAATCTATGACTATGGTAACTATACAAATCATTAGAGGTTTAAGGTCAACGCTATAGTATTAAAATAATAATACTATTAGATATACCACGGCATTTTCATGATTGAAAACTCTCTAGTTTTGTTTAGATAATCTCTCGTATTTTGTTTATTTTTTAGTGTAATATTCCATCGTTTTTCTGCTATGAAGCAAAGTTAAATAGTGAAAAAATAAGCAAGTTTGAGAAATTACATGCAATTTTGTAAAGTATGGTTCATGATTTTGCGACTTAACATTTTGCGTAAATAAAGTATAAGTATATAATATATATTGTTTATGTAAAATATTTTATAAAGAGTACTACTTACTATAGATTCTACAAATATTTGTTTTAAAAAATATTTTTATTTATATTAAGGTATGGGTATTTTAGTTCAACTTAATTTCTCTAAATTTTAACCATTAATAATTTATTAAGGAATTAAAATATATAAAAAAATTACATTCGTAGGATCCATAGTAAATACTTTTCTTTAAAAGATACTGTATAATAAGTCTCTTTGCTCTAAGCTAAATTAGTGAATTACAGTCATGTAAATGCGGAATGCCTTTGTCATTTATGCGTAAGAGACACACAGAGAAAATTAATATTAGTGGCGAGGTCTGTAAGGACGGAAGCTACAAATAATATGTTGCCCTTTTGGCACCTGTAAAAGCTAGGGATCAATATCGGTGTTCTAAGCAAAGCACACCAAGGCCGTTGGCTTACGATGAATCGGATATGCTAAATATTACGGGAAAGAAAAAAAATTAATTTATCGAACAATTAAAGCTAAATATAAGTAAAATATAGCTAATATAGTAAACACGGATAATACATAATTTAAGCTAAATAGCTATTAATAACGAAATATATTAAATAGCGTCATAAAAAACAATAATAATAAACAGTAGTAATATTTAACCATTAATTAGTATAATAGAAATATGGTAGGTATAAATTAATTCGAAAAGGATATTATAAATATCCACCTTATAAACAATAATATATGTTGTATGCAGCCGGCCGGCGATTATAGAAATAATATAAGAGTACAAATAATAATAAACAATCACAATGAGTCGTCACTCTGCGCTATAATAATTAAAACTATAAGTAAACTGACTTGCGTACGCGTAGGTATACGTTAGATAAAACTAAACTTCAACTATCCGACTCGCGCGAAGGTAATGCACATTAAATATTAATAAAAATAAATAATATATAGAAAACACGTTTAGATAAAATTATATTTCTATTTGCGAGCCCCCGTGCTCTTGAAATAAACAGAAAAACAAAAAAAATAAAGGATCATCATATCTAAAAAAACGCATACCAAAACTATTACTGCTAAGCCCTCGTGTTCACTACAGTTTAACAATAAAAAAAACTATAACATAAGTACCTGTTAATATATATAAATATGATAAATTATTAGTTATATGGCTGGATGGCGATGGACCAGGTATCCGTTCACAATGGCATTCGCAAATAAAAGTTAATACAAAATAATAAACAAAATATTTTGTGCAATGATAATAAACCAAACGGATATGTCGGCATGCCACAAAATATACGGCAAAACGAAGACTAAAAACGAATTTGCATAAACAGTGTAATCGTGGCGGTGCCAACGACCGAGATAAGAACGAGATAGGAGACGCGGTGACTAGTGGTTCACTCGCCTCGGATTGTCGTTGTAGGAAACGTGGGACGTCAAAGTCCAAAGCCCGCGTATTGCACGAACAAGGCCCTTTAACTATAAAATACATTTCATACTCGTAATTCAAAGTACAAACTATATAATCTTATACTCACCTACTGTGAAAATTTTAGTACAATTATATTTACATATCATATATACGCATTCGACCAAAAATGTTAACGAGGAAGCTATCGGTTTTACAATGTTGTTTATTTGTTTTTCTTTTTTCTTTAACTGTTCTAGTCTGTGAACATGTATCGGAAACTCTCTAGGTTTTGCGTATAGTTTATACTTTTTCTAATGGAGGTCTTGTAATAGTTGTCAAAATATATGCATTTCAATTTTTTTTTTTTTTATGTATAAATTGAAATTTATTATGTATATATTTTGAAAGATACTATCACTTAATAAAAAATTATTTATGTAATAAGTATTCATACAATTTACAGTGAACTCATGGGGACTTACAAATATAAACATGCATATAAATAATAAAACGGTTATAATAAACATACCCTATTCGGTCTGTTCTAGTTCGATCCGGTCCAGTTTTAGATTCCGTGCGTAGCGAAGGATCTTTCGGTTTTACCAAGATGTTTATTTTGGTTTTTTTGTTCATTGTTCTTTGTATTAGACTGTGGACACATTTTTTCCTAGTAAACTTGTTCCGATTTTGACGCGTTTCACTTTTTCTGAAAGCTTAAGTTGTTTAAATTGTACTTTAAAGTACTTTAATATTTGTTTTTCGACGGAATTTTTTAAATAAAACCACTTAAGTAGGAAAAAATGTTTGGAAAACGTACAATTTCATGGCTTCATTATTTGATAATAACACGGACGTTTTTTACAAGAAAAAATGATTTTATCGAAAAATTTCACAATACCTTTTTGTTGACTTTTTAATTTACTTTCTTACCATATCATTGCCACTTATCGTATCGTTGAGCTACTTTTGAGCTGTTGAGGAGGTTTAATTTTTAATTTTTTTTTTTTTTTTGCTATAATTAGGTTATAAATACAATTAGAGACTTGAAACACTGTAATAATACTTATATTGGATTTATCTAGATGTGGTAACATTTCCAAAATTGTCGTAATTTTATTTTTGTTTTATACTCGTTTTGAAATCAAATTTAAACGAAAATCTCAAAAAAAAAAAATACAATTTAAATAATGTATTACCGAACTGAGCTCGAAATCGTCTTTTATCAAGCAATAGTTTATCGATGCTTATAGATATAAATAAAATAACCTTATGTATCCTACCTTCCTAATTTCTCACCTACAACAGTGGCCGCCCCTATATTTAGTATTAGCTCTTTTAACATTGATTTAATGTTAAATGTCTAATATACAAATAAGAAGTTCTATACAAATTTGAGGAAATTGACGTAAATAAAACAACCATCAATAATTACTGTAATGCATATTTTTGAGGTTGGTGAAGTTAATGAATTATATTCACTTAGTTAAATTTATTAAAATAAAGTTAACAAGTTAACACTTTAAAAGTTTATTATCTTAAAAATTAACCAAGTTAAGTTAAAATTTTATGTGAAATTGTATTAGATGTTTTATTGATATAAGTAAATTGATTTCTTTCCGTTTTTTTTTTTTCGAAAAAATGTAATTTTTTTAATTAGACACACAGGAGGTCATTCTCTATTGGTTTTTTTTGTATTTGTGGTTTTGTTAAAGAAAATAAGTCATACTCAAATGTTAAATTTTATAATCAAGATATCTATAGTGGCAACTGGCTGTAGAGATACCGATCAAATCCATGGTTTATGATGTATCTATGGTTACACGTTACATGTTTATGGAGAAAAAAAAACAAAACGTATAATAAGTAATAATAATAAGTAACTACATGATAGTATATGTCTAAAACTAAAAATTAAATGAACCTAACAATGAAAAAAATTAAATTGACTTTATTTTTTGTGTTAGGTTAATAATTAAGTAGTAAAAAACCAAAAGTCCAAAAATTATTTTTTAATTAACCTTAACTAAACTATTATTTTAATTTTAACTTTTTAATAAAACTAACAATCAATTTCCAGTCTTACTACAGTCTTAATAACTGTCGTATGAATTGTAGGTGATAAAATCCACTTGTTTTATGAAACCTATAATTTTCAGCACTCGTTAACAATGTTTTTTTCTTCTCGCAGTGAGTGAATGACTATAATATATGAGAGGATAGAGAAATACATTTTTTTTTCTTCTGATTATTACATGGCATAGGATATAATATTATTGCCTCGTTGCACCGTACCTATATTATACGCTCGTACGTATTTTATTATAAAAGAAAACGGAGAAACGAGATGGCCCATTCCATTTCATGCACACTATATTTTTATTGTGAACGGTCGACTAAACAAATACTTACCTATACCTATCTGTATAAAATATGAAAAAAATAATATTTGTTTAATATGATTTCCGTATAAATTATATTACCGTCACATAACACTGACATCCACTGAATTTTAGTAATAATAAACATCTGCGTTTAATAATACTACATTATATTCTGAATGTAGCGAAGAAGCTATTATTTTAATAAAGTCGGACAAATGAAAAGTGAGTAATGTTGAGACTCATCTAGATAAGATAAGAGATAAGAGATAGAGAAGATAGATACTCGTGGGAGTTTGAAACAACGTTCGATAACATAGGTTGATAAGGATATACATAATTATTCGGATAAAAATTTTTTTAGACGTTTCATAATTTATATCGAAACGTCACGAGAAAAGCGCAGCTGCGTACAAGACATTGTAACCACGTCGCATCACAAGAAATTAATAATAATTTTAATAACAACTAATATTTTTTTTTTTTTTTTTTTTTTTTACGATTTACAAAAAATAATTCTGTGCTACGAGTATTATAAAATATGTTGTATAATATAAAATGCTGTAGTGAACTAAAATACAAAATATTAATAAATAACTGTATTTACAGGTTAAAAATAATTTCTTCTTTTATCTTATTCGTGCATATTTTAATGGTAGTATATGTTTTTGAAAAATAAACTTGAATAATTTGTTGAATTTTTAATACATTTGTTTATTTGTTTATATTATACTTCTCAAGTATTTGAAAACAAACAAACTCGATTTATTTAACTATAACTTAAAATTATTTATTTTTCAATTTTTCGATTTTATAACATATACTCGTATATTTAAATTTTCAATTATTATTATCATACTATACAAAGCTCAACAGATTAAACCTCCAAAAAAAAAAGTAAAACATTTTGGTAGATAAAAAAGAATCCATAAATGTCGATTGATATTCATTCGTCTATGACTTTCAGTTCTAAATCTGCATTATGAATTCCAATATATAGCAGATTTTATGTTGGTACTATTCAGCATTATTATAATCTAGCTACTATTCTATTTGAAATTTAACCAGACTAGGTTATTTTTTGTTATAATATGTTGATCATCCTTATATTATTTATGTTACAACTTTACAAATATCAAACATCAATGTTGTTCAAAATAGTACCTACTCCGTAGTTATTAAGAAATTGATTAGTGTTTACAACGATAATTCTACTTTTCGAACAATACCAATAAAATGCATTAGTAATATGCATTCGACCGTTCGACGCATATCCATTAGAATTTCTGTCTAGTTCTACAAATTTTTACTTTTTGGATTATGTAAATGTACCTAAATTTTTATTTTTTAGATTCTGAGTGGAGCGAAGAAGCTTATAGTTGTACAAAGATGTTTATTTTTTTTTTCACCTGTGAGCAATTTTACTACCAGAAAACTTGCTTGGATTTTTACGTGTAGCACTTTTTCAGAAAGAAAATCGGCGTGGACAGGTATTTAAAGAAAGTAATTTTTTTAATTTTCTCAGGAGTTTCCTTGTTTCGCCAAAAAAAATGGGAAGATATATAACATGTAGGTATTAGTAACAATATATTATGGCCTTCTTTTGTTCTGTGCACAACTTTTCAACCAGCTATTTCGGTCCAACTTTTGTGAAAGTAAAGTTTCTAAATAAAATGTCACTATTGAGGTACTTTAGAAATGTTTTTTTTGATTTTTCCAAGAGTTTTAGTAAATGGGGAAAACACAGAAAATATGGAAAAACCGGGAAAAAACGTAGGAACTGGGAAAATCGGTATAACATTAAAAAAATGTATTAAAGAAAATATATAAAACCTATTTAGTTATTTTACTACAAAGTTACATACATATTGTGACAAAGCATCACTATCAACTGAATTCTGCTCAGAATAGTTTTTTTCGTAAGCAATGTTTAGAAATATAAATTAAATTTTCGTCTATATCCTACCTTCCCAACTTCCCACCTACACCAGTCACTGCACCCGTCTCCACTATCTTAACTTTTTTTTAACATTTTATTATAGTTTAAAAATTGATTTTTCAGAAAATGTAAAAATAGTTTTGATAAATTTAGTTGATTATAATCGAGTTTTATACCTAATAAAAAAAATAACAATACGTTATAATGATTATTATCGGTTTTTTATTAGACTTACTAACTATTCTTATATATAATATTTATATATTTTTTCTATTTAACTATTTGTAAACAAGTAATATATATATATAGACAGTTGTTTATGGTTTTCAGATATTATAAACTTCATTTAATATTGTACTAAACATTTATAAATTGTGAATATTGACAATTTTTTACATTTCTAGTGAAGCTTTTTATTTTACTATAAATTTTATTTTTTTTTAATATCTGTCAACAATTTGTTTACCAGAAATATTGATCTAATTAAAAAACTAGGTAACCAAAAAAATTTAATGGGTCGCTTCGTAGTTGCATTGAAGGTTTTTTTTTTTATTTTTCTTTCATTTTTTTAATAAATGGAAAAAAAGAAATTTTTTTGTGTAAATTTTGTTTGTTATCCTAACTTCTAATCTTCTTCAAAAAAAAACGCAGCATATTCATCGACCTTTTTTTAATAAGTGTTAAAAAAAAAAAAAAACAAAAAACATGAAAGGAAGTCTCACTTTTGAAAAATCTAATTTTAATTAATTTAATGTTCAGGTCATGGCACCAGTTCTATTTTTGCCGTCTATGCAGATTTCCAGAAAGTGTGTTTGAAACTATAGTAATGAGACGAGTTGTATAGAATTTAATACATGAAAGTGTTTAAAAAAGGGTAGCGGTTTCATCGATTAAACAGATTTTATTATTTTAAGGTCAACATTTAGTGTTTCGTTTGTGACAAACCAGAAAAATGACCAGTTAGGTTAATAAATTTATAGCATTGAATTTTCTCATGTTATATTTTATAACATAACTATCATTGTAAATATATTGTCAAAATACATTTTTAAGATTCTTAGCAATGTGAAGAATTTATTAGTTATTAGTTAGGATACAATTGTTTTTGAGAGGTGTGACAGGATTTTATAAATAAACTACTAATCAGTACTACTATAAATTAATAATTGTATGTTGAGATATAAGAAAAATGTATTAGGAATTTTTCTGCTTCAAAGTTTGCATTTATAGCTATACAAATTAAAGGTGATTAATATTAAATTTTAAAGAAAAATAAAATTTAATTGTATGTTATGCTATAAATACCAATAATAATTTAATTTATAATTGAGGTAGGTAACAGTTGTGGTAAAAAACAACAATGTATATAATTGTAACTTATAATATATTTTACTTAAAAATTTTATTCGCAATAGTATTTCTAATACTATTAATTGTATAAACATGTAAACTATAATGATATAATGGAAATGTGAAAGTAAATGATGCACCTAATATTTATAAATTTGAGGAAAATTAAATTTTAAAAATAAAAATTAATTTCTACAGTTAAAAAAATGTACTTATTAATAACTAGTATAAATTGTGACTTAGTTTTTAAAGAAGCATCCTGCAAGATATATTCAAAATGATGAATTTTGTATTCGTTCTGGTTAAAAAGATATTAAGTACCTAAGTATTAGTACCTCATTGTTAATACCTAGTTAATACCTAGTTAATATAACAAGTAATAGGCTGTTTAATTATCTTTTTTAAAATAAATCCTACCTCCTAACAGCATATTATTATGATGTTGCAAATGCAAATAAAAAAAAACGAGCTGATACTGTGGATAGGAGCAGCTATTGTTGTAAGTGGGAAGTTGAAAAGGTAGAATACATAGGATTTTTTTTATATGTGTAAACAAAGATAAACAATTGCTGATAAAACATAATTCTGAGTGCAGTTCGGTTATACATTACTTGAATTGTGGTTATTTTTTTGCGATTTTTGTTTAAATTTTATTTTAAAACACTTATTAAAAAAAAATAAAGCGTCCGATGATTTTGGAAATTTTGCTACGTTTAAGTAAGTCTAATATAAGTATTATTATCAAGTTTCAAGTCTCTACGTGTATTTTTTCTAATAGAAAACGTCGTCCGTGTTTTTATTAAATAATGAAATCGTGAAATTGTACGTTTTTCTACGTTTATTTCCCCACTTATGTACTTTTACTTGAAAACTGGAGTTTAAAATCAAAAATTATAATTTATAAGTACAATTTAGAAAATTTGAGCTTTTAGAAAAATAGTTACATGTAAAAATCGGAGCAAATTTAATAGGAAAAAATGTGTCCGCAGACTACAATAAAGAAAAATAAATAATCGTTTTAGTAAAATCGATATGCTCGGAATCTATAACCTAATACATTCTTCGCTACACTCAGAACCTAAAAATCAATCGAAAGAAATATAATATGAATTTGCATATTTAGATAAGTATTGTAATGAACGTCTTATTATTTTATTTCCAAATATGTTGAATTAGTCAAAGGTACGATTTGTTTTGTAAGATTATTATTTTCTTTACAAAATGTCTAGGGTTAGAACAGTAGACATTTATTTGCAGTGCAATGTATACTGTAATAATTAGTAGTTATAATCTAGGTAATTTATGTAAATGCAATTTATTGTATCATGTAAATTCAATCGAATAGGCCATTTAGTTTATTTTTTATTGTTGTTTAAATTAATAAATTTGAATAGAGAATCGATTTTCTTTTAAACACTGAGTGAAGCGGGGTTATTATTGGTTTACAATCACGTTTATTTTTATTATTTATTTATTTTTGTATCTGTTAACAACTTTTCTACCAGTAATTTTGTTCAGATTTTCAATGACAGCACTTTTTCTGAAAGCAAATTTGACTTTAGTGGTACTTTAGGAAAGTAATTTTTTGATTTTTCCTGCTGTCTTCATAATAAATGGGAAAACCCTGGAAAACATTGATAAAACCGGGGAAAACCGTAGGAAACGGGAAAATAGCTACAATATTCAACAAATATTATTAAAGAAAATATCCTCCTATAATACATATGTAACCATTTTACTATATAATAGAATATATATTATTGACAAAGCAACACTAATAACCAACTTCCGCTCAGAATCGTTTTTCGTTTTTAATGGTTAATCATTGCGTACCAATGTGTATTTTCTCACTACCTTCCTAACTTCCTAATAACAACCGTAAATTACCTTTCGTGCGAAATATATCCGTGTTTATATTATTATTATATATTTTTTTTGTGTTATCAGCAATATCCCCGCCACCTGGAACTACCGTGAAGTCACTGGTGGTGGATTAATTGAGTTCCTAATATTCATAAAACACCGATTTGATTTCTTAAGATCACATAGCATTTATTATACATATATAATATATTCCTATTGAAAGAATATATAAGTTATGGATAAAGACTACCCTTATTGTTCATTTTACGACACGAATGAAATGAAACTTGATTCATAAACAAAACAAAAGAGAGAATTTAGAGTTTTCAATCAAATCGCTTGATGAAAAAGAAATTATGAGCATTCATTTATGCACGCAACAATCTACAAATTTTCTTTTTCATAGCTAAGATAAGATTTATAAACAAACTCGAAATAACTACGTTACTTAATATTAAAATGTAAGTTAGGTTACTAGGCATCAAATGAACTTTATACAAATTACCTATCAGCTAACTACATATTTGTAAATAAATTGAATAATCTGTTAAATCCATCTAATGGCCTAACATATTAAAACATATTAATAATGAGAGAAAATAAATTTCAAATACGTACATATTTTTTGTTTTTGGGTATTTGCACTGAATATTTTATAAATCAATATTTTTTTTGTTATAAAAGTTTTATAACTGTTGGAGAAGAAGCTAAAAACTCATGTTTTACTGTTTTAGTTATTGTCTCCACTCTCCTATGTAACGGTGGCAAATTGGAACGTATTCTCATGGATGTTAGTTAACACACTAGGTTACGATCTCGGGTTTTAAAAGAAATAATTCGCATGTCGAAATTTCATTAAGTAAGTTTTCTTTTGCTTTTATCTCTTTACAATGTTCTATTTTGTTATAGATGTAAAATACTACTACAGCAAAATTAAGACTAAAGAATTTCCTTATTTTTTCTTGTTCATTGTTTAAATAACACCAGGAAGAAAATAAAAAGCTTTTAACAATGCAGATATACATTGAATTTCTTTGATCAAAATTTGTACAACTTAAACATCATTATTTCAAATTTGCGTATACATTTAATTTTGCTAGGAAAAGCATTTATATTTTTACGCGAGATTAAATTAAAATGCAATAACACTATTATTACTAATACATTATAGAATATCTGTGAATTACAAATATGTATATACATATTTAGATTCTGAGAGAAGCAAGGAATGTATTGGTTTTTCAATGATGTTAATTTTTTTTTTTACGTTTTTTTAAACTTTTCTGCCATCAATTTTGCTTCAACTTTTAAGTTTAACACTTTTTCCGAATGGCAACCTAATCTGGGTGGGTACTTAAAAAATGTAACTTTTTTAATTTATCCAGCTGTTGTCATAATAAATAGAAATAAACCTAGGAAAACGGAGGAAATCGGTACAGCATTAAACAAATATTATTAAAGAAAATATATAAAGCCTATTTAATTATTATACTATTATACGGTACATATTATATTGTTGACAAGGTATCACTATCAACTGAACTACGCTCAGAATCGTTTTTTCGTAAGCAATGGTTTATTGTTGCTTACAGGTATACAAACAATTACCTATAATAGTGGCAATACTCGTCCCCGTTATCTTTGGATGTCTTTTTTAAAAAAAAATTTAACTAAGATAACATTTGAAATTATACCTATAACATTATACATATAAAACAACTATAAAATTAATATGAAAATATTGAAATACCCACAAGGATCCAGATTAAAAAATACATGTTTTAATTATAAGTGTGAAGTTATAACCTGTAATAATTCAATACTTCAAACTGTAACCAATAATTTATTCATACTTTGGACTGATGGAGCGAGAAATGTGTTAGGTTTTCTATTAAAATAGCATAGATTGAAATATGTAAAAGTGTCTTATTCTAACCGCTCAAGTTGTCAGTTGGTACATCAACTAACTTTTTAACTCGATATTATAATTTGGCATCAAGATATCCTTTAATATCAATTTTCAATGACAATAATTTGAATTTTAAAATTAATTTTTCAAGTAGTGTTCGACGGCCAAATGTGAATTTCATACAACTTTCATGAGATGCGTATCTGTGATGTCCATATCCTTCCGGATATACTGGCTTAATTATGTTATGTTTTAATATAAAAATTCATTATTGTCAAATTTTCTCCAAAAGATAAAAAATATTAAAACTCTGTATGATCCGGGTTTTTAAAGAATAAACCGGACCAGTGACCGTGGACGGTTTTTAAATATGTATAAAAAAAAATTGCTGATACTGTGGATGAGAGTGGCCACTATAGGCGGGAAATCAGGAAGGTAGGATACATAGGGTTATTTCATTTATATGTGTAAGCAATGATAAACCATATCAGACGAAAGACGATTCCATGCGCAGTAATTTTATTTGTGATTTTTGTTTAAATTTTATTTCAAAAAACTTAATAAAAAAAAAAAAAAAAGACGTCAAGTGATTTTGGAAACTTCGCCACGTTTAGGTAAGTCGAATATAACTATTATTATTAAGTTTTAAGTCTATACGTGAATTTTTTCTGGTAGAAAACTTCGTCCGTGTTTTTATAAAATAATGAAATCGTGAAATTGTAAGTTTCCCTACGTTTTTTTCCCCACTTATGTACTTTTACTTGAAAACAGGCGTTTAAAATAAAAAAATATAATTTAAAAGTTCAAAATTGGAGCAAATTTACTAGGATAAAACGTATCCACAGACGATATAAAAAAAAATAATATTAAACAGAATTGTAAAACCAATAACTCCCTCGTTCTCGTTACGCTCGAAATCTAAAAACTATTGGTAAAATACGTATATATAGTACGTAAACATAATTATTTTAAAATTGCCAAGTAGGTGAGTATTTGATAACATAGTTTGTACTTTAAATTACGAGTATGAAATGTATTTTATAGTTAAAGGGTCATGTTCGCGCAACACAGGGGCCTTGGACTTTGACGTCCCACGTTTCCTACAACGACAATCCGAGGCGAGTGAATCACTCCTTACCGCACCACCCATTTTGTTCTTATCTCGGTCGTTGGCACCGCCACGATTACACTGTTTATGCAAATTAGTTTTTAGTCTTCGTTTTGCCGTATATTTTGAGGCGTGTCGACAAATCAGTTTGGTTTATTAACATTGGACAACTTTTTTTGTTTATTATTTTGTATTACCTTTTATTTGTGAATGCCATTGTAAACGGATGCTTGGTCCATCGCTATCCAGCCATATTACTAATTAGTTGTTATATATTATAATCAGGTACTTATGTTATGATTTTTTTATTGTTAAACTGTAGTGAACACGAGAGCTTAGCAGTAATAGTTTTGGCACGGGTTTTTAGATATGCTGATACATTTATTTTTTGTTTATCTGTTTATTTCAAGAGCACGAGAGCTTGTGAATAGAATTAATATTATATCTAAACGTTTATTTTACATATTATTTATTTTTATTAATATTTAATGTGAATTACCTTCGTTACTCTCCAAAGCTAAAACCAGACCGGATCGAACCATACTACAATAGACCAAATAGGGTCTGTTTATTATTACTGTTTTATTATTTATATGTATGTTTATTTTTGTAAGTCCCCATGAGTTCACTGTAATTTATATGAATAGTTATTGCATAAATAATACTGATACATTTTTTTTTTTTTATTAAGTAATAGTATCTTTCAAACTTTATACATAATAAATTTCAATCTATAAAAAAAAAAAAATTGAAATGCTAATATATCGATAACTATTTCAAGACTTTTATTAGAAAAAATATAAACTATACTCAAAACCTAGACAGTTTCCGATACTGTGCAATTATGACATTTTATATAACGCTTTGCAAGAATTGCTAACAGTCATATCGTATAAATGTTCAATTCAGCGGATTTTATATTTGTAATAAGCTGCCGCGAATGATCTATAGTCACGTACGATATCCGCATCAACCATTTCAATAGTAAAATATAGTAGCTATTTTATATAAATCCTATGCGAAGGAAAATAATATTAGATTTTTGTTTGGCTGAGTAAAATCTAAAAACACTCAAAAACGTTTTATATCGTTTAAGTACCTATATTATGTCCATCATACAGGTACGATTTTGATTGAAAGCAGATTATTTCCTATACAAATAATAAATTATCGGGTGATTAACATAACGTGAGACTTTTGGAAAGTACAATATTTACTTTATTTGTAATTTTTTTTTCGATAATTTAAGAAACAAACCGTTCTAAAATGTTGCAGTACGGTTATATTTTTTTCACCTTTATTTCAAAGAGTTAATGTTATACTTACTTTAGTTTTTCAAATGACACCCTATACTAAAAAATCTTTTAGAAATAGACGAAGATTAATTTAAATAAATGTTAGTGTTGAAATTTTTATTTTCGTCAACCATTGACGAGATAGTCCACTATTATGTTTATGTAGGGAAGAGTGGTGGAGTACTACTTAAATGCCGCACGACGTGTCACTACACAAACGGTGAATTACTTTTCTCCATCTGTCGAAAAATAAAAGTTGAATGTCTCATCCACGGGTGGACGGAAATTAAAAATGTCAACACCAAAATTTATTTAAATTTTTACTCCACCAATATGATTCTTTTTTAAATGTAGGTTGCTATTTGAAAATCAAAAATAGGCAGTGATTTCAACCCCTAAAATAAGGGTGGCTAAAAAAAAGTGTAATTTGACAATGTAGAGCTACTTATTTCTTGAATGTTCTAAAAATCAAATTCCGAATAAGTTAATTATTTCCGAGGTAATGCGGGTTTATGTTATATCGATCACTCTGTATATATATATTTGTTAATTATTGTCTATTGATAAATATTTTAATATCAATACAATTTTTTTTTTTAAAGAAAACAAAATATATTTTAATTTCAAAAAGAATTTTGATTCATATAACCTATAGCCTCCCCTTTCATACAATATTATATTTTTTAAGAAATACATTAAATTTGAAATATTCAACTCTTGTTTGGTTATATTTAATAAAAAAAATTATTATCTATTATTATCTTGGTTATATTTTTTCCCGGAAAATTTTGTTTGGGACGGGTAAATTTAATATTATACAAAAACACATGTCAAAATCAAAACAATGAAAATATGTTTTATTTATATTGAGATTGTCATATTATTGGTTTATACGACCATAGTTTTAAACTTCAAATGATAATATTTGTGGACTCAAATTTACGTATTTTGAACAGATTGAAAAATGGTTTCATTTTTCTGTTTAACGAATACAATAATATTTGGCAATTTAACTCGTACGCATACATGTTAAATTTGCATTTTAAGGTTAAGGACTACTTTCTCAGTACTTATACTATTTTAAATTCTGGCCACGACGCCATTCAATTTTAAAACAAAATAATAACTAGGTAGTTTATATTCTTATAATCGTTTGTATATCAAATAAAATTATATACAAAAAAAAAATTTTTTGAAATGTCTTAATTAATTTTAAAATCTCAAAAGAGTTTGCAACCTCACATCGCTACTTGTTTTAGGAACTTAATCTTATTCGTCTTCATAACGTGGATATTATATAATTGTTATAGTTGACAGACTTGACAAAATTATCTAACCTTATCTTTTAAGGTCGTGATTTTAATCATGTAAACACAATTATTATCAATCGTTGAGCACACCATACAATTATTATAATTTATTACAAATGTGATTTGAATTTGTAAGTAAAAACATTTTATTTACTGTTATGTTCAAAAAAAAAAATTTAATAATAATAATAAACAACCAAACAATTCATATTTATATATAATCTTTATAATAGTATACATTTGAAATTCCGAACAAAGCTAGGAAACTATATTATATTTACAATGATTCGTACTTTTACTCTCTCGAAATCCAATATTTTCGTAGATAAGAAATTGAACACGGATGGTAGGTAGATAGGTACCTATTTCAAAAAGGTCATTTTTCGATTTGCCCAATAGTTTTTCTACGTACGTTTTCCTCGTACTTTCATAAGCGTACCCATATCCCTATAATTCTAATGAAAAACGTTGGTTGACTCCATCACATTTATACAGAACAATCGTTTAAAAAACAATTTGATTCGTATTTTTTTTAGATTCTGAATGGAACAAGGAATGTATTTGTTTCACTACGATGTGTGCTTTTTTAACATTCTGAGCGGAATGATGAATGTATCGGTTATGTACCTCTTACTATAATGTGTGAATGTGTGCTTATTTATTTTCGTTTCCTGTCTGTGAAGATGTCATGCACTCTACGGATAAACACACATTTTATTTTTATATTTTGTTAATATTTGTTTTTGTTACTCCATACTTAGCTATATTGAATCATATGACACTTTAAGTCTATTCCCATACAGAATAAACGAATATATCTTTATTAAATTCTGATCACGACTGGCAAGAGAGGAATGTATTGACTACTAGTTTCATTACGATATTTTTTTTTTTGGCATTTCGGATCTAGTTGGTACATTAAAAAAGTTGTTTTTGATGTTTCGTATAAGTTTTCATAATAATCGGGAAAACCGGTTAAAACGTATGAAAACCGGGAAAGTGTACGAAAATTTTATTATTTTCGATATCATTTTTTACCATTCGATTAAAAATAAAAATAGTGCTATTTTGATGCATTTGATTTGTTCGAGTTTTTTGTTTTATATGGATAAAATTGTTGACCGAAAATAAATGCATGAAAATATAACACGTGATTGTTTATAAATGGAACTTAGTGGTAAAAATAATAAATCAAATTCAACGAAGTATTTTTTATTATTTTTTTTAAAAGCAATTTACGTTCAAACTTTGACGAAAATTGTAAAAATTCGACATCATAAAACATTTTTATTCATACTTAGCTCAGAATCGCATTTCGTCAGTTATGATTTATTATCGCGTACAAATATAAATTAAATTACTTCATATATCCTATTTTCTCAATTGTCTACTTAAAACAGTGATTCATCCGTTTTTTTTTTTTAGCTTTTATATTAATATTTACTAAATTATCCGATGTGCTTATTGTGTAGATTTATGCTCAATGGTTACTGTGGGATATAGCAATAAATTAATATTAAATAACAATATTATACTATGTTTCGTTGAGTTTGGCTAGGGAATTTCAAATTATCGAATTTATGTTATAAAACTCCGATCGTCATTTGCAATCTGTGTCATTATAATAAACAATTATGTTTATACTCTAGTAATTTGTTTTCAATATTATTCAGTCGATTTCCAAATATTATCAAGTAGTACTAAAAATAAATAGACAAATTTGAATATTTATTGAACGATAATATTGAAATTTTATTTGATAAAACGTGAAATTAAGTAGCTATTATGACATTGTTTTTATTGTAGTTGTAATTTATTTTTTCAATATTTTAGGAAATCGTTTATACTTGATATCGTTGTCAAACAAATTATCGCCAAGAAAAAAAGCTCATCTTTTATGTAAGAATAATTTAGAGAATTATTCTTAAACAACATTTTGTTCAAGGAAAAAATAAATTTAAAACTCATGATTTACACATTTCTACACTTCGCTAATATATACTTTTTTCTTTTTTTTTTAAAACAATGTATAAAATTAATAAAAATACATTCAGAGACATTCAGTGTTACAACTGTCTTTCTACACATTTTAAAAGAAATAAAAATGAGATTCTTAATGTCACAGAGAATCTACCTATTAGTTCTACAAATATAAAATGTTTTGTTATTCATAAATTAATTTTTCGGTTTGTAATATGAATTGGATTTTCTCAAGCCGTTAGTCCTGGATTATGGGGAGGTGGAGAGAGGGTATCATGACCCATGCTATTGGATATTGTAATATTATGGGCCTTTGGCCTTGGTAGGTAGTATGTTTCCTATAATATATTACGGATATATTATTAGTATTATTATTATTTACCTATACTATCGTAATATCGTCTATTTTTAGCAGCATGACCATGGTAAGGAAATGTAAATACCGTCGATTACAAATATACGACAATCTCTGAAATATATTTATTTGTGAGTCACCAATATTTTGATTATGTTTATGGGTCCTTAATATTATTTGGTCCCAGGCCCAAAATTATCTTAATCCGGGCTCGCAAACAGTACTTTAAGTTGTAGAATCTCTGGCCAGTGCCTGATATATTTATCAACATTTTTAAAATTTTACGCATTCTAGATATTTTTTTTATTAAATGTTTAGGCTACCTTATTTAACAATAAGAGAAAAATTATGACTTGTATATTTATTTTGTGTTTATTTTACGAACTAATTTACCGTATACGTAAATTCTACCATCCCCAATATATTTCTATATCCATGATGCGAAATATATCCAATTTTTTTTAAAACTGTATTATAATTTATAGTAAATCTTAAATTTAATATCATATTAATACTGAAAATATGTATTTCAATTAAGGATATACTGAAATATATAAATGCAATTTCAACGTCATTCCATATTAAGTCAACTATCCCGAGTAATTTTTTCTTAATTCTAAATTTCTCGATAACATGATTATTTATGATATCCATGTAACTTTAATAATAATAATATTAAAATAAAACTTGCTATCCATTTTTTACAATTAATATTATGAATAATTGTCTCGACTTTTTATAGTTTTAAACAGTTTCGAAGGGAATTTATAATTTTTTTTTTCTGATGCCTAATTATTCAAGAAAAAAAACCCCATCATTATATCATAAATTATTATAATAACCTTTCCACTACTGAATTTTACACTTGTGTGTCTGTCAACAAGGACGGTATCTATATAAGTGTATGTTGTCTAAGAAACTTGTATTTTATACAATTTTTGCAGATTTACTGTGCCATTGAAAACTTATTTAGTCAATTCGTCATGTATAATCCGCCTGTCTTTTGAATATATAATGTATTTTAACGATCACATATAAAATACAAAAAAATAATATCATAAATCCTCGATAATAGCGGGTAAATCGTGCACAGCATACACAATATAACAATTTTCAACGCCATTTTCCATAGATTTATCTTATAGTTTACTACCCGTATACGTACTGCAGTGACTATACTTGGCAGTATTATGGCGGTTTACATAATATGTTATACTATAAAACATTATTATCTATATTATGTTTATACATCCACCTTGTATTGTTTGTTTGATTGCTCGATTGGTTTGTTAGTTAGTTTTCGAATGTTAACATTTATAAGTGAAATTAGTCGGTTATTTACACTGTGAAATGCATTGTAAACCGATTATTTGGAAGAAATTTATATTACATTGTGGTTGTTTGGTCATATTTTAAAACTATTAAATACATATTGAATTCAATATAAATTTATGTGGGTATACATAATTATTTGAGAAAAATCAAAGACACAATATGTATTCGTATCTGTTTGTATTCAAATTTTGAAATACTAAAAACGTCTGTTCTTATATTTAGATTCATAGTTTTACAAAACCATTAGACTTAGTAAATTTATTACTTCTTACCAGACACTAATGATAATTTGTAGTTCATGAAGGGAGTTTAATTTTGTGAGATACGAAACTCGGATATCACCTGGGATCTATGTACTTTATATACAGTATAGATACGGGCTAAAGGTTAAGTATTGTCATTTGAAAACTGAAAACAATCAGGTTTCGTATTCTAAACATAATCTCGGATTTTCGGCTCTATATTTGTGTAATTGTGTGTGATGCATATTTATGTATGTACATAATGGACTTAGATTTGATGTTAGTATTATTGGATTTCAGCTTGCTTAACTGTAATTAATCATTTAAACATGATGATCCACATTGTTATAGATATGCTAGCTCTTTCAATATTCAATAGTTTACATTTTTTTTTCAATCGGATATTATGAAAAAGGGACACATAAGTAGAAAAAAATTAAATTCTAATTTTTATCTCTTAATTGCTGACAAAAATAACTTTTTCTATTTCCAATTCTAAAAATTTTCAAAATAGGCATTTTTTTAAATTTATGATTCTAAAAAAATTGATGTATCATATATTCATATTAGTTTTTTAGTTGTATAATCACATTAATGCATAGAAAATAGACGTGAAACAATAATTAATACTTAATATATGATAAGAAATTTCTGTGCAGATTATGACTCCTTATCAAGTAATCATGTTCTATTGAAATTAATTGTTTTAACGCTAATTTTATAGAGATAATTAAGGGATGAAAATAAAAATTCAATTTTCTCTATATGTGTGTCACTTTCACACAAAATTCGTTTGAAAAAAAGTAAGTAGTATTGACAAAATTATTAGTATAAGGTATAAGGATAACATTTTAGAACACCTATATTCACCTAATTTCCGTTTAGAATTATAATTTAATTTGTCGACACTGCTCAAATATCCAATTCTATTTTACCATCGAAAAAATGTCTATAAAAAACCCTTGACTATGTATTTCAAAAAAATTTGATTAAATAATATCAGTTAAAATTATACGTGAACTTCACATGTTTAGACTTGCGTGTGTATGTGCTGTTGAAAGACACAATATAAATCTTTAAAACGCTCTCTGGTAAAGAGTTTTGTGTTAATTTATTTTCCGACCATTAAAATTCATTATGTAAATACTTTATAACGTTATGTTTTTGCGAAAAACAAATATATACATATATATTGATTATCATTTGAATTTTAAAAATTAACTCTAAAATTTCCATAAAAAGCGGCATCTGAAAATATTAATCACACATATAATTTTAGATTATATTATTTAGTACAAATATTTCATATACATTTTTCCGTGTTACATATTTGAATCTTATGTCTCATGCTGTAACGTACAAATTAAATTACTCTGTATTAATCTTTTTCTCAATAAATGTGTATTTATATTTGTTTTGATGTACTATTGTTTGCTTAGATGTTTAATAACCATTCTATTTGTTTTAGCATGGTATACTATTTTTAGTTCTTAAGATATTTCTCGAGAAGAAAAGACAATATATTTTATTTCGTTTTCAAAAAAAACGTAAAATACACTGGCAATAAGAAAATAAATTATCGCGTGTTAAAAAATCGATGGCAAAAAAAAAACTGTCAACCATTAATAAAAAAAAAATTGAGTTGTGTAATCGGACAAATACACATGAAAAAAAAAGAAAACAATTTATATCTGTATCGTAATTTATAGGCACATCAACAAATATTTTCAGGAGATAAAAACCTCTAAGCCGATATCGCCTTCCGCGTTTAGGACTCGTAATAAACCTTTTAAAATCTATGGATGACGCATACATACATGGGTCGATAAGAATAAAATATTTATACCTTCTGAAATACTAAACATTCGGATAATAAATTACAATTCAATACGTTGACTGTGAAAAAAAAAATGAAAGTTGATTTACTACTGTTTTACTAAATATTGTACAATATAAATTTAATAACTAAAAAAAGCTATAATGTAATCCTTCTGTCAAAAATATTATGTTTAATTCATAGAAAAAAAATGTGATACTGGAGATAGATGTGACTACTGTTGTAGGTGGGTAATTGGGTAGGTGGGATACATAAAGTTATTTAATTTATTCCAGTAACCACGATAAACCATTGTTAACGGAAAAAGATTTGGAGCGAAATTCGGTCATACATGTTTTGAAAAGCCGTAATATTTACAATTTTCGTTAAAATTTGATTTAAAAAATTCTTATAGAAAAGCAATGGGGCAAGTTTTCTGGTAAACAAATTGCTCTCAAACACATACAATAAAAAAAAAAAAACATAGTAAAATCAGCTATTACTAGTATACCAACATTTGTATAAAGAATAATAATATAATATCGTTTATACATGTTCACGAACTTTATTTTTACGATCAAATTCATTATCTACAATTAATCCAACAACTTAGGTATCAATATATTTACGTTTAAAATTGTATACATTTTAGATTACTTTTGATACCAACATAGCACGTACTTATTATTTTATTTAGATAAAAGTCTAGAGACAAATAACAAAATGTCTAAACTAAGAAGAAATTTAGATACCTAAAAAGTGTCATGCTCAGTGTTACCTCAGATAACCTAATAGTGGATGATACCCATTACTTAATTAATACTTCATTAAGTACTTTTTGAATTATTAATCAATTTAAAGTTTCAAAAAAAAAAAAAAAAATATTATTTTGTTAATATTGAATATTATGTTATACATATCAAAGCTTTAAGGTTAATGAAGAGCTCGTAATTTACTTTCTTGAAATGAGGACTGTTTTTATTAAACTCAATACCATAATATCCTCTGGTTTAAATTATCTGTAGACTTTAAATTTGGACAAAAACCTATATTTATATTTTCTAGAATTTTTAATAATATTTGTACCATTTTTAAACTATTATTTAAATTAAAATATATAATAAACAAATATATAAATTTTTATTTGATAGGTGGATAATCCGCTGTTTAACAAAATAGAAGTACTTGGAAATTTAATAGGAGGTTCATTGTAAGTTTTACATGGTGATCCAAGTTGATTGTAATGACGTATTTTTTTTATAAGGGTTAATATCAAATTTTAAAGAAAATCGTAAATATTATGAACTTCAAAACGTGTATAACCAAAAATTGCTCTGAATCGTTTTTCGTTTGCAATTGTTATATGTTGCTTACATATATAATCTAAATTTCTTTATGTGTCCTATCTTCCCAACTTTCCACCTACAGCAATGGCACACCCGTCCCCATTAGACGCTCTTTTTTTTATCTTATAATGTATAATATTACATTTATAAAATTACTTTGATAGCGTTTGTTTGAAAAATAACTTTTGTACCGTACAATTTGTATGAAAAATAATTATATGATAACAGACCTTTTTAACACTTCACCTAGACTTAACTATAGGAACTGTATTCTTTTATAGATAATTTGATATTTTTTGAAGAAATACAAAGTCTAATACCTTTATTTATTAGATTTTTAAAATACTTTTTCACTGTGCCTGTATTATTAATAAAGTATATTCGGGTGTTGTATCCGATTATAAAAATCGATCATTGTATATTACACAATCGTTACAATTATTGTATTACTATGTAGCTGTCTTGTCCGGTGTTGCCCGTTCCAAAACAAATAATAGAAATAGTATCAATATGTTTTTACGGCCCTAACCTTATTGTCAATTTATTTTTTTTTTGTTTTTATTAATCTTTTTTTTTAAATTCATCTCTATCATCAAGATAAACTATAAAATCAACAAAAATACTGAGTGAAAAATTTAGCTAGTAACCTATATGCTATTTCTGGTCTAGAATTATGTCTATGCGAATTTCCGTTCTAGATTTTGGGCGAGAAATGGTTAACCATTACATACATACAGCCTTCTAAACAAATAAACTTTCGAATTTATACTATTGTTGTGATTATTAAAAACTAAACAAATAATGTGAAATATTTAATAAGTCGCTGTATTGTTTTATATTATTGTGTAAGTAATAAAAAAAAACTATTTACAAAAAAAAAAAAAAAAAAATTAAGCCTACACTAAAGCAAATAAGACAAATGTTATGTATCGATCTTAATCGTAAATAATTTTCTCGAGAGTACTCCTATTTATAATTGAAGAATGCAATTTAAATTCGTTTTAAATCGTCCAACGTTTCGCGTCGTTTAATTTGATTATATGTATAATATATTATTATACAGTAATGTATAAACAATATGCGTACGGATCAAAGTGTATAAGTACTGTACTGAGTTGTTGCATTGTGAATAAATGAACCATATACATAATAGGTGAACTCGTCCATTTGCATTATAACATGCATAAAACATAGAATTATTATACGGGTCTTTCGTTATATTCGGTACACGAGAAAGTGGAACGAGGGTTAATCAACTAATTTAGCAGAAGTTTAATATTTTTATTTTTTTAACGGTTACCAGAAAAAAAAACAATTAGTTTCAAAATATATTTTTAATGAAATATTTTTAAATCGGCGGGTTTATAATGAAAAAATGGAACTACATAGTATGTAATTATTATCCGACAACCATTGCATGCAATTCGTCTACATATTTTACACGGTGAACGTGTATTGACATACTTTTTTTTATAGATATATCGTATATGCTGCGTGTTTTTGACAGTCGAATAAGTTTTGTAACGCAAATCTCTTTCGAGATGCACACGCCAAACTCGAAAAGTGGAAAATAAAATACCTATAGGTATTATAGGTATATAGGCAACTATCCCATATAGGTGCCTATATTATTTTCGGTTTTGAAAAATATTACCTATATTGTCACAGGGTGTCGTTTCCTCGGGATCACCTAATACTGTACGATGAGAATATATAAACGTAAAATAATAGACTGTGTTTTAAGGATTGTTTCAAAATTATTTTACGATCTGTTCACTTTATCATTGGTCAGACAAAAGAACAGGTTACAGTTTATAAGTCGATTTCATAAAACAAATTTAAAAAATTTAAAACTACATACAAATAGAAAAATGCAAGGAAATTAGGAAATTATTGCGGAAAATTATGGAAAAGGTATGGTATAGTTATTAAAAATTATGAAAATAATGCTTGATAATTCCTCCTTGAGATCAAATATATTTTATAAAAACAAGTACAGTGAATTGGGGCGACATTGATAATTGTTTGATTCTTTTATTTACAATTTTATTTATAATTATTATTGCATACTTTCAAAAAAAAAAAAAAAATAATAAAACAATTATGTCTTAACTTCAAATTTTGCATTACCTTAAATTAAGTAAAGTAATATTTAAAAAAAAAACGTGTGTAGTTTTTAAACATATTATTATTTTTTTATGTTCCTATCAATCTTACACAATATGTGGGTTACTTTGAAAGAACTATATTTTCCTATCTTAAAATTATAGTAGTGTATAGTAACTACCAAATCTCGCCCCGCATAAATTTAGTTTAGTAGTTTAAAAGTTATTGCATAAAACATCCAACGAGGTGACATTGACAAAAACGTTTAATTACATTTTATTTTCAAATTAAAGACATTTGTTTATAATACGTTTAAACAAAACGTAATAGATTTCAAATAATAAATTAAATACTTAATCAGTCTGTTATCACAATATTAGGTACTTAGTTACTAATTATTAAATAAATAATAATTTAGATATTTTCTTTAAAAAATTATCAATAGTTGAGCCTCAGACACATCAATTTTATGAATATAACCTTATCTAATAGCATGGATTTGTTTTCTTCATCATTAAGCACTGTTTGACCACCAGGATTTTTCTCTATGTATACTATGAAAAAGATTAGCAAGAAAGTATTTTATTCAGTTTACTTCCACCCAAAACTTATAATTCGTCAATAATAACAACTTTTAACGCATATTAGATTGCAGAATCTTAGCAAAAGCATAGGGTCTGTATCTGTATTTTTTTTTTTTTATATTTACGATCCATTTAAATCATACAATATATTTATTAAAGTTTATTTAGATTAGAATCAAAGTCATTCTCCATTAGCATTATCAACCTGGCCTCCAATATCAATGTTCTACGTCCTAATTCATGACATATAAGTAACCTATAGTCGTATGAAAAATAAAAAATAAAATTGCCCGCAAACAAAATAATTGATAAATTTATAATTTTGCACTATAAAATGGATTTATTTTATTTATTTATATTTATTAATATTTGTTTTATCTCAAACGTAATATAGCCGCAACAAAGGCATTTTGCATACCCGCGATGATTCTCAGTTAAAGGCAAACGATCCTAAAGGCCTTAAAATACTATTTATATACAATAAAACTACACACTGTAAAAAATCATAATAAAATAACAATATTAAAAATAATAAAAGCATTTTGTTCATAATTTTTCACGTTCTTTCTATGTTTTAGATTCTGAGTGTAGCGAATAATGTATTTATTGGTTTTACAATGGTTTTTATTATTATTTTTTTATGTATAGATATATACTGTGATAAAAATTTCTACTAGGAATCTTGTTTTGTAATGTAAGTATGACAAATTTTCTGAAAAGAAATGTTGTCTAGATAGTATTTTAAGTAGATTATTTTTTGACTTACCAAGCAGTTTTCATAATACCTGGTAAAAGCTAGGATAAAACTTAAGAAAACGGAAAAATTTACGAAAATAATGCCTTTTTTTATTTTCAATTTTACTTTTTTCGCAGAGGTTTAAAATTTGGACAGAAAAGTTATATTTGATTTTTATAGAGGCCTTTTCCATAAGTTTATACTAAGGACTGTAACTGGACCAAACATAATCGGATATTGAACGGAGAAAATTGTGTTAATTATAAACCGGAAACTAAATTGAATCCTTTTTTACAAATACTTAATAAACCAAACTAGAATATATTCATAATATTTAAAATTTCAGCATTAGTTTCAAAAGGATAACAAACAAGGAAAACGCAGACAGGTCGAGTATGGTTACTACGGTAGACGATCAGTTAAAATTTGAATTTAATAATATTTATTTGTAGGTTACAGGTTAAAAGCGATATTAACTTAACCGTAAGAGATACCTAAATTTCATATTTTTAATATTTATGATTCAACCCGAAACCTCAATAGTTTTTTTTTTTGAAAACCAAAGTGAAACTGAATTGAAAAAAAACATAAATATCAAAATTCCTATAGTTTACACAATTTCCTAGTTCTTTTTATATAGAAGTTTTAAGGAGAAATGTATATAGATTTCTTATTTATTTTTGTTTTTATTACAGGTCTTGCATTTTTCAATTCCCTTTTTGTTTTTATAATTTTTTTTTTTTATCTTCAGTAAATTTTAATACATAAAATAAGTAATATAAATCATAATAAATTAAAAAAAAAAACATAAAGGTAATGGATGGTTAAGGATTTAAAAAACCATCTCCTATATTGAATAAAATTAAAAGTATATACGAAACATAATACTATGGTAATCATCTGACAAGCAATTTAAATAAAGGTAAGAAACAATTCCTTATAAACTTGGAATTACAAATATTAGGATTACCTACATAAACATATCATTAGTAGGTTATGTATAATATTATCATATTCACTTTTATCCCAAGCAAATGTTAGATTAGGTACGTTGTATAAAATAGAATATTTTATCATAATATTAGAATATTGAGACTGGTGGTTAATTGTAAATAATAGATATTTATTTTAATTGTAACATTTAAACGAAAACAAATATTAAATGAAACCAAAATAGTTATAAATAGTTACAAAAAAAAAAATAAAAATCTAAAATTTAATAAATTGTATGTACCTATACGTAAGTTTCATTTTTATTTTTGAAAACTCTTAAGATTATTTCTGAGACGATACAAGCTGTTTCTAACTCTATCCGTCCAAAGCTTATTGTTTATTGTCCACCATGTCCAGAAATTTGAAATCTCCTTTTAAGTGGGATTCATAACTTGTGTTGTGTGAAATTGAATTTGTTGAATTATAGCTTTTTATGAAAAATACTCATACTGAGTATTCAACAATAATTACCCAGTAATCACTATTATTATCTTGTTAATGAGTTTAATATTGGTTGACTCTATCAGAAAAAAATGTAATATAATAAAATAAGCTAATTAGGAAAGGGTATTTTACACTACCTACAAAAAAGACACGTGGCGTGTGTTACGAATATTTTTTTACTCTGAATGACCATCATATTTGTTTAGGACGTCCTCACGGCCATATTATAATTTTAATCGAGTTCGGAAATATATTTTTAGGTTATACAAATAAAGTGGATATATATATATAAAACACAAAAACCGTTTAATAATCAGATTTTTTTTATATAATAAATTACCGTTAGTTTACAAATATGATCTAAAACAAATATTACAGAAAGATAATTCAATACGTAAACTTCCCTTATATGGTAATTAAACTTGATGGAAATATTGGGTTTACATCAAAACCTCGGATTGCAAACATTTGAACGACAACATCATGAACCAGCAAAATCTTGAATGGTAATCTCTTGAATCGGCAATACCTATTAGTTTGGCATATTTTTTCTAAAGCATATAAATTAGCCGGCTTAAGGTTTGACCATTCAAGATTTCTCCGTAATTTTTTTTTCAAGATTTTGATGGTCACACAAAATATGTTTAATATAACTAACTTATTATAAAATAAAATATTTAAACGAGTAATTCAATATTTTCCATTGTGTAAGAACATATTAGTTAACTGTATATGCATATACGATGCAACAGACATGTTCAGACATCATATTGTGTTGAAATTAATAAAACATCATAATAACTATGATAAAGTATAGAATTATTATTTTTTTGCAAGATTATAACATCGTTAAAGTTTAGTCTTGTTAGGAAGTATTATTATTAAGTAATTATTTTACGAGGAAAGTTGGTATACTATATAGATAGATGTAAATGTCGATTACTAAAGAGTACTGAGAGACTGAGAATTAATGCTAGTAGAAGAACTTTGACATTATTTTTTTGGACACATCATCGTCGTATAGTATGCACGTATAGTGAAAATTATCGAAACCACTAAGAACACACACGGGAACTTCACACGACAAACGATGAGTGAGTCACTCTTGATGTAGATGAGAAGTTGAGAATGTAAGATATAGAGGAGCCAATTAAGGTAACGATTAATTATTTCTAACAAAAAACGAATCTGAGTGGCGGTCGGTTGTACATGTCTTGAAAGGCCATAATATTTACGATTTTTCTCAAAATTTGATATTACAATTTTTTTGGAAAAGAAAAATACTACATTAAACATAACTTTTTACTGTCCATATCAATACGGCTTATAACAAATCTCCTGTTAAATTTTCAAGTATTTCTGTTTGATCAATTAATTTTATCCACAGAGTACTACTGAATAAAAATTACGTAAAAAAACTCCCAAAATTAAGAAGAAAAAAATATAAAGATAAGAAATAAAATAAGATTAAAAATAATAAAGTTCGTAAATTTTCCCGGTATTCCCAATCATTAGGAAAACAATTAAGAAAATAAAAATATAAAACGTCTAAAATGTCACATAAAATGTACCTATCACCCTGGTAAAATTTAATTTTAGAAAAAGTGTTAATCTTGAAAATCGGAGGAGATTTCTGGAAGAAAAGTTGTTCACAGAAACGAAAATTAAACACCATTTTAAAATAAATATGTTCCTTACATCGCCGAGAGTCTAAAAGAACCCGCAGTAACAACCAACAATAATCTAAAATTACAACTATAAAGTATATTATATTATCGTCAACGTAGTAAATTAAGGAAATAACGTTAATGACTAGTTAATAACGATATTTCCGGTTATTACATGGTATGCGTTATTGATTATAAGAAATATGTATTATTTTCAAACAATGATGCATTTAGAAATATTTCCTAGATAGATTTCCTGGACTTTTTCAGTTTTAATTTATCAACATATTCATTTGATTTGGATCTTGATGTAGAAACGGGCTTTCGTTGTTAATTTAATTTATCTAATCAGTGTTAACGATACGTAATTTCCGAATCTGTAATAAGACGATGATCGTATATAAAAAATGGCCCTATGGGATTATAATAGGTATAATTATTATAATAGATGTACGATATAAATCAAGATAACTTGTTTGTTACCATAGTGCACTAAATTATGAAAATAAATGCTTCAATTTAATTTATTACTATAATAATATAATTTATTTTTATAATAGTTGGAAATGTGGATCTGCACTGCGTAAATTTTCTTCAAATTTTTAACCCTAAATAAATATACCTTCTTTAATCAAAATTATCAATTTTATCTATCAGTATTAATAATCTAAAATCAATGGTTTTAAACATTACGACAATTTTAAATTTGTAATTGTAAATAGTTAAATATATTTGATTTTTAGAATATTGCTTATATTATCTGTCAATGCCAAGACATTGGCAATAAGGTCTGCCACTATTAGGCATTCATAATATCGACGAGTTATTTTCATTATTATTGAGATTACATCATTGACGGTAATATTGGTAACATATATACTATTATAGTAAATTTTGTTTTATGTCAAATGTTGCTATCTCGAATTTGTCATTAACTCGAATTACATTGTGTTAATATTGAAATAACTTACTCTCATTAGCGTTCCTAGAAATATTCAATGGGGGGCTAAAATATACGAGCACGTATACGTCATATATTCAGTAAATAATAATCATGAATAAATCATATATTCATGATGTATACCATAACCGAAAATAAGTACCAAAAAGCTGAATTAAAAAAAAACCCGATTTTTGCTCAATAAATAAAGATTTTCTTTGTAACTTGATTGAAATATACATTTTCAATTAAAGATTAAATTACTAAATAAATAGGAGAGGTACATTTTCAACCACCCCTTTTGTGTACGCCATTCTTTGTCATTATAGATTTGACTGTTATTTATTTTACTTTATATAATAAATAAAACCAGTTTAAAAGTTTGACTCGTTAATTTGACGATGTTTTAGATTAAATTACTGGCAAAGCGAGGAAACAATTATTTTTTTAAATTATTATCATTTTTTATTTTGTCTCGTAAAATACTTTCGGACAGTAATAATAATGAAATGTTTCATCCGGAAACTTTAACTTAATTTAATAATTAGATAATTATTTAACATCATGTGTGACACTTAGAATTTAGATAGTTTATTTGTAAAATATTTCTTAATATTTTTCCCAACAATCGTGAAAAACAGAAAAATTAACAACACATTTTAATTATTTAATTTTTAATAATTAATATATATATCTTCTTTAAAAAAAGACGTCTTAGGAAAATGGGAACTGTTGAAGTCATTGTCATAGATAGTGTATACCTACATGATATACCTATGATAAACTACTGCTTACGAAAAAACGATTCTGAACGGAGTTCAGTAGATAGTGATGCTTTGTCAACAATATATATATGTAATTTTATAGTAAAACAATAAAATAGGTTTTATATATTTTCTTTAATTATATTTGTTTTACATTGTACCGATTTTCCCAATTTCCTTTCGTTTTTTTCGGTTTTCCCATGTTTTATCCCGGTTTTTCATATTCGCTGAGAATACTCTTGTGAAAATCGAAAAATTACCTTTTTAAAGTACCTCCTTAGTAAAATTTATTTTCAGAAACATTGTTTTCATTAAAAGTTGGAGCGAAATTGCTAGTAGAAAAGTTGTACACAGAAAAAAAAAGGTCGTAATATATTTTAGCTAATACCAACATTGCAATACAATATGGTTAATGATACAGCTAATCAATTATATTCACACAATATTATGTACTATACTTTTCATTATAATGTTAGTATTAAAAAAATTACGTGGGGGAATGAAATATGTAATTTAATTCGTTTTCAAATATAAATGCGTATTGCAAAAATAACAAAATAATGATTATAACTAATAAGAAATACACAATTGTTAATTGTATTAATTTTTGGACAGATCATGATGGATTATGGATAGTCATAACATAAAGAGGAAAAATATTAATGATGTAGGTATAAGCATCACTGGTACTCAGACATAAAAAATTGTAGATCTAGTGGATTAAAATTAAATTATGAATATTTGTAAAACAAATGAATGGTAAAACAATGGAATTAGGTAAATGTGATGGATATAACAATATTTTTAAAAACTTTTTATGAACAACGTACCGACATAATATTACTATCACACAACTAGAATTGAACATTGTATTTTATACGTCTACATGTATTTAGGTTAATGTTATATATATATTATAAATTTCAAACGAGTAAAGAGATATACAGTCTTAACCACCAAGTTACACTAAATTGGATTCTTCGGTTGATTTATTATTATTTAGTATTTATGCAAAAATCTTAAATATATTTCAATGGATGTATTTCACAACGATCTTTTAACGGTTATCATGAAAATGAACCATTATATTTTAATAAATAAATAGTCACTTTATGACGTCGATTTATATATGACGATTTATCAATATATCGAAATTTTAGTAGTCTTCACGTTACCTAGTTACATAATGAATAATTGTGATGATAGACCTAGCGGGAATAATTTACCGGGATTTTTATACTTACTTCTGGCACGTATCCAGAATTTTATTTCGGGTAGGGCTAATCAAAATGTATAAACATTGTCACACAGTAAAATAAAAAAATAGGATAATGGTGACGATGCAGCCATAGTTATAGGTAGTTTATTTTATATCTGAAAGCATAGATTAATCATTGCTACAGAGAAAACAATTTTGAGCGAACTTCGGTTGATAGTGTTGATTTGTCATATTATGGTAAAATAATTACATATTCATTATACATTTTCTTTATTTTTTTTTTTTTGTTTAATATTATACCTATTCTCCCGTTTTATTTATGGTTTTTCCATTTATTCGGAAAACTTTTTGAAATATTAAAATTTGTCCTCCATAAAGTATTTCCAACTTACATAAGTTACATACATCCAACTACTTAACATAAGTTAGAACTCCAATTAGAAATATGCCCCTGACTTCATTCGCATATATAATAAGCATGGCTAATAAGAAATTAATAAATTAATAAAAATGAAGAAACAATAAATATGCGGCTTTCTATAAGTTTTACCTGGGTATTGTGGAAAACAGGAGTTGCATTGTTTATACGATTAAAAATAGATAAAATTTTTCGATTGGAAATGATAAGCATCTACAACCTAGATTTTAAAAAAAGTTTATATCAAAAACTTTTTACATATTATTATATAGTTTATATGGGTATTCATACATTGGATAGTTAACCTACTTACTTAATATATATTAAGTGAGTAGAATATATAATATATATAAAACATCATATGCAGTTTTAAGCGAAAAGCCTAAGTCACTATACATATATATATATAATACGATAGTTTTTATTTAGGCAGGTAGTAAATCAACTTGACAAACTTTATCAAACTTATATTTTGCAATTTAATAATATGATGCGATAAAGTTACTTTAAAGTTGATTTAGTCGGCTAACTAAAGAGAACCGCCGTAATTAGTTACTTCGTTATAGGCCGCACGTCGTTAGTCCGTACCTAGATATATATATATATATATATGTAAGTCTGGATCGTACAAATGCGTGCAATGGTGTTCTTGCAGTTTTTCCGGGTTGAAAAAGCCTATGTGTTCGTAAATTCACCATTTATATTGTGTTGAATCTAATCATTTGATTGAGTTCTTTTGAGGAGTTGCTTACAATTTGGTATTTTGTATGCATTAAAAAGACCTACATGTGTTGCCTGTCCCTCTTACAAACGTAGATACAACATTGACAATATTTATTTATGCAGGGACAATATTGCTCCTCTAGTTTTCACCGCGATTTATGATAAGGTGGTTTCAGATAAGCCCCTAAGCGATTGTAAGCGGCGGCAAAACATCTCCTCGTTCAGCGTATTTCTCTATTATAGGTATGCAGTATTTTGTCTTCTTTTATCGTAGCGCTTCCAATTGAAAAATATTCGAAACTATCACGAATCATGACTATGAATACATTTTATTAAAAATCTTGCTAGTTTGAATATAAAATTGTATTAGACAATAATTTTAATAAAATATGGTCAGGAGGTGCTTTCATTATTAGATAATTTAATATTAGAACATTATATGCACAGTGTTTTGGGGAAAACATCACCGGACACTTAATCACATCTCGATTCGTAACCATTCTCTGTATAATCAAAGTTTTATTGTTAGAATGACTATACTTATTATCTAATTTAAAGATAAGAACATAATCTGTGCAGCAGAATTGATTTTTTACGCATACTCATACAATTATTAAACATACAGTTTTTCGGAAAAGCTAAGGTAGTAAACGCCGGAAATACTCTTGTCGTTAACATTGATAATAGATAAATTCACTATGGAATTAAAACTAAGATAGAAATTGTCTATGTCATTAGTTTTATAAGACGGAGAAAGCAAATACGCGGATATCACGTCCTCTTAAATAACATGGCCCTAAATATAGGTAATGCTAGGTTTACACGTGAATTTTCTAGCGGCGCCAGTCGTATAGAAAAAGTCGGAAGATTCCAACTTTATAATCGCCAGTAGCGATACAATTCTAATATGGTTTTTTGGCGTGTACTACTATGCACGTGTAAACCTAGATTAAATGCGTTTTAGAACCTTCAATAGTTTTTTTACTAAATATCTGACATTTCGAACAGTTGATAATATTATATCTTTTCAAACACTTGACGTTTAAATTTTAGAATAGTTTTTGGTCACCACTATTTGCAAAAAAGGCGACGACGGACGTCATCAGTATTAAACCGAAATTAATACAAATTTTATATTATATATAAATAATAAAATAATATTATATCGCTTAAATCGAATTTAAATTCGTATTAAACATATATATATATATATATAATGCAAGACATTATTTAAAAATTCGCGCGGGTATAAAATATTATCCCCCCAAAAAAAGTAGGACGCTTATCGATTTTTGAATACCTACAGCAGATAACTCTAAAATATAGAAATGGATGCATTTACCCCTATAATTATTATTATCACGGCAATAAATGGTCGATAAATTAAATTTAAACGATTATATTCAGTTTCGATATCATAAATCTAATTTTACGGCTCTTGGATTTCTACGTTAATTACCGGAAATTTCGCGACAAAAATCGTGAAAAGGTTATTGATGTGACTAAAATATTATTTTTATTTTACCGTTTATTTGTTTTCACATCGTGAAGACCCTCAGCACACTAGATTTATAACGTTTTCCGATACAATGACAAGGGCATTTATTACTTGTACATATTACGTGTAATACAGTTTAGCTGCAACGGGGTACATTAGGCGATCGTTTTGCAGGATACATACTGCTACAACTACGCAGTACGTTAAAACAAATATTATTATCCGTTGTTCCTTTAAGATTAATTCTTCTCAATCCGACTGATCTAAAGACGTGGAAAATACCGTAATTTATTTATTCACTTTAATCAAACACTTTTGCGTTCTATTGTAAACAAAATATTAAATCAAATTTATTTCTCTGTAAAGTCCATAAACGATTATATCACACTTCCTTATTAGTCGTCATACAAAGTCATTTTAAACGTGTGCCTATATCTACATACTGATATTATATTCGGTTTTCAATGTAGTATTGTACGCAATGCTTCACGGTATGAATCCCGTCGGAGATGCAATTTTACGAGTAAGAAACCTATTTCAAGCCGATATCTACATCCGTAACAAAAATAAACAATATTTTAGATTATAAACGTAGTGAGAAATCTATTGGTTGGACTAGGGTGTGTGCTATTTTTATAATTTGTTTTTTTGTGTTAAAAATGTATCGGAAATCATGCTCTAATGAAAAGAAACTATAGGATGTAATACAACTACAGATTTTCATTTGGTTTTATGTGGATTAACTTTTTTGGATTCTACAAAAATTTGATAAAAGATTTATTATACGTTTTACTTATGACACTGTTCACATTTTTAAAGGATTTTTTTTTTTTTTTTTTGTTTAAAAGCGTATAAAGTTCAAATTTTAAAAACCACTGCATTTCAAGATTATTTTTAATCAAACTTTACTTAGAATGGTTTTTCGTTAACAATGATTTATATTTGCGTACAGACATAAATAAAATTAGGTACTATACATATTTGAAAAAAGAAAATCTTCTATTTCAAATTCATACCTATAACAATGGGACACACATAAACTTTTCTCTGTTTTAACTTTTATTTTAATTCCAAATTGCTTGTATTATAAGACCAGATAAAATTGTTTAATAACTAGTACACAATTACATAAATAATACACTTACAAAATTTTATTTTCATTTTATCATCAATTAAATTATGATTAAATTGTGCTTAAGAAGTACTTATGTAATTTATCATTTTAAAAATCTTAGACAATTTGAATATAAGCCTATACCTAAATTAAAGTAAGTAATTTTGTGTTGTTTTTGGTTTTTTTGTTTCTGGAATACACGTTTACATTTTTTTTTTACAAGTTTTATCGTTTTAATGTATTTTGAAAACATTTAAATCGTGGACAGGTATATTGAGTTTCGGGAAATGCTGACAAAAAAATAAAAACTTTTGGAGTAAAATAATCTTAAACGTGATTTAAGAAATCTGGTCGACGAAATCGTGTTAGGGGAGTTGGCAAATAATATTAACAGAACGTTATTCTCGAATCACGGTAGTGTGAAAGCATCCAATTATTTTCGACACGATGGGAATTCGAAAATTTTAAATGACACATTTTTCTCATCCTGTACCCGCATCTTGATTACCCAGCCGTTACGTTCTGGTTAACAAAAAAAAACGAATTTATGGTAGTCGTTTTCGCATTTGCACTGTCTGGCAGCCCGCGCGCGACTCCTTTTTGGGTGTATATCTAATATATACTCTTGTTTTTTTATTTTTGTTTTTGTTTTTATTTTTACCAATCAACTTGGGAGATAGGTTTTCCTTGTCAACATCACGTGGTTTTAAAAGTTGTAAAACACTAAATATAATAAAAGGTGATATTATGTTTTCTGCTGTTTTATCCTACACGCTATAAGGCGCGGAACTATATCGTTTGGAAAATGTATGCTATCGTGTAATTAAAAGTGCCAGCAGATCACATGTGCCTCGACCAAAGTTTAAATTCTCAATCGTTTTTCGCGGGGAATACTAGCTACACATTACAATTTGGTTTTCATGTGTTCACCACTTATACTTACAATTGTTACAAGTACAACTTACATACCGGATGTATCTAAAATATTTAAAAATTGCATCTTTAATCGAATGGAAAATTCTCAAACCCTGCAAATACACCCTGTACATACATTACAAAATGCCTCATGTCGACAAAACGAGTTTAGGAAAAGAAAATGTGAGAAAAAAAACGACATGTTTTTTTTACACATTATAACATAAAAAGTAAAATTATTGTTTAGTACTAGGTATTATATAGTGCCATACACCATCTATATGGTACCATAATACCTACACAATATTTTAATAATATGGATCATATTGTTATAATATATTTAATAATCATATTTTAAACGTTTTCACAAAAATATTTATCGGAGCAAGCTATCGAAATCTGCAGTTCATAATCGAAATCGAATGCAAATTTCTTAAACGCTGTAGCATATCATATACGTTTTAAAAAAATATATTTTATTATAGGTACCTGAATATTTTTTTACACTGTGTATAATATCAATGTGTATACATCATTTATTTTCTTTTTAAATTTAGAATTTTTTTTTTTTGAATTTAATGTTATAATGTACTATTATTTTCTTACTTATTTTGTAATATACCAATGATAATATAATGTACCTATTGATTTTTAAAAATAAATAATTTTAAATTATAAACCGTACTCGTATAAATCCTAATTTTTTTTTTTCAAACTGTTCTTATTTAGAAACAAACATATTTAGGTAATTTATGTTTTCCACTATATTATGCTTTAGTCATTTATTTATTTTAAGTTGATTAATATATGTTTTGTACTTACACTACAATAGTAGTAATTTTTGTTACTTTCAATTGTGGACTGAAGATTTCGATAACTTGCTCCGATATTTATTTTTGTAAAAACATTTAAAATATTATCATTGAATAAATTATATAATCAATTGTATTGAAATATATTGTAGATACCCATCAAAAGGTACTATATGATATTATGTAGTACTAACTAATAATATTACTTTTCATATAATAATATTTAAAATAAAAATATTGCTGATAAAAAATTATCAGTTCCATTATTTATTACATTGATCGTTTTATTTCCCAAATATTAAATATTACATGTATTACAAACTTTTATCGTTTTCTCTGTTTACACGTGGTTTCAATTTTTTTTTTAAACAGAAACTAGTTCTATTGTTGATATAATAATAATATTATTATTAAAAGTATCAATTATAAGTATATTTTTTTATTAAAAAATGTGTACTTACTTATAATATTTATATGTTTAGGTATATTGTATGTTAAGTAAACAGTAACAAAACCATGGGCATAAGCACATTGGTCATTTTAAAACACAAACAGATAACATAAACTAATCAGCATTGAAAATAACAATATTTACACTACTAATATAATACATCTCAACAGTAGAATACCTAATAAAAAAGAATAAATACATAAATAAGGCTTTACAATTAATATATTTAGACTTATTTTACTTGATTTATTAAAATTTAGTTATAAAATAATATTTGTTTATTATGTTTACCCCACTCTCTCACTCCATTTAAATTCTCGTGTATGCCACCAACAAGTAAATGAGATAGAACATAATTTACATGAATAACATGACGTGAAATCAATTTTCTAACCTTACTCAAAGGATGCGCATTAAATTAAAGATAGTTTGAAATGGTACCTATCTACTTCAACAAAATTGCATTAGATTATCAGAAACAACTACGAAAATTGATTTTGTTTTTCGAAATAATTCATTTTTCACTAAAATCGAAAATATTTGGCATAAAATCCCGAATTTCGGCAAAAAAATTCCAATAAATAATATTGGTATCACTGTAAAAAGTATTTCAGAAGTAATTCAGCGGGATGGTATTATGCCGGAAATTCATTTGATATGTCTACTTTTAATATAATAAGATAAATAAACAAGTTAAGATAGCTCGCTCTGCATATATGCGAAGTTCCCGGTATCTAAATATAACGACTTTAAATAATAGCCTATATTTTATATACAAATTAGAAAGAGTTTGAAAACCTAATGTATTTTGTTTTATACAGAACCTTGAATAAATTATATTATAAAAATAGTTTACAGATAATTTTTAAAATTAATTCTAGGTACTTATGTGTTGGTAATTATTTTTAATATACATTTGTATTTTATACATTAATACATATATATTTATAATATTGTATGACTTTCTGTCTCTATGTGTATAAGATAAACATATAAATTATATTGAAAAGATTTTTACGTGCTTTTTCAAAATGTGCCACGTTATTTGTTGATAATAATAACTGTAAGCAACGATAATCCATTGCTTACGAAAAAAAAGATTTTCACTGAATAAGACTGAAAGTTGATAGTGATGCTTTGTCAACAATATAAATGCCATATCATAGTGAATTATTTAAATATGTTATTATATTATTAAATATATTTTCATTATATGTTTTCTTTAATAATATTTGTTAAATATTGTATCGATTCTTCCTGTTTTTTTATTTTCTGATTTTTCGCATTTAATGATTTGATGAGAAAACTCTTTTAGTGGGAAAATCGAAAAATGATCTATTTAAAGTACCTAATCTTACCAATTTTCTTTCAGATAAGATACCATAGGTAAAATTCGGAGTAATTCATCCGGTAGAAAAGTTATCCACAGAAAAAATAAAATAAACATCTTTGTAAAATCATCTTTGATAATGATCTTCTTCGCTCCACCCAGAATCTAAAATCCAATTATTTTTGTTGATTTATGGGTTACCTTAGTAACATGATTGAAAAATAAATAGTTATTAATTAACTGTTTAACCTGTTGTAGTAAAATATTTAAGTTGTGCGGGTATCTATGGTAGAAAGTGAAAATATGTAAAACATCATCGACGTATCTTTGAGTCTATGTATTTTTTTTCCCCTATTGTTAGTTTCTTTTATATTTCATAAATTGATATGATGACTTTTATATTAAAAAATAAAACATTATAAAATAGCATTAAACAATCAATAATAAATAAAAGAAATAATAAAAAATAAGTAAATAATAATTAATAAATAAGCACATACATAATTAAATCGAAATATAAAGTGACCATACAATTATAAAAAGAAAACATAATAAGAAATTGAGAATTAGAACGTAAAATTGACAAAACACAATATGGTTGAAAATGTTATAAATATTGCAATTATACAAATATTTTCTTTTTGAAATTAGTGGGTCAATACTTAAATTTACCTAATGTAATGCACATTTTGTAATATCTATAAAATATAAATAATATTTTGAGTAGAATGTGTACTTAATTTCGATGAACGACGGGTCTCTGTAAAGTTATCGATTTTGCAATAATTGAATTTATTTTGCCCTTGAATTATCATAAAACCTACACTACTGATAACCATTTAAAATAACAAACATTTTGTTAACTATTGATTCGTATACATTTGTCGAATTTAATTAAACGGTCGATATCGTTTTCAAGTATATAACTATAATCTTATATATTTGCATACCAACAACATACATCAAGTGTAAGCTTTATGTAAACGAGTTGTAGAAAAAATTCAGATAGAAAAATAAAATAAAAAAAATAAATATTACTAGGTATGGTTTATATTAATGACAAAAAAATCGAATTTTCCTTATATTTTAATTATTATAATTTTAATCATCAAACTGTTTATGTGTTTCAGTAATTATAAATATCTTTGAACATGAAAAATTTTAAAATGTATAACCACAGGGAGGACTTACAAACTTTTTGTAACGCAAATTGGAAATAATATTTTAACAAAGATATAGTGGCGTTGTAGCGGACTGCAGTATGGTAGTATAAATAATACATTAAGAGGGACTGAAAAAAAAATATTCAGATTTATTAAAAAATGAGGTTCATACATACACTGAATAGATACTCAGCCTTTTCTTATATTTTTAGTGAAACTAATATAAGATGATTTTTTTTTTTTTTTATGAAAAATACGTTTTGGTTTTGTTAAAAACCTTTAGAGAATCGAAAAGAGATAATATGAAATAAGCAAATTATTTCGCTTTTCACTGATTAAATTTATTTGACAATCATATACAACAACAACACTATTGAGTATTAATTGTATAGTGATAACTGATGAGTGTTAAGTGTTAAGTGCTGTTGGTTTCAAACAGAAAGAAATTGGTATTAATTGTACACGTTAATATCAAGAATACTACCTACCAGCATTATATTTTGTAGCGAATCTTTTAATTTACACGCTAAATGTAGATAACAAAATATCGTTTTTTATGTGTTCATATTTTTAATGCGTATGATTTTAAAATAGTTTTAGACAGTTTAAATAATGGTGACTTTAGATTTAAATCTAAATAGAACGATGTTTACTAAATAAATCTTCTTGCGTGATCTAGTTATTAAACATTTTACAAATCATGATTTTAAAATATAAAGGCGAATGCTAAATTTAAATTTAAAAATGATAATAGTTATATTATACACGACAAGGATAACAGAAATCATAATAATATAAAATAAAACACATTGTTTACAGAATAAAAGTGAAGTGGTGTTGGGTAGGACGTTGCAGTAGGATCAACGTTGATCCGCTATAGTGATAGGCAAATAAAATAGTGTGCACTGTGTGCGATAGGTCACAAATTGGTTTTCTGTACAGAGGAGAGTGCAAAAAGGGGGATCATTGAGCGACAGTTTACACACATATGTAACCAAGAGAGAGAATACCTACCATAATATTTACTCGGAAGTGAGAAAATTCAATTATTTATTTTATCTATTAATGACGACCTTTTCGATATTTTAAAGACGGTTTCTATATTCTTTAACTAAAAGAACAACGGCAATATATCTTACTTTATGATGAAGTAATATACAAATATACTTTTGTTGATTAATTTTAATGTCACTTCTCTAAGATAAAATAGTTGTATCTACCAACTTTACCAAAAAAAAAAAATAAAGATAAAATTATGTTTCAAGGGGTAACCGTATTGATTTTGCTGAACATAAGATATAGTACGGTCTATGAAATAATACCAAATTATAACAAAATTTGAACAACAAAATATTACATACTTGAATATATTAATATTTAATATCACTATACTTTGATCTTTGTAGAGCGACTAGAGGGACTCATAAAATTTAAATTAAAGGTACTACTGTTTTGTCTATAGTATATAGGCTATTATGAAACACAACTTTGTCACCAACAATAAAAGTTATGTCCTCTATTATGTATCCTGACTTTCTGTCCTAAGAAATTACTTTGGAAACATTCAAATACCTACATAAAATGAAGCATTCAAAATTAAAATAATATATTATATGTATAAACTTCTTATAAATCGAGTAAACTGGTTTTTTTCACGCAGTTCAATCTGCTAGGTAACAATATTCTCTTGTAAGAGGTCTATATACTAAATAGACCCCTATATATTTTAGACATCCAAATAAGACAAGAACTTTGTTATAGTTTTAAGAAATTGTTCAGCCAGCATAGTAGTAGCGCATTTCCACAGTAATTCTAACAATCAATCTTGTCATCTAATCAAATAAAATACTACGTCGCCTATTGTTTTACCATATTGATCGTAAAAAATTGTTTATGCTCGTAATTACTATTTCTTTCTGAATTAAATATTCCGGGTTCGTCGTCTTATTAAATCTAAATATGATACTTTTACTTAATCGATATTGCTTTTGTTTTGTGTATAAGTACAATCGTATCATTCAGTCATACAATCGGTTATTTGTATGTAGTATACTACAGCGGGAAGGTACTATACTAAATACTATAAAACCTGACCAAGCTAACTTAATTTTAAATAGAATATTATAACAACGCAAATTATTAAATAAAGTCATAATATAACATACAATAATCTATAGTTAGTCTCTCTGATTGTCTTCTGGATGAATACAAGCCGATTTCATGGAAACAAATCAAATATATGGATTACGTTACTTTTAGATTTTTAACTGCGTTACGGTGGATTATAATATTCTTTCAAATTATTTCCAATCAATAATTTATCTCTTGTTATGTTTATGGTTTTTTATTAAGCATTTCGCCAAATAAAGATGTTTTTATTTTATTTGTTAATGTATGCGTCAAAACAGGTAATTTTGTATAAGGTTTTTTTTTATATGTTATCCAAAAATACCTAAGTAAGACACGGAAAATCATCAATTCGTGAAAATCCTGTAGGCTCTAATAATATTGTATTGTTCATCGACACTATTTTTGGTAATTGTTTTAAACCCCATTAATTCATTGTCCAATACCCGCAGCAGTATTAAACTATAGGTATGATACGCTAAACCTCGTTAGGTTTTGGTTCTCTTGGATGGGGTATTTTTCACGTTGAGTTTTTAGTTTTTTTTCTTTTCTTTTGGGCCTGATTGCCATAATATTATTATGACTTGTAGAGATGGTTAAACTGTAAAACAATAGCACCACGCCTATTTGCGACCAGTGCGTTAACTGGCGCAAGCACTACATAATTCCATAAGACAACCGGAAGGTAAATTTGATAAAACACGCCTTCTCGAGATTATAATATTATGTGCACAATAGATTGCGGAGGAGTTGCAGGATAGGCAATTAGAAATGCTCTTAATTTTAAATTTTATGTCATTTCGGATGAAATATAAGGGCCGGAAATGCGTTTACGTTCATTATTTTGGTTTAATTAAATTGATTTGAATAACTTATCTGTTTTTTAATTCAATTCGATTCGATTAGATTCAGTCTAGTGACTTTCAAAATATTGAAATACAAAACTAAACACATAAAGATACACAACACTGTTATTATTAAAGTTCTTAGGATATCGTAAATTAATAGGTATTATGGTTATTCGTTGAAACGTTTAAAAGTGCCACGTTATAACAGGGAGTCAAAATTACATAGAATTTCAAGAACTATACTACAGTACAGTGAATATTTACAATGAATTGTAATAATGTTTTAACTAGTTTCGTTATCCACGACAAATTTGTCAATGTACTATATAACGACTGCTCGGTCCTTGGAACGTACAAATTTATCATTTTGTTTCCATTGAAAGTTTCTCTATACTATATAATATATTTTCATTGATCTACAGTATTTTTCGATTAATTTATCGTCTATATATATTAAGTTAAGGGTTCCAGCACTGATATGTCCACTCATAATAACTAACTGAGGTTCTTTTTCTCTATAAACTTCAATACAAAACAAAAATATCAAACGTCATTGTTTAAAAAACATAATATTAAATTATTAAATTTATCCAGAATTGCAATCTATTCACATAATTTCTTTTAGATTCTGAGCACAGCAAGAAATTTATTGGTTTTAGTGTGATGTGTGGGTTTTTTTTTCGTTAGTGACATTTTTATCAGAAAACTTTTTGACATGCAAAATCCAAAAAAATTACTCGCCAATATTAAATGCTTATTAATAACTCAAAAAAAACCAGAAAGTTCTAAATCATCAAAATATCATGAAAAGGCCATTATAAGTATTTTGGGAAATTTTTAAGTCGTCATGATTATCTTTAACTGAATAAAAAAATAGAAATATTAAAATAGTGAGACCATTATTTCTGTAAACTTTTTCATTTTCCTTAATTTTTTCCCGGTTTTACCTAGTTAATACGAAACATAAAAAGAACATCAACATTTAAATATCAGAAAAGCTGCTATACTTGAAAAACCGAGCTATATTTATAATAAAAAAGTTGTTAACAGACATTAAGACAAACTAGGACATTCTTCGCTAACCTTATGGTTTGATAAAAAAATCATTGGACGGGGGGTGCAAACCCCTAAATAATAAGCGCTTATTAAAAATGAAATTTAAATATTTATATTGAATTTTCTCATCTATGTGTATATTTTAAAAAATGTACCTAGTTCATATTATTCGATTCTTCAAAGAAGTATGTACAAATTCGATTTGTTAAGAATCAGAATATATAATGATTTACTAAATAATTGGATTGCATAATAATGTATAGGCTTTGGATCTCTGCAATTGAATTTCAAAAGGTTTTTGCAGTATATTTACGTATATTCTAAAAAATAAAATGCATTATTAAAATACCACTGATTAAAAATCGTTTCAAAGAATTGTTAGGTATTTAATGAACGAGTAATGTTTTCATTGTATAGGCAAACACAGCATTTAAACATGGCAGTAGATACCTGGTACATAACGAGTCGAAACCATTTAGTGCCTATTGGTAGCTATGGAAATGTTAAAGTTAAAGAATTAATATTAACTTATGCGCTTCAATCAAATAAAGTATTATACATTTTTTATTCGTATATTAAAATTATTACATACTTATATTAATAATTTAATATTATAATTATATAATATAGGTATAAAAATGTAATTATTTTGGTCATAACTATATAAATGGCATGTTTAAATTGTTGCTCTTTCGTTAATATGCTGTTAGGAGTCAAATTGTCTGTTTTCATTTTGCATATTATGTTACCAACAGTATCGGAAATTTCAGTAATATAGGTACTTAAAGGATATCAATAATGCTGATACTTGACAGTTATTTTGGGCAGTTGGTGTATACTTATATTAGTTATATACTTCCTAAATTAGAATGATAAACATAATGTAAAACATTAATTATCTAGAAAAGTATTAACTTTTTTCGAAATTTTTTTTTAGAATATTTAGCTTCAAAATATTATGTGATTACGATTTTTTTTGACCTACCTTATTTTAAAGGGTGAACCCACTACCTACATTAAATATTTAAATGGCAACCTATTTAAACAATTCTACAAATAGACGATGTATTAGTTTAAATCACTTTTGGTGTTGAAAATTTTAATTTCTGTTAACCCGTTAACGAGATATTCCACTTTTATTTATCTTCACTGAGAGAGTAGTGGTGCAATATCTTTGCGATTGTACAACGTGATGGGTTTTGATAGTATTCCACCACTCTCCCCTACTTATACATAAAAGTGGAATATCTCGTCAACAGGTTAACAGCAATCAATACCAAAATTGTTATAGACTAGAATAGTGCAGCTATTTTCTGAATAGGTTGCTTTTAAAAGTCAAACGTAAGTGGTGGTTTTACCCCTAAAAATAGGGGCAAAAACAATAACCGTAGTGTAATATTTTAGAGTTACTTATTTTTTAAATGATCTAAAAAAAAAAAACAAATTCTGAAAAAGGTCAGGAAGGGAACACAAAAATTTGTTTATGGAATCTTTTGAAATATTAGGAATATTCAAAAATTATTTCAAAAACATATTTGAAATGCTTTATCGGCCACTTTACGTTGTTGAAATAAAATATCAAATATGTTTAAAACATATTTTTATACATTATTTTATTTTTAGAATCGCATAGAAAAATACAAAATACGGAATCTTGTTTTAACCGCAGCCGTCTGGTATTAAACCTAAAACCTTACAATACCTAACCTAATTAATCTTATGTACTATCCACTAGACTAACAATTTAATTGTTGTGAGAAGATGATTTTATGACTATATAAGTTATTAAGTGTATTAAAAAACATAATATAAATTGATTGCGCTCTTTTTGGAACGATTACTATAAGCTCATCTGAATAGTAAACACCAGTGTCAGAGGGAAAAGGTATTTTTGTTTATTAGTTATTTGGGTTTATTTTACAATACTAAAAACTAGTACTTTGCATAAAAATACCCTTCGCCTCCCCATCCAAAAAAAAGAAATTTACTAAGGGACGCTTTGGAGACACTCACTCTAGGTGGCCAAATTTTGGTACGTTATGGGTGCGGTTGGGCTCCACTGGAGTCCGGTATAATATTGTAAAAAAAAAAAAAAAAAAAAATGTTTGGATTGAATTTGGTTGATCGTACCTACTCGGACAGGTTTGTATTTTGCTACATGTCGTTATTAATTGTCAATCGGTGATAAGTAATATTACATAAAATATGTATTCTATGTTTTAACTATAGACTCAAAATTAAATGTCTGTAAGTTTAACATAACCTTTGTTTGGAAGATAAACAACCGTGACATGACTAATCGTGTTATCATCAATCATTATTGGTAACGTTTTTCGATTATATTATTTTTCAAATTGACAATTTATTATAAAATTGTGATAATCATTCTCTGTTATAAGTTTTTGTAAGTTCATCAAGATTTCACCAAGTCATAAATATTATTGTCCTTCAAAACAAAACATGTATAACCGAACTGGCCTCCGAATCGTTTTTCATTGGAAATAGTCAGCAAAGTTAGCAACGCCCCGTTAGAAACGACGAGATACGTATATTACTATTATTTTATAATATCAAAAACAATAAACTGTTTGACCAAAAAAAACGAAATTATTTTAAAGGTCAGGATTAAATTAGTGTTTAACGTGTCGTTTATTTTTCCAACGATTTTCAGGGAGGGAATAGTTGTAAAGAAAAAATCGTTTTGATGCACCATACGTATTTAATAACTAGTCCATATCAAAAACTGCAAAAAAAAAAAAAAATTCAACTTTCGTATTTCTACTACAATCTTAAAAATTGTTTGGATTTTAGATTCTTAACGTATCAAGTAGTTTGTTTGCTTTATTAAGATACGAATTATAGATATTGATTACAGTATGAAGGTATTAGTTTTACAATAATTTGCCCATTTTTGTTAGGATTATGAAAGAAGTGAAAAAGGTATGGTAGAATAAAAATAAAGGTAATAATAATAATAATTATAATGAGGGTGATTGGTGGAAGGGAGAAAAAGAGGGAAGGAAGGGCGTATAGGAAAGAATTTGGATTTATAAGCGGTAATAGGTATAAGTATATTCATATTTTTATGTATGACGTGTGACGCGAACGCGCGACAATATATTTATCGATAAAATGATTGACGGCGGTGTAGCTAAACGGACAATCGGTCGGATAAGACCTTGAACAGACTCACAAAGTTATATGTTGACAAAATTAGTATAGTGTGTGTGCAAATGGTTCTATGTGTGCGAGCGCAATCGTTCGGATGATATTGTAATAAATGTACGTATACCTATATTGTGTCGATAAAAACACGTACCTATTAAATTTATTGACGATGGCTATTGCCTATCGTCAGAAGTTATATTTCTCATCTGCCTATATCTCTTGTTAATTTTCTACACCAAAAATTTAAAATTAAATTCTGCTTGAAGTTCGTTGATTGAAATATTAGGTGCAGGATATAAGGGGAATGGGTATCGATGTATCGTTGCAATGTATTAATCTCGTTAGGTACCCAATAGATGTGTGAATACTCTTGTTTGCCTTCGGCTCACAACGCGGCAACCAGGTATGTAGACAATAGTAGTGTTAGCGAGAATTATATTTTCTCCTGCGCCCTTTCTATGTGTATAGATAATCGTCTCAAGGAGGTGAACGAGTTAGACGTCGGCACTAAGACCACATCCGTTCTACATTCACAACCGATTACGAGATGCGTATAGACTTTTAAGTGCAAAGTGCATGTGCCATCCTGTCCCTTTTCAGGCGTATAGACAACCGTTTTCCAGGATGTATGTAGCTGTCTACGTACCGGAATAATATATATATATATATATTTATTAAGAAATAAACACAATCTATAGTTAAACAATAGTGACAACAAGCACAGTTACCAGGTATATAGCACAAGGATAACAAAATTCAGCAGCTTGTCTTCAGTATCTGCAACTACTGTACAGGCTTGTAAGAAAAGGTATGGTTTCAGTGATTGAGCAAAAAATATCTGTTTCCGTTGAGCGAACCTAGAGAAGTCACATCGGACTGGGACACGTCGTCTGGCAGACATTCTTTTGTCAGAATGACGTTTTGGGTGACGCGTATGGTGTATTTATGCCCTCTGTGATCTTCCACACAGACGATTCCCACTTCGCCACGGTAACTACGTGGGCGTCTTTATGTGAGCGACGTACGTAATTAATATTTTGAATAAATGTTTACCGTATACAGGTGACAATACTGTTGAAGAGATATTTGTGATGGAACTGGTTTTTGTGTTGTTTGATCGTTTATTTTACAAGTATTAAATATTCAATAAATTACAAATTACAACCAAGTTTGTAAGTGATCACTTCCCCGTGATCAGGAATACAAAACAGAGAAAAAAAATTCTAGTTGCATTATAAGTGTATTGATTTATTATGACGATGTGCCTTTTTTAATTTCATTTTTTTTCTTTCAGTAAACATTTTTTGCTCTGAATTTCAAAATTAGAGTATTTTCTGAAAAAAAAAAAAAATGAACATCATTAAACACGTAGTTCATTAGTTCGTAAGTTTAACTCAGTGGTTGTCCCTAATCAAGTATTTTTTTTTTATAAATATTTTATTTCAAATCATGAACATCACGGAATTTTAAAATATGTTTAATTGAAGTTTAACTGATCTTTGTACTGACTTGTATTTGGTAAGCATTGACTTAATCTTCAAGTTATAATTAATAATTAATTAGCCTTGTGTACACCTTATTTACCTTTTAAATTTTTCACCTACAACAGTGGCACATCCTTCAGCAATATCAACATTTTGTTTGTCTGTTAAGGAGATTTTTAAGGGGATTCGTTTTTGGTAAACTTAGAACAATAGGCATAAGTAAAACAAACCTACTCTCAGTAGTATAATTCCCGTTTTAAAAAAATGATTTGATTTCGTGTACTTCTTTTCATACTTTTATTAGTTATAGATTCTGAGAAAAGTGAGGAACGCTTTGGTTTTTCAATTATGTTTTTATTTTTATACATTGTTCACAATATTTATACCAGATTTCTTGCTTCAAAATTCAAGTGTTTCACATTTTATGAAAGCCAATTTTATCTATTTTGTACTTAATGAAAGCAAATTTTTGATTTTTCAAGCGGTTTTCTTAATTTTCGGAAAAAACCGGAAAAAAACATAGGAAAACGCGATATAGATGTCAACTCATTCTGATAATTTTTGATTTATTTATAGCGTTTAAAATTGTCGAGGTTTTTTTAGTTTTTACTTAGTATAATATGTGGTTACTGGTTACAATTTCTTTTTTTCTCAAAAATGCAAGAACTTATGATAAAATGTTTACACTTTATTTTACCATCGGTGTAGCTGTGAAAAAATATCGATAATTATTCGCAAGCATTTTTGTTTTATAAACGTTTTAATTTCAAACTTGGATGGAAACATAAAAATCACTGCACTTCTAGTTTAATTTTCAGATTTATGTCAATATACTTTTTTGGCTCTATACAAATGCTCAGCAAGTTAAGATGATAATAAACGGATAATTGTTATTATTTTATTTGTATTTACAATATGTAATTTAATACAATTTTCAATAATAGTTTATTAAATGTTTAACTTTGTTTAGAATCGTTTTTTCTTTTTTTTTTGCAGTGATTTATCGTTGCATTTAGGTATAAATAATTATTTTGTGACAACAATATAATATAGTAGTATTTAATTTTAAACAATTACTTGATACTTTGATACACTATTTTTTTTGAAATAATCTTATTGTAAATTTTAACTATGGATATTTTCTCATAGCTGAGGTTTTTTTGTAATTGATTTGTAATTAGAAATTTTGAATAGAATTTGAAAAATAGTCCACAGCGAAAAATTTCATTAGAAAAATAATCGGTAGGTAGGTATTTAATATTGTTCTGTTTAATACGAGTACCACAATTATTATTTAAAGCAAGTTACCTATTTTTTTATACTGAAATTCATTCTGAAAATCTTACTAGATGTCGATTATCTTATAAAACTAATCCAATAATCCATGTTACTTGTTGTTTTGTAGGTATACATTTTCGTTTATACATTTTACAGTACGAATACAATAAAAGTAAAGTGGAATATCAAATTGTTCGATATTGTTTAACGCATACAATATGTATTAATTTTGTATTAAATGTTTAATATATATACATACGTATATATAAATTTATCATTACATGGGATTTTTCTGGTGATAAATCAATTCTTGTCTATCAGTTTAGAACCAATAAAACCAGATATTATAATATAATATAGTGTATCCGCATAGAAAATAATATTTTTCTTATAATACGTTTTCTTATACGATAAAATAATGCAGGTACCTATATAAATGTAAACGAAAGCAAATCAATATTTTTACTTTCACACTTTTATCTGGGGAATACGTCCAGTTTTTGTAAGTCACTAACCGACCTCTGCTTACAGAAATACATTATAAAAAATACTATTATTATTCACACACGCTATTTTTGATCGACGAAATTTGTGGACAGTAGACAGTAATATTAATATGATCAGCTGCTAATAACATGAATCGATTGAAATAGATATTTGGTACTTATATGCTTTCACTTAAAATAAAAATATAACATATTAGTAAAATATAGCATAATTTTGTGATCAAAACACCAAAATTATATTGTGACTTATGAGTATAGAGTTCAGCCAGGTCGGTACAAAACTGACAATATAATAATATTAAATCACACATTTCAAAACAAAGATTTTTAGATTGTACAACTACTGAAACCTTATATTATGTAGGCGTCATAAAACCTTCAGCCATACGATCTTTAAAACAAAGTTAAACAAAAAAATACAAAACTAAAACGTCATGTCAAAGTATGTTCTATTTTATGTACTTTTCTTTACGCAGTTTAAAATAAACTGAATCGAATCAATTTTTTTATAAAAACTTTACAGATTTGAAATATGTGGTTCAATTAATTACTGATATTTGATTTTAAATTTTAAATAATAATAATAAAATCTTTAGAAGATTAAATGACAGTCGTTGTCTCATTGAATATTTCATTTAATATGGTAATAGAATAAAAAATGAAACAAAAAGTGGAGAAAGCGAAGGAAGAATAAATTGGGTGGTCGGGGGTAGTCCAGGGAGAATATAATGGGAGCGGGATAATATAGGTATCGGTGTAAATATTATTTTATCGTGCGTGTATCCACTACATTACATACAGCAATAAGAGTGAAATAATCTGAACGCAAGGGTGAGAGGTGAGGGAGTATGTGTGTAACGATCGAAGATTTTATGACTTAACGCGGACGCTACGTAACTTTCACTTTCCTTGTTGATATGCAAAAACAGCTTGAAGTTCGTCTGCAGATCGTTAGCTGTAATACGGTAGGTAAGACAAAAGTGATCTGTCTGTAGATGAATTGTTGCTCGGATGTACAAAATACAATATGGATAGGTATGGATATCGATAAATCATCGCAATATGTACACTTATGCAAATTACCCAAAGCAAAGCAAACGTGAATGCTTAATGTACAACACATAGAAATCGTGGATGTTCTTTTTTCGTATACCACTTTTCCAGGCATATAGCCAAAAAACTGTTTTAGTCAAAGGCAAACTAATCGAAGGTTAACACATAAAACGTCTGTTAGTACCCTAAAAAAATATACTTATATGATTACAAGTTGTGTATAGCCCTTCGGCGGGAAACTATAAAAAGAAGTCAGCACGTCTAAATATATCGCAAAAAGACAACATACGAAATAGATAGGTATATAGGAGTTATGGATTATCAGATACAGTGATTCGGTTCTGTAACCACTGCACAGATATGAATAGGTATACCAAATATAGTGGTCCACCTTAGGTTCTGCAATCATTATATTTAGGGGATAGAATTTGAAAGGTTTGTACAAGTGTGAGAAAGGAATGGGGATAAGGATAAGGAAAAATGACGCATACGGCGTCTTATATATGCCTTCTGGGTCTCCCACTCTATTACCGCTTCTGATCAGAGCGCGGCGTATCAGGGTGGTATTATGGCTATTTAATATGCAGCAGTTTAGTACACTATAGTGGTCAGTGTAAGTATTTGTTGATTGTTTTTGGGGGGTCGGTAGCTGTATAGTGTCACGCTCGATCGTTTATTTCAAATACTAGATATTTAATATATTACAATATCTTATACAAATGACCCTATAGTCATTAAATTACCTGTAAAGTTAATATTATTACACATTTTAAAAAATACTCATTTAGAAACAACTAATTCACAAATATAGATTCTAAATTTAGCGTCTAGTAAACAAATTAAATAATAATATGGTATTTTTGTCTTGCTAATCGATAAACATAAACATGTCAGGGCCTATAAGCTATGATAACATGGTATTGAACACAGAAACAACGTAGACAATAATTGTATTTGAATAATTATTATTTAACACTCGACGGGTTTAGTAAAACCAAATTATATAGAGCCCAGCTGTGTCTACCACTATATAACAAAAAAGTTACAATTTACTTATATTTTAAACCTTTGACGTTTTAAAAGATTTCCGTTATATCTCCAAAAAAAAAAAAAATAATAAAAAAATACATATATAATATTTAGAGATCACAAATATTATTATTTATTATTATGCATAACAAGTGGTTACTAATAGTTACCACCTACCTGATATTTTTGACGTTGATCGAACAGACAGCTAGGTATTACTTTGTGATAAAGCGTTTTTTATTATTATGTTTGAGCATGTTTTATAAGCAATGTGTTCCTTGAAGTTCTCAAACAACATTGAGGGGTCCGATCAATTGAAAAAAAAGAATCAAAAGAAATCCAATCGATACAAAAAACCCAAGACATTTCATCGATCACGAATACATAAGTTCGTCCCAAGAAAAGGTTAGGAAAGTAGAAAGAAAGAAATTTATGGACGAAAAAAAGAGAAAAAAAGTGACTTTTTGACCGACATCACAGGATATTCACTTAAACATAAATATCGATGATAGTTTTTATCGTGATGTGTAAAATCGAACCAAATATATTAGAGTAAATCAGTGAGTTCATAGCAACCGATAAGAATGTGGCCACAGAACAAACTTATAATATTAAAACAAACTGATTTTGTAATTTGTGTTTATCATTTTATATTTCCGTTCATATTTCACACTATTTATCAGCCAAAAAAAAAAAATAAGAGATAACGTTAATTATTATGTCTAGGACACCGTTACCAAAACTGTGATCCACAGACCTCTAATGGTTCACGCTTCACACGTATACCGGAGTGAGTCTTCAAATGTAAATTAAATATATTATATAGATATAAAAACGAAAATACTATCTAATATCCGTATCAAACAATGAAATGTACTATTAATAAGTATAAGTACACCATCGAAATGGTTCTAAATTATAATCGTTGAAAAGCAATTCAGATTATTGCCCTCTAATCGCGTCGGTCAAACATCGTGTGTTCGTTGAATCCAACGTTAAAAAGTGTTTAAAACGTTCAGTTTATTTTTAATACAAACAAATTCGTCTTTTTAATCGACTTTACATTATTTCAGATTCCGAGTGTAACAAATAATGTATTGATTTTACAATAATATATAATTTTTTTTATATAGCGACAAAAATTTCTACCAGAAATCTTGCTGTGATATGTAAGTTTGGCACCTTTTCTGAAAGAATATTATGTCTAGATGGAACATTAGACAGGTTATTTTTGGATTTTCTAATTATATTAATAATATTTTCATAAATATAATTTTCATAATATCTGAGAAAATCCGGGATAAAACATAAGAAAAACGGAAAAATGTACGAAAATAATGTTTTCAAACATTTTAATTTTGCAAATTTTTTAAACGTAATTTTTTTTGACTGTTACCTCATGAATAAAATCGTGAGACCAAACAGTAATGCTTGAAAATTTAACAGTACGTTCATTATAAGTCTTACTTAGTGGTAAAAAACACAAATTGAGTGTTATGTACTTTAAAGTCAAATTTTGACGAAAACCGTAAATACTAAGGCCTTTCAAACATGTATATTCATTTATATACTTCGATAAACCATTGCTATCGAATCATTTTTCGATAGCAATAGTTTATCATTTCTTACATATATAAATTAAATAATCGTATGCATCTTGCTTCCCTAACTTCCTGTCTAAAACAGTGGCACACCAATCCTCGGTGTAAGCACTTTTTTTGTTTGTTTTTATGAAATTTAAATCATATGTTTTCAATTTGGAATATAAAATTTCATGAGTATATTATTATTACAATTATTTTTCAAAATCGTTGTAAGTATCTTAGCATGTAAAAATGTGAACGTTTTTAAATGAGATTTAAAAATTACGATTTTTATAAATAATGGTTTATTAAAACATGTATTACTTATATACAAATAATAGTATTCTAGTTTTATTCATACAAAATTTTGGAACGGTCTCACGTTTTCAAGAGGAATGTAAAACCTATTGTGTGTCTTGTCGAGTTAGGACTTTTAAGGGTACCCCTATGGTCCTTATTTCACAGAACTTATAATTTATTGTAAATCTAATAACACCACGGGAGTTTTCGAACTCGTTAAACCTCTTAAAACTGTTGTGGTACGTGACACGGTTTTTGCGACTTTCAGACGGGGAATTATTTTATACGATATAGATACCTTACTCCTATTTATTTTAAAAAACAATTGATTTATTCGTAAAATAGTTTGGTCTTAAAACCCACGTCAATTTTTTATCATTATTATTTTTTAAATTTAGGATAGTAAATTTCAAGGCGCCATTATTAGTTTTTTAATAAGAATATAGTAGTGTTGATTCTGTAAATGTACTAAATCATTGTTGAGCTCAATATAACTTAAACAAAGGTATTAATTCTATTCTACTTTATGCGACATAATATGACCAAAACTAACAAAGGAAACTCTATCAGTTTTTTAATTTGTAAAAGTATATAATAATATCATATTTAATTTTTATGAACGATTATAAGTTTGAGTACAAAAAGAGTTGTAAAATAACGAAGAACAATAAACGTTTGCGTGGAAATACTGTGTATAATTTTAATATAACCAACTTTAATTTTTACAATTAAATGTGTACATATAGTTGTGAATTTACAAAGGGGATAGTAGGGGTTTTCATCTTCCTCCCTGGAGACGCATTACTCCTATATTGATGAACTTCTACGCACTCTTGCTAAAAAACAATATAAGTAGGCAATGTACTACCGAATAAAAAAAATTAAAATGTCTATAAAAAGCTCAAAAATAGCTTAAATTTTTTGAAAATTTACCACATTTGGAAATGGAATATATAAGTTTTTGTCCTAATTTTGAGTCCATAAAATCGATATGAGAATTTTAAACTGAATTTCAACAAAAGCTTAAAAATGGATTAAATATTTTAAGTTTCTGCGAATATTTTTAACTGAATTACAACAAATAACAAAATTAAAGAAATATATAAAGCATTATTTGTGTAAATTTCTCCTTTTTCCATGCTGGGAAAACTGCCGGGAAAATCAAAAAATAACCTCCGTAAAGTACCATCCCCATTTTCTTTCAAAAAAAAAGTCTACATAGTATACATCGGAGAAAGATTTCTAGTAGAATTTTAGTACACAGTATAAAAAATAAAAATAAAAAAAAAATGAATATGTTTGTAAAACCAAAACATACTTCGCTAAATTCAGAATCTAAAATAAAGAAACTTTCTAAATGTATTTAAAATTTAATATAAATGTAATTACAAAATTCTAACGATTCTAAAATGGTAAAATAAGCAAAATAAAAAATTTGTATTTAACTAAATTTTTTATGTTATGCAATCAAATATATAAACCTTATAAATATTTATTTTTTCAACGATTTTGCAAAAAATATACTATTCCTATAAAGTATAATTGTACAAGTTATATAATTTATAATTTTTATTAAAAACGCTTAACAATTTATGGGTAGCTGAACATAAAAAAAATTACTATAAAAGTTGATGTCACCCATACACGAGTAGATTGTAGATAATTATTTTAACCACCGACTGGCTCGGTAACTATAAAGATTGTGGTGCCTTTTATTAAATACGCATTGCATGCAGTGTTGCGGTTATGACCTACATGAACATAAGTTTCTATACATAAAATAATACTGAAAAAACCGAGTCGTCCATTTACCTGTAAAATAATATGTTTACCAACGTAGGTAACCGTAATATCCCTAATAGCTCTGTTACTCCGGTGGGAATTCCCATTATTTTTCTAAAAGTGACTTATTTTATGAAGTCCTTACTGGGACAAAGCCCAAGATTTTAAATTGGACTATCATACGAGTTATAAAAAGTACTATCACCAAAAAATTTGTACGCATTCCTTCTAAAATGCTATAGAATCGATTTAAGAAATAACTTACTTTTTTTTTTTTTTAATAAGTGAACAAAATTGACTTAGTAAATAAGACTATAATTAGTGTTTCAAAAACCATTCTCCCCAAAAATTTATATTGCTGAATTCACCCAGAGCCCAAAATAACTTTCCAACCTAACCTAACTTAAAATAAGATATTTTTAAAAACAATTAAAAATTAGTTTAAATAAACTATAGTTGCCCCTCTAAGAATTATAAAAAGCCGTATAGAACGATTTAGGTATCAAATTACTGATTGTATTATCTATTAATTAGTACTAAAAAGTGAGCGCTAATATATTATAGTTCTTTTAATTTGATCGTTAACATTTTAATAACTTCCGTCTTATTATTATTGTAGGCTAATTTAGTTTAGGCTTTACGATATAATTCGTTGATAGACAGATTGAATCCTATCAACCAAATACTAAAGCCATGTGCATTTTTCTTCGCTAGGACATTGCAGTTCTTTGGGACTCTGATTTTCGATTGAATTTCTGCAGTTGTAAACATGGGACTTTAAAAGGTGTTTTTGGGAAATTTAAGAAAGTCACTCAGTAGACTTCTTTTTTGGACCACACACACTCATTTCGATCGTTAGTGGGCTCATGTAGGAATGTCTTTTGGGTGTCAATACAATCTTGTTTTAGACTTCTATTGATGCCCCTTTGCAATTTTATTGCTGGCAGGTATGTATTTTACGGTTTTTTAATATTTAGTATATAGTCATATGTATAGTGTATAATATAATGCAAATTTAGCATAATACGCATTTCAAAAATATTAACACAAACAAAAAAAATATATATTTAGATGTTACCAATTTAAAGATAATTTACGTTGCTTGTTATCTAATTAATTTAAAGGGACCAGAACGCGCCTATTTTCCATACGTTTTAGACCAATAAGTAATAGAAATTTACTAATTAGACGAATTTTCGAGTGCCCAATTTAAATTTTAAAGTATACAGGCTGTATATGAATTTTTTGATGCATTCTTTAGGTTATTAAGGAAGTCAAGTTTCAGTTTTTAGTTTTGAAGAACTCAAAAATTAAGACTTTTTTTTTGAAGTCCGTAATAGTAACCGTATCGCATTTGTATTTATTTTATTTATATTCATGTATTTTAAATAGTTTATCGATTATAAATAACTTAGACAATTCTTCAACAAAATTATACATACATAAAAAATTAAAATTGGACACCGGAGTTTAATTTGCCACTTCTTAATGGTCAAAAACGTCATAATATTCGTTCGTAAAACGGCTGTCCTGCTCCCTCTTACATAGATATCTGGAAATTGATCAGTAGAAAAGTTTTATAAATAAGATAATAAAAATCTTTTTAAAATTTACCATATTTGGAGAAAATTTAGAAAACCTGCTCCTACACTCTTAATCGATAATACAAATAATTTTCTTATCATCCATATTCAGTGTTCGGTTTATCTATTAAAAAAGCTATACCCAGTCAGATAAAGATAATGGTCTTTATATTTAATCTAAATACAAATATTATAGTTATACTTTTAAATACTATTCATATCGCATATATTTCAGCGAGGTTTTTACTTGTCAAATTTTCCTTCCGAATCTACGTATACGCGTATTAAATCCATGACACTGATAAAAATTTTGTTGTTTAGATGAATTCCCGTCTGTGCTAACCGAACGAATCGTTTAGTCTGATCATAGAAATGTATCAAAATTTAGTATGTCATAAAATGTCATTCGAAATATATTTTAGTACCGATTTGTGTATTGTTTGGTGCACTCAGTATTAGGTATTTAATATTATAATATTAAATTGTGTACTTGAATAAACTTTGTTTTTTTTGAGACTGTGTATAATAATGTCAGAATTTGTGTCAGTGACACACAGATTCGAGGACATGGACTTGAATAACAAACTTGACAAACGGAAACCAAGCTTTATTTAATAACTTTTAAAATACATTTTTATTAAATAACTTGTGTAAGTATAATAGGTAAAATTCCTTCGAAATGCATAGAGATATATTATGTCTCAATGTTACCTAATGTCGTTTATAAAGTCACACACATAAGAAAGATCGATGTTTTATTACTTACCTATCTACAATAATTCTTTCACTGAGTGCGTAAGAATAGGTACTATAATTTTACTAAGTATATACCTTAAAACCTTTTAATTTGATTTTGAGTTATATATAAAACACCCAAATTGCATTTTGAACGGAAAAAAAATACTGTTTTATCAGATTATTACAATCTACTAAAATACAAGAGAAACAATATTTCATATGTTTTATAATATTTACATAATATTCTCATTTTACGTAAACATCGTATATACATATACATAAGTAAGTTGAAGCATTGAAGGGAATTTGTAATATTGTTTATGTATAGGTATATGTGTAGTATGGGTATTGATGTACATTAAATAAAATAGGTACCTAATACGTTTTATTTTATCGACCATATTCAAAATGTACATATTATAAGACCAAACATTTAAAAAAAATTATAAAGAACGCATAGGTATGGTTATTATTTTTTTTAAATTAAATATACCTAATATATAAATATATAAGTACCTATAGTTTGAAAATTTAGTAAGTTATGTAACAAAGTATATTCTATGTTTTATAATAAACAATACAATAATATTATTTTCTTGCACATAGTGATAATATGAACTGAACTTGTATTATCACATTATGAAATTTCTAACTTTATAGTATATTCTCAAATACTAACTTTAAAATGTCTTAACGTTAATCTATTGTATGACAGCTCTGTATCGAATTAAATACTTTCGATTTTATATACTTATACCAAACGCTTTGTCGTTAAACAGATAGTTATTACATTGATTAATAATGAATTTATTTAGTATACCATTATAATTATTTTATATTACTATAAAAATTAAAATTATCATATTTATTTTTAACTTTTGCAGCGAGTTTGTATTTAACAAATTAAAATATTCTATAAAAATAATTTTATCAATCCTATAATTGTCTCTAAATGTATACAAATGATACAAATTATTCAACTTAAACCAATTTTAAAATTTAACATTTGCAGAAATGATGACGAGAGATATTCGTAATCGAATACATTGTACTATATTACATTCGCACCGAGTGGATAAAATAACACTGAAAAAAAAAGCCTTTCATAACTTACGGACAATTAATTTAATGCATTAATGATTCGGTGTAATGAATGCAGGACACCAGGTATATAATAAAGTGTGTGTAGGTGCTCTAAATATCGATACACTTTAGTAAACTTCAATATGACCGACTAAGCAAGTTACCGGCCGAGATCAAGTTTCGAAGGTATCGTGTATCTCTGATGAAAATGAGAAAATAATATGCGTAGGTACCTGTATACAGTATTTTTAGAAATTACAAAATATTATCTTAATATTATATGAAAAAATTAAATTCAAGTATAGTTTTAATTTCATATTTTAAATAGATTCTGGGTATATTTTTAATCTAGTTTTAGTGAAGTATGTAAAAAATCTGCTGAACAGCCTATAGGATTAAGGAAGGAGGTTAATATTTGAATTGAAGTCGGAGAAAGTTGAAAGAAATGTATAGGAAATTGTATATTGATGGGTAATATTTGTAATTTGAGAAAAATTCCGAGGTAAATTAAGAAGAGGAAAACTAAGACTTAAAAAAGGAAGTATATAGTGTTAAAAGTAGAAAAATAACGAGAAAAAAAAATCAAGGATACTGCTATGGATAAGGCAAGTGGAGGGGAATCACATCGTTCAAATAATATTGAGATTTAGGTACTCCCCCCAAGAAAAAAATATCCTAAATCCACCACTGTTACCTTGGCTAAAAGGAAAAAATACGACTAAAACTATAACATTAACAATTTACCGAGTTTTGCTATCAGAATCGTTATTTTTTATTGCCATGATTTATCTTTATTTTCAGTATATTATAAAATAAATTACACTTTATTCTACACCTTCATGACTTCCCGTGACCTACCTATAGTTGCGATGTATTTCCGGCTTTTCAGGTTTCTAAACATAAGTTTAAAACACCACTGTAATGTCCATCCTTCCATCCTGCCTGTAATGTACATTGTTACTAGTACATATTATTATGTTGTAGATTTCTTTGAAAAAGAGTTATATTTTTAACATTATTATTTCTAATTATAAATTTATTATGAACACAATTATCATTATCAATTAGTATTAAATATAAATTCTAACATTTTTACTAGCCAATATTTTAAAATATGTACCAAAATAAAAGTAGATTTTTTAAAAATTTTAAAAATATACTGTCACCTATTTATAAATTAATATTTTACTATTTACCAAATACTTTTAAATGTGTGTATGTATAATTTATTACTCAAACTATATTTTAAAACCGGGAATTTTGTACACTTGCAAAATAGGCCTCCGTCACTTATTTAAAATTTAATTCTAGCAAAAGTATAGGTAATAGTAATACATTATTATTTATTTATTAATTGATATAACTTATATTATATTACGTACAAATTGATTTTTTGTTTATATTAGTTTAAGTACGTAAGCATTACACTAACCTAGATAAATACATTTATATTTTAGAGGTACTTGAATTATACACAATAAATCAAATATTTTTCATAAATATAACATTTTTATTATTTTCAGATTTGTGGATTATTGGAGCGAAAAAATCGTTAGTTTTACTAAGGAGTGTATTTATTTTAATTTAAATTTTTTTGCTGCCTGTGTACATTTTTTCAACATCAAAAGAGATACTAATTATTATGTTGGCGTACGTATTATAATTACCCAAACATATTTTCATGAATTATAATTTAAATAGATTTTGAATCATTCTGTATAATAGATAAAATTATAATTGGCAATATCATTCAAACACGCAGTGTTTTTATCAAATATTGTACTATTTTCTATATTCTATGTGCAGAACAATACATCAACAGATAAAAATTCTAAAGCCTTATTTATATAATTTTCTCGTCATATAGGTGTTTATATATTATATACTAGCATAGTGTGCGTTTAAGTGTTGGGTGGAGTTTTTAAACTGCATACACGCACAACGAAAAGAAGCTTTATTTGGGCTCTCATTACATTGTAGTGTTTCATAGGGTATACATTATATACAAATTAATTACCTATTGAATTTGTAATTCGAAATTCATATTTCAGTTCTTATCAAATAATATTTTTATTTATTCACCAACCGTATATTTATTTTGAAATATTTATAGCCAAAATTATCCTGTAAAGTACTTTTCAAGTAAAATTTTTTTTAGAAACACTGCTATCATTATAAATTAGAGTAAAATTACTGGTAGAAAAATTGTTAACATGAAAAATAGAAGGCTGTAATATATATTTTTAACTAATATACTTACATTTATGATATTTTCCCATTTTTCCACGGTTTTTTACATTTGATGAAAATACTCCTGAAAAAATCGAAAAATGACCTATTTTAGAATACCTCCCCACACTATTTTATTTTCAGAAAAGATGCTACTCTACAAAATCTGAGCAAGCCTTCTAAATTAGAAAAGTTGCACACAGAAAAAAAATAAACATCTTTGTAAAACCATGAGCTTCTTCGCTCCATTCAGAATCTAAAAGCACAGGTATAACAATGCATGGACCATTCGGTACCTCATACAATACAAATTATATATTAAAATACATATATAAATATATTTTTCAATGTTTAACGTTTTGTGAAATATATTTTATATTTTTTATAATAATATTATAATTTAAAAGTAACAATAAGCCTATTTGAATTAATTTTAAAATACACTATTTTTGAAAAATCCTCGTTAGAAATGCGCTTATCAAACAGTTCAAGCTACAACAAGTTTAAGACAAGAAGATGCACTATCACCGGTTTTATTTACTATAGCACTTGAAAAAATGATATGACGGGGTAACTATGAGGAATGAGGAAGTGCAACAAAATTTGTACTCTGACGATTGTATGCGGTAGTGTTGTTGGCGGAATTTGAATTTTCGATACTGGTATTTGTTTAATACTCGTATTATCGAGTATTATTATTAAAATATTAACATAGTTGCAACATAATTTTAGTTTTGAATAGGTATATTTAAGAATTTCTGTTGAACGACGACACTGTAATTTTATATTGCAAACGAAGCGAGGAATGTGTTGGTGTAACTGATAAATTTTTTTGTCCTGAAACAACTTTTCTACCAGAAATCTAAACTCAATCAAAAACAGACAAAGGATCTAGTTTATTAAATTTTGTGGTGACAAAGGAAATCAATTTTTGATTATTATTGACAGAGATTTTTTAATGTATAAAAAGTTATAAAAACTTATCTAACCTAATATAAACTGAATTCATTTTTCTATAATATTATATTTTTGTAATTGACCTACGTTTAATACGAAGCTTATGTACGATTTTTTCAGTATTTGAATTTTTAAGTATAGTATACACATTTGTAAGTTATAATATTTTACTACTATAATAAGTACTACTCATCTTATTATGTGGCTTAAGAATTCATACATAATATGATGTTCATTAATTCAAATTCGATAATAGTCGTTTATACTGAAAATGTATAAATTTGATATGACGTCCGTTGGTAGGAGAGATTTTATTTGTGGCTCATAATATTATTAAAATATACAAATTTTTCTAACATATTGATTAATCGTTTAAATATATACACAATTAGGTACACATATTTATTAAATTATACAATTGATAATTAAAAAAAAAAAAATTGTAATCGGTATCTAATAATGAATTATTATTATAATTTCGGGATTGTATATATTTTTAGTGTTTATAATATTTCAATATTATTGTAAATGTCTTTTGTTTTATTGAAATATTGATATTAATTGTGGTGTGTATACTTTATATTAAGGTACAACGCTGAACTATCTATTATTTTGAGCGTTTTGTCACAAGAAAAAAAATTTAAACCTATGAAAAAAAATAAAACTGGTAAACCATTTTCACTTCCCGTAGCGAATAATAAATGCTTTTAGTCGTAAAACCATTCTTGTAAACTTGTTACGACGCAAAGTTTATAATAAACTCTGGTGAACTTTAGTGATAAATTACCATAAAGCGAATTAACACCACGGGTAACATTGCGATTAAAACATTGAAACAATTTGTCCTCCTCCACTGCCTGTATTTATTATTATGGTTTTTGATTATTATTCTTGTTTATTTGTAAAATAGATCTTTTCGATTAACTCTGGTCACCGCATTGATAGAATACTATTATAACAATATTTGTTATAATTGTTCTAATTCGCACATTAAGATAAAACGATTTAAAAGAAAAGTTCAAAAACGAAACTTACGGAGTTTTTAGTTAGTTAAAACACTTAAAATCAAAATAGTATAGCTTTACATTAATATGTTTAGTAATCAATGAAGAGAGGTGCAGGTACAATGGCAGGGAGCCGAGGGGGCTTAGGCAGTTATATTATATTTTGTAGTTGTAATGAGTAATATATGAGTTAACAATTGTTATAAATCGTCGTTCAAATCGCGGTTTGACCAATTATTACGATATTCGGTAATGTTCATACTTGATTGTAATCTTATCAGTATTTTATGTTTAGTGATAATTATTAAATAACTTTTACTATATAATAAAATATAGGAAAATATAAATTGTTCCAAACTTTTTTTTTTTATAAATTATTAATTAAATTATACTTATAAATTTTTCATGTTTGAAAAATTTGAGTTATATTTTATTTGAAGAACTAACAACAAATCCTGAATATTGTTTTTGCACAGTTAATATAAAAATGTTGGGCCCACTATCAAAAAAAAAAAAAAATCCTTTATCTGTCACTGAATAAAGATAGCTATATAGATTATAGATTTATTAGATTCAAATTAGGATTTAAACGTTTCTAAATTTTTCTATTTTTCTTTTTAATTAAGTTCATTGTTATAAATAAATTATGACATGTGATTTTGTCCTATAATAATAATTATAATGTTATTTATTATTCAACCAAGTTTTTATGGGTCTAGAACAAATGGATAACGTCATTTGGACGTCGCCGTTTGGTCGCCAAAATAAAAATAATAACAATAATAATAACTATTAATAATGCAGTAAATAATTTAAAAAATATATATAATAATAATTTTATATATAATTTGTATTACATATAATACATTATAATACATTAAAAACAAACTGAATATCCGAATAACTGCTATAAAATAAAAAAATTAGAAATATTCAATTCTAATTAGTATTTATACCTAAATGAAAAGAACTTTTTTTTAATAATAATAAAGAACAATTTTTTTTCTATTCCCTTTCAAAACAATATTTTTTCTGTTTTTCCATAATCTTTTACTGTGTTGAGTAATCTTTTGTCTAAATCAATTTATTTTTTTTATTTTTTAGGAAAAGATTTTCCAGTTTCTAATTGTTGACACAACAAATCTTGACCGGTTTGAATTTTTTGAAGGCACTTTATAAAACACCATATGCTTGGGTGATAAACCCTCATCTCCATATTAAGTCGTCTATTAGCAGATTCTACATAGTTATTTGTTCTGCTTTGCCCATTCAAAACTCTATTATGCATGTTCCAAATATCTAACGGAAATAGAGGTAAACGTCGTCCTTTTCGATTTCTATTAATTTGTCCCACATAGTTATCTTCAAACCAATCTAATAAAGTTTATCCAGTTATTCAGATATTCAGAGTTATAGAAATAGTACAAAATATTTCATTATAAAATTGTATATATATATCATTTATAAAAAGTTTTTAATTAAGTATGTTTTTTTTTTTTTATTTTAATGTTATTTTCATGAAGATAGGTATTTATACTAATTAGAATTCAATATTCGTAATTTATTTTATTTTATGGTTATTATTTAGATATTCAGAGTTTGTTATTAATGTATAACATGTAATAAAACAATTTTTTTTTTTATTTATTGTATTATTAATTTTTTTTTCTTTTGGCATACAAACAGCGGCGTCCTTTTGTCCTAGACCCCAAGTTGATTTCTATAGGTAAATATGACTTTTGATATGGTTGTATAATAATTATTATAATGTTGTTAATTCAACTAAGTTTTTATATCGATTTTGGCAGCAAAAATTACTAAAATCTAAGGCTGCATATGTCTTTTTTCTTTAATTTGTTTTCAATAATTTATTTTTAATGTATGAAAATTATTACTAACAAATTTGTAATAAACAAATACGTTGGAATATTATCAATATTGTTATTTGTATAGGTACTACAAAAATTGATAATTTATATTCAAAAAAAGGTTGTAGATAACCTTATTAATGTAGATGCCGATCTTTTATTTTACTATAACACTGCATATTTCATAGAATAGTTATTGAATATGAATTATCAACTACCAATATAAATATTATTTTTATTAACTTCCTATCTAAATCAATCATAACCTATATATTGATAATATTTAAATGACAGAAAATTATCTTTAAACTAGATAAAAAAAATATTAGTTTTCATTTCCAACACAATAAATTATTGATGCTCAAATGAACTATTATAAATTCAATTATTATTCGATAACGAAATTATAATACCGAGTATTCCATTTAAGTGGATACACCAAATAATCTTGGATATTTTTACTTTTTTCGGAATTTGTTTTCTAAAATATTTTATATTTAAACATATCTTCAATTGTTTGGTTGTATTATTTTCTGTCACATTTTCCTTTTGAAGAGGTTAGTAAAATCACTACCAACTTTTGATTTTCAAATGGTAACCGGTAAGAAAAATTCCATAAATAGATGTAATATTAGTTAAAATAAATTTTAATATTGTAATTTTTGATTCCTATCAAGCCGTTGACGAGATATTCTAATTTTAAGTATGGGTTGGAGGAGAGTAGTGGTTTATTATAACACACCTCTTGCCGCACGGCCACACAAAATATGATATATCACTACTCTCCTCCAACCTAAATTTAAAAGTTGAATATATCATCAACGGCTTACCAGAAATCAAAATTTTTAATACTAAAATCGATTTTAACTCATACTCCATCTTTTTTCGGAGTTTAAATTGTCAGTTGCCATTTGAAGATCAAAAGTAGGTAGTGGTTTTATCCCCAAAAAATAAGGGTGACAAAAAATAACATAAACATAAAATTGTAGAGCTACTTTGTTCTGAAACATTCTAGTAAACGAATTCCAAAAGATAAAGAGATAATGACTGTACTCAGTGTACCCACTTAAATGAATCACCTGGTTTTATTGATTTTCTTGTTTATATTAAAGTTAAGTATATTATTCGTATATTGATTCTTCTGTTTTAACCATTTGACCGTCCATTTGACGCACTTATATGTTTACCATGATATTATAATTTATAATACATTTGTATTTACAAAGGTATAGCTAAACTTAGAATTGGTTCGTGCGATGATGTCTTTTGAGTAAGACATTATCCATCGGCTTTGGTTTAGACCCGTAAAACAAGTATATACTTACCTACCAATATTTAACTAAATCAAAAACAAGGCCAAGGATTACTTAACGTTTAAATTATTCAAAGGATTTACGATGTCATTGGACTACCCAAATAGTTTCGTTAAACCTATAATTCAAAATGTAATCGTTTATTTTTCAGTATGTCTATAATCATTAATCTAATGTCTTTTAATTACTTATAATATTGAACCGGTTTCGTAATTTTTTAAAATTGTTAGAAAATTATAGTATTTTTATAATATCATAGAAGTATAGTTATACAGATCCAAGAGATTAAAATGTCTGTAAATTTCCATACAATATAACTTTTTTATTTCAATGCTGAAAGTTTAGAGAATTTAAAATAAAATGTTTAAATTTTAAATTTTAAGTTATGTAGTTAATAAATACTAAATGTTATTTTAATTCCGAAAAATATTATTTATTATTGGAACATAGCGTCAACAAGTTTTTGAAATTTTTATGGGAAAAACATATTTCTCCTTTTTTTTAAGAAAAAAAAAAATTAAAAATACATTGAATTTTAATTTCTACTAACATTTTCCAATTATTTACGAAAATATTTATTTTTTTTTTTTTGTCAGAAAACATTTTTTTCTCGGATATTTTGATCCTTCATTGATATAAATACATACATATCTATACAATTATATTTTGAGTGTTGTATGTGTACAATTTTATTAACCATATATTTTAAAATTTAATGACTTTGATATGAATCTTTTTACTGAGAAGGTATTATAGGTTTATAGGTTTTTTGAACGAAATTTAAACTTGTTTTACTTTTCTCAATATATAATTTATAAAATATACAATTCGTTGGAAAATAACTAAAAGCTTTTTTATATTGTGTACACAATTTTATTGTTTCAATTAATGATTGATTGTTGATGATTGTTTCAATTAAGGATTAATATTTATTTTTATGAATATCAATTTTTAGACACCGACAATTCGAAAATCATCCACAATTATAATAATAAAAAATCCAAGAAATAAGTATTATGTTCGTATACTGCAAAATGCATGGACACAAAAAACTTGATCCACAAAATACATCATTTCGCGTTTTTTTTAATGTTGACCGAAATCTAGGATTTGAACACATTATATACTTACACGTAATAACATATACACCTACTAATTTAAAAAAAAAACAGCGGAACTGTAATATTAGCGTCGAATTTCCCCCAACTATTTTATATTATAGACATGTTCTGTAAAACAATAAAATCAAAATACAATAATATTACAACACCATACTATAGTAATTATTACTTCTACTTAAACAAACAAAATATGGTAGCGACGGTTGAAGTTTAATATCCCCAAAGAGTAGATCCTTGATACTAACGCCATACTTATAGACAATTGTAACCTCATTGCTTCATCGGGGAAGGGTAGTTTTTAGGTGTGTTCAATACTAAAAATCTCTTCCACTCACAGCGTCACATTAAAACTTATACCAATATTTACCCATTTTTATCACTTTAATCGCTTATAAAACTACTCTAATATAAGCTCTTTTAATCCAGTAGAAGCCGATAGAAGTATTCAAAAGTATCTGGAAGTAGATATATTTTATACGTTTTATATCGGACATAATATACAAAACTCGATATTTAATATGAATAATATTCTTGAAATATAAATTTAAAAAAAAAAATTGATTTCTTATACGTATTTAAAACGGATTAATTTGTATAATCTGAGCTAGTATTGTATGATATTCCCAAATTCTATAAACTTTAAACACATAGTACTTAATTCGATTATTTAATATTTAAATACAGTTTGGTTGCGTTGTATAATAGTATAAGCTATTATGTATATTATAGTTAAAATCCCGTTTCCGGCGAAACTTTTAGTGGCGAGCCTTTGACCGAAAATAATTTACTCATGTACCATTTTCTCCAGGATCCACTTTGGCGCAAGTGAATTTAAAACATGTACCCCCTAATGGAAAGGGGTGGTTTATAGCTAGATATATTAAAACCCAGCTAAACGAACCCCGTAAAACCATTCTGGATATAAAAAAAAAAATTATATTTAACTACAGAAAATTAAAAATATACGTAAACAAATAATTATAAATCATCGGCAAACCGTTTACTTGGCTCCATACGTTATTTTTTTTTTTAGTTTTAAAAGGAAGCTAGTTTTTTCTACACTTAAGATGAGGTTATTAAATATGTTTTTTTATGTATAAACGCATAGTTAATTTAAATACATAAATGGTTTAGAATTCTCAAAAATGTCCAAGAAAAAAAATCTAAAAAAAATTTCAGCGGAAATAAGTCTGACTGTGTAAAAGTATTGAAAAAGTATCCAGTACGAATAATTTTTAAAAGATTTTTTTGATACACTCTAAAAACATATCTTATTGAAACTGTTTTCGTTTTTTATTTTGTACGGTATTTTTACGTGCATTCATACAGTTTTATGTTATAATTAAATTTAACATAAAATACTTTTTTTTTTAAGACATAACTTAAAAAAGCTCTAAAAAATTTTGGAGTTGTATATTTTTTCTTGTTAAAAGGTAGACGAAAATAAATAATTTCAACACCAAAAGTTTATTTAAATTAAAAATATATTTCTGAAATTATTTGTATACGTTGCTTTTTTAAAATCAATAGTTGACTAAATACCTATTTTCACTCCTCTGAAAATAAACGTGACAAAAATAAAGACAATGTAATAATTTAGAACATATTAATTTAAATATGTTTTTCATAGTTTAGTTCCTCAACAAATAAGTATTTTATGGAAAATTTTACCGTTACATAAAATTTGACAAACTCTATATATGTATTAAGTTAGATTGGTACTTAATATCAAATATAGCTACTTTAAAATTATAGTTGTCAGCATATATTTTAAATAAAACATCATTTTAACTGGTTGATTATAGAACACTTTTTAGGAAACTTGTTAAAAAATAACGGTTATTTTATACGTCATTTCTCACCACATCACTAAAATATACATTAATATAAAACCAAGTGGCATTTCAAAGTCAGAAGGAATATTTTATAGGTTTATGAATGGTCTACAAAAATCAATTCTTTATGGTCATAAAAATATAAAATTAAATTTTAGGGATGGTGTCGTCCTTAAGGATGAATTGAGTTATTATTACTTAGTGATCGTTTAATACATAGAAATCGCCATCATCGTGTTGGAATTTAGTATTTTTTATTTATGTTCACTTCCTAATGCAAAATTAAATTGTATGTTTATCATTGTCAATTGTCATAAATTATACGAATTTTGTATTGCAAACATTGTATGGTACTATAAGAGGGTAATAGGTATAGGTATATTCAAATTCGTATGTATGAACACGAATACGCGTATACGCGAACGCACAGCGATCTATCTATCGATAAGATGATTGACGGCGGTGCAGCTTCAACAAACGATCGGTCGGATAAGACCATGTATAGACTCGCGGCGTAATATGTTGACAAATTTAGTATAGTATGTGCTTAAATGGTTTTATGTATGTGTGTGTGTGTGTGTGTGTGTGTGTGTGCGCGCGCGCGCGGTCGTTCGGACGGTAATATATGTACGTATACCTATATTGTGTCGATAAAAACACGTGCCTATTAAATTTATTGACGATGGCTATTGTCTATCGTAAGGAGTTATGTTTCTCATCTGCCTATATTACTCTTATTAATTTCCTACAACAAAAATTTAAAATGTAAAATTTAAACTTAAATTCTGCTTGAAGTTCTCAATAAGTTCGTTAAACGAAATATTAGGAGCAGGATATAAGGGGAATAGGTATCGATGAATCGTTGCAAAGTATTCATCTCGTTAGGTACCCAATAGACGTGTAAACACTATTGTTTGCCTTCGGCTCACAACGCGGTAACCAGGTGTGTAGACAATGATAGTGTTAGTGAGAATTATATTTTCTCCTGTACCCTTTTTAAGTGTATAGATAACCGCCTCAAGGAGGTGAACGAGTTAGACGTCGGCACTAAGACAACATCCGTTCTACATTCACAACCGATTAATGAGATGCGTATAGCCGTCTGGCTAATGGTGTTAGACTCTTTTAAGTGCAATGTGTATGTCATCCTGTCCCTTTTCAGACGCATAGACAACCGTTTTCTAGGATGTATATAGCTGTCTACGTATCGGAATATTATATATGTTTTTTTTCAGAAATAAACACTATCTATGGTTAAGCAATAGTGACAACAAGCACAGATACCAGGTATATAGCTTATGGATAACCAAATACAGCAGATTGCATTCAGTATCTGCAAATACTGTATAGGCTTGGAAGAAAATGTATGGTTTCAATGATTAAGCAAGACATTTCTGTTTCCGCTGAGTGAACCTAGAGAAGTCACAACGGACTCGGACACGGTCGTCTGATAGACAGACTATCTGAATGGCCTTTTTGGGTGACGTGAATGGCTTATTTATTCCCTCCGCGGTCTCCCACATAGACGATTCTCACTTCGTTACAGTAGTTACGTGGTCGCCCCTATGTGAGCTACGCTCGTAATTAATATTTTGAATTTATGTGTGCCGTATTTCGGTGACAACACTGTTAAAGGCATTTTAGTGACGGAACTGGTAATTGTGCTGTGCAACGTTGATCATTATTTTATAAGTATTAAAATATTAATTATATTGTATCAGGTAGGGTAGAGAGTAAAAACGATTTCAATTCTTTCGTGGATTTAAATAGTTACTACTCGAGTCCCAATATTTTTATTCATACAGCCGTAGTCAAAAACTATAATATTGTTGTACCCAAATATGTATAGGTTAAAAGTATCAAAAATAACATAGTTGAGAAGAACTTGATCCAAAGGTCAGTTTACCGGCACTGTTATCACCTAGCGTTCGTGGCAAATACTAGTCACGGTACATAAACTAACAACACACACTCACGCTAAATGATATAAGTACCTGTAAACTGAGCTTTTTGAAAACCAACCCGTGTGACAACGAGTCCCCGGTCTTACTTAGTTAAGATGCATATTATATACTTACATTTTTTTTTCGCTCGTATTCGATACTTCTATTCAAGTTTTACGATCTAATTTGTTCAATAATAAGGCGTGAATTTAAAAAAAAAAAAAAAAAAAAAAAACGCGTATTTTTTTAAAAAATATATTCTACCAAAAGTTGAACTTTTCGGAGTTATTTAAGTACCATATTTTAAATATCTCTCTCTATATAAATATATATTTATATTATATAAACACGTTTTGATAAAAGAATACCATTGATTTAATTTGATGTGTTATTATTTGTTGACAGATGCTAAATCAATAGTACCTGCAGAGATTAACAACAAGGAAGAACTGAGTCCATACTGGTCGTTCAACGATACGGCAGATATTTCTAAATACGAAGAATTCGACCACAAAAAGTTCTTAGGTACGAAATTTAAAAGTTATAATATTCTGTTTTTAAATTTTCATGATGAATTATTACGATAGTTATTTAAGAGACTGATTGCTATATACATGTATAAATGTACATAAATATTTTTTTTAAAACACGATTTAAACATTAACCAATAACTATTTCTATGCAACATAAAACTATAATATATCAACATTAAATATTATTTTGTACCTATAGTACGTTCATAACATTCCTATATATAGGCGCAGATGAAGTCTCAAGTTTTAACGACAAAACTTCGGGACTAAACTTTTGTCGTCGAGTGAAATTGAAAACCTTTTTTAATATTTTGTTGAACTCGCATTTTTGTATAAAGATAGGTAATTTCAACAGTTCATTTCTTTTTCTTTTATACTATATCACATTACAATGGATTTCATAAACATAATATTGTTCAATATAAATCTCATATTTTAACGCGTTTCACAAGTCGTTAGATTTATTCGATACATTTATTAATTCTGTCAGACATTTCAAAAACAAAAAATATTGCTTAAATGGTTTTGAATAGGATTATTATAAAAATTAAGATTTTATAGTTTGAAATAGAGAAATAGTATATTAGTGAACTCTAGGTAAATTAGGTAAATATTAGTTACGTATTTAAAATATCAAAATTCGTCATACAACGAATAGGTTTTATAATGTTGTCGTTAAAATCATATAAATGATACATACTCTAAGAAACATTATAATATTCTAGAGTATTTCGGTGGCAAGACTATAATAAAAAGGTATTAAAATTATGGGTAGTCCGGTAGTGTGCATTATCAAAAACCCACCGTAAGAGAAAAAAAAATAATTAAAAACCCAGCGGGGGTGAAGTCCTAAATAAAAAGCAGAGAACGATTTAATCATTATTTGTGATTTATTTTCTAGTCGTACGGTAATTTAGGGATAATTTAATAATACTAAATTAAAATCGAAATAAATATTATTTTTTATGGATAACAAACAAAAAATACTGAAAATATGAATAGTACAATTATTGAACCATTATAAATCAGCGAAATTCAAATGAAATATTCACCCAAAACTTAGTAGTAAATATGATTATTGTTTATTTTATCTATATATAGTAATTCATTAATAATAAATTTTCTGTTGGGTTTATTTATAAAAATACAGCAAGTTTTAAAAATTATTTCTTTATTTTTGTTTTAAATTAACGAAATTAAATTAAATTATTATTATATTAAGTAAGCATCACAAGTAATATATTGGTTTTACTGTGATGTTTCTTTTTTTTTTTTATTTATATAAATGCACAACTTTTTTACCAAAAACCTTCCTTCAATCAAAATATAATAAAGGGTCAATTTTTACATTTTAATATATAACTATTGAATGAAACTAGTTTGTTGATATCTAAATTATATTTTGTAATATTAGGATAATAAAAAAAAGATACCACGTTTTTCAAATTACGGCAAAACGATTCTTTATTTTATATTTGTACGGGTTATGGTTTTAACAAAATTTATTTCTCCAGTAGAAAAACAATAATCTGTTTCATTTTCAATCTAGTCTGTGTCTCAGAAAGGGGTTTTTCATTTTATTTGTAGATTTTTTAATAATTCGGAAATACCAGAAAAAATTGTAAATTAAAAGCTGTCAAATTTATGGCGTTACGATCTCGTTATTTTAAATTTTTCCGCATTACGTTTTTTACCAGAAATATTGCTCCATAATTGATCTTGTTTGTTGAATTTAAAGAGTAAAACTAAATAGTGACCATGAAAGTTGTTTTTTGAGTTTCAGTTTACTTAAAAATTGAGCGTAAACTAAAAATACGTAGAAAGAACGGGAAATATTATGAAAAAGAATATTTTCTTATTTTAAATTTTATTTTTCAGTATCGGCTAAATTATTTGTAGAATCTTGAAACACTGACAGAGAACTTATATTTGATTTTTTAGATGTAGTAAAATTATTGAGCTATTTATGGATATTTTAATTTTGTGAGTTTTTTACGTAATTTTTATTTGGTATTTGGTATTTTATTCTGTAGATAAAAATTTTGGACTATATAGAAATACTTTATAATTTAAAAGAAAGTTCATTAAAATATGTACATAATGTTAAAAAATCGAATTTATGTTTTTTTTTAAAAGATACTTAAAATCATATTTTGATGAACATTGTGAATTTGAAGGCCTTTCAAAACCGAACTTCCTTCCAATTAGCGATGGTTTATCGTTGTTTGCAAAGTATAAAATAAATAACTTTTTGTAAACTACCTTCCCAACTTCAAATCTAAAACAGTGGCCGCACGTGGATATTTTTTTTTTGATCGGACAGTTATGTATTCAAATTAAACATGAAGTTTATTATTGTATATAAAAGTTTTTCTTCTTCATGTCAGTTAACCATGAAACAATCTTTTTTGAGTCAATAATGAATTGGTTCCATTAATTCTTCAGTTGGTTCCTTAAAGAGTTCGTCCTTTCACATTTCGTGTTGGTCAATCTGCACTACAGTAGATGTCGGTTGTCTTGTACGTCTCTACATTCACATTCTGCAATTTTGCGAAAAATCTATTCATTTTCCCTAAGATGTGTGTTATTATTTTCTTGAATGAAACTTTCTCGATGTGTGATTTTGTTTGTGATTTAACTTTAAAAGAGGTTCGTAAATAAAAAATTGAATATAAAAATATAAAATATTCAATATATAATAATTTATATTAAAATATAAAAACGTATAGGTATTTTTTTATTTATTTTAGTAATCCTCGAACGACATTTAATTAATGTTTTCCTTTGATTTTATACTGAAAAAAAAAAAAAAAACTGTTTTTTTCAAACGCATCAGTTTCGTTTTTTTCGTTCGTCAGTCGTAGCAATTTCTGCGTGTTTATAATATATACGATATTAATCAATACTAACGATATTACATGTACGAGAGGAATTATATTGTAAATAGCCCGACGACGACAGCGACGACACATATTGGAAAGAATGAAAGTAAAAATAAAAAAAAATAAAAACCTTAAGGATCTTGTGACAATCAGTTAGAGTTTTATCTGTATCTACGTGTCGCGTTTAAGTGCTCTGATTTACATATATCGGTCGAACGTATTGCAAAAATATCACGTGTCACGTATTGCGTGTATATATATATTCATACTCTCCGGTAATCTTAGCCACTAAATGCTGCTATATTTCGCTGCCTCGAACACTATAAACGTATACAGGAATTACTGTTTTTCTGCGACTATATAATACGTACACCGATGCCAAATGGTTTATCGACAACATCATGCGCAGTCCCGTAATGTTTCGTCTACGGTTTTCCATACGTGTATTTGCAAACTTCTGTATCATTAAGAATTTAGCCCACTATATAATATTACGTTTGTTGTAACACCAGTAGGGTGTGTTAAAAAACATCAACGATTGTTTGAGTTTTGTTCCGTATTTTTAAACTCTTAATCTTCTATAGCAATATGTAACATCAGAATAAATATATAATAGCAACCAATATTATATATTTTATTATGTTAGGATGGTTTTTGAGAGAAATGTGATAAGATAAATTTAACATTTGTTATGTAGGCAATTTTAAACTGCGTTTAATGATAAAATTTCCAGGTGATATAATATTACATGACAAATGTGACTAAAGAAATAACTATTCAAAAATTTGTTAGAGTCGTGATAAACCATTAAATGTTTAAATAATGATTCACGTCAGTACCACATATATCAGAAATTAATTTTAAAATACCACAAGTTAAACCATTTATAAAATAAATTTCCAAAAAGGAAAAATCTTAATATTTAATGAAATAAAAATTGAAAAAACTTTTTTTTTCTTAAGAAATAAAACATTTTGATCGTCTCCTAAGAATTGTACTTACAATTTTATACTTGTTTGTGTTCCTTACAAAAACCATCCATTAAATCATTTGCAATTATTCGATGTATTAAATTTCCAAACCTACTCATTTGGCTATTTACTACAGTACTTGAATATTATTGAGAGTAACTTTAATAAAACAAAAATTTATTTGAGTTTAGGAAGAATACATTTTTTAGATTTAGAGGTTACTGCGTATTGAGGGATCTATTGATTTTATTACGATTTGTAATTTTTGTTTGTTTACGTGAGTAATTTTTCTAACAGAATACATCGGAAATTGACAAGGGAAATGTATTATTAAATTTTAATTCTTATTGGTGCACTAAGAAATTCATTTTTTTAAATTTTTAGTGTAGGGGTTTTTATTATAATTAGAAAAAAATTAGCCGAAATGTGGACAAATATTGAGGTCTTATTGCGGCGTTATCAATTTCGTCATTTAAAATATTTAAAAACTATGGTTTCAATCAGGAATTTAATTTTACCTTTTTTGTTAAAATTTGAATTAGGTTCGTGATTACGAGAGTCTTTTTTTTTATTTCCTGTGTAATTTTTCACATAATTAAGTTAATCCGGAATGAAATATAGAAACAACAAAAAGTTTATAAAAATAATGAATTTATTTCTTTCAATAGTATTATAATTCCGTTGAAAATATTTTTAGAGACTTGAATTTTGGATAAAAATTTCTATTTTTCTATTTTTGAACGTAGTTACATTTTGAAAATATTATAGTGACTATTTTAAACTATTTATGGTATTTGTATGTTTACTTAATTTAAGTAGTTTTTTTTTTGGTAGGTACTGTTATGCTTACATCACAGTTTAACCTAGGAAAAATGATTGAAAATTTAACACTTTGTTGATTTTGATGTTTACTAGTTAATTAGAATATAATTAAGTAGTTATTATTTTATAACGGTTTTAAGATCAAATTTTGATGAAAATCATAAATATCACGATAATATAAACAAATTTCACTCGGAATGGTTTTTCGTTAGTAATGCTAACATATATAAATAAAATAACTTAATAAATCCTACTTTCCCGATTTCTCAATTACAACAGTGGTGCACTAATCAACAGTATAACACTATTTTTTAATATTTAGTTATGTTCTTGTTTATTTTAATCGAGAATTTTACTGAATAAAAGAAGACACCAGCAATAGCTTACAATATACTTTGTATGCAAATTTAATCTGTATTTATATTTATTACATAGTACATATGATATAAACGTGCACCTAAATCGTATTCCGATTTTACGTATGTTATGATATTTTTAAATTTGATCGAATCGATGTGTTTAATATTTTCTTTTCTGAAGGTTAAATATATCATTATTATTTTAAATGTAATTTTATATCTATATGATATATTACCTAATACGCATGTCAAAATTCACACCTTCTTTAGATGTATGATACCAATATACCAACCTATATTGCAATTTTTCTTTTATCATTTTATAGTAAAAAGAAGTGATTTATTTCATCTACGACTGTCGTAATCAAATGAATTATTATGCTCGATGAATAGTATACAGGTAATTTTTCTTTCAGTTTCCAATCCAAAGGTTGGTTTGCAGTTCTCTGTCCTTCTCTGTTACTTATCTACTGTTTTTTTTTTAATTTCCTCGTACAATTTGCAACCTTAGCCCTATTCACTATTTGATATTGATGTATTTTTAAATTTCAGTCGCGGTCTTTCGTTAAGGGTTTTACCATTCACATATTTTTAACTATAATCGATCCGTGAAATCAATCATTTATCAGTGTACATGTGGCCAATTCATTTATGTGACAAGCATTTTATTATTCGTTTCAAACTTATCACGAACGTATTTATGTAGTAGAGCATCACAAAAACAGTTTTCCGGATTGTAATTTTTTAGCAATACTTAATTGTTATAATGCAAACAAAGAAATGATTACGCATATACAACATATGTATTCAATGCAGAGATTAGAATACGAATACAACGATAAGAATTTGTATTAATAATAAACACTGAATTTCAGTTATGTATTCGAGTTCTTAGAATATTAATGCATTTTAGTATCGAATTAACACATTACAACCTCATTTTACGAGAAATGTCATACAAAATAATTTATATTATATTCCACCGTGAGTAATTTCAAATTTACTCAACGATAAGTATTATTTATTTTTATCACCGTGAAAAATTAATATTTTTCAATATCAGTAAATACCTAAACTTTTTTATGTGTAGACCGTTTAATGTATTGATATCTGTATGGAAATACAAATTTAATTTCATACTGTCCATATTTTATATTGACAATTGAACTTTTCCGCGTAATTATATCTAAACTCTAACTTTCACACTTATTGCATAATATATTAACCCTAAAATATAGGTATATTCATATATTGAATCCATTTTAAATTAGAAGTGTTGAACAATATTTGGCACAATAATAATCTTCATAAATAACCGTAATATAAAATCTGAACCGTATACCGGCTTAAATTGATATTATTTAGTCACGGGATTGTTTAAGGCGATTAAGTTATCACATATATAGAGCTTAAACTACATTATTTATTCTGTTATTTTTAAATTATACGCTCCATTATTATATCTTTTAATTGTTTCATATAGATATTAAAACCTTTATGTCTAATTAAATCGTCAAAATATTCGCATCAATTATAAAAAAATGTTACCCATTGGTCCTTATATATATGATAATAATATCGATTACATTCGTTAAAACAACAACCCTCGCGATTTTAAATTTGTATTTCATATTTGAATAGGGAATGTCGATTACGTTTTAATCCAAAACCGAATTAAATGTTTATCGTTCTTGTGTTCGATAATATTTAATAAACTAAAAGCCTCCTGTCGGCAATAATAATTGGTCTAAAACCAGAAATTAGTTGTTTAATTTTTTCTAAACCTATAAATGAACGATTGTTTTTAAAATCATTGAATTTAAATTATTAGAATTCGAAACATTTTCTATAATAATACTTATGGCCGTATATATTAGTGTAAATTGCATAATACATACACTAAAAATTATTATAATGTCTTATTTAATATCTCAACTTTTATTTGTATTTAATGACGGCGCGTTATATAGGCAAATTAACTACTTATATGCGTTTATTCTAAAAGAAAAACTATGCAGGTAGTATTTTTTTTAGTTTGTGTCAAAAATTACTACACCAAAATTTATTTCAACTAATACTTCATCTATTTATGGAATTTTTAAAATAAGTTAACATTAGTATTTTAAAAGTAGGTAGTAGTTTTACCCCTAAAAAAAAGGGGTGACAAAAAATTACATAAATATACAGTTATAAAGCAGGTTGTTTCTTATATTTTCTAGAAAATAAATTCAAGAAAACATTAATGCTTTCTGAGATAATGAGTGTTTTATGTCAGGTTGATCATTTCGTATATTGCACACGGAAGAATCAAATCAAGGACGGCATATCACAAAAAAAAAATAAAAAAAAAACAAACAAACAAATGAATTGGTCTATATTATAACCTAGTTCCATACGTACTACAATAATTAATCACAATAATTACTAAATCAGTAATGTCGTCCTTGGCATACACATACTCTATGTGTATACGAAGTACGATTTCATTAAAACTATGATTTTATGTAGACCGAGTTATAACTAACTTCTGGGACCAAACATTTTAATTTTATCCACAATATTCGGAAAAAAGTATTAAAATTAAAATACAGTTATGTCTTTCAGCTACAGTATATAAGAATAATAAAAGCCACTACTAAATTATAGAATAGAGAAATTATTCACATAGAACATATTATTTTGATGTATGTTGTGAACACTGAACAGTGATTATGTTATGTAATATTATTGGATTTAATTGTACACTCATCGAGGGAAGGTTTTCTTTGATAGATGGTGAACATAACTAAGCCAATTATATTTCAATAAAGGTTGCTCTTATATTTTCGAAACATGAAAATTGAATTACATTGTATCACAGCATAATATTCTATTTCAATAGAATTTTAAATAATACATAAATTCTACACATGTCGAATATGTACAAAAAAATATTTCTCCTTTTTTAGTATAGCGTCTTTTCTAAAATTCTACTGTATCTTGTCGGTGTAATTAAATAAGTCATTTTTAAAAGTTTCTTTTAGTTTTCTTGATTATTGGGGAAAACGATAAAGTTTACAGAATGAAAACTTCATCAATTTCGGTTTCATTTTTTCACTGATATATGGTTAGATCTAAAATTTTCATAGAATATTATTTCGTATTCACCTGTACCTATCTATACATGGTAAATATTTCAATATTTATAGACATTTTAAAACTGTTTATAGGCATTCAACCTTTTAGATTTGTTTTAGTCTTTATTGATTTCATGTGCATAACATATTGTTATGGACTTTCAGAAATGATTGAACATTTTACACAAGGTTCTTCAAAAGTTGTGCTTGGCGATAATAAAAATGTTCATATGTCATAGTTTTTTTCATACACACGTTTTAAGTTCTTATTTCAATAAAAATCTAAAAAATTAAGATATTTTAAAAATGGTTATGGTTTTAAATTTTCTCTTTTTTAATTTTTATTCAACTTTTACTATATTTTTTCAACCTAAATGTCACAATTTTTAAATTTTATTTAAAAGTGTTTTATTCGGAAATAAAAGCTGTAGTTGGACTGGAGGCAGAAAATACGGACATTGTGCCCTCTTAATAAAATTATATTATATTCATTATACGTCTCGTATTTCAACACGTCTGTCTCGACGGATGACAAAGGCAGGCTAGAGAAGGAGGGTAAGAGGGTTGTGGTGAGGACTAGTCCGGAGGCCCGTGAGTGTTAATAATTTTACGCACTCAAAGTTTTCGGTGCAATGAATGCGAATAACGATTATTGCGCTTGAGTTGATTCGTATACACACACATACACACGAACACACACACAAACATGTTACACGTACCAGAAAACTATTAATTACCACGACCATGGTCCCGATATACAACAGTAACGCAAACATGCATAAACACACTAGCATCATGCAAAAACTGTCCACTTCACTTCTGAATAGTAAAAATATATGAATCATCATGGGATATTACCAAAAAAATCGATATGACTATATTTTCGTGGGGCTTAATTGATAACAAGTGAGACCGTATGTTAACAGTTTTGTTGATAACGTATTTTACCTTTATATATTGTCATTGATAAGCTAACAAGTTTTTGTTGTTTTGTTTTTTCACTGAACTAAATATTGATGGTTACACTAGTTTTTCTAATGATATAATTATCTTATTTTACTCTCTCATGTTTTGCCATACTAAACAAGGTGACTTTTGCAAACATGCTCACTATGTTTATATCATAATATTGTGTACTTTAAATCCTTAACTAATGTATTTCACGGATTTTTGGAAAATGTATGTGTATATCATGTGCAAAATATTTTTATTTATTGAATTTCCGGAATATATTGCTTACTTACCCAGAAAACTCCGAGATAAAAAAAAAACGGGGATAAGCTCGGTTTTTCACTAGTGAGAATAGAATTATTTTATGTACTAAAATTTGTATTCTTTGGAGAATTTGTTTTAAATATCATGTACATGCGTGTTTTTACGAATTTAAGTTCTTGCCTATTGTTTTAATATTACTGTGGAACAGTTCAGTGATCACCACTAATTTTATATTTTAATGTCTGCAGTTATACGTTTTATAATAATATAATAGTTATTGTCATATTTACCTTGTGTCATAGAACACGAACTTCATCTGGACGTTTCCGACCCGGCGAACGTGGACGCCCAGCCCCCGCCCGTCAAAATTCGGACGACAACCGTGGCGCCATCCACGCCAACTCCCGAGCCAGTTATTCACGTCGGCACAATAAACGTGACGGTGCAACTGGGCAACACGGCGCTGCTCCACTGCGAAATAGCCAACCTGTCCGAGAAAATGGTGAGTATACCCCTAGAGATTTGTTTACGTGATGGAAATACGACAGCTGGTAATTATGTACAAGTTCTTAAGTGAAATTTGTATGGAAAAAAGGACAAATAGCGTTGTGAAAAAAGAATCACACAAAATAGATCAAATTTTACAGAAATGTAATATTAAAATCAATTATGATTTTTAGTAAACGATCGAGACTCTCTCGGTAACTAACCAGCAGAATCCTTCCTTGGGGGAGGAAGGATTTCTAATTGGGATTAAGAATAATCATAAAGTCACATGATACAATGTAAAATAACTCATTGGATTATAGAAAAAAAAAAAAAATAAAAAAAAATGGCTAGTTTTTCCTGTTTATTAAAAAGACACAAAGAAAATCAAAACACAAAATGAACTGTAAGTGCACCAACTAGATCGAATACATATGCTATAAAAAAAGTTTGCAAACAGTTTTATACTGGAACTAGAAATCTGATAAAAAAGTGTTTACACAAAAACAAATATTTAACCAAGCCGTCGATTTAATTTTGTATGTGTCAGTACTAAGTCTGTATAGAACAGTTTAAGTTGTATTCTTATTTCGTGTAAAAAATAGGTGTACAGCAATATTTCTGGTACAATTGTTGCGCATAGGTAAAAAAAAAAAAAAAATGTATAAGTATCTATTTATGTAAAACTATAAATTTCTCTGCTCAACTCGGAATCTAAAATCGAAAAACAATCATAAGATATTAAGAATGTTATCACATTTATAAAAAAACCAATATTAGTATTTTATAAATATGTCAAGTATACATAATTTGTTTAACCTCATAAGAACAATAAAACTTAACTGAAAATAACGAATTTATAAACTTCCCTGTTTTTTTTTGTTTTTTCCTACTTACAATTGATAGAAAAGTTGTTTACAAGCACAAAAAAAAAATAAAAAAATAATAACATACATCATAGTGAAACGAATACGGGTACATTTTCCACTGAGCTCAGAATCTAAAAGTCATTTTTTTCACCCGTAATACTAGACAGAGCTGCAGAGGTCTGCTAACACGGATATTATTGGAAGTCGACCGGCGGTCCGGCAGAGCGTTATTATCTGGACAATACCACGGGAAAAGGGCGCCGCTACAAAGTGTGGCGCGAGAGTGCGTCTACGAAGAAAAAAACCCACATCCCCAGGGACGAATTCTTTGACGCACGATCGTATGCAAATACCTATCATTCCACTATATATGTATTATACAGCCTATACAGGGTGTCTCACGGAGTTCTGAAATGTGCAAAAAATGTCATTCTGTTCTCATAATTGTTCTTATTTATTGTAATACTTTTAGAGCCATAATTTTCGTATTTTATATTTTTTTTAAATCAAAAAATAAATATTTTTAAATTTTTTTTTTTTATATATAATCCAAAAACTATTTTATAAAGTTATTTTTAACAAATTTCGCTTTAACAAATATTTGCTAACGAAAGCCATTAATTTTAGAAGAACATTTTTAATTTACAATTATTTGAATTTGATCAATGTTATTACTAAATACGTAATATATAAATTTACTAATTTGCTCATAAAAAAAATTGTATATTTAGTTTAATTAAACTTCAGAAAGTCCTAGAAAATTAACAACAACTTATTAAATAAACGTTTGTAACTCCAACATGTATGAATGATATTGCAAAAAAAAAAATTTCGATTATACGTATTTATAATTTAAAAAAATGTATCATATCATAGTGCAAGGCTATAATGATTTCTAAAAATAAAACTTAAAAATACACATATGGAACAAAATAATATTATTGTATTTGTCAGATCTCCGAAGGATACCCTGTATGTTTACAAAATCATTGTGTTTTGTGTGTGTGTGCGTGTGTGTGTCCCATATAGAACATTACGTTATAATATTACGTTTTTCGTTTGTTTTCTGTCGAAGAAACGATATTCTCGTATGGTCCCTGACACCAACAGACGTTTTATATTTTTATGTATGCAGATACCTTTATAATAAAAATATAAAAAAAAAAAATTGGTCCCCGAAGTATTGTTTCCACTCCCAACAGCTGATAATATAATATTGCGATCGGTCTTGTGCGGTTAAACGGCCACGTAGGTATACCTAACCTAATCTAACGGCTCCCCTAATACCGCCAATACGCATATATATAACTTACTGGCACATAGGAATACGTATTTGATATTTATATTATATATTAAGACCATACGGACTTGCTAAACCGTGAATACAATATTATGCAAAAAAAGAAAAATATCCGAGAGTAAGTTTCGTCACTAGAGTCGAATAACCGGAACGACGACTATAATTTATATTGCAGTAATATTCTTGTTGAAACGATTAACACCCAACAATAATCTAAATAGAATGTGTCTGCGTTGCGTTTGTGCACGGCGTATAGTCCAATCTAATACACGCAAAGGTCTGAAAATTTACATACATAGGGTGGATAAAGCCGGATTTCCGAAATTCAACTCATGAAGAGTACACAAGGTTTATACGTAAATATATTTATTTATATTGATCTTCTGTTAACTGTTTGTGACACGGATGAAAAAAAAAATATTCTTAGTTAATTTGGTTAACACTGTTAAGAATGATACAGTTTCAAAATTAAATCACCAGGCGACAACGGTTAATTTTATTGGGGAGTTACAGAGAAACATCCTTAATTTATTTTCTTTCAAAATTATTTATAAGCTCAAAAAATATGATTTTTGATTCTATGAGCACTGTGAAATTGTATTATTTTGGTTTCATTCGAGGGGTGTTAGAAGTAAAAAAAAACTTATCATAATACCAAATTCATAATGAAATTCAAACCAATTGTTATGACTTCAACCATACTATAAAACAATTCTAATTCCCGAACTTGATCTTGAACATTTTTGGTCTATAAAGAGCCCCCTAAACTAGGTCCAAAATAGCGAGCAAAAGATATGTATAAATAATTATAAAAAATAACAATTAAACACAATACAGTTCAGTAGTATTTATTTTCGAAGAAAATTCAATAAACAAATATCTTGTAATAAACTCTTATCAGTTGGTAAAAAAAATGTACACGAATAACTTTCGCCGTAAAATATTTTATTAGATAACTGGTATCAATTGCATCTGGTATATAGCACATTACATATTAATAAATATATTAAATGACAAATTGAACCGGGGTTAGACGTGTTAGGACTCACCGCCCGTTTTGGATTCCAGAATGTTTGCACAATGAGCGCATTATTGACATTGTTAAAATTTTAATAATCGTATTGACACAATTATAATAATTTTCAACTCATTAGCGTGTAACACTGAACAATTTACCAATAAATACAACCAATATTTACCAGCTTAAAACAAATCATTTGCTTGAATTCTAAAATATTCGCGGGTTATCGATATCTTTGGAAAAACTTGATTAATCGTGGCTTACAAATGTTCTAGAATGGCCAAAATGATTATAAGTAATTAAAACGTGGTCGATAACTGTCATTATCTGTCCGTTCCTTTTGACTGTTAAAGAGCATTCAGGGTCAATTGAAATTTGTTTTCCCGTTTCGTTTTGTGTGTTGTAACTGCAGGAGAAAATGTATGTGAAGAACTATTCATGTACATTTTCGACAAAAGCAGGTAATATAAAATCCATTAAATTAAAAATGAATTAAATTTTAGATTTAGAGCAGAGCGAAGGATCTATTGGTTTTACTTTGATTTGTGTTTATTTTTTCGTCTATCAACAACTAATAAAAATAAAACTTCCTCTAAATTACAACCATACGAAATCTTTTTTATTGTATTTTTAATCCATTTAGTGGGCATAATATTTAGTTTGAAATTTCTCTGTAGATCTTTTTAACAATTAAGCACAGATAAAAAAAAAAAACGAAAAAGAAAAAGGAAAATGTACGAAAATAATGCTTTTATTATTTTCAAGTTTGAAAATGATGGTTATTGATTTATTTTTTTTTTTATTTGTGAGTAACTTTTTTACCAGGAATTTTTCTTCGATTTTCAACTATAGCACTTTTTCTGAAAGGAAACTTGAATGAAGTGGTACTTTAATAATGTAATTTTTTGTTTTTCTCAATCACATGTATTGCATTCAATTTTGTTATTTTAATTTTAAATCAGTTTAAAATTTGACAGAGAATTAATATTTGCCCTTTTTGGACGATCCAAAATTTTCAAATCATTTTAGCAATATTTAAGCTATTTACATATACATTTTGCGAGTTTTTGATGTAACTTTTATTCGATAGGTAATCTGTGGATAAAATTGTTAGGAAAAACAGAACTGCTTGAAAATTGAATAGAAGATTCATTATGAGTTGTACTTTGTGATGAACTTCCAAAGGTTAAGTTAAGATTGAGTTTATTGTAGTATTTTTTTTTTTTTATAAGATTGTAATATTTTATTTTTACGAAAATCGTAAATACTACGACCTATTATAACATGTATAACCAAACTCTGCGCTCAAAATATTTTTTAATTTGCATTGCTTTATCGTTACGTACGAGTTATAGATAAATCTTAAATTCTCCTATATATTTTACCTTCCCAAATTCTCACTTACAAAAGTGGTTTATCCATCCAGTATGTCCGTCTTTTTTATAATTACAATTACTTAATAAATGTGATTAATTTGCCGAGAAACCGACGATATATTTAAGAAAATACGTTGAAAGACATCCAGAAAACTCATCATGACTATTTGAAATTTAATAAAGAAGTTTTTAATCAAAGTTCATGTTATTTAATTCGCAATTAAATATACAACAAATAACGGTTGGTTCAGCATTACAGAAGTCTTCTTATATTGTTAAAGCAAATAATTTCGTTTCATTTTTGATTTCAAACAAAAAACATAGATAGTGAATTTGTAAAAAAATGTTTGGAAACTATATCAAAGGATATTTTTCTTGATAAAAGTAAACTATTTTTGGGTCTAAGTCTTTCTTGACAAACAATATGATGTAGAATTAATAACATTTCAAGTGAAATTATTGTAAACCTGCGCGTTCGAATAATAGATTTTATAATATTCTTCCTGGCATTTGATTTATAAAGAAAAATAAATCATTGTGTTTTAAATGTGTACACCAATATTTAGTTGTATTGTGTTCAGATTTAATATGGGGTTATACAATCGTATTTGCAAACGTCAGAATTATAAAGCATTTTCAAAATGGCCAGAAAGATCATTTGGGTTGGCCTTTAATGATACAGACAAATCGCGGAGTGTGCAGGATAGTTAGATTTTCATAGCTCTCAAAATGACGCCTTTCATGGATTGAATTTGTATCAAACATTTTTATGTGGCAGTGGTATGCACTATGATTATGTTATTTTATTTACATATGAGACAAGCAGTTTTAATTTCAATCGATTTATTAAAAACCTCAATTAAATCTTGTTTAATGTTATGAGATTTAAAATAAACATTTTTTTTTCGTCTTTTTACAATGCGGATAAATGGTTTTTTCAGGGGTTTCTTTAAATAAAATTGAAAACACGTAACTATTAAAATCGTTCCTCCGTATGGCAAAAACTTATTAGTCTGCTATTTTTTCCGACAATTTAGATGAAATTCTATGCAAAATTATCCCATTGTGCACAGATACAAATTTATTATATGGTTAAGAAATAAATAATTCGGGAGTATTTTTCTATCCGTGAAACCAATATCGTTGAAGAATGATCTTTAAAAATACAATAATAAAAAATCTAAGAATGGCGTATTTTATAAAAACTATTGCTGCATGACATTGCATAAAACTCTGAACATTAATAATTTTACTCACCTTGCTAATAAACTGGGTATTTAACATGGTTGTAGGTAAAAATGTCCGGAAGAAAAAATGTCCGGCTTGTACACTGTAGGTGCAGCTAGATAACTAAGACCAAACGAAAAGATGGAATTAGGTTTTCTAAATTATTTTTACATTCTCGCCCAAGAATTTGCTATCAATAAAAATATGCGGCTGGAGTTGTGGGTTGACAACTTTTTGAAATGCATGTCCTTAAATTTAATTGATATTGTATAGTAGGGTAGAATAATATATATTTTTTTATATTATGATTTAACTTTAATAATTAATTATATTTTATACAGTTTACATTTATTTTAGGTCAATTTTATCATTTTCATCATTAAAAGTAATACAAATATTACTTTGAAAACTAAAATTAAGAAGATTATTATTTACCTATTAACATTATCATTATTCATTAAATATTAAAGGTTTATTTGATTTATTATTTGAATTCATAAATTATCATTATATAGGTACTATATTTTTTTATCTCCGGACATTTTTTCCTCTGACATTTTGATAGAGCCCCGGACAACATAACGTAAGAAACTTAATATCTCGGAGAGTAAGAATTTTGTTTTGTATTTTGTTGGTTGATAACATAGTGTTTGAATGTAAACTTCATTTATTTATGGAAGTCGTTACGTAGTTTGCTATTTGAAAGTCTTAAATGGGTTTCAACCCCAGAAATTAGTGTGATCAAATTAACGGGTATATAATATTTAAGAATTTGTTTTGTTTCTTAAAATTTTTAAATAAATAAGTCTGAAAAAGTTAATGCTATTGAAGACATTATTAGCTGCTAAAATAATCGTTTATGTTCCAACAGTCATCCTTCATAGATCCTAAGTGCATATATTAAACTAGTCTAAACTTGACCGATTAAAATAAAAAATATGTAAAAATTGAATTACAAATTGTTGAATTGGTCAAATAATTATTACCTATAGGTATAATAATTCGTCAATATTATATTTCCTTTCTTCTTATAAAGCAAATATATTTTAGGTCCAAAAATAATCAAATCTAAATTACTGGTTTTCTTATAAATTTAAACGTTAATGTGTTTGCTCGTGTGTCTATATGTGTGTATGTATGTGTGTGTGTGTGTGTGTGTGTGTGTGTGTGCGTTTGTGTGTGTATGTATTTACAATAAACGAATAAGGGTAATGGAGTGTAGTGAGTATACACTTTTTGTGTTGCTTTTATATAGATGAATTACGATGAACATGCTGTGTATTTTTATAATATTTTCTCAGGGTTATTTTTTTCCTGTACGTACCAACCTATATTATTCAAAAAATTTACCGGAGCACGTTTTTCTAATACACAATAATATAATACAATTTCTGTTCGATTAATAAACAGCCTGAAGTGGTTTTCTTTCTTTCTTTTTTTTTTATACATATAGGTATATTTCCCATCAAAATATTATTGCTCCTATAATATTCGTTTACCTACCTAACGCTTTTAAAATAAAACTAGTGAACCCGTATTATTATTATTATTATATTTTAACGACCCGAAACCCGTGAATTAAAATTTTTCATTTTTTTTATTGCGTACTCGGCGGATTTACCGGTAAAATATTATAATAAATATTATTTTACCCTCAACATAGTAATACTAACGAATGAAAATTTTAAAAAAGAGCTGACACTGCTGGTAGGTGTGCTATTGTTGTATATGTTGGAAAATAGGATACATAGAATAATATAATTTACGAGTATATGTGTATGCAACGATAAATCGTTGCTATAGAAAAATGCTCCTGAGCGGAACTAATAATTTAAACAATAATTATTTTAAACAAATTTTAGCAAAACACATATAGATTTATGAAATTCGTAATAAAATGGCAACGCCACCCGAATTATCCTATCTGTTTTAATACCGCATTCACACACGTGACCGACAACACAGTCGTCCAAATAACCCCTCCTACTACACCATTCGTAACCACCTTTACTACTTTAACGCAAAATGCCTAGATTCGATATTTCAAAATGACATACTTCGCACTATGGGTGCAGCCACTGTTGTTGGTGAGTAGTTGACAAGATAGAATACAGAGGAAATATTTATTGGTATCTGTAAGCTGTGATAAACCATCTGAGCAATGTTCAGTTGAAAATGATACTTTGTCAATAATATATATGTCAAATTATAATGAAATAATTAAATAGCTATAATATATCTTTTTAATATTATTTGTTTAATATTGTATTAATTTTACCGTTTTTCATTTGCGTATTCCGGTTTTCCTATGTTTATACAGGTTTTTCACATTTATTGAGAAAAAAACTGAGAAAGTAGAAAAATGACTTCTTTTAAGTAATCAGATTTCTTTTTAAAAAAAGGTCTACATCATATACATAGGAGTAAGATTTCAGGTAGAAGAAAAGTTCAAATAAAATAAAATTGAAATAAAAAAAGAACTTTGTAAAACCAATACATTCTTCACTACACATAACCTAAAAGTCCTATAAATAATTCAAACATCACCAGTATGAATTGAAATTTTAGCACATCGATAAAAATATATATAAATATCTTCTAAAAATTTCACATCTCTACGATAAAAATAATAAGTAGAAAAAAATTAAACTGTAAATTGTCCAGGTTTTTTCAATTATTAGATAAACTACTGCAAGAAAATTAAAATTAATTACTAGGTTAAAATGTCATCGAAAAATGTTTCGTGTCGTTTTTTTGATTTGAGTACGATTTGTAGTAAAAAAGTTGTTAATACATCCAATAAATTTGAATAACATTGATTAATTTTAAAATTGATCAACTAACTCAGTTTTTTATGGACCTTATTATTTTAAATAATTGGAAAGAGTTGTACATGATTCACATCATAGATATGCCTGTGTAGTATGTGGTAAATTTGAGAAGTGTAAGAATTAAGATAATTTAACTTGACCAACGAGAAATTATTATCAAGGACAAAACAATGTTATTGTTATAGTATTATTATTCCAAACAGCAACGCCAAAATATGATCTAGATAGGTTGTTCGGCGATGAGAATATATTTGTTTGCACGATAATTGGTTTCCAATATTAACTATTATAAACAAGTATACATGCCATAATAAAGCAACCGATCTAACAATTGCGAAATTGTTGTGTTAGTCGAAAATTATAATTCCCAATACAGTAATATTATAAAACAGAGTCTATAAAAATGTTTACTTCGTTCACTTTATAGTTAAAATGACCGTTAAAAAGTTATACTATAATAATCACACTTTGGGCATTATTCTAGATATCAATAAAATGTCTCGAACACGATTACAACGGTAACGCACAACCGTTTATCGCCTTAATGTATTTATTTACAGTGACTCACACTGTACATACACATGTATAAATTATATATCGTAATAATAATTAATATAAGCAATGTGTTTACACATTATAACATAGCGTTTCGATTAATATATAACATAAAATAGTTCAGCATTACAGATTTTGATTGAAAGGGGGATAACCGGGTATACAAGCGGTACCAAAATAAACGTCAATTTAATTTCAAAATGAACCGCTTACAGGTAAAAAAAACTTGTATTTTCTTAAAGCACATCTTTATTCAAACGCCGTATTTGAATAGTCATAATTTTGTATTAAGCAACTTGTAAAATGTTTACTATAATATATTATCTTATTATATTCATTATTATTTAAATCACATATTACTTGACGAAATATTATCGCGGCGAAAGAGGCATATGGGAAAAATTAATTTAAAAAAAAGCCTCAACTCTAATACCCACACGTATCAAAAAAAAAAAAAATCTAGAATAATGATGACGATTGCACCTATTGTTATAGGTAATTTAATGTATACCTGTAAGCAACGATAAACCATTGGTTATGAAATGCTGATTCTGAGCAGAGTTGAATTAATGATTCTCTGTCAACAATATATTTACCATATTAAAGTAACATTTTTTAATAGGGTTTTTATATTATTTTTAATAATATTTGTTTAAGGTTGTATCAATTTTTCTAATATTCTCATGTTTTTCCCTGGTTTTTCAAATTTGGTGAGAAAACTCTTGAGGAAATCAAAAAACAATCACTCTAAAGTACTTCACCAGTTAAATATTTTAATAGAAAAATTGCTCTCATTATAAGTTGGAGCAAAATTGCTGTTAAAAAAGTTGTCCACGGGAAAAAATAAAGCCATAATATTTTTGGCTACACAAATCTTTAGTGCTACACATAAAAACCGGATCAAGATACGTAGAAAATTTGTCAATAGAACAAAAATAATAATAATAAAACTCTTTGAAAACGATAAGCTTCTTTTCTTCTTATTTAGGAATACGAATTGCTCTATAATTTTCTAGTAATGATAAAGAATTTAAATAAAAAAAGTTTCATTAGATTTGGTAAAGTAGTTTTCGAGATTTTTACCAACATATCAACAGACGTTGGACAGAGGTTAGGAGTTGAAACCTATAAAGGACTTACGGCATCATTTGGAAGTTCTGTAGGAGTGAAAATCTAAAAAAAATTGTTTTTCTCCAACTTGGTTGTATTCATATTGAAATTCAACTGAAATATTATCAATTCAACACAACTGTAAAGAAAATTCAGTTTCTGTATTTGAGCTCATTCGGTTCAGAAGAGTTCACTAAATATGTCCAAAAGAAGCGTGGAAAACGAATGTTGATGTAAAGAATACACACTACGTTGCAATAGTTTCCATTTTCGGAAAAAAATTCAACAGCGAAACAGTACCACATATAGTACATAATAATAATTACTAGGCACACACGTGAAAACTCGATGACGAATTCGCTTGTCACATGACCGCCCGATGAAAACTGATATAATAGACTCAGTTCGTATTACCAATCCGTTACCATGGCTGCCATGGCCATCGTTTTTTCAAAAATAAGTTAATCGAATATTTTATAGTATATTTGTCGCACTGTCAATATAAATCAGTCCTCCGTATATAATATTATTTATCACTATGTCTCCGGACAGCCGTGTACCGAATCTCTTTATACTGAATACGGTGTTCAAGGATAATTATTTTTAGTGTGTATCGTTCATTGTTTTCGTCGGGTGTGCTTTTTGCGTGGGATAATAATACGGAGTGAACTACTTATCGTGAACCAGCAATCCTCTTGGAGGATTTTAATCTAATTTAATTTCTGTTTTACTTTCCGACTATTATCGAAATGTTGATCTTGTAACTGTTTTTTTTAATTTCTAACCCCTACTTTATATACCTTTAACGAAAATATCCTTTTAATTTTCTAATAGAACCCCCCCACGTTTTGATATGATCATATTTTAACACATAATTTTAACGTTTATGAGTTATAAAAGTTTAAAATTTAGACTAGAAATGTAAAATGGTAATAAATATCTTATTAATTTTTAAATGATAAATGTGCACAAGTTCTTTTTGTTTTATGTCGAAAATTTGGTTTACAACTAAATCTATATTTGAAGTAGTTTTTGTTTGCACGAAATGGTTTTCTGTAAATATTTGTATAATTTTGCGATTACCTGAACAATACTTGTCGTAAGAATATAGGACTACTTGTACGCGTATATTAATACAAAACCTCTTAAATTTGGGAGGTAGTGAGTTCTTTTAAATTTTGGTATTATAATTATAACATTTTATAATTATATAATACATATAGTATTTTGATCTTTATAAATTTATTATCGATTACTTTGTACACAAATGCGTTATTTTTGCGTGTAAACCCGTAAATTTTCGTCATCCAAAATATAATTTTCAGAGGTTTTCGTACGCAACGGCGATAATTTTACCGTTTTCCGAGTTCGTGGATGTTTTAACAGTTTTTACTGAGGAAGATTATCGTTGACAACGCGTTAACTACTAGCGGCGAAGCAACACGTTAATTTTCGTGCGTCGCTTCATTGATATCGACCGCGGTCACTACCACACGCGCATATCTGTTTCCATCATTATCATTGTGTATTAGCCAATGATAGTGATAATTGTATTATTATTTTTTATTATTGAAATTAACCGTACGTTCATATTGTTCTGATAGTAAAACTATTAATGTCAAAAACTAGAGATGACTACGTGCAGGGAAAGACTCGGAAAGACAAGCGGGGCTTACGTCCAGTGACTCCCACTTTTAGAATTTCCGCACTTGTGGATCCAACAAAAATAATGACACGCCTATCATAATTGCACAATTATGATAGGTCTAAAACTGAAAAAATATTTTTTTTAGAAATATAACTTTTTTTTGGGGAGGGGGGGAAACACGTACACGTGCATTGTCTTATCAGTTATTCCAGTTGTTGCTAATTGTTGGTTTTTATTACAATAATTAAGTGAGAAGAGTGAAATTATGATAAAAAATAGTCTCACCAAAATTAATTTATCCAGAGCCTCGGAAGTCGTAACGCCGGCCCTGAGTCTATGGAACACTGTAAACCGTTGAGAACAAAACGCTAAAAAATGTTGATGGTTAGCCATTTGGCCCCTTACATTTTATCACGGTCAGTTACATAGACACAATAAGGGAGTAGATAAGGTGGACTAGATCCACCCAATTTTATTTATAACCCGCCCAGACCTAACCATCCAATTCATTTTCGACAAACATTAAAATGTGTTTTTTCCTAAAAAATTCGTTAACATAAAAACAATTTTACTATAATTTTATCAAAATATCGTAACTTTTTTTTATTGAATTTGAAAATCTATGACCAGAATATTAGATTAAAACATACGAGAAAACGAATATTTCTACGATTACAAACACCATCAACTAGTAAACCAATTTTTTATAATTGTATTATCTATATACATATATTAATAAATAAATACATGATTATGTATAATACAATTAATTATATAAAGAAATCGAATTAATATTGTTCTAACATAAATTTTCCATTTTTAATAAAGGTTCAAAGCATCGTTGAAGAGGGTCAAAAAACCTTCACGGTTATAATACGAGTATGTTGTAACGGAAACTACAGTTTCAGGACGTGATTAAAAAAAATAATTTTATAGCGATAATAAATTGAGTTTAAAAAAAAATACAGAAATGGAGGGGGTACCGTGTAAGGTCACTGTTACCATGGGAATTTAGCACACACACTATTCAAATTCTAGTTGCGCTTGTGATTGATTGATTGATAAACCGGTAATGCAAAACCGTAAAATAAATATTTATCCAAATTATATCGTATACCGCTTCATATAGTATAATAAAAAAGAATAACAAAAGAAAAATAAATTGTACATTAATTAAAATTTATCGCAAGATGCGGACAATTTATGCATAAATGTCTTATGAAGAACAACCCTGCATGTGATTTCGGTGAATATCAGCAAACAATTGATCGTATTATCAATGTAAACTGCCTGATACGGATATTCCGAGGAAAAATGAAAGAATTGTGAAAACTAATTTAGTTATAAATTAGAGATGAAATTGTAGATTATTTTCTCATACTATTTGTATATTTTATTTTTGAATTTGTTGACTTATTTGTATACTTGTATTGTTTGTGAAAGGTTAGATTACAATTTGTTTGGTTTTTGCACTTATATTAAATAATTTTAACAATTATAAGCAATTTAATAAATGAATAATAAATAATCTATAGTATTTGTTATTGTTAAGAGGCCGGACCGGTACCGTCGCTATGAAATTTGCCGTCTTTGTCATTTTAACGAACGCATAAGCGTGAGAGTTAAACAAACGACAAGTCCATATTAAATCGGTTAGGGATAAAACGAATATAAACCCTTCTATAAAAATTCTAGACAATAACATTTTGAATACGATCTCGTCAGCAATTTACAGGTTTTAAATATTCAACACATTATCGTTTACACACAAGTCGTAAACTACATTTTTTTTTTTTTAATAACTCCGATATTTTTTTTAAAGTTACAACTATTAGAAATTTAAATTCGAGAGATCATTAACCTAAGAAGATATATTTTTGGCACTAAATTTTATCTAGTTTGTGTTTTGAGGAAGCCATTTATTTTTATTAGCTGATTTCTTAACTATGGGGAGGGCTGGGAATAATTACGCAATAAAAGTTTTTGTTATTTTCAATTTGCTTTTCTTTGTAATCCACATAAACTAATCGTAAAGACTTGACATTTTAGCGAAATGATTTTCAAAATATTCTAAAAATTTTCGAGTTATTAATAGCTATTAGACATTTTATTTTTTATTTTGTTGTTGTGAGTACAGTCTGTTTGGCTTTTCAAAAATGCTCAACGTTTATAGCACAAGGTTCATTATAAATTGTTCTTAGGTACTATACAAATATCTGAAAATCATGATAAGGAATTTTTCAAGGTTCAAGTTTTGATGAAAATTTTAAAAATCACGACATTTTGTAAACTAACTATATTATGTACTCGTACATTTTTTAGCTCCATTAAATCTTAGAAAAAATTGAGACGAAAAAAATAACTAAAAATATTGTTATTTATTTACTTTATAAATTAATTAAATTATCAATTAAAATGTATCAAAGTATGTTTAGCTAAACATCACTCAGAATCGTTTTTAATTTGGGAAGATTTATCGTTGAGTACAAATATAAATTTAATAACTTTTTATGTTCCATCTTCTTAGAAATAAATTAAAATATTATCCTCCCCAAATGTTTGCTATCTATGTGTATCATTCATGGTGCGGATAATGTATATTGTCAATCTTTTTTTAAATTTTGTCGAAAAAAGAAACAGAAAAAAAAAATTAAAATAATATACCATTTTATAATACCTATATTCGCGGCATAAGTTTCTATTAATTTTGCTATGTTTTTTAAGTAGGTACCTAGCTATACAATATCACATTTCTACATCATACTATATTTACCATCTTTTTATAAAATATGTATTTTTTATTTCTTATTTTTATTAATGGCAAAGCAAATAATATGATATAATATAAACCGACTTTTTCTTTTCCGACGGTTTTAAATTATGCGTTGTAGAATAATATACTAATCACTGTATATAGAAAGGACACTTGTTTAAATTTAAACAATTTTCGAGAACGATCCCTTAAGTCCCCAGAGTATTTTAATATTTCATAAAATGACTGTACAAACGTTATAGATGATATTTAACATAAAACTTATTGTATTGAAATTAAATTACTTAACTTTTTCGTTCATTTTTTTTTTTTTAGAAATTACAATTATTTTTTTCTTTCTTGAACAATTTTTATGTTTTACGTGTGCGCATTCTAAAACTAGCGGTTCATGTAAGTATGGCATAACATAATATCCAAATTTACACCAAACATGTACTGTTTCAGAATTTTGGTATGTCTCTTGTTTACACTTATTTAAATGATAATATTCTCAAGCATTCTGACTTATTTCGAGCTAACTCTGGTGACACTACTGTTCTCCAATTCAATTCATATTATAAAATGTATTTTGTTTTAATTATTTTTAAGAATTTATTAACCGAACTCCGTGTATAATCATTTTTCGTTGATAATGACTTTCCTTAGCATACAGATATATCACTCTATGTATTCTACATTTCCAACTTCTCACCTAAAAGATTGGCACTTCAATCATTAGTATCAGTTTTTTTTTTTTGGGTAATTTAGTTTGAGTTTAATATGATAAATTTAGCTTTTTTTTTCTTGAACTTAACTTATACCAACGTAATTTTATATTTCATTTTCATAGTATGTCAATATCATTATAAAGAACCATTTTCTTAATCACGTAAGAATTATCTTTATAAAGTTCTATTTTTTAATTATAATAAAGAAAAGTATTGTTATTATTTTTTTATTTTTAAATCAATTAAATTTGAGTTTCTTTTAACAAGTTAACATAGATATACGTACCTAGTAAGTAAACTTAAAAAATAGGTAATTATTTTTTATACACCGATCTATTAAAAAAGGAATTTTCAAAAAATCAATAGTTGTAACCTTTTCATTCACAGGTGACGAACTATTAAAATGATCGTTAACGAATATAATATATTGTAAACAAAATATTTTATGTTAATAAATAATGAAAACCCATCATAATTTGTTCTCGTAAAAATTACAACGGATTTTTTTTTTCTTTTATTGTTAACTTTTTGCCATAATGGTGATGTATTTCGTTAATAATTACTTTAACAGTTTATTATTATTATTATTATTGCAGGTATATATAAAGCTCAATATTATAATAATGGCGAAAAAAAGAATCGTTTATTATTTATTGCTGTTTAGGTATAATATTGTGTTTTTTTTTTTTTCAATAAAAATTAACTAACTGTTTACATCATATTAGTCGTATATAGGGTATAGCATACATTTATCTGTTTCCGTGTCATATATATAATACTTTAACGGCTATAGCGGTCAACGGCGATTTATAACATGCATGATATTTTAAATTATTAACGGATCAAACACCGAATATTAAGTCTAATAATAATAATTGTTATTATTGTTACGATGTTATACCTGTTTTGACATTAATGAATATTTTGTAAAAAAAAAAATTATAATAATGGACCTAAAACTTGTAAGCAATTATTTTAAATTCGATCGTACTTATTACTTACTATTATTTACAAATTATACTGTTTTTTGTAAAGTAGTAATTGTAAATACGATATTATAGAAACTTTACTATAATCTTTTGTTGTACCGTCAAAAAAAATGTATAAATATTATACATAATATATAAAATATACACTCAGTACAAATCTTCTAGGAAACATACTGTTTAGGTCCCAACTAATGTGTTTATGGAGTTTCTCGTTTAAAAGAATTTCAATCTTCCCGTGGAAACTTCTTATTGCAATTACTTTTAACTCAAATATAGGTAAGTTAAACATGATTACTCACATATATTAGTTATATTTAAAGAGCAAGATCATGAGTGATAGTGGAATGAGTGTGAAACGAAGTATACAATGGGATATTGCAAATAAAACAAGCTCTTTACACAAAAATGTACTTGTATTGATGAAAAGAGAAGAAGAGCCGAAGATTCCATTTTACATTCATAAAGCAATTACTATTGAAAAACACCGGAATAAAGGCATATTGGTATGTATAGTTTTTGAAAAACGTATAAGCGTTAAGGATAGTTAAATAGATTCACAGGAAAATCATTTGTTTAACCAATCATATAGGGTGAAAAAAAATAATTATAAAATTGCACTGTCCTGGATATTTTCTATCTTTTCTCATTTAGACCCATGTATCTAATTTAACTATACTTAAAAATTAACTTTATTATTTTACCATTATAAAATTCATATATTTCTTGTACATTACACAATAACTTGTGAAAAAAAATATTTTGGAATAATTTTGTACTAAAGCAGATTTAATATAATTTTACTCAAAACTATATTAAAAAGATATTTAGCTGAATAATTAATAGGCTTGCCCTCAGATTTACCTGATTATTAACTCGAAAACGTCGAAACTAATATAGAAATAGACGGATTGAATTGTTTGCCGTGGTTGAATTTATTTAATTGTACAGAATGGCATTAAATTCTACGATCGTCGACATAAATCCTACATTAATTGTTGCACGTTTGGCCGTTTGCTTTGCGCTTCGTGCCAGATTATCACCGCACCACGTATCGTTTATTTTTAGTAAGGTACTGTGTACACATCATTTCAGTACAGTGTTGTTTTTTCATCCTTGATAACATGTATATTGTATTGTGCGAATAATACGACACGTATGAGTTATTTTTCGAGAGCGTGCGAATAAATTAATATAAAAAAAAAAAAAAGTATATGGCACGATATTATAATGGTCGCTCGGTAAATGTAACGGATTTGGAAAACATTCATTATTTCAGTCTAAATTATAAGTACGTACAATATTATGTACGTACTTAAAATTATACCTGCATATCTATATGTAGATAATAAAGAAAGCATTTTTAAATGTATAAGAATTTAACGACGCTAAAAATTAATCGCTTGCATAATATTTATGCTCTTTTGATGCCTACTACTCGGTATTATAATTTGTCTTACTATTTACACAAACAATAGTTCGCTGTAATAAAAATTTCTTTTTCAAGTGTGTTATATTCATAATTTACCTTCGTGTCATCGAGTTTAATTTAGCAAAAAAAAAAATAATAAAATCGACAATTTTTTTAAAAATCGTTCTAAATACATAAATGAAAAATAATATTCTAATTGAACAAAAATTTTACTGAGGTATAATTTAATTAAACGGTATAAAGCGAGTATTTTCAATTCGTCGTTTACGAAATTTTTTGTGTGTTTCCGACCGTTAAAACTAACCTTTAATATACTTGTTGTAATAATAATTTTAATATTAAATTAGATTTTAATTGAAGTTGGTAATCTATTTAACTATACGTTTTCGGTCGAATTATAATTAAATTGTATTTTCGAACATATTGAAAATTATTGAATCTTTTATCTTATATACTCAACAATAGAGCTATAAATAAAATAAACGTGGGAAAAATTTACATAGTTAACTTGCACATAAGCTTATAATGACAAAAGAAAGTCGAATTAGTCTACAATCATTCCTTACATTTACTTATGTCCCCTGTATAGATGTAAATACATTGAAAAAAGTGCACTAACAACGATAAATTTAAATTATTAACAGGAATAAATTTAGCGCAATGGATCAGACATTGAAAACTTTTTTCTCGACTTGCACCCATTTCTTTTTTTTTTTTTTTAAGATAGCTTATTGAATTAAATATTCAAATATCTAATCTTAAATTTTTAATTAAAGATATTGACAAGTATATTGTGTTTTAACTTTTAAGGTAGGTATGTAGGTAATGGTAATTTGACGGGACATTTTTTAAGAAATCGATCGAATTGTAATTTTTTTTCTTTTTATTACGTTTTAACTATTAAATTTGTATATTAATTCAAAGATAAATTGAAATTAGATTAATACTATGATTAATAATATGTGATTTAAATATCTCCAGGTTGTTTTATTAGTACTTAATAATACAAATACAGTTATTAAGGTTTCAATAAAAAAAAAAAGTAGTTTTAAATATACTATACATTTTGAATTGTGATTTTTTTTTATATATATATAGGTGTCATGGGTACGGCGAAGGGATTGGCATATTCTGAGCTCAGGCGTGCTGACGTACATAAACGACGGTCGGTTTCGTGTCTTTCATTCGGAGAAAAGTGATGACTGGGATTTAAGGATATCACCGGTAGCGAAGATCGACAATGGCACTTACGAATGTCAGGTAACATTATTTTGTTTTAAAATAAAATAAAATAAAATAAAAATAGTTTTAATGAACTAAATACGAGATCGAATAGTCTCACTCCAGTCATATTGCAAAAACGCAATCAAATTTTTTCGGACGGAAATTAAATAAATACACGATTGACGTTTGCTACAATATTATGTTTCCAAGAATTATGTACCTAATAAAACTGCCAATACTTTAATAAAAGGTCAATAAATATAATTATTTACTATATTGTTTTTAATATTGTATTCGATATATTTAAGTGAATAATTAAATTAAATATTAAATTTAAAAAAAAAAAAATCACATATATATCATACATTATCATTAAACAGCGTGAGACTCGTATTAATAGTTCAAAAATACTTTCTAGTGCGTGCCTCAATTGTTTTATCATATTAAAATAATACAGTAGGTATTCAAATATTATAATACCTATTTAGTTAAATTATAGCCAAGGAAATTCAAAGATTTTAATTTTAAATATTTAGATCCATTTATCCAGCATCCCAACTTCAAAATTTGAATTGCAACCGATATTGTTTGAACCTCGTTATTACCTGATTCTATACTTTAAGCGACGTTGTTTATAACTCACATATAATAGTTTTAGATTACTAAACATTATACTGCTCCTGCTAGTCCTACCAAGTGAACCGTGCTTAACGCAAATAATTTATATAATTTAGAACAATATTGGTATGCACATTTTTCTATCGTATTATAATAATACTGATTCGCATAATTTTAAGAAAATTGATGTGTTCAGAAAATAAAATCTAAATATAATAATTGAATCATAATAATCATACATAAATCATCATTAAAGTATTAAAATTATTTGGACATTTTGTATATAAATACATTTTTTTTAGATATTGTAAACCACGGATCGTATACCCATTATTTTAACAAAAAATATGACTCACTGAATTTTCATAAAAAAAATAAAATACTTATAAATAGAAATTAATAGATACCATCAATAATACATCTTATTTTTTTAATGTATACTATGATAAATTTAATTGATATACGACAAAAATTTCAAAAGCAGACAAATTCACATTTATTTCCGTAATGAATTATTCAAAGTCCATTAATCTATTGTGGTAATACGAATCATTTCACCCTTATAAATTATAAATTAGTTACGAATTAACATTGGAAGATTATTATAGTACCTATCATCCCGCTTATTATTATTCTCTGGTGAATTAATTCCCTCAGTATAATAAAATTAAGTTAAAATTACGGTAGTCGCTTAAAAACAGTACATTTCCGCGTCGAGGTTAGTGTCTATAGATGCATTATATTATTTATCTATTATATCACTTACTCTTATTATGTTCAAACTGTACCGAATAGGTATCTACCTAAATGATTTAGGTGGACCACAATTCCATATTCTAGATTCTATACAGACCTTCCAATATAAAAGTATAAAATGAAATCTCAGTTGCAGCTTAAAAAAATATATTTATATAAAGCCAAGATAACCAAATAATGAATGAATTTGAATAATGCATGCGCCCTCTTCTTTATTAATGTAACTAACGATTCTTTATACTTTTTAATATAAAAGTATTTGAAGATAATACGAAATATATATATAATGTACAAGTTCGTTTAGTTATTCATCCATTAAATTATTCAAACTTTATTGAAATAATGTAAAACTTATAACGTTTAATCGTTTAAACCATATTATAGTAGTCCATAATAATTATTCTATATTTTCGTGTGATTTAAAAGTTGGTAGGAGTTTATACTAATAATATTATAACTTACATACAATAATAAACCGCATATTATAATGTAAATAATTTCATTACGATAACCCAAAGACATTATATCAATAATGAAATGTACAAAATACATATATTTGTAGTTTTCGTTGCAAAAATACATAAAACTGCCTACTAATTATTTTTTATACCTATTAAAAATAGCCATCTGAAAATGTACGGTGCGGTAAGTTAAAATGCAATGGTATACCAATGATAAGGTAGTCTCATATTAACGGAAAAACACTCATCATTTATTTTAGTGCTACGCGATTAAAAGAACAATTTACTATCTTTAATATTATCATATAGGTTTTAAACATTTTTCTCGGCTTTATTATAATATCCTATTTTTTTCATTGACCATACCCTCCGTTTAAAACGAGATTGTCCCTTTTTTGATCATGTTCCGTTGTCCTGATGAACTTCGAACGGGATACCTTTTATACCATTTTTAGAAGATGGTCCTTTTTTAATCTCATTATTTCCATACTATTATATATGTATAAACGAATAAATCAGTATACGATAATATGGTATGACATTCAAGAAAGAATAACATTCGGTTTGAAAAATAATAAAAAAAAAACAAAACGACCGAAATGTGGAATTAGATAATGTTTTCGATGAGTAGAATCATGATGTTGACAGTGACGTAATAAATGACAAGTTATTGACAGTTTAAAAGAATAATTGTGTTACTATATTAAAGCAAGATAGTATATCGTCTATACAATTTCAAAAACTAAAAATACAAAATATATACACAATTGAATTATTAACAACTTTTGGCAGAATATTTTCTAGTAATGTCTGAAACTAGTACAATAGTTCGAATATTTTTCCATCACGAATGTGTTATAAATGAATGAAAAAATCACCTTCTTATACCTAGCTATATTATCAAAGAAAATATGATTCCATAAAATATTTCTGTAATAACTGTAATGATTTTTTTTCCCATAACCAAAAGAGTTAATTGTTAATTTAAAGAGTTCATTTAAGAGATAATTTTAATAATAATTTAAACGCCATTAATTCTCAAAAAAAAAAAAAAAAAAAAAAAATATAACAATATGACATTAAAATATATAATAGATAAAATTAAGAGCATTCGATATCAACTTAATAAAAATAAGAATATATTGACAATTTGTCAAGCTCAAAATAAAATGGAATACAAACAAATGTTTTCTGCGGAGTTTTATACTTTTATTGATCAAATTATATACATGCGAATGTATTTAAATTACATTTTGAATATATGAAAGTATTACAACATTAATACATACCTATTAAGTATTTTAATACTTCCATAGGATATAGGTACTTGGTCGAATGTTATTTTGTGTTAAAAGGAACAAAATCGATTACTTGTTATTTTTCGATTGGAGTAATATTTCTGACAGAAATTATAGGTTGAACATATTAAAATAATTAAACCGGGACATTACCGTAAATATTAATCAATTTAAATTATTTGGCTTTTCCCAATTGTTACAAAAATCACTTTTGATATCGTAAAATGACTTACTCTATCGTTCGTAAAATAATAAAAGCAACAAAATCAATCTCTCGTTATCTTGTCGATTGGAGTAATTTTTTTGGTAGAAAATATAAGTAGAACATAATAACAACAATGAAAACTGTAACGTTGTGGCGCTCCGTAAACATTTGCCATTTAACATATAGTTTTCTTTCGGAGTTTTCCCAATTACTTCAAAAAACCCTTGGAAAATCAAACAATGACCGGCTTAGTGCACCGATGAGAGAATATTATCTTTTAGAAAAGTAGTCTATACTCAGAGGAAGTTTTCTGGTAGAAAAGTTATTCACAGACAGAAAACAAAAAATATAAATATAAATACATCATAGAAAAACCCGTTTTGCTCAGAATCTGAAAAAACTAAAATGTAATATATTTTATATATATTTCAATTTTAATAAAATTACTTTGAAAAATAGTCAATTAAATTTAATTTATATAACTATTAATATTAGATGAATATAAGTATTTGAGTATAAGTATTTAAATAAAAGTATTCGAATACTTAATTTAACTTAATACTATGAAAATGACATCGTATTGGATATTTTGATTTTAAATATTTTTCAAAAGTATTTGTGTTTGAAATCAAACACTCGTTAAAAATACTTGTATATTTCTTCCATAATACGAATATTATGTTAAATTAAAACTCATCGCATTGTGACGTCATGAATATTAAATAAGTTCAAAATTTTAACTTTTTGTAATATTAAACAAAATAAAAGATCAAATACTGACATATCTAACAAATATCCTAATCAAATGATTTGTGAAAAAAAATCTATATCTGTGTGCTCAAAGTACATTTTAAACATATCTTTTACACGCCAAGATTAGAACTTCCTATTTCATATTTCCAGGTTTTCAGATATTCATTATTCATGTTAATCATACTGAAACACATGAACACGGATAATAAATTCACTAGACTTAAGTATACACCAATAAAAATGTTTCATTCACGTGTATCTGAACTCCCTTTTCTTGTACTTTTTAATTTACGTTTTCTTTCGAGACCTGTAGTCTGAATTATGATGAAAGAAAAAGGTTATCATAAAATAAAATAAAGTTTAAATTATTATTTCTTTTATAGATTTTACAGTCAATTTTCGTTAAAATTGAATACAAATACATCAGCGTTATATTATTAAAAAAAAAAAATGTTAACAAATGTATCCTAACAAAAGTTAGGGTAAATTAAGTTAATTAATTTATACCTGTAACTAACAATATACCATTGTTAATGAAAAACAATTCAGAGCGCAGTTCGGTCATACATGTTTTGAAAGGCCAGATTTTTGTCAAAATTTGATTTTAAAACTAATATAAAAAAAAAATATATACCACATAATATTAATAAATTTTTTTTTCCATTATTATAATATTTTTAAATCTACCTCCAATCAAATTTCAAGCAATTCTGTTTAGTCCAATAATTTTATCATCAGAGTATATACAAAATGAACATTTCGTACAAAATTCGTAAAATTAAAATGTCTAACAAATAATCCGAAAATGGCGTAAATGTTTTAAATTTAAACATTTTACCAAATCTAGAAATGACAAATAAAAGTTTTGTACCAAAATTTAAAGTTTCTAAGAATATTTTTTACTTTAAAATAAAAAAATTAAATTTAAAATTATTATTTTCGTATATTTTCTGGTATTTTCTACATATTTTTCGGTTTTACTAAATTATTAAAAAATACAAAAAAAAAAAAAAATCGAAAAACGAATTACTTACACTTATAAATTAGACTAAAACTGCAATCAAAAAAATAATAGTTTTTAATTCAATCAATATTTTGTGTAGAAAGCATATTTTTCAAAAATTAAAGAACAATCAAATCGGCAACATCTGAGCGAGCGGTGTGTCGTAAAAATTTTCTTTTTCACCTAAAATTTTCTTTACCGTTTTCCCAATTATTTTTAAAATTTTTTTGAAAAATAAAAAGTTACCTCCTTAATGCAACAACTAGGAAAATTTTAATTCAGAATAGATTGCTATACTTGACACATCGTTTTATTTCTTTTTCGTAAAAATGTTTGCATACAGCAGGCCTCACGTGAGCGGGATCGATGGTGAATCATTTAGGGCCCGGGATTTTCATAGGGGTTTTCAAATTATTATTAAAAACTCAAATTTTAGACTTCAAACAATATATTGTATATGAACTCGCCTATATGATACATTAGACATAATAACGGGCCTTATAAATTTCGCCAAAATGATATGTAAACCCAAATGTGATTTTGGGTTGATTCGCTCAAATGAAAGCCACCCGTTGGTGTTTCAAATAAATAACACTATAAAGTAGGTAATAAAATAATAAGGTAAAACAAAATTATTAAAACGGTTTTTATTCGTAAATAAATATGTAAATAAAAAATGTATTTATTTATTTGCTATAAAAATTAGGTACTTAGCTTACAGCTATATTTATAACACATGCTACAGAGTCCGTAGCAAGTAATGAGTTTAAAATAATTTCGAAAATTATCTTTACGTCTTAGATAGTAGATTATGTAGATATATAAATAAACGTCGGAGTACGGTGCTTTATATATTTCGATATATTTTATATTTTGCTTTTATTTTATATTGCCGTGACTTTTGAATAAATAAAAATATGATCATAAATAATCTTATGTTTTAACTTTTAATTTAAAACATCGAACATGTATGTAAAATATGAGACAATAAGGGGAGGCTGTTAGTCACTCCTATTTTCTCTACACGGTTCTGACCGACAGAAAAAAACCGCACGCACATCAAAGTAAAACCAATAGATCACTTGCTACGCTTCATATGACCGTATATAAAATATAAATGAAAAATTCCATCGTAAAAGTATCACAAACTGCACATTTACACTAGAACCAGAAATATTAAAGTTTTGCGGTTATAAGAATTCAAAGGCTCATAAACTCGTACGGTCAAATATATTTATAGTAAACGTTTTGTAAATTAAATTTAACCTCTAGTAACACAAAATGGGAGGTCTTTACGGAATTTCTAAATACCTGTCTGGCACTATTTCACTGCAATATAATCTATAATTCGTAAAAATTCTAATTATATCTAGAAGTTAAAATATTATAGGTCGTAGTTTTGAACATGTTTTATTAATCATCTATTGGTATTCGTTTCGGTATTTAACTCTATAACATATTATGATTATGTCCTCCAGTTCAAAATAGGTAACGATTTTTTTTTGCCTCGTCTCAAAAGTTTGAGTTGTCATAAAATCCTATTTATACAAATAATTGTATTTGAGTTTCGTATTTTACTATTTTTATATTTTCCACCAGCTTTTATTTCCCATTTCATCATATTAGTAAACGATTTTCTTCTCATCGCGGACCATAATATATTTAGCGTCTTTTATGTCGACGGAGCAATAAACATTCTTTGGAATTCATCTTTATCTGTCAATGTTATGCTCTTTCATTTTCTCCATCTATAAGCCTATAATATGAAAATATTTTCACTACATATGCTTGTGGTTGATTGTTTTCTTCAGAATGTTTTTCATACAATTAAGTTGGCTAACTGCAATGCCCTTATCGTGAAAACATTGAAGTTAGATATCTATTACGTCTGATTCTGGCTTTGTCGTTTCTAACGATTTTGAAATTGGTACATATAAAGGTTTTTTATTTTTTTTTTTTTTTTTAATTAAAAATTTACACAGATTGGTACTCAAATAAACTATATAGGTACCTATCTACCTACCTACCTGTAATACGTTTTATGTTAATGTATCGTTCGATGGAAAAAAAAAAATGTAATTTCCGAGTTACTGCAGAAGAGGGGCTTTTTGAAATATTTATATTTTAACATTTTCGTAGTATATATATTTTTTATTTATTTATTTTATATATATATATATATATATATATAGTGTCTTCAGTGAGTAATAGGTGTGTTTATATTAATGTAAGTTATATACCCATGTACCCAACTATACACACATACAGTGTTCACAAAGATTTAGCGTAGCTATAATTTATTGGACCCGTGTGAATAATTTTGAATTTTGTACGGAAAATCGGTAACGTTAGATACATTATATTATTATAAAATACAGTTATCCTGTTCTTGTATCGTATAGAGTACAGTAATAAAATTGGTAATTTTATAAATCGCCGTGTTGTTCTGTATAATATAAGAAAGTGTTTGATTAAAAATAATAATGTTCACCAATTTTTAACGCGTTATAAATCTTTAGGTATTGATGTTCTGCATCCCGGGTGAATATACCAAATATTATATTTACTTTTTATTTCTATAAAATTTCTTATATTATTATACTTTTTTTTTTTCAAGAATATCTCATTTTTAATTAAAAAAAAACAAAAAACACCCAGTAATCGATTTATAGGTAAACTTGTTCTCATCTTATACGATGTCAAACGACGATCATGTCTCATTTTTTAAAGTGCTCTAATTAAAATAAATCATTTTATTTTGCTGATACTTATATTCTATGTATTTAATGATTTTAATTGTTTAGGAGTTAGATTAGCGGAGAAATAATTGTATTAATATTATTTTTATATGTTTGTGTTTATTAAACTACCTACTGGAAGTAAATCAGTTACTTAACCAGAAGACTTGCTCTAATCTAAAAAATTTAAAAAAAAAAAAAGCTTTTGAGCCACTTTTAGTTTAGATGGTTTATCTCGGTCATTTTTAATTTTCATAACGACTTTCGTGTTTCAATGCAATCAAAAATAAGTAGAAGATAATTTAAATTATATAGAGATTAGTAATAAATAATTATAATATTATACGTTTATTTAAATAATTTTTGGAGTAAAATATAAGATGCAGTCTTTGGTTATATTAAGTAGTGCAATCTTGTAAAATCATAATATTATTATCTATTCAAGTCAACATTCTTGATGAGTTAGGATGCCTTCCTGCATGTAAACCAAAACGAGAATACATATTCTTTGATACCTGAACCGTTACCATAATTTGGTCTCAAAATATAGGTAGTTCGTTGAATTATGCTCTATAGATACGCTGTCTATTGTATATTTTTACTGCGTACAATACACTCTGCATAATGATGGCTGCTCTTTTACACATGGTGTAGACTTCATAAAGAAAATGACATCCATCATAATTCGCCTATATTTTATATTCAAGCCATTTTGTCGACCTAAGTATCTTGTATACTTACCCACCGTAGGTAAATATCAAATTCGGTAAAATTATATGTGGAAAATTCTACTCACTTTATTAATTATTGTTTTTTACCACTTCATTAAGAATATGAAATGATAAATAAATAAATAATATAAAAATTTTTTTTTAGCCAATTAATACATATTATCATATTGAAATGTCTGTGAAACAAAATGGTTTAATTAAAAATTCTACTAAAATTTATATCATAAAAACAGAAGGCAAAACGACGACGCGTTAATATAATATGATGATAAATGGTGTTCTGAAGGAATGCATATAAGCGTTGAAATATAACTAAGCACAAACGGTTTAATTGGCTTTACTTCCTAGAGTTCTGTTTAAAATGTAGTATACGAATGTAAAACGGAACCATTGCCATATTTACAATTGTATTTTAACGCAAAATATATTTAATTATAAGCTCACGCATTTGCAATTAATTTTAATTGTACATTTTCAGTTTTTACATACTGCACCTATATACTTACCCAATATTTGTGACTCTTTTATCGTAGTATTACAATACAATATCTTATATCTTTTTATGAAAATACGTAAATATCTAAAATTTAGAAAAACTATTATATGACTTACTTTAAAATATGTCAACTTTCAAGTTAAATAAATGCTGGTATATAAAGCAAACCAATAATGTTATTTGAAACTGAAATCGTTCATCAAGTACCTAACCTACCTATCAAAATGTATTATAAACAGAACCGATACTGTTGAAAGTTGCGACCGCTGTTGTAGGTGGGTAGTGGAGAAGGTGGTATACATTAAGTTATTTAATTTATACCTGTAACCAACAATAAACCATTGATAACGAAAAATAATTCGAAGTATTGAAAGGCCGTTATAATAACGATTTTCGTCTAATTTTGATTTTCAAACTTGTAAAAATAAAAAAAAATATTACATTACAGTCAATTTTATTTTAAAAAAAAAAAAAAAATGCATTTGTTTTTTCCTTGTTACTTGCACGATGTGGTTTTTAAAAACAAATTTTTCTGAACTCTGAGCTTGTAACCTCTATAAAAACATAAATAAATAAATACATACTGCCAATGGAATACGACAGACATATTATGGTATTGACATCATTAAGCTATTTAATATAAGACATAATATACGCAAAGTTTCAGAACTTCAAAAAGCTATAATTTCGAAAATAAGTCAATTATGGCTTCACCATAGTTATGAAATCAGCAATATACATGTGTTAAAAACAAAACAAATTGAAAAATGCATATGGATCAGTAACTAAATTTATTCCACATAATTTTTTATTCAAATGATATTCGTCAAAATTTGGTATTGAAATGTTCCTTTTCTTTTTTAAAAATCATGAGCCGTACAAATTTAAAATTTAAAATAAAGAAATCATTGTGCCATATTTGGAAAAAAATTGTATACTTCGTTTTTTTCTGGGTTTCTTTCAGTTATCATGAGAAATACATGAGATATCGAAAAACTATACATATCATCAGTGGAAAAATATTAAGAGAAATAAAATTGATTGATGGTCATTTTTGGAATGGAGCAATATTTCTGGTAGAAAACATCGTGTTACCTTTATAAAAACAATGAAAACGGTATCACTATAAATATTTGCCCTTTTACCTATATTCTTCTTTCGGGGTTTTCTCGATTATTTCGAAAATCGCTAAGGAAATTAAAAAAATAACCTAACGAGACAAAATAACCTTTCAGAAAACATGCTATTGTCCATACATTGAAGGAAGTTTTCTGGTAGAAAAGTTGTTCACAGACAGAAAAAAAAAACATATCATAGTAAAACCAATAGAGCCCTCACTAAGCTCCGAATTTAAAATTGAAACTATAAAATCCCTATAAACAACTCAAAAGTCACCAAAATGTTTTTAAATTTTTTCTGTATTTATAAAAGGCCAATAAAAGTATTCTGTGAAAAATTCAGGTCTCTAAAATTAAATAAAACTAATATTGCAACACAACATGGTCCAGCTGTAGGACCTAAGAATTAAATACCTATTGTGGTAGCAATACTTAAATCAGTAACATTGACCAAATTAATATGGCACATTACATATAAATATTATAAAAAAATGAATATCATTTCGTTAGGTATACTTCTGAAAGACCTAACCATCCCTCCATTTGAGAAAAAATGTAAATACGCCACTGGTAGTGATGTGATCCACTGGTGGATTGGTGTCAATACAAATATAACTACACTGGCCTTTGAAAAACCTCCGGGAGCCACTAGTGAAATCGTGAATACCAGTATAAAGATTTGTTATATGGGTAACCATAATCATACAGCATGATATGATACGTTCTACACCAGCTTTGATTTATAACCGCTTACTATTTTATCAGTTTATTATTTGTTCGGAAGTACTTAATGTATACATCGATATATAAGATTATAATTAAACACTTACTTTAACACTCAGTCTTTACCTCGATGAATGTATCCACTTTGGCTGTAGATAGCCGTAGATAGACATTCACTGTTCCTGGAAGTCGTAATACACCGTATTTTGTTATCATTAACAAAAAGCGTCGTTTTTATTTAATATTAATTGAAAGCAATTTCAATTGTTTAATATTTTAATATAAAAGATTGAAATAGCCTCCAATAAGTCATTGCGAAGGCAGCTGCCACCCTATCACCCCCATAGACATGTCTACGAGTCGGAAACATTAGTTTTAATTACCTGACCACCGCTGCAGGTTATGTTAGTGACAGCTGTTTATTGAGAAATAGATTATTATAGGGTACACCTACAAGAAGATTTTTATTTTATTTTTTAAATAGTAATAATGATTGTATTTTTCTACCAAAGTTATTATCTAGCATAGTATAACAATATTTTATTGATGATTTTAACATGTTAAAATTACCAAAGGTGTATTTTTTTTTTTTTTTTATTTTGGTAAAGGTATTTAAAAATAGAAAAACGATAATCATTATTTGTTTAGTTTAATAATTTCAGAATAATAAATTATACCTATCAAACCATGAAATTAACAATATTGACACGCAGGTCTTTAAAATACGCTTTCCTCGAACGTTATCGAAAATTTGATTAAATTTAAATATTAAAATTAGCCTACGAGTAATAAATTATAATTCGTGCGCAGAATACACCAAACGTTGATAGGTAATAAAATAATAAATATTGAAATTTAACGTGTGACCTTTATAATGTCTACAACTAGAACGCAGATTTCTATGTAAAAACATGTTTTTAATGAATGTATCAATGCACAACCACAAGATATGTCAACGATTCACAGTACAAAGAATCTGAATACAAAATTTTATTTTGAATTTAAGTGCATATTTTGATGTCAAAAGAATATATATTCATTTAATATCACATTTTTGCAAATTTGACTAATTAAAAAACTTGTGAATTAAAATAGTTCCAGGAATTGAAAAATATATTGTATATTTTAACCGCTGGGATAAGTTTTTTCCATTTTATAACAATTTATTATTGGACATGTACTATAGTTTTCAAGGCTTTGAGAATCGTTGAAAAATTTCAATGCTTTTTTTCAACGATTTGATGTTCGACAAATGATAATGAAGTGCAAAAATTATTTTAATATTTATCGTACCTAATACAAATATGGTAAACAACGTTAATACAAGGGTAGTTAGTCGAATTTTTAATTCCTAGTTATAATTTTTTGGACATCAGACTACTAAAGACCCGAATAATTGATAATATTTTGTTACCGTGTAAATTGTTACATGTCTTCCTCCAGTGTTACCGAGTTATCGTTTTGTATTCAAAATCTATTAAAATTAATGTATAATTTATTTTTTTTTTGTTTTTTGACTGTTGAACTTTGATTTACAAGTTTAATTTTATAAAATACCGAAACAATGAACCGAAACCATCTAAAAAAGTCAATTTATTAATATTTTAATAATGCTATTAATTTTGTTGATTATTTTTGTATTTTTAAATTTATTTAGTACAGATTTTGTTAAGAGAATATATTGATGTAAAACATATTTTTGCATATGTATATTACTAAAATTTTTAAAGAGTATTACAAGTATATATTCAAATTTTTAAGAGAATATAAGTAACATATTATGACTATTTTAAGAAAACATAAATTCATGCTCTACCTAACTTATATAACGTTTTTAGCAAACTAATGATATTTTTCTGATTTTTCTATTCAGTTATTAGACCACGCAATAAATATGGTTAATTCTCACTCACTGCTTGTCTTCTCAACCTATCCATTACCATTTTCAGTAAATAAATTTATAAATAATATTAAAATCATAATTTTCGAAAGGATTTTTTTTTTTTAAGTATATAAGAATGTGTTGTCTTATTTATAGTATAAGTGTAAATTCTGGTGGAATTTTTACATTATGACTAATTTCATCATTACTTATATAGTAAAAAAAAGCCAGGTAATTTCGTATGTGAGTGCAGCTATTATTGTAGGTGAAAAGTTGGAGAGGTAGTAAAGTGGAAATTTAACGTATATCTGTAAATAACGATAAATCATTGCTAACGAAAAGACGATTCTGAATGGGGTTTTGTTGGTAAAGTAGATTTGTCAACAATTTATATGCCATACTATGGTAAAATAATTTACATAAGCATTATATACTTTTTAAAATAATATTTGTTTAATATTGTACCTATTTTCCCGTTTTTTCTACAATTTTCCGTTTATATTTTTTTCGATATATTGCGATAGCTCCTAAAAAAAACGATAAATGATCCCTTTAAAGTACCTTCCTAGTCATATTTATTTTTAGAAAAAACGCTATCTATATAAATTGGAGTAAAATAACTGGTAGAAAAGTTGTCCACAGAAAAAATTTACCGGAATATTTTAGGTACATTTTCCAGTTTTCCTCAGTTTTATTTTTTTTGGTTTTTTATATTTATTGAGAAAATTTTTGAGAAAATAAAAATAAACATCTTTGTAAAATCATAAGCTTCTTGGCTCCACTCAAAATCTCAAATATAGTGCTTGTTACATTAGAGAATGCTGCTGATAATTATTTGTGTTCAATATAGAAGTTGCAATGAATTGCAGTCTTGAATATTGAGTACTTGCAAATATTCAAATTGAAATAGTTTGATTAAATATATACTACATCCACCATCGTTGGAAAATACCATAGGATATACTGAACATTTGCAGTTATTAAAAATACTATCAATAAAAAAAAAAAAAAAACAATCATAAAATCATAATACAAATGGATATACGTGTGCATAATAAGAATAATTGATACAATTGATAAACAAGATGTTTAAACACAGAAACAAAAATCTAATACTGCAGATGGGTACAACACCGTTGTAGGTAGGAAGTTTGGAATATAGGATAATTAAAATTATTTAATTGCTGACGAAATACGATTCTGAATGAAGATTGGTCATTCCTACTTGTTACGAATGTCGTAAATTTACCTATACAACTACATGTATACACATATATACACAATTTAAAATCTTCTATATTTCAACTGTCATACGATTTGTTAAATATTTACACATTTCCATTATGAATTAAGTTTAATTAATCTGAAATTACATTTTTTTGAACAAAAAATTAAACAGTTATTATTTAATTTTACTTTACTTTATCACTTTGAAAGACCTACCTACTAATATAAATGTATGATTTAAAAAAAAAAAAACTGGCCAAGTTAGTGTAAATTAGTTTGTATTACGAAACACTTTAAAAAGTATATAATAAGTGCTTAAGTAAAATGGTATTCAATTTTAATTATGGTTGACATTACATAAACTTATGCAGATAGTTCTAAACCTTACGAAACCATATACATTTGTTCATATCTTTCTATAAATTCATTCATAGCGTTCGAAAATTACTTACAGAGTGGAACGAGGAATGTATTGATTTTTCTATAGTTTGTATTTATTTGTTTATGCTGTTTGCACAAATTCCAGCAGAAATTTTTCTCCAAAGTATTAATTACAGCACCTTTTCCGAAAGGAAATTTTCATGGAGTGGTACTTTAAAGTGGAAATTTTTTGATTTTTCCAGGTGTTTACCGATAGTGTGAAGAACATTTGTCTTTTTTGTTTTATGTTGTTTATAGAATAAACAATTTTTCTAAGATTTTTTGTTTAAGTAGTCAGTATGAATATGATGTTACGTGTAAATTTCAAGGTGATATCTTATTTCGTTGAGAAGTAAGAATAGCCTTAGACAGAAAAACGGACAAACCATAGACCCATACAAAATTTATTGATAATCCCTTCCATACCCTATCTGTAGTTCCGCTATGATAACCCTATTTATAAAAGATAGAGAACGTTTCAAAATATCATACAAGAAGACGGCCATAGAGAAAATAAAAAAACAAATTAGTTTGTTTCTTCATCAACCGTCTATTCTTCCGGGAACAGCTATACCCATAAATAATAATATCGAAATATTTATATCATGACTCCATAACTCAATGTTATGCTAAGACGCCATTAACTACAAATTTAATTGATAATAACGATTTCACTTTTACGATATTGGATTATATTTCTTCTGTGTTATTTCAATGTTGGTTTGTCTCTTTCAAACACGGTTTCAACTCATAAATCTCGTTATCCTGTCAGCCTATTTCTTTGTAGTTTTATAGAACAGACGTCACACAGATGATCATACATAGCTTTCCCAAAACTAGGATTTCGTAAGACCTTACGGAACAAAACCCTAAAATGATATATTTGCCCTTCAAAGAGTTGAAATGCACGGCATATTGAAGTGAATCGAATAATATATTATTATCAATAATTATTTTAATGTATCGTAATTTTGAATGCACTCGCGTATTACCTTTCAAAATTTCTAGGTATGATCAAAGTTAATAAAAAAATAATTACATACAAGTAAGTACTGAACAATTTCGATCAAAATATAAATAACATATCGTTATACAACTTTGTTTCCGACAATTTACTATTATTTAATAATAGTTTATATACCATACATAATTATTATTATTACAGTATTTAATTCATGTTCTATCTATGTAAGTAGAACGAAATATTATTTATTTAACTTCAGCGTTACAATTTTATTGTATTGGTGATTTAAAACGATAATAATTTAAAATATGATTATGTATTATTATTAAAGGTTTTTTTTTTTGGTATAAAGTTTATTATACATAATAGTGATAATACGTGCAATTAATACATTTCATTTTTTTTTTTTTTTTTTAATACGAATTTTACTACTAAGGTGCCAAAAATGATAGACCCATGTGTTTATAATTTATACAATATTTTAATTTTATTGTCGGCATACCCATGAAAAGTATCTACGTGTCATGAATTACAAACGAATATTCTAATTCAAGGTTGCAAAATATTTAGCGTAATTTATTGTATAGGTATAATATGTTCATTATTGCATACTCGTACATATTGTTATTAGTAAAATGTTTTACTAATAATACGTTTGACGTGAACATGTCGCATTTACTTGATTATATTGTGTATTTCAAAATATATCAATTCATGTTATGAAAACTCATCCTGGATTACATACGCGATCTATAAAACTGTTCAATAACTTATGATATAGCGTCGATAAACCATTGGATATAAATAACATTATTGTGAAAAGTCATGCGCTGGTGCATAATATTTCAGAATATTTTTCTACAAATTGACCGCGCTTGTAGTTTTATGGTGTCTATACAATTACAATTTACAGTGACAATATTCAATCGTTATCACGGTTTTAAACAAACATTTTTGTGTCACGCAGTCGTATTGGCTTGTGTATATTATTCCAGTATCTAAATTTTTTTATATGTTATAAAAATAGTTAGATACGTTTAATATAAATAACACGTAACAAGATTTTTCCAAAAAAAAAAAAAATCGTCAAAACTGAAAAATATATCGTGTTAACAGTTTTTAAAGTTATAGCACTGTTTTTGATATTTATCGAACGAAAATCTCGCATTCAAATTATTAATCCGCTAGACGATATTTAAGAAGTTATTTGCTAAATCGATATATAGTTATTGGTCTTTTATGCAATACTTAAAAATGTCACGAAGTAGATATTAAAATTTGATATCGTGATTTTTTTTTTCATCATTTGGGCGTCAACTTCGTGAAACTAACTATTGTATAAATCAATTGATATATAGTATACCCCCACTAATGAAACATGTTGAATACAACACAATAAAATTGATAACTATAATTTATCAATTATTCATTCAAACAATCGGTCGAATCATGATAACGGCTGTTATACGCTCCGATTCAGAATTAAAACACCCGCAGCGCGGTGGTTTGAAGCATTTCTTTGGTACTTTTTAGTAAATAATCAGAAATATAAAGCTGTTAGTTGCAAATTTCCAGATATAAACGATCATTTTAATAGTCTTATTTCTGTATGGATTATATCCTATATTAATAGACTTCTATAGGATTCGCTGTATTTTGTTGATCTACAATAACAATGATTATAATTCCAGGTCATTTTTCTACTTTTGGTATTGGTATAATCACACGGTAATTAATTTTGTATTTTAGGATTTCGTACGCTATTCCAAATTGTTTTCTAATGATGTATATTCTTTATTAAATGTGTTATATATTCTGTTTTAATAAGTGGATTACCGAATTATAAAAAAATACACGATATTAAATTTGAGTATATGTAATGTGACAAGACGATGTGATTTATAAAAAATAAACAAATTACTCGAATGGAATTTTTAAGAGAAAATGCAAATTTTTCCAAATATAAATTTCCGTTTCTATCGGAAAACATATTTTTTTCTCTGAGGAATTCATTGATTCTTAACCCTACTAATATTTGATGATATTTTTTCAGGGATGCATTTGGTTTATAAATTGTAATTTAATTAAATTTAAAATAATTTCGTGTCATGTTTTTACATATATATATATATGGCATCGTGTTCACATATTTTAAAGAGACGAGAGTAGGCGGAGAACATTAATACTTGTATAAACGTCTAATCCGCATCCCGATGAGAAAAACTTATTATCATCTTTTCTTGAGACGGTCCCGTAGGCGTCTCTTTCTCTCTTACTATGTCCTTTTCTCTCTTTGTTATTTATTCTCGGTTAGATTATTTTCCTTTTTAGGATTGTTGAATTATATGGTTTTTTAATTTATATAAATCATGTATAGTGACATAGTTTTTTGTGGTTGTTTTCGTATATTGAATAATACCTACACACTGATCCGTTTCATATCTCATTCTGTTCTTTTTCGGCATTTGAAAATCTAATATTATGTGCGTAATGAAACCCACCTGGCATCTAGCCTAAATCTAAGACACTAAAGTGTAGCTACACCTTTAACGGAACAAACTCTAAATAATATTTATTAACAAGCAAAATTTTGTTTTGGTGTGTGTGAGTAGAAAGGTGTTTATTATTCATCATGCTATACGTATTATGAAATATTTGGGTGCTACTTAAACCCACACATCGTATTTAATATAGCCCTATGGTATTTATACCGCGGTGGATCTCAAAGGCATACCTGTAGGGTAAAAAGGGGATTTTCGCCCTCCCACCATGAGCCGTATAATTGTATGTGTGCATATTGCATTTTTAAGTGTTTTTACAATTATTTTGAGTTTTTTTTTTCTTGATATATTTTATAATATGAAAATATGATCAAATTCATAGATATTAAAATATTTTTGTTATATTTAGTCGAACCGGATCAAGGTTATGGTGTTATCATTACATTTTGGCGGTTCGACCGTTGTCTCGTATCATTGATTTCTACGCAGTTACATACATATCTAGATATAAATGTGCGATTTCTTATGTGGGCTTGTACTGTTACACATTTACCAAGAAATAAGTATACCAGTGGTTAATAATTTAGGGATAGGAAAAATTACTCATCTGAGTGATTCAAATCACACAATATATTCGTTCATTTTGATTTGTTCTCTAATTAATTTGAATCAATTACTGATTCGAATCAATGTTATCAATTTTATGAATATCAATCTTATTTGGTTCGATCGTTCAATGAATCATTTCAGAATGGACCAAATTTGAAGTAGACAATTTTATAGCGATTTGTATAGTCCGTGCTTAAATCGTTTGTTGAATGTTAGTGTAAGCTGCACCTTCGTAACGCCGTCTACCCACACAATCACGCCACCTTGTTTGATGTTGCGTGCACAAAGAAAATAACATTTATTCGGTCATACAAATATCTGTTATCGCTATTATCTAATTATTAATTTGTTAGTACTCGATCGTACTGTTGTAGCTTCGTAGGTAGAAACCCATTTATGACTTGTGGTGACTCATACTTCAATGGTTCAAATAAAGATAGAAACGTGTTAAACCAGTTTTAGAACGAATCGTTCTCGGTTCTCGGTGGGTGAAAATATATTTCGCCCCATTTCCCCCACCATAAGAAAGGCCTCGATACGTCAACAGTGAATCTAGGAATACATTTTAATTTGTATAGTATATGATAATTATTATACTGTAATACACTGAAATCTATACTGCACGCACATGTGTTACATATGAATTGTGTATTGAAAAGTGTCCCCCGGTATGATACCGCAATATTGATTCCGATGGTGATTTACTCTATGAAAAACAGAGATTAAACCAAATAATCTGTGATTATATCATTGAATAACAATAACGTAATGTGAAAATCAGTAATAAACTATAGGATGATAATAAATAGGTGTTGATAAAAAAAAAATGTTGCAAATAAATAGTAAGAATTATCACTTTAAAGTTTAAACATTTAAAAGTATAGCTAACCGTGTCATGATTTTTCACTTATTTTATAATAAGGACATAGTTTATATCAGTATTGTAATAAGATTTTCTTTAGATTCAAAAATATGAAAAACAAGGTTCATGATTAAGTGGATGTTGATGAGACGACTGAAAACTGCTATGGCTACACTTACCAAATTTTAAAATATTATATAATTTGATCACCATTATTTAAATAATGGGAAAAAAAGTAGTGTGATATAAAAAAAAATCTAGTACATATATTAATTAATTAGTTTTATTTTTAAAGTAGTGTGCTGATATTGAATCGTTTTCAAAATTGGTAGAATTCTTTATAAAAAAAAAAAAAAGAAGAGGGGCCTTATTTTAATAGCTTTTGTAAAAGAATCAAACTAATTTAGAATTATTATGTTATCAAGGATCTTTTTATATAGGTACCTACGTAGAGCATAGAGTATCCTTTGTGGCTAGATACCTATGTAATTCAATATGGCGTTGTCCAATAGGGGATCACGTTTAGTGGCCTAATGCGCGTTCCACGTATAGAGTTTATTGCTGTAATATAATAAATATTGTAGGTGTTAAATGATAATTTCGAATTAAATATATATATATTATACTCCGCGATTCTATAAACACACAGTAATAATTGTTCGATGTAATCTGTGTAAAATGCACAGTCACCGTATAAATATTGTAGTAAAATGTGCATGTCTAATATTAAAATTATAAGTCATTTTTTTAATGAAAAAAAAAAAACAACTATTTTACCAAAAAAGAGGTAAGTGTATTTTATATATGTCGTAGGCTACACACATTTTTAATACAAACTTTAAGTAAAGGGCATGCAAATGCAATTTTTTATATCCACCCCCCTCCCTAGAAAAATTGCTGAATATTCCACTGATTTTGTGATTATGTGAGCATGATTTTTATCATGCAGAATATTAATTATCATTGTCAGTTTATTATAAAGCCAATTGAATTAATTTTTCTCTTAGAACGATTTCGAGTATATCTGAATTTTATTTTTTATGGTATATACTGAACTGATTATTAAATTAATTCAGAAAGTGTATTTTTTTCCGCGATTCATCCATATTGACGTTTCATTTAATTTATAAAGTATATATTATATATACACTGTCGTAGCGTTTGGACGAAGGATGCTTTCTGGTGAAAGGTTCTTGATTATTTGTATACATAGGTATACATAATATAGTTCTGTTCCGGAAATGTCCTATAATATAATTTATTTTTTCCAAAATTCGATTTTTTTTTTTTTTTTTTTTTTATTGAATACAGAAAAGGTTTCGGAGTATAAAATATATACCATACGTACCTTTGAAGGCATATACTTACCTCGAATAATCAAACATGAGCGGTCATTATATTGTCGATTTTCTGAAAACTGTAAAAGAATTTAAATCGCTCACAAAATAAACACATGTTGGTCAAGTTTAAAATTCAAAACTAGTGGATCCACATATTGAAGCGATAATTCAAAATCATTTTATTTTCAGTTATACTTGCTAATATCTGACATACCTACCTAGATGATAAATGATTTTGAATTGTAAATTAACATTAAATTACATGTCCGTCATTCACAGTATGTACATTTTTTCTCTGCAGATAAACAAACAATAGTTGATTAATCGCGTTCTATGCGTACGATTTAAATGGTATTATTTGTTGTTTAAATTGTTGACTATAGTATAAACGTAGTAGGTTGGAATATCAAAACATAAATTGCTATAAATCTAATAAAACTAGACTGATAGACTGTTCATCAGTTCCATTGCCACAAAACTTAATTTCCTATATCTCTCACTATCATTCGCTTGTCGTTCTCAATTTTTTAGTGGAAAGTACTAAGTCATTAGTGGTCGTTTAATGGTCTTTCGTTGTTTTGTGTTCGGTTTCCATCTTCTGAACAAACCATTGAGCCCTTTTGACCTACATACATGACTAGTCTGACTGGGCTGGCCGGTCAGCTAAGCATATTACTTCTAAGGACTCCAATTATATTTGGAGTTAATTTTTTTCTAAATAACTTTATATTATAATATGGATATCGGATGTAGATTTAAGCACTCCATTTTTCAATGTATTTCTATTCGACGCGTACAATTCTAATATTAATTTTAATCGGTTTGTTCACGCAGATAATTCTAATACCAGCCATTCAAACTATAATACACATTTGTAAACGGAAAAAATGAGACGAAAATGAACGTCTACCTTTGGTGAAAAAATTTCTTCAAATCAAACATGCACTTGTTTTGTAAATTGAAAAATACGCCATCGTGAAATAAACAAGTACTATAAGATGCCAATATTATTATACCCACAACATTGTGTAAAATTATAATTTTTTCCTCCACTGGATTCATTCACGTTTGCAATAAAGTAACGTAAATATAAAATGAAAATATTAATTTTATTCTTTTTACCATAATTATTTGAAAGTATGTAAATTTTATTGAAATATTTATTTTCATTAAACTCCTAGATTTCGTTAATATTTTCATAAAAAAAAAAAAAAAATGAATAAAATAAAACTAAAACAGACTATATTATTATACTTTTAAATTATTTTACAGAAAAAAAAATGTATTGTTTCATAAAATTATAAGAACCAACCTTCATCAAATACGTAATAGTTTTGGTTTTCTTATAATATGTTAGGTGTGTTATTATTTCACTTCAAAAATAATATTATTGCCTCGGACAAATTGTTTGGATTGATCGATCGCCACCTGCGTGCCACTCAACTTAGCCAGACATTTCGACAATGATTAATGCTTTATTTATGTAAGGAACTACGTGTTAATCTTCATGCCTGAGCGTATTATAATATAATATTTTTTTTATTCTGATGCGCATTTATCAACTGACTATTGAGTCAGGTACTTAATAGGTAGGCAAGCACACATAAACGTATAACAATCGTAACTCACAGTTTTATTAAACAAATATAGACAAAGAACGGCATGTAGGTAGTTGGTTTATTTGCAATATTATATGTATGATAAATGTCAGATATGAAAACGAGCATTAAAATTTAAATTAAACCAGTTGAGCATTATAATTAATAATATTTTGGCGTGTGTTGAGACATGGTGATGACGTCGGTCTCCATTTCCGTCACCACGTCCGATTTTTTCAGAGATTCAAAATTCAGATTTAGGATTCTTAAAGGCATTTTTTAAAAAAATATTTATTGGAATAATATGAAAATTTTTTTTAGATTTTATATGTAATGTTTTAATACATTTAAAATATTAAATTATTCATGTAATATTCAGTTTATTTTTTTTTTTTTTTATACACAATATTTAAATTATAAATGTATAGTGTTCATTTGCATATTTAATAGTTTTTTTTTTTGAAGTATATAAATAGATTGCTATAATCCACATTCGAATAATAATAAACTCAAAACAGTATTTAGGTATTCGAAAATCAATTGTTCATATATAAGTACAAAGTTACACAATATAACACTGGATCTTGGATCTTCTGTCGAGAAAGTGACATTTTTAAATTCAATAAGTTTTTTAGACATGCAGTACATAGAACACGGGTGGGTACTGAAAAGCGAAAGGACTTGATAATTAATGTTAACTGAAAAAGTTGTATAAACAAAAACGTGAGTCTAAAAATAAAGTTTCTAAATAATAAATGACCGTGTTACTATAGGAAATAAGTTTTTTTTCTTTAGTTGGTAGTTATTAGTTTTATAAAACCGTACCTACCTACCCTTTTTTTTCTTGAAAATACTTTTTTGGTTTTACGACAAATTTAATTTTAAAAAGAGTTGAAATATTATTAGTATTAATACCGTTTATTTATAGTTTTGTGCAGATTCGAGTTCAATGATATTTACACTGCAGTGGTATTCGATACGTCGCAATAAGGTGAATACGTCTTAAACTGTAAAATTAAATTTTGTTTGTGCGATAACACAAGTCCATCCAATTTAAACGTAAAATTTCTAGTCTCTAGTATTTAAGCATGTGTGCGATGTGGAATTTTTAAATAATCAATGGTATTGCATAATATATAATTGATTTACGTTTTAACTATATACTTTTAAATCGATATAATATATACTACAACAATATATTTATATAAATCTAGTTTTGAAAAATAGAATATTTAACTTTGTATTGTCTTATTAGAAAAGTAAAAAATGTATAAGTTAAAGATCATTTATTTAAATCTTTCGCAAGGTTATAGGCCCACTAATTAATTGGTTTTATGAAATTTATGTTATTTTTTCAACAGATATTTGCACTTACGAGAATGTCAATTATTTTTTTACTTGACAAACCCGTCTGAATTTTAGGAAAGTTAACTGCATTATCGACAATATCGAATTAAATTATTAGAATTATTCATTTGAATTAAAATTAATATTTTCGGGTTTTTTTTTCACTATCGGATAATAGAGCAATGCATAATATAGATAAGTTAAGCCCTCAGGAAACTATAATATCGACGTCCGAAATGAGTATCCGTGTGAATTATTTACATAAATCTAAAACCATCGACGACAGCTGCGGTAATCCTAATATAGGCAACTTCACAGTAGCGTAGTTTCGTAATTCTCGAAGGTCGTTTATTTTTAATTCTGTACAGTTCGGAATCGTCCGTGAAAACGAGAAGTTCGTATTGTTTGAAAAAATAGTTAAAAATTTCAATTGAATATTTTGGAGCAACAACCATCAGATCATTTCACTTATTGAAATTGTTCACGAACAATGAAAAACAAGGGTATAATATTATACGAATTATCGGATTGTTGTACCTGCGGAATTTTTTAAAAAAATGTTCTCCGAAAAAAAAAACACCATTTGATTCAGTCAACAATATTAAAATATTTCGTTCGGCTACTTTAGTATACTCTAGTTAAATAAATACGAATTATTTCCAAGTCTACAAGACTTCTAGACCAATTCATCGAGAATGGAAATAAATGAAAAACAAGAGAACATAATATTACATTATTTGCGTTTTAATATTTTAATAACAGCTCTATTCAGAATGGTTTTTGAACGCAATAATTTATTGTTACTCTCACTTTTAAATTAATAATAAAAATATACTGCCTTGTGACCCATCCTATATAGTGGCTATATAAGTGTAAGTATTCAAAGTTCGAATTTTATACGTACTATGTTTTTTTTGTTTTTGTTTGTTTCTATTTATTCCACGATATAACGTTATCTACAAATATACAAAACATAAATTCTAACGGTGAATTCGATCAAAACCTTTTTAAAATAAAATCACCGAAATTATTAAGAATTGCTTCCACGGTGAAATAAATGGCGGTTATTTAAACATAATCGAACGTAGTGGCGTACACATAAATATTATTTGATGGGTGGGTAGGGGCCAGAGGCAACAGATTAAAAGATTAATACATTATCTACATTATCGTGTCTAAGATAATATTATTTTCGTCACAAAAATGAAATAATGTTTGCATCAGTACACACTAGGTAAATATATTGTTGATATGCACACGGGTAGATATGTCATTTAAATACATTAACTTTAAGGTCTTTTGAATTATGACTTTTAAGATAAATAATAAATGCGTAGTCTTTGGATACACATATTATTTATATATATATATATAGGTTGTGTAAGAGATCATAAATTATATTACGTGAAGTGTGTTTTAAACATTTATCTGATAATTTTGAAATTTAAATTATAATATATTTATAAATACACTAATATTCAAGTAGACTTATGCAATGTCTATGCAGTTATTATGCTGATTTAAATTGTATATATTATACATATTATTACGTTATGAACAACATGCATTTAATTTAATAATATTATTAATCTAATAGAATAAAATTGCATAATTAAGTAAACAAAAGAATTAAGAACTAAGAATTAAAATCAAAGAGTTATACTGTTTTGCATTGGACTACACTGATATCGCTCTCTGTAGTATCACAATATATGTTATTATAATTTGAAGTTGAAAATAATATTAGCATATTTTATGTTTATGATCGTAATAAGTCAATAATTTGTCAGCAGACAAATAAAATAACTGACTACATACAAAAAAACGTATAAAATATAATCAAAACTGTCGAAATTGACTGGCATTTTTTTTGCTCTGGTATACATAAATGTACAATACACCGTCGTATGAAATTTAATTTATCTATATTATACACAGTGTTGTATTCAGAAATGTTCGATGATCGTTGATATCGTTAGTTATAGTTTGTAAATTATGAGTTAATTAATCTTAGAATTTTCTCTATACCTATGTACCCCACCTGAAAATGGAAATTTCAAAACTAGATTTTAAAAAAGCCAATATGTATTTTATTAATCAAAATTTACCTCGAGGTTTGGCTGAAATATATATATTTTAAGATTAAATTACTAAATAAAAATGTATTTATAATTGTTGTACTTATAAAACAATGAGGAAGATATATTATCGGGGTGCATCCACTTTTCCTCTGAAAACTGTACTGAGTGATGGCAGGTGATAGTATTACGCAAAAAATAACACGAGTATAGTCCGAGGAAATAGGCTATTACAATCGTCAGAAAAATTATAATAGCGTCCTATAAGTACTGTCCTTCACTGTGCCGAAATACCCTAATACCACAATTTTGTATTATAGTTCTTGTAAACTATTGCCTAGCCACGTGACTTTTTATGTGGCTTCACTTAGTGGTGGATTCAGACCATAATTTTGAGAGTGGCAAACCCATTTACAACAATGAAACTGGGTATATATTTTTAAACAATTGTATTAAAACTTTTTAAAAGCATACTACACTATGGTGTTTGAACTTTCCTATACAATGCCACAATGTGACATTTTCCATTCCCTCCCCTCTTTTATACCTAACTGACGTGGTTTTTCAATGACCAAACGTTTTAGGTTTTTAGGGTTTCACTTAGGCCAATAACTTCTTTGGAGATGTACCAGGTCTGGATGTAGTGGATTTTTTCCACCTTTAGTGTTATTTATACATGACACTATGGTACAATATTCCAGAAAATTGAGTATTAACCAATTGAAATAATCGAATTGAATAATAATAAGTGCCTTAGTGTATAAAAAATATAATCTTACATATATACAAATTCCCTGTGAACCTTTGAAAATATTTTATTAAATGTTAAAATGCCTGTATACATTTTTTCAATATATGAAAAAAATGTTTACTTCTATTTTTTGTGATGAAATTGTGTACAGTGTGCAGCGGAGGTACCGGTTAAATTAATTATTACTAACATTTTAAATTATCGTTTAAAAACGGAGTACCTATTCAACGTAATCAAACATATTAAGTGATAATCAAAGGACAATTTAAATTAAACTTTATTTTATTTGGTCCGAATCTGTGATAAATACAATTATAAATATTATAATATCGATAGGAGAACGATAACATTATAGCTAAAATCATATCATATATATTTAATATATAAATTATATCATTTGTTTTAAATTTAATTTTTTTTAGGATACAACTGTATTTATTTTCAAGATTATTCAAAATTGATGAAAAATGTAAATTACTGCCGCGGTGAAGATGTGAGCATTGGTATACACATGATAGATACTCATTATTTCATCGTTTATACGCGACTTACTGGAGAGAAAAACTATACCCTTTAATACTTACTTCTTAGTACACACCATAAGTTTGTTCAAAAATGAAATGTACTTACTGACCGGTTTTCCTTTTTTTGTTTTGATTTCACAATGTATAATAAAATATCAATAGCATGTATCTAGTTTAGGAGAGAGGAGAATTTAAAATTTTTTTGACATTTAAGACATTTCCTTGTAATTTCTTAAATACTCGTATACCATGACTTTCACTTATTTAATAATCTATTTTCCTGCACATCTGTCCAGATACTTGTTTGAAATTTATAACCCCACCCCCCCCCTTACAGATAATTCTGGTTATGCTATTGGTGTCATATTCTTACACTACTCTACGTGGCCAATCAATAAGATCGACTGTTTATTTGTTTTTAAAAACGAAGCAAATAGAAACGGACATTTCAAAAGTTAATACCTCTCAATAAATTTAATAATTTACGTGATTGTTGATATTTTATTTATATCTATAATCATTTTTTTTCGTTACTTATACCTTAAATAAATAGGTATATTTTTGCGTCCTTCATCGCGAGTAGGTAAAGCTATTCCGATAAAATAATACTGTACCTACCTAGTATAATACTGAAATCTATAATTTATTTTGAAAATAACTGTATATTGCTATTTTCATATAAAAATGCATTGGCGTTTCTTTTGATTCAGCCGCTAGGATATTATTTTAATATATTGTTATTTTTGTAATGTTGTTTTTTTCTTTTAGTGTCCAATTTCGCCAATATCTACACTTTTGGCAATAAACATGACGTAGGTACAAGGTGATTTCTGGTTACGTGCCAAACATCGCCTAGTGTGGCGGCTCCGACTAATACGAAAATGAAGTGCCTTAGTCTTCATAAACCATATTTATATATAATATACAACTATTGTTATTATAGGAGATCTCCACTAATTCTGTATAAAATGTTTGCTCTCCATTTCATAGAATAATATGTTACCTCCAATGCCGTAAACAGTGATATTGATGATTTAATTTAAATAGTTGGTAAATTTGTCAATAACTTAAATGACAATAGTATTTTATTTATGCATAATAACGTTATAATTCGGTAATTCGACTAGTATAAAAACAGTGTAAGGGTTTTAAAAATCATTAAAAGTGAGGCAGGTTTTTATTTTATTATTTATTCTTTACAAATTTGGTCTGCATCTCGGTTCGATTGATTTATAGACCTCAAACAATACGTCAAAAAACTCATTTATCATAACTTACATAATATTTTTGAATATTGAATTTCTTTATTTTTCACTTAACAGAGAAATGCATATATTTTTTAAACTCTTTTTTTCTCAGATGTTTTATGACGGTTTTACTAAACGAATATGTTGTGCGATCATTATACTCATTAGATTTTTTATCCATAATAAAATTGTCTTCACATGAAAACACATTGTTTAGTTTATAAATAATTATTATCGACCAACTTAAAACACAAACGAAACACTAAACAACCCAATAAATAATTATATAGAATCGTTTACAAGCCATTAAGAGAACGCGAGTAGAAACTTTTCATGACGTACTGTAGCCGGTCAACATAAAACACTAACGATTTGAAAACAACTATAGATTACAATGAGTTTACAAATATTTAATTAGATTATAATATTACCAGCTGACCCCGCATATCTTTGGCCGAGAAAAATTAAATATTAGGTACTTATAAGTTGCTATAGTAATATTATTATTAAATAATAATAGGCAAGAGTTTTTTTTTTACAAAAAGGTTTGAGTTCTTTGGTGATCAAATACAAGTGAGTTAAATGAGAGTGACTTTTTCTGGCTCTGTTTATAACTATCTGCTCCCTCCTATAAATGTGTAATCAGGACAAGTTCATTTATTAATAGATTTTTCAGCACCATTCAGTTTATTGTTAAAAAAAATCTTTAATTACATCACCCTTAACTTAGATATAAATTTGATCTCGTAAATTCAATTTTTGCAAAATAAATCCCTGCTGTTCGACGAATTTAAAAACAAATTTTAATTTTTGTACTTTAACAACAAGCTTCTCGTGTTGGCCTTTATAGGTCAAACGTCCGAAAATTCTTCTTTATAGTGAATTACTATGTTGTACTTGCATTTCACATTTATAATACCGTCGATTTGAGTTTGATGATGATATATTAGTCAGTAAAGATATTATATTATTATTGTTTAAAATGACGTTATTACACCCGCATCTACTGTCTCAGTCCAACCGAGTAACATGCAAAAACAATACTTACGTAGAGTAAGTAAAACTACAGCTAAATTTAAATTTTAGAGTCAAAGTAACAATTATGAAATTTATAGAGAACATTATTTTGGAGAGAATGTCATTGGGTTTTTGTAGTACTCAAAATATACAGTTCGGTATAATAGACACAAATATATTTATTTTTTTAATAACTGTAACTTTTTTAGTAGTTCATAATTCAAAAAACACCTATGAAATTCACTCCAAAATTTTGTTCTCTATTAATTTTATAATAGGTACTATTACTCTAAAATCTAAATTCAGCTATAGTTTTACTTACATTGCGTAAGCATTATTTGTGCATATTACCCGGTAGTTTGACTGAGACAGTAGATGTGGGTATAAAGTACTCTTAAGGTTATAATAAAAATCATTCATATACGTAAATAACTATTATAATATTTATATATATATTAGATCTTGAGCGTAGCTATTGGTTTTATTAAGATGTTTCTTTTTTTCTTTCTATGTTCTGGACTGTGGACACGTTTGTTCTTAGTAAACTTTCTCCAATTTTTACGTGTAGCAACTATTGTAATATTCGAAGTTATCTAGATCATACTTTAAAGAGGTAATTTTTTGATGCTTTTAGGAAATTTTTTAAATAAAAGCAATTAAGAAAAAATCACAAGATACTTTTTTTGTTTGCCTTTTTGATTTACTTTCTTACAGTATCATCGCTAAAACTTTTGAGTTTTTAAGGAATTTTAATTTTTAAGAGTTTTTACTGTAATTCGGTTATAAATACACGTAGAGACTTGAAACTTGGTAATAATACTTATACTTACTTAGACATGGTAAAATTTTTAAAATTCGACTTCGAATTCTGTATTACCGAACTGCGCTTGGAATCGTCCTTTCGTTAAGCAATTGTTTATCGATGCTTACAGCTATATTATTTTAATATGTAAATTAAAATTTTTTTTTTTTAAATTTATATATTAGATTTTACAGTAAAAACGAGCCTATTGACATTTAAAATTACTACGGTTACAAAGTAGTTTCCAAAGGTCGTTTTTAATTGAAGATTATGCAAATAGAATCTTTTGAAGTGGCAAAGGAGGGTCAATAAAAGGTCTCGAAAATTAGGTACGAGCTAATTCTAAATGTATCGTATATTTAAAAACGTTTCTCGGAGCATTGAATTTGAAAAGAGAAGAATTGTCAATTATCATCAAGCTTATTTGATATAATAGAGGATAATTTTTGAATAATTTCTCAGCGATTTTTTCACGAAATTTTAAGTAAGTAAATTTAATTACTGGTTTTTATTCCAATCGTTATGAAATTGTTTAAAACTTTATTTTTACACAATTTTCAAATTTTTACCCCTACAGCTTGTACCTTGAATTAGTTTTATATTTTGATTTTAAAATGGCAACAGTTTTATAATATTTAATATATGCTGTATTAAAATATTACTTTTATTTGAAATTTTAGAGTGAAATACGATAATGTAACTTAAATTGTCCAAACTCAAACAATTCCGAAAAAAAAAATACTTTGCGACATACTAGAGTCTTATCGAGGATTGATCACCCTAAAGACCTAAAAACTTCAAATCACCTAAATCTGACCTAAAAACGAAAAAGTAAACAAGGGTCATACATTAAATATTATTAATTTGTAGATGATAACCCTTCCGTATTCCACCAATCTAAATTATAAACTGTTAATATAAATACACAACTACCATAAATGGTAATAGTAATGACTAATGGTTATAAAATTTAATACAAGTGTTGTTTTGAATATCTAAATATTATTTACTTTTTGAATTTAGTTTGAATTAGAAAGGATGGCCGTTTGAAAATCAAAGGTTAAAATTATGTGTTTATAATCGTAAACTTTTTTGTATACAGCATAGTGGCTAACGGCTGAAAAAACTAAAATAAATTATACTGAAATATATCTTTTCAAATAACCGTCACAGACCATGTTATATATTGAAATATATAACATTATAAATAAAATAACTATATAGCAGATGGTCTGTTTATAAAGTTGCAACATGAACTATTATATTTGAGTGGGTAAAATTTGTTATTTTTACGACTTCTAATAGTATACACTATACAGTTAACTGAAACAAAACCGTAATACTATACTGGTAAACTTATTTTAATTATAATTAGGTCCTTTTTTCGATTCAGTTCCGGTCAGACGACTCGAGGAAATAATACTGTTCTGTAACTCTACTCCTGTATTGTTTTTATTCTCGTTACGTATGTTGCTAGGTCGCAATAATAATATTATTATCTTTCATGCCGGTTGTCGTTTGTCGGGTTTCACGCCATAATTGATTTTCGTTCTTTCAATCGAATGATTCCGTGGAGCACTGCACTATATTATTGCTCGTTTTTAAACACACACACGATCAATCAACTATAAAACATAATATAGATTTATAGCGATCGATCAATCAGTTTGTATTTATTATTATATATATATTTTTATTTAGACGATGTCAACGAAGAAAAATATTAAAAAATATACCCCAACCATCTTTCGATATATGTATGTGTAGGTAGGTACTACAAATAAACATCGGTGTCGTGCTTATTATCTACACAATTCAATGTTTTTTTTTTTATTTATTTTTCTTCACAGCATAAAATATTTGCAAAAAGGAATGTAAAACAATATTTTACCTTTTTTTTTTTTCAATCGAAAGTAATTACAAGTAACAGTTAATTTTATTTATTTTCGAAAATTTGATAAATTAGCTTAACAACTTAGACAATTAAAATTAATTTTGAAAACAGCACAAAAAAAAAAAGTAATTATAATATAAAAAAATAAAAATAAAATTTAATTTTAATGTATGAGTATTCAATATTGTGAATAATTTATTATAATATTGTACAGGTAATAAATGGTGTAGAATATAATAATGTAATAATTTTGTGTATATATTAGCTTTAGAATTTTTGATAAAAGAGTGTTCCCAGCTATCAGTACTCACTACTATACTTGTAATTTTAGTATTTTTTTCTGTAAAAATATGTCTATTTCCCCCCCACCCTTATTGGTTAATGTGTATTCTAAATGTCTAGAAAGTAATATTCGAGCCAAAAAATAAAAAAAAAAATCGCATTTTTAAACAAACCATTAGATTAAAATACTATACTATGAAAATAATAAAATCGTTTACCAAAAAAAAAAAATATATATCAATTGATAGATGAATAAGTATGATAAGCAGGTATATATATATCTCGAAAATCTCTATCTCGTTTGCTCATTTATTTGGTATAACCATATTTTAAAAAGTAATTGTTAGCTATAGTTTTGTAGATCCTACTCAACGGGTTAGATTATAAACAAGTTTTTTTTTAAATAAATTATATCTATAAAAGTTCAAATTGTTTTTCATAAACTCTTTGGAAAATAGACTAAAATAATTTCTAAATAGATGTGAAGATTTTTGAATTTGAATACTTATCAAAATTATTACTAATTACATATTAGTAAACGCATTACCATTAAACTTTTATTAACTTTGAAAAGAATAATTTTGAATTACTTAAAAAAATAAATAAATAACTTTTCGAAGATATTGCAGTTTTTATAAATTTGGAATAGACGATCGATTTTGTTATTCGAGTAATGTTTTATTCTAACACCTGATTCATAATCAATATATTAGAACTGCATTCTGAGTGAAACGAGGGATTTATTGGTTTTATTATGATGTTTTTTTTTTCTGTCTGTAAACAAATTGTTAACCTAAAAATCCAATCAAAACATGACAAGAGTCCTTTTTTGTTGCTTTTTGACTTTAATTGGTACTTAAGAAAGGACATTTTTTGAAATCCATATTAATATAAAATAATGAATAAAACCTGGTTTTTTTAGGTTAAATAAAGATAAAACTATTTAAGAAGAAGTTGTCATTGGCAACCGTTTTTATTTATTTTTTGTTATTGTTAAGTTTATATTATTTTTATTTTTTATTTTTTTTTAAAACAATCGTTGTTGTCATGAAAACGTATATTGTTTGAAGAAGCAATACTATTGACCGAACTCCGTTCAGAATCATTTTTCGTTAACAACCATTAATCCTTACGTACAGATATAAATTAAATTTCCCTCTTCTACCTTCCCAACTACTCACCTACAACAGTGGCTGCACCCACGTGCGAAATTGTCCGGCTTTTTTTAGTATTATATACTTACCTAATAATAATATTGTTTTTTTGTTTAGAGAACACTTTAAGTTTGACTATTGAGCTAAAATTTAAAACGCAACTCGTGCACGTTAACTGTAAAATCATTTTTTGAAACAACATTTTTATAAATAATATTATTCAGTTTACGTATATTATATACGAGTATAAAGAGCCATATTTAACTGCTACAGAGATCCAAGATATTATTTTTTAGACATTTTCGAACTATAATTTTAACAAGTTGGTAGGTGAAATCAGGGGGCGTGGGTCACAGGATATATCTTGAAATATCGTTGTACTTATATACGATAAATCCAATAATAATGATGTGCATATCACATTTTCAGACATTCTGACAACTGGTTTTAAAAGGAAAATTGCTATTTGTACAATAATGCAATATCATTATTATGTTTATGACGTACTGAATAATGACTGAAAAAAAAAAAAAAAAACAAAAGTGATTTTACTTAAAATCTCCGTAAATAATCACTGGACCATAAGTGTTTTATTGTTAAAATGATTATCTAAGAAATCAACTTGGATGAGTTCCAAACGATATAATAATATTTTATATTTTTCTTAACTCAGTAGCCTGCTCTTAAATAATTATTTTTTTCCTTCCTGTAACAAATTAATATTACTTAATATTTCCAAGTTATTGTTTCGAAACTCCACGATGGTTATATATTAATATTATTATAAAGAAACAATCCCTAAAGAATTTTTCCGCGCGACCTGCGATCTTTTAAAAACAAACTAGAATATTATTACATAAATATAGATAATAAAACATTAAAGTTACAAGTTTTCTTAGCAGTTTTTTGACATCACAATATTTCTTTGTTAAATTATATACATTTTTTTTTAACGAAAATTATTAAAAGGTCTCTAATTATGTATCTCTCTGACACATAATTTCAAATTTGTATTCTCTGTCTGTTTGCATTTAATATACCAACAGCGCCCTTCAACACTTTGCGACCCTTTGGTCGAGTTTAGAACTTTAAAAAGTATTTACTATTTCTTGACTAAATGATTTTCTTAATATTTTCATTTTTACCATAAAAAATGCATGTTTAAATTTGTCTTAATTTTAACCAATAATATTGACTTATTAACAAATAAGAATATTTGAATAATCATTCAGCCGAGGCATATTAGCATTACTGTTCTTTATAAAATGTACGATTGGTTTTTTTTTGCTCTAAATTCAAACGGAGAGTAGCGATCGTTGAAGTACGAATTGTATATATTAATATATTACGTGTGAAGCGAACGGAGTAAATAAATAAATTAATTAACATGCGAAATATGTACAATATTTTCAATCAGGTCAACTATTTATTTTTTTTTTCTAAAACATCGATGTGTCAAAATATTTACATTTTAATACTGCAATTTTTCGCTTCTCAATTACTGATCTCTCGCCATTTTATCTCGTATGACGAAGTACTTTTAATTATTTTATTTTTGAATTTCCAAAAATTACAATATTTATTATTATTTTTTAGAGATACCGCTGGTATTATTATGTTTACGTTACGATTATAATACTCTGATAAAAATATATAATACCCACTCGGATTTGTATACATATATATATTTTAGTATATGACGGATAACAGACGTCGAATGTGGGCGTTTTTTTTTTTTTTTTTTTTGAAATGTTTAGCATTTTGTTCAGCTTTTATATGACATCTCGAATATTAAATTATAATATTCCGACAAAGGAAGAATAAAAATAATATTATAATATCTCGTACAATGAGAATTCAGTTCAGGTAGATATTTACAACGTAAATTTTTCAATGTTATCATTGGTTTATACTACGCTGTTTATTTTTATTTTTTCCGGGAATTTTTTATATGGCATAACTGTTTTTCAACTGTAAGTATTTAATTTAGTTACTTTAAATTAATATACGTGTGTGTTTATTTATATCTAGGGATAGAAATTTGACCCGAAATCGAATTGATGGGTTTAAGGAGTATGTTTGTGTAGTATGTTTTGTTTAGTTGTTAAATTTAGTAGGCCTATTTTTTTTTTTTTTTTTAGACATTTATTTGAAAAAATGGTATAGCGGGAAAACGGTTTCTGTTTACATGAATTTTGTTGTTTTTTTTTTTCGTAACAAAATATTCGAAAATTGTATACAAGGTTCCTCATAAGTTTGTTTTATGGTAATATAAAAACATTATGAACACACAGTCATCATTTTTTTTTTTCTACAAGCGTTTGAAGTTTTTTTTATTATGTAGCGAACCTGATTATTTATGTAGTATAAATATTTTATATTTTATTTCGTTTATAAATATCGTACAATACAAAGCATAAAACGATTGTGTTAATTTTTTTAAACAAGTATAAATCACATTTTGTACACAATATAGATGTATCGAGTATAGGCGTTGGTGTGTTTATGATATCCGTTTGATTTTGCACTGTTGTAACATACACAACAACATGTAACGTTGATTAAAAATAATGCAATCAAAAATATATTTTGACTATAAAAATGTTGTAGTACTTATCTTCACCTATCATAATATTATTATAATAGGCATTTTATAAGTGAAATGCGTATTTTATAAATGTTTCAGTTTTGATTGTAGCTTGTTTTTTCGTGTCACGGTTAAAGAATATAAAACCGTTCGGTTCAGTAATAAAAACTTATAATTTATCACTAATGATATGAATAGGTTAAGAGTGTTGGCACTTTTATAGGGGAATAATGTAAATTCCTACACGAGCGTATCAGGTAAACAATTGCATACGTTAGTCCCTACAAATGTTATGCGTTAATTCCTACATAAATATAAAAAAAGTACATATGCAAGTTTGTACACAGTAAAAAAGTTCAAATGTCAGTAAGTATATACTTATGACATATTATTGATTAGGTGTTTATGTTAATTATTAAAATATTTTACATATAAAATGTACTCAAACTGATAATAACGATAAAACCATTTAAAAAAAATACATTTCATAAAGAGATAGACAATACAAAATAATAAAAATTGTACATAATAAATTTTATAAATAAATATATAATTATTAAGTCTTTTTTTAAAAAAAAATAATTATTTTACATTATATGGGGTTTATTTCCGTAACTTAAAAATCCAACATAATCTTATTGGTTAATTTTTTTTTGTTCATTCTATAATCTAAAATTGTATGCAGGATTTGTATTATTTTATATTATCATTACTTATCTATTTATGAAATGTATTATGCGATGCAGGAACTTGCATATAACATTTTTTCCGACGTATAGGAACTTACATACGCACCTTATTTTTACCATGTAGGAACTTGTACATCTTATTTTTATATTCGTGTAGGTACTAACATATTATGTATTTCTTTTACATGCTAAGTCTCGTGTAGGAACATAGAATAGCCCCTTTTAGAGGGGCGAAAATAAAGACATTTGCCACCTCTGAAAAAATAAACCGAATTTATAATTTTAATAAATTTATATTTAAAAATTAACTAAACATACATTTTCAAAAATAAAATTATTTTTACTTCTCCCATGTTATTATTTTTCACCTTTTGGCGTCCGTGAGCTATTTGCAATATCCTTAATGTCTTTCAACTAAATCGACAACTAATTTAATCCATATAGCAATTGGTATTCCGGTCTTAAACATTAGTCATCTGTACAGTTAAGCGTTAAGAACCCCAATTATAATATTATTATGATATATATATATTATTAATGTGGACATTAATTTTATAACACTGAGCAGCAAAAAAGAATTGTAAATTTCGTTAATTTAAACTTAAACTATTAAAAATATTATTACAGTATTATGTTTACTTTAAACTTAAAGAAAATAAAATTGTTAAGGATTATTTTTTAGAATAAGGGTCATAACGAAATTACATTTCGTTTTCATTATATCTAATGCTTTTCCTCGTTGTATTTTTAAATTTCATGTGCGATTTGTTGTTATCATAAAACATTCACTGCCTCACAAAATATTGAATTTATTCGGAATTCGTTTACAATAATAATTAAAATAATAACTTTATTGTATTTAAAAATAATACATATATTATACATGTAAAAATTGAATTAAATGAAGACAACATTTCTTATTTTAAAGGTGACTTTACAATTTTAAGATAAATACATTGATAACCTTAATAAAACTGTTCAAATTATGTTTAAACAAAAAAAAAGTATTAATTAAATAAAAAATGATGAGAAATGAACAATATTAAGTATATACAAATAGATGGATAAAGGTTTTATAAACAAGATTTAATCGTATACTAAATATATTTTTTATAATGATCATTATTATTATAAAATTGTCTAAAACATTGTATATATTTTGACGAGTAAAATAACTATGGTCGAAGCTAACATTTTCAAATTTACAAAAATACAAATGTACTAATACGTCTTTAACATGCAAGTTCTCCAAGTTTAATATATCATAAGTATAGTATAGTATATCAGTATTTGAACGAAAAGGTTGCTTAAAGGCTATTCTTAGTAATTAATTTATTATATATCTGAGCAAACCTAAAAATGTATCAAAGGTACCACCCTATACACAAATTACATTTGTATATGTTAACTGTGCAATGGCACAGAAAATCATTTTATATTTTTAGGTGATCAAATATTATTTAGTGTTTTAAATCTACCAAATATACTCCTTAATTTTTTAATCACTGACTCAATATGAAAATTCCATTTTAAAAAATTATCGATCATGGCAATCAGATACTTCACAGTTTCTTTACCTCTTATGCTTATATAATTACAATTATAAGTACATATCCAATGCAATCTTGACATGTGTCATCATGTATAATAATTACTTCATCAATATCAAGACTTTTAATTTTTGATATGGAATAAGGGATATTAAAATTTATTTCCTGATAGTTTGAATTAAACCAATATTTAATAGACGACATAATTTTTGATACTTTACGCAATAAATTATATTTATTTAAACCATAATTGAGGATTGTAGTATCATCAGCAAGACAAAAAATAGAGCATTTTAAGATTCAAATCAAGAAGATCATTTAAATATTATAAATAATAATGGTCCCAAGACCGTACTCTGAGGAACACCATAATTTAAATTATTTACGTTTCTTAATACATTATTTAAACGCACCTACTTTCTACGATTTCCAAAAACGATTTTTAATTTCGTTACATAGAACATTTAAAAACTAAGCAGCTTTCTACTTATAGTATTTTTTTTTTTACCCTTATTTTTGAAGATAAACCTACTACCTACTTTTGCTTTTTAAATTGCTATGTTAAAAATCCATAAATAACTAAAGTATTAGTCAAAATTAAATTTTTTATTTTCCGTCAATCCGATGACCAGATATTCCACTTTTAAATTTGTGTCGGAAGAGAATAGTTGAACATAATTTGTGACACGGCATACGACAATTTATTAATGCACTTTTTCCCCCAGCCCAAATTTAAAAGTGAGATATCTCGTCAACGGATTGACGGGAATCAAAAACTTCAACACTAAAATGTATAATATTATATAAATAATAAGTATATTTTTAATACGGGTACCATTTGAAAATCAACAAATTTACTTGAATAATTGTAACACGCTGATTATATTCAAAACTTTATTATCACCTTAACTATGTACGTAACTAGGAAAAAAAAATATACGACACAAATTCACCGCTAATTGCCAAAAAAAATAATAATTAGTGTAACAAAAACTACAATAACTTTATAACTTTTTATGAAAATAATTTTTTATTTAAAAAAATAATAATGTTAACCATTTCCTTATACAGCTGCTAGAAACTAGATGTATTTAGTATACATGTAGGTTTCAGATATACCAACTAGTGTTTTGATGTACCAATACCGAGTGAATTGATGGGAAACATAAAATTGTGCCATTTAATTATAGTTTAATTTATTTACATATGTACATTTTTTATTTATATACATATATATATATACTTATAATTAACTACAAAGTAAATCAAATATTTTATTTTATTTGTGTACAACAAGCATGGATCATTATAATTGTTATTATTATTATTATTAAATGATACTGATAAATGTATCCAAAAATTTGGTTTACGTTTTCTAATATATAATAAAGATAATATTAAATTCGCTACAAAAATACGATCAATGTAGTGAGTGTGTGAATCGCATTATTTTTATTCTAGTACGGCGTTGTCTATAATTTCTTTTTCAACTCTCGGAGATCAATGGATGAAATCCCATTTATGACTGTTTTTAAGTGTCTCCATAAAAAAAAAGTTTAAATGTGTTAAATCTGGAGATGTTTCCACCAAAATAACAATAGTTTCATAGCTATCAATTCAATGGTTCGGAAAAATTTAATTTATTTGTTGTCAAACAGCTATAATAGGCATTGCGTGCAGACTGCAGACGTTTTATCTAGTTAGAATAACATATTATCACGTACGCTTGAAAAAAAAAAAAAAAAATGTTACCCAACGGTGGTGTACAACCATTTAGGCGAAGTCTGTAAAAATATTTTTGAATTTTCGATTTGATAAAAAAAAGTTTTTTCGCAATATTTGTTTTTTTGTTTTTTTTATTTTTAATGTAATTTGTGCATTTTTGTTTGACGGGGAACTGGGAGGAAGGTTTAGTTATTAAATTTTTATTTCTCAGAAATCGTCTTGAACACGAATTTATAACTACTTGGGTTCTTTGAAAAAAATAATATATTTTTTTTTTTTTCGATGGTTGTAGTATTAAATATTTCAATTGATAATTTTTTAAACGAAATAACGCGCGAAGGTTTCATTTATTAGACGTTGGTGTTGTTTTTTTATATAATATATATATCCAATAAAAATAGTTTAAAATAATAAAATTCTGCTTGACATTAACGGTCGAGACTAATAACGGCAAAAGGCAAAAAAGCGAACTTAATAATATATTGTAATATTGTTACCTATGTTAATTTTGTTACCCGAAAGGTATTGACTTGTTATAATTATTAACGAACTTACATTATAATATCGTTTGTATCTGAGGGATATATAATAAAATGTGATTTATGTTGTCCGATAATACGTTCAAATACATGGTATTCAGCACGATCGGCAAAAAAAAAAATAACGGGATGAATAGTAAGAACGTTCACATAAGTAAAAGGCACCAAGTACCAATATTTTAATTATAATATTACTTATTCGAATTAGGTGGTAGCTGGACTGTTCTTAGGACTTGTCTAGGGCGAAAGTAATTGTGAGACCTAATGTAAATTTATATTATTCGTAATGAACATTAAAATATAAACAAAAAATTTTATTAATAGTTTAATTAAATCAGAAATATCAAAATTCACAATTGAGCTTGAATGAAAGCTTGGACGAAACGATCAATGAATATCATAAAAATAAGCATCATAAAATAGTATGTAATAAAAAAAAATGCACAAAATTAATTTGCATTGTAAATTATGACTTCATAATCTAGTATCAAGTATATTATTAAATAATCTTGTTCATTTCATTTAATTGAGAATTTTCGTAGTTTTATATTTTTTTACACGAATTAATAATTAATTTAATACACCAAGTTCAATAGTGAAACAATTTTTTGTATCCTTTTAGCAATCAGAATATGTTTTTTTTACAAAAATCTATTTGACTTATTTTGTTTAAAAGCTTGGAAAACCTAGATAAAACTATTATAGAATTTTGTCCTTTACGTTTAGTGTTAAAAAAAAATATCCTCTTTAGTAGAGGTTAGTATAAATTTAATAACACAATTTATCACTTTCAGATTCTCCAAAGAATTAAAAACTATAGTTGTTCATGGTTTTCGTAAAAAAAAGTATTTATATATAGGTATATAAGCAAATCCGAATTAAATTACGGGCTAAGATGACTATAGCTGAGGGTCCCTCAACAAGTGGAACTTAGACAAAAATTGGAATTCTAATTTGTTTAAAATTATTACGTTAATAATAATATAACTCAAATACAACTTAAATACAATTTTAAAAAGTGCTAACTGGTGTGTCAATATTGTATGTGAGAACATGGGAAGGTAGGATACATACAGTAATCTCTAATTTATATCTGCGTACAACGATAAATCATTGCTAACGAAATATGATTCTGAGCAAAATTCGGTTAGACATATTTTGAAATGTTTTGGTTTTACGATTTTCATACAAATTTTAACTTAAAACGCTTATAAAAAATTACCGAATTACACTTAACATTTTATCACTAAGCAAAACCTATAATGAGCTTCAACTAAAATGCTCGAACAATTCTAATCGACTAAAATAACTTTATATAGTCAGATATCTATTAATAACTAAAAAATCTCCAGAACGGTTTTAAAATCGTAATACCTCTATAAAAGATGTCATAGAATATTATCAAAATTCTTTAAAAATTGATTGTTTTTGCGATTATATTCAACCAAATGACAACAAAAACAAAATCGAAAATATTTAAATTGGTTTTGTCGTAGAATATTCCATTTTCCTTGCGTTTTTCTTGGTTTTTCCCAATAACTAAGAATACAAGGGAAGTCAAACAAACGACTTCCTATTGCACCAACTAAACGAAATGGTTTTTTTCGAATGGATGGAAAACCGGGGCAAGTTTCTAGTAGAAAAGTTGTTCGCAGAAAAAACAAGAAAAAATAAACATCATTGTAAAATTAACACCCCCCCCCCGATATGCTCCAATCTAAAACCATAACCAACTAAAACTATATTAAAAATCAATAAGTATAATACGTTTCATTTCTAAGAAATTTGTTCTGTTAAATAAAACACATTCATTTGAGCCCTATAGATATTATTTTGATTATTTTTCGAAAAAAAAAAAAACGAAAAAAGATTAACAGTTTGGAATATAATAGAAATGCCAAATGAAATGTTATTCATAATAAATGTTCTTTGTCATTTTTAGTTTTACAATTTTTGTCTAAGTAGGTAACACGTACAGAATTATTATAGAATACTTTGTGACATTTGTCATGATTAACGTGTACGCAGATGTAATATGCTGTTTCTGATAGTCCTGCACGGTCGTAGCTTGTATTTAAATACAAGGTGACTTTGTCATAAATTAATGACGGTGTTGTATTAGTGGAAGTTATCTTAATATTTGCACACTCATAACCTTTGAATTTATGCAAATATCTTATGGCAGGTACCTAAACATATATACTATAAAGTATGTATACATTTCAACATTAATAAGTCGGAGTTTGGAAATACTTTAATAATAAAATGCGGGAATATATTTTACTAGGGTAATTTATGTTAATAATCTGAGATTTCATAATTTTTGAACCTATAATTTAATTTTATCTTCTGTAGAAGTCATAGGACAGATGATCATCATTTACGCTTTTCCTATTTTTATTTTATTTTTTTATTTTTTCTCTAATCTGATCCTGCATACAAACATTCGTGGTATGTTAAAAATCACAAGGTTCATGAATATATCATATTCATTTCAAAATTCAAAGGTATGCTAAAAAATGATATTTTGGCATATTAATTAAAAAATACTACCTTAATTAACTTAACTATACCTACCTATATTATGTGTTAATTCCCCTAATATTATACATACCTACTCTTTATCCTCGATGTTTAAAATAGTAATAATAACAATTACAATTAAAATAATAATAAAATTAGTGGTAACTTTAGTAATTTTAAGGTACGATTTACATCAAAAAAAAACTTGTACTTCTTGTAAGATGTTCCATGTTCCATGATTAAAATCTTAAATTACCATTTTTTAACCTTAACCACCATATTTTTATTTTGCAAAAAATTTATTTGACAAACCAAACATTTATTTATCCCTAATCAGAGTCGTTAAAACAAAACATAAAAACTAGGATAAATTATCACATCTAGTGTAAGCTACTGCTGTAAGTACGCTATCGAAATAATCATCACAAAAAAAAAAAAAGGTTTTAAAAATAGGTATCAAATACATTTTTGGGAAAAAAGTATTGGAAATTTTTATAATATGTTTTAATAAAGTACTATCAACCATAAATAACTGGTACCTTTTAAGGTATGATTTCTATAAGGTATATAATTTCTACAAATGGAAACAGTTTTTTTCAAGAGTTTTTCGAGTTTTTTTTGTTAAATTGCTTTGTTTTAACAAAAATGCTTGAAAATTTAACAGGAGGTTCATTAAGAGTCTTAATTATTAATCAAATAAAGACAATTTAAGAGTTTAAAAGAGTATTTTTTTCATAAAGGAATTTGAATATCAAATTTTTACAAAAATCGTTGGGTAAAAAATTATGTGAAACAAATCAAATTTTTTTTGAAGCTATGCATATTGCCAATTTAGGAACGATGGTGAAGTCAAAGTTGAGCTGACTGACTGGGTTTTGAAATTATAACTTTTTGAAGTTCTTATATTATACAGATATTATATGTTATTAAAGTTTTTTGAATTTTGTTTCCCCTTATCCTAAACAAGAAAAAAACAAATGCATTTTTAGTGTACCTAAGATCCACGTCATTGGTCATTCGGACTATTTTATTCACAAAATACCTCTCGGTTTGTTGTGCAAACTTTTCTACCGACCATTTTTCTCTGATATATTAAGTGTAGTTTATTTTCTGATAGGAAATTTTATCTATGAAAAATAAACTTAATAACTTTAAGAGGTTATTTATTGATTTTCCTAAGGGTTTTCCTAATAAATTGGAAAAATCGTAAAAACGGAGAAAAATGGGACATGTACAAAATATGTACATTGTAGTAAAATATTACGATTTTTTTTCTGTAGACAACTTTTCTACTAGCAATTTTTCTCCAATTTATAATGATAGCAGTTTTTTAACAAGTAAATTTTACTAGAGAGGTACTTTAGAGATTTCGTTTTTCTATTTTCCCAAGGGTTTTTCAAACAAATGGGAAAAATCAGGAGAAATATGGGAAAACGGGGAAATCGGTACAATATTAAACAGATATTATTAAAAAAATATATATATAGTCTATTTAATTATTTTATCTAATATGACATACATATTTTGTTGCCAAAGCATCGCTATTAACTGAATTGCACTCAGAATCGTTTTTTCGTTAGCAATGGTTTATTATTGCTTACAGATATACATTAAATTACCTATAACAGTGGTTTGGGTTCAGTCATCACCCTAAGGTGTCTTTTTAACATTGTTAAATAAAAAATTAATTTAATTGCTATAATATTCTTGTTTTATTTTCATGTAGAATAACAACTTATTCTTAAATAACTGAAGTTTTACCAATAAAATAAAAAAAACACGAATAATTTATAAAACATCAATCTACAGATATGTCTTATTATAATTATTTGAGATTACAATTAAATCATTTGTATATATTGAACTGGAGACCAAAGCTTTGGTTAAATAATAATTCGATTCTGCATCAGTCTAGTAAATTCACATTAATCAATTTACTCGTATAATACCCATATACTACGAAGAAACAATTTATTTATCTATGATGTATAAATTTCGTAAAACATATTATTCTTTATACTTAACCAATATCAGTACAGCAGTATCTAGATTATAATATAGGGTGGTTCTAATTTGGAAACTTTATAGAGTGTAGATGGAATGTAATTGTATTTTCTTTTTATCTTTGAAGGTAAGATCACGATACAAAATGAAGGGACAATAAATATAAATCGTCATAGGTATGGCTTAGAAAACGATACAATAAACATCTACGAAAACGGCATTAAAAACTTACCAATAACGCTACAAGAAAATGATTTTCAAACATAAAAATGCTAATTAAAAATGACTTTAAAATTTAATATTCTGACACATATGTGTGTAAACGATAAGGTTTTTTTTAGACATTTTGGGTTAAGTAAATACAATATGCACGAGTTTAACTGTATAAAATTGAACACAACACACGGTTATAATACATCTCGTATTCATCAACGTAATGAACCGACGACTTATGTTGAATATTTAGTGCCGTATTATCAGCTTATCGATAACACTCGAATATTCTCAAACACACCACTGAAATCATCATTAATATTGAAAAACAATAAAATATGTAAATATAAACAATGTAAACTAGTCAATAGGTATTTTTCCATAATATCGCTAATTTCTCAATGAGTCTAATTAGTCAACACACTGATACTCCCTGCTCGGTTAACACTGATTTTATCTATGAATGTATTTTCAGAAAAAATAATCGACAATATTTTAGTTTTTTTACCATATAAATACACGAAATTTCATTAAAATAATTGTGTTCATAATAAGGTCATTAATGAAGATTATCTTTTTTAATTTGATAAATATGTAGGTACTTAGGTACCTACCTATTAATAAAATGATATAAAAGTAAGTTGTAATTTGTTGAAAAAATATAAATAAAAAAAAAATTGTTTTAAAATTTTAAAATGTACTGTTAAAATGTCTAATATGTATATAAATGAATAAAAAAAAAACTAACACTAAAATAGCAAAAATGCAATTATTCATGAAAAACATAAGAAAATGCTTCAAAATGCAACACTATTATATTTTAACTTTATGATGTATGAATCAGATATTTTTTTTGATAAGCTATGATCTGAAGTGCTGAAAAACTGATGCTAGTGCTACCAACTCTTAGGCCTTGCCATGAATATTATCCTAAAAAAATGCCTCTTTTTTTTGTTCATTGGTTATTTCTTTGTATTTTATCGTTCAACAAAATACTGTAACTTATATAAAAATAAGTGCTCCCCCTCTAAAAAAAAAAAATAAATTTACTACTGTACTATATAATATAATGTAATGACCAAATATTATAATAATACAAGTTTAATTTAACTGCAAACTACATTACATATTATGTTTTTGGTTTATGTTATTTTATGTTTGGAGATTATAAGTGAATCTTGGTTGACCATTTGTGGTCCACTTGGCGTACTTTTAATCGTAATAATATTAGTTTATACTAACAATTTTTTTCAAGTTGGGGATTTCTGAGATGTAATATCAATCGGTCGTTAGTAAAGGTTGGGCTTATATTCGGAAAACGCTATTATTGCTATTATCATATAGATTGTTTATGCATCTGCGGACATAACTCGGGACAACCCGATAGTAAACTGTTAGATTCCAACGTAGAAAATATATATCTATATTATTATGTATTATTATCATGTCTATGGAAGAATATCATATAGAAATATAGAATTATTTTTGAATCGTAATATAATTATTTCGATTTTAACTATATTATGATCATATATACAGAATTGTATTTTATTATTTCATCAATGATGTCATATTATTAATATATTCAAAATATCATTTCAACAATTCATTTATAATAATATTATAATAACATATCTATAATATCTTTTAAACATTTTTTGTTAATAATATAATAATTCTAAAAATATTTCATTTATGATACTATATTAATAGTACAATCATTTATTATTTTACAAATTATTTATTTGATATACTATCAATAATTATGTAATAATATCATTTTTTTGATAGAAAATTGATATTAATATAATATTATCATTACGGATATGCTATCTGGGTAGTGAAGTTCTTTCGTTTTTTTTTTTTTTTTGTAGATATTATATGGATAAAATTGTTCAACGAATCAAAAATGTTTGAAAACTTGACGCGAGGTTCAATATAAGTTTTGCTTAATGATATAAATATAAACAAATTGAGCCTTATATATTCTTTTATAAGCGTTTTATGATCAAAGTTTAATGAAAATCGTAAAAATTATATTATTTAATGGGATTTATAAACAAACATCGCTCAGAATCGTTTTTTAATAGCAAATATCGCTGCGTACAGATATATATATATTATACTCATTAAATTGTCACCTAACACTTCCATTGTCGTTCGGTAAGTAAAGCTAATTATTGAAGATTTCGAGGTATGTTTGTGGTTATTGCCGTATGTGTCCACGAAAGCAGCGTGCATATACGATATACAGGATGTCCCACAAAGATACACACCTTGAATATCTCCGGAGATAATTCTACCCACATAAATAACCGAACGATTTGTAATTTTAGCTTCTTGGATAACCGTAGGTAAGTACTTACCTATATAAAAACGGCCGTGCAGAAACACAGATGTGAGTAGCGAGTATGTGACAAAAATAATAAATTTAAGTTATAACATTATTAGGCTAGAACATTTTTCGTTGAAACATATTATATTTTTTGACCCTTTTAAAATGATTATTTCTGTAACGTTTACTAAATTTAATTAGTATATAGTCGTATCAATATGATATCACTTTAAAAAAACACACACACATATATATATATAGTTATACAAACAAGAGTTATGAAGGGGGTATTATAATATGTGAATAATGATAATAATGTGATATGAGAAAAACGGGGTGTTTTACATTGATACATACCATAAATTAAATCTAATATTTAAATTACTACCTTCCTTCTGCTGGTAATCGTGAGTCCGAAAATAATAACGATACCAATAAATAGAAATTATAATTGTTTTACCTGCCCACGGTGCTGGAGCGTTAGGGTTATCAATCGTAATTCTGGATTTATAGGACGACATTGAAAACTCAATCAAAATAATCTAAATTAATCTGAACACTTAAAATATGCGTGCACTCGGATAATAAATACTAATATTTAAATTAGTATAGAAAGAAGTTTGAATAATTAAAATAAATGTAACACAAGCGATTATAGTTGTTAAAAGTTGGAGCTATCTATTGGAGAGAGATATACAAGAAAAAAAAAAGTGACAGTAACTGTATGTGTTCGATACGGGGTTCTCAACCGAGTGATTTTCAAAAATCTTTCTCGAAAAAAAAAACCGTTATTTTTTAAAACCGATTACGTCTTCGCGTCGGGGACGATGCGTAATGATTTGCTAACAATCAAACTTTAAAGAAGAAAATTCAGTTTAATCAAGAACTTGTGGAGGTGGTCTGCAATCACCGCGGGGACGAATTCGCCAAACGCGCCGACCGGCGTGTGAATCTTTACATTCTCACACATTTTGAAATGTTTCAATTACTAAGAAGTAATATTTGTTTTTCAAATAACGAATGCCCCGTTGTTTATATTATCTCAACTAGTTTTTTCACTAGGTACCGAGCGCTTGACCGTGTGCAAATCTTTTAATCACACTTTTATAGATATAAATAATTGTATACATGTTGTGTGATAAAAATTTATAGTTACGGTTCTATGAACGCCACTAGAATTAAAAATTTAATTCGATTATATCTATGGTATCCATTATGAATGGCCATAACATTATTGTTTATAAACAAAATGGCATTTGGTTAAATATTCACTATTCCGGGTATCTATTTGTATAGAATTTTAATTTAATTTTTTTTTTTTTTTTTTAATATAAAAATCATATTAACTTAAGTTAATCTATTAGTGATGGACGATAAGTTCGAATACGCGAAATCCATTTGCATATTTTATGTTAATAATATATTCATTAATTTGTCAGTATATATTTTTCAATAATATTTATTATTATTAAGGGGTACATATTTTAGTCGATTAAGACCTAAAAAACAGACTAAACTGATAAAAATTGTGTTTGGCAGAATTAAATTTTAAAATGGATTATGTTTATTTAGGTTCTGTACTAAGATGTATTGGAAATAGAAATTTAATCGGTTTACTATAATATTCAATTGTATTTTTGAAAATACAAAACGAGTATCCGGTAATGGATTAGTGAAAATATCTTATAACTAAGGTGGTTATTAAAATCTAAATTGGTTTTTTACAAATTTTACGAAATTGGATAACATCACGGATAACGTCACCAATCCCCTTAATTATTATAAATATTATTAAAATAATAATATAATGATATTATATAATATATGCTTACGAGATTAATTTCATAAAAATGAATGCTCATACTTTAACGTTTTCGAATATTATCCGAGTACATCAAGTTTAACGGCGTTCATTTATAATACTGCATGCACTTCCTACTCAGGAAATATTAAACACATAAATTACGTGAAAAGTTATCCGATATAGATACCGATAGTCGTGTAAGATAAAGTATATACGATTTTATTTTATATATTATTCAAGTGGGCGTATTAGTGAAAAAAAAAAAACAAAAGGCATATCCGATTCGTAGATAACTAATGTGTGTTTATACTGTGTTGTTTACAACGCTCGATCGATTGCGCATAAAAAAATACGCATTTTTTTTTTTAAATACACACTATAGAGAGAAAAAAAATACGAGATATTTTTAGGTTAAACATAACCATTAAACACTAAATATAATACAAATTTCACGAATTTAATTTTTGGATTTTGAGCGAACCGATTTTAATCGCTAAGGTTTTTTCACGCAGTGCCTTAAATTGTGTGCAATTTAGGCGGAGTGGTAGGTACTTCTTAACAGTTAACCCCTAGATTAGACTCGGGACAATTTTGAGGGACCTACCGTTTTTTCTCATTATTATGTAGCCTCTATTTTGACATGAGTACAATTATACTATATAATTATATTAAACAAATATATGCATTGTAAACAAATGTTGTTATAAACAATAGTTTCGCCATATTTACCAAACAAATTACGTGTCCGAGAAAACCAAATTTTCAGGAAATCTTACACGGATATAAGACTTTTAAAATGTCATGTAATATATTTGTCCACGCAAACATAAGAGGGTTTAGAGCGTTTAGAGCGTAGGTTTAAGGGTTTATAAATAAACTTAACCCCAACCTTTAAAAAATAAATAAATCTCATCAATAGACATACTATACATATGCCTCCACAGTAAAATTCAATAGATATTAAATAGTCTATTTTAAATAAAACTGATTTCAGTTCTTTTAAAATAGGGATGGATAGTTTTATCTAAAATAAGAAGGAGACTCCGTTGTACAAAATAATCGTGTTAAAATTTATTGTACATAAGCCTATCTTAAATCTATATAATAATATATTATAGCATATTTGTAGTTATATTATGAAAGATATAAATATTAGGAAATAAATACTAATACACTAGTATGTAGTTGTGTACCGTACTTCATAAACCATGGTTCTATCATAGTATCTAACAGTTATTTATTTTTAGAAGGTAGAAAAATTAATTTTAAATTGATACTATTCCAATATTTGTAGAATTTTAATTACATAGAAACATATCAACTTTTTTAGTTTTCTATATAAAAATGTATATTATTATTAGTAACTTTATTATTCAATACAATATCAGTTTTTTTTTATCTATACTAGTTGGGAGCTTCGATCCCATTATACCTACCTGTAAATATGTTCATAATTAAATAATTAAATTAGTGTAGGTACACATTATTATATATAATACAAAAAATTAAAAATACCCAAATTATACGTGTCCCGCAACATTCATTGGCACGTTTATAAACCTAGGCAGGCGATAATGATAATGTCACGTATTTATTATAATTTAATTTTGTATAATTAAAAGAAAAACTTACTTTAGAATATTCAATTTTTACTTTTACATAAATTAAAGGAATACAAACTTGAATAAATTTAGAAAAAGACATAAGGAAACGCAATACTAAAATTGTTCTATGTAAATTCCGGGGGGAGGATCCGGAACCTTTCCACCTCTGAATAAAATCATGCCATAAGTTAAAAATTATTTAATAGATTTATATTTTAGAACATTAATTTTTACTTATATATTCGTTATATAGGAATAGTCATATTATAAAATTATTAATTATGTATTACTATTATTTATTTAAATTTATTTATTAATATTATTTATTTATTTTAAAATTTTTATATAATTTATTTATTTATTTCTATTATTTATTTTAACTTTTCAAGAAAATCTGAGCAGACCTGTTGACGCAAGAACTTTTGGTCAGGGGTCAGGTTTTTTGGCACCAACTTCGCACAGACTTTTGTCATATGTAATTCCTCATGTAAAATTTTTCTAACCGTTTCTTTATCGGCGTTTACAGCCTCGGCAATCATCCGGATGCTCATTTGACGATCTGCACGCACAATTTGGTTGATTTTGGTCACGGTTTCCGGAATTGAAACAGTGACAAGGCGACCTGGGTGCTGGTCATCTTCAGTGCTCTCTCGGCCCTCACTGAAGCGCTTATATCACTCAAAAACACGTGCACGAGATAGAGAATTGCCTCCATAGGCCTCTTGCAACAATTTATAGCACTCAGTCGGAGTTTTTTTCAATTTAACGAGAAATTTGAAATTGATACGTTTCTCCTGTTTTTCGTCACACATGGTTTTCGGCACGAGAAAAAAACACGTTCGTTTCAAACCTCTACTGCACAAATACTATAATAGTGACTAAAACCTGTTTTGGTACGTGCATAGATAAGATATCTATATACCCAACGCATTACTCGTTTTTTTCACTACCCATCTAGGGCGCCCTCTAGACGAGCAGTCTCGTTATTTAATAGCCCCACATCGTATAAGGAGTAAACTGTAGGGTCAATAATATTATGATTTTGTAATTTGCATCATATAACTCATCCTACGTACCTTCTATTAATTATTAATTTCAAAAAAATAATGAAAACAATTCAAGCATACAAACAAGATGGAGGTATTAATTTTTCTAATGGTACTAACTATCAAGTAGTATTCATATATTTAACTAAAAAAGTCCCTGATATTGTTTAAATAATGTGGGTTATCTATCAATTGACTGATAATTTATGAAAATAGAATGAATACAAATTCTAATATTAACTGATTTCGTGTAATATTGTAAAATGTATTTATATTCTTTGTATAAATTAGTTATATTAGTATCAAAATATTTAACAAATCGCAAGCAAAGTGAGCGATTTTGGACTTAATAATTAGTTTTCTACACAGATGACTTCTCGTAAGCTAGGATGACCAACAGTACTAAAATTCTAGATACACCACTGCTCTAGATCGATTTTTTTTTTTTTCAAAAAATGGAATTTTGGGAATTAAAAAAGTTCTAAATTTTTTTACCGTACCATAAAAGATGTACATTTTTCTCCTGATGATACGGTTTTTCTAAAAATTAAAACAAATGCAAATAACTAGGTTTTACTTTCATTAATTTCTGAGCTATGTTGACTACAACGGGAAAAATATTACTATATATTAAACTAATTTACCGAAATCTGCTCAGAATTTTCTTTCAATTACAATGGTTTATCTTTGTTTTCAATATATAAAATAAATAAAATTACTCTATATCGTAAACCTATAAAAATCTATCAATTTTCACTTAAAACAACACACGGTGCGAAATATGTCCGAGTTTCCATTTGATATTATTTTTAATGTTATATTTGTACCTATGCTGAAAAAGTCATAACATAAATGCATGAACTTTAAAACAAAATTAAAAGAAAAGTTTATTAAAAGTAGTGTTAATTTAAGGAAAATATTACACACCTGTAATTTATTATTATTAGATCAATTATGAATTATGAACTGTTAGCACTAATTTAATGTTGATAAGTCTAACCATTACAGTATAAATAATAGATACTAATTAATCACTATAAAAAAATTTCAAATTTAATATTTGATGATGAATTTAGTTTATAACCTGGCATAAGTACGATTAATAATATTGAAGGTATGAATGGTATTTTAGATACGTATTTAATTTAAATTTTAGATTCTAATAAGAGTGAGGAATGTATTAATTTTACAATGATAATTATTTTTTTATTTGAAAAATTTTTTCATCATCAACTTTGATCCGTTTTCCAAGTATAGAAATATTTTTAAATGGAAATCTGATTGAGGTGGTACTTAAGGAATTCATTTTTTGATTTTCCTAGCTGTTTTCATAATAAATGGAAAAACCCGAGAAAAAATGTAGGAAAAACGGAAAAATGTACGAAATGTAGTATTTTAAAATCGTAGAATATTACGATCTTTCAAAACATGTATAACCGAACTCTGCCCAGTATAGTTTTTGGTTAGCAAATATTAATGATTTCGTACAGATATACATTAAATTCTTCTCTGTTATCCATATCCTACCTTCTCAACTTCCCATCTATATTAGATAATTATTTTATTAAGTCTATTACGAGTAGTGCAAACACCGTGCAATTTTCGTTAAAAAAACCTAAGCTTCTGACAAAAATATAGCTAATTTCTGTTGTTTTATTTAAAAATGTAAAGATGTATGAGTTTATAAACAAGTATACTTGCATCCGTCTATGCATATTTCTTTTACAATCATTTTGTGTTCAATTATTCACCATTGAAAATTAATAAATCCATAGATTCGAACGTTTTATTCATGTGAATAATTTAATACGAATGATAAAAAATGCTCCAGCTGATTCAAAGAAAATTTGTTTTTGAGTATTCAAACATTATATTTTCGTTTTTAAAACCAAACAACTGTAAGTTTCAAAATTTTTATCAAGCATATACGAGGTATGTTATGTTAGTAAATAACGTAAAATCGGGCGCATTTCTTCCCTTTTATTAAATTCGTAGCATACAGTAGACAAGAGCAAAATTTTTATCATTAAGATTATGGTCATTAAAAAGTAAAATAAAATCTTTTAAAAAATTATAGAAATATTGGAAATTCATCTCTGGCCCTTTTTTAAATTGATGTTGATTTCCATAGTGTTATCTTAAATACATTTTAGTTAGTAGTGTTAAATAAAAACTGTTTGATTAAAATTCAACGTACCTCTGTACGTTATACTGCAAGTTTAAACGAATAATTCCAAGGTTCGATTTCTTTGAATCTTTAGAACGTTGTATTTCTAAATTCTTCACTACTTTAGCCTTCAGGTATTGCAGTCGTATGACTGATTTTGCCTCTCTACTAGATACTTACTGTTATTTTTTCTTTTAAATATGCGTATTTTAGATCCAGGGCTTTGTAGATCTGTGAAATGAATTTTATTTTTGGCCGTTATTTTCCTGTTTTTCCAAATACCTACCTACCTATTCAAGAGTTGACTGAATACGATAATTTATAATGCTGATTTGAGCTAAGTGTTTTCGGCCGATTAAATTTTCATTGAACTAAAATATTTGGTATGTTTGACGATCGTAACGGCTGACCGTCCTACGCAAAAGGTTATTTTATATTGAAGTCTCATTAGCAGAGAAGTTCGGGTGACCGTTCCGTTGTTGTTGTTGATTAAAATATTTTAAGTTGTGTCACTGACGTATTTTGCGGTAAATCACACGAAGCCGTTAAAATGTTTTGGCTGTACCATTATAATATACATTCGACGAAAATATTATCACTACCGGTCTGTCGGCAATTGTGCCAAAACGTGTACGATTTCTAACTAAAGATTATTAAAATGATAAATGTTTATGGGTTTATCGAGAAATGTGTCGTGATAATAATAATTAGAGATAACGAAATTATTAGAATCCAATAATATTAGTGATCATAATTTCCGAAAAAAACAAAAAACCATAATTTAGAAACATTATTGATGATGTGTACCTACCTCATATTTTAATAAATTCACGTGGCTTCAGATAATATACTTTTTAGTAAATTATAGATTTAATATTCGTATTTAAATTTTTTATATATAAGTATATAAAAAGAGGATCCTATCATTTATTTTTGGTGGTGTACCCAATGCTTAGATATTCGAATTACCGTTACTGACACAGCATACTAATCAGTACATTTAATATTATATAAGGTAAATCGATTATTAGTTTTGAATAACTAATAAAATCCCGTACTTATACAGAATAATAATAATAACTCGAATTTTAATTGGTTAGGTAAGTTTAAAATTACGTGATTTTATTGAAATAAAAAAACCATTGCAACCGAAAAACATTTCTGAACAGACGTCAAACAAACATTTTGATTCTAAGTATAGCAATGAATGTATTGATTTAACAACTGTGGGATTTTTCTGTCTGCAAACAACTTGTCTACTAAAAATCTTGCTTGGGTCAACAACTTCAGGAATTGATTGTGGTAATAAAATTAAATCAATTCTAAAGTTCTCTCTGTTTTGACATGGGTTTATTTTCGGATTATGGATCGGTTGAAAATTCGAAAGAACATTTTACTTTTAATGTAAAGAACGTGACTTGTGTATGTTTTTGGTTTTCGTAGAAACAAAACAGCATAATTAAACATAAAACATATTATCTATGTTTTTATATTTTTCCGTGTAGCTTAGAAGATTATTTGTATCTTATATTGAGACATATTGCTTTGTATACATATTTCACCACTAATTGATATTATAAAGAATGTGGTATTTTCGAGTACTTTATAAATAGCCAACAAATGTTTATTCATACAAAATTTATAGATATTTTTTTGGATTATGCCATGGTTAAAAGAACATAAAACTCTTAAAAGCTTGATTAATAGCTTAATAAATGGCTCAAATAAACATTAAAATACATATCAAAAAAAAAAATGAAGTTTAGAAAATACTAATTTGACATAATGGTTTTAGGAGAAGTCCTAAAAGTTACAAAGTTACAACAAAAACGATTTTAGCATTTCGGTAAATGTTCTGGTTGTTAAGAAAATCAAAAGATTAAAAAAATTAAAGCATCCATGCAGCAACTAATTACTCACCATAAATCTTTCCTAAAGTTGATTATTAGAGTAATAGTTCCAGTTTAAAATTTGTTACAAACAGAATTCAAAAAATACACTGTAAAACTTATATATTTTTCGCTTATTTCGGAATCTAAAATTTGATTTTGAAGAAGAAGACATGTACAATAAATGCCCGTCTATACATTTAATTAATTCGATTTTATAATCAGATTTATTTTCTAAGTAATATATTATTTTACTTTTTAAATATAATACTTAAATAGTAATATTATAATCATTAATAATAACAACATGAATGTGACATAACAGATTAACGTTTATCAGTGAAGACTGTAGTAATCAGGCGGTCCGTCAAAGTATCTCGGTAAAAATATATCCAAATAAATTGTTCTCAATAAATAAAATTCTTAATGACTTCCTTGTTCCGCTCATTATTTAAAATGATAGTAGTAAACTTTATTATTTTTATCGTGGATGATGGGTAGTTTGGCCGATAAGTTCGAGTATTTATTTAAATATCCATACAATTGTATTTTGATCGCGAAAACATAATATTTTATTATATTATTATATAATATATCAGTAGGATTTGAAATTGTATTGACGAATGTGTTCGAAAAAGTATATAAAAATTCCTCTTAAATTTATTAAATGTCAATATCAGTTAATCAGCTTTTAATGCACAATGGATATATTCATATTTTATAAAGTAGTGAAAAATATATATGACGCTTATGTCAGTTACCATAATTATAAAAGCAGCTTATAATTTACACTGATGGATGAAACGGGTAAACATCTTGTGTAATTATTTTTTTTTAATAAACTTATTTTTAAAATTATTTTAAAGAACCAATAATTTAAGAATGAATTGATTCGAAGATACGTTGACGTAGAATCATACAAAAACGTTGATAAATGGCCTAAATTCTGATCTGTTCTGGACCGTCGAAAATAATATGGTGGTCTCAGTTAGTGACATCTCATTCATAATTTTGTCATCTATATTATTTTCAATTATCTACTGTGATAACAATATTATCATTTTTGTTATAATTATCATTTTAGTGTACACAGCTATTTAGATATAGTAAAATATACAAAGTTTTATGAAAAAAACTATCATTTTAGTTACGTTAACTACATATTATACATACTTTTGTTTTTTAAATAGCTATAAATTCTGAATAATCCTTTTCTGGTTTATGTGTGTGCTGCGTTATTTATTATTGTAAAAATACGTATAATATATTATTGTATACCGAGAAAAGAAAAGTATACGCAACACTCGTTCTCCCGCAGCCACTTATAAAGCTGAAATGGAAATTGTTCGTTGTAAATTTACATAATAATATTACATAGGTATATATTGTTAACACGAATAACATATTACTGAATAATATAAAGATCAACATAGTTTCATATACGATATGACAATAAATAAATAATGGGTTTTTTTTTTTTTTAAAAAAGCTTTTTTCTATGTACAGAAATACTATATTCAAGTATGGCATAAATATATATTGTTTCTTATATAATTTGTATTTTTATATTCGCTAAATAAGTGTGTGAATGTAAAATATATTATAATCGTGTATTGTGTTACCAATGTGAAAAAATGAAATAAATAAATAAAAAGGAATAACTTGTATGAATATCAGTGAATTTTTGTTCTGTTCACTATGGGTATTAAAAAAAACTTCCTAGGATAATAGGAACACAGGTGCAGCCACTGTTATAGGTTATTTAATATATACATGTAAGCAACAATAAACCATTGCTTACTAAAAAGCGATTCTGAGCGGAGTTCAGTTGATAGTGATGCTTTTTCAACAATAAATATGTCATATTAAAATAATAAAATAGTTTCTATATGTTTTCTTTAAAAATATTTGTTTAATGTTGTACCAGTTTCTCCGGTTTTCCTACGTTTTTTCCAGTTTTCTCACGTTTTTCCCACTTTTTCACATTTGCTAAGAAAACTCTGGAGAAAATCGAAAAATGACCTCTTAAGTATATTCCCAGTGAAATTTTCTTTTATAATAAAAGCTATTATTAAAAGTTGGAGCAAAATTGTTGGTAGAATAATTGTCTACAACTAGCAAATTAAAGAAAAAAGCGTAATATTATATAAATATATTTTATACATTTTCATGATTTTTTTCGGTTCTTCGCATTTGATGAGAAAACTCTTAATAAAATATGTAAAATAACCGCCATAAAATACCCCCTACACCAATTTTCTTTCAGAAAAAGTGATACACGTAAAAATCGGAGCAAGTCTTCTGGTAGAAAAGTTATCCACAGAAAAAAAAACATATTCGTAAAACCATAAGCCTCTTTGCTTTACTACAAAAATAAAACCAAGAAGGAAGATAATATATAAATAATAATAAGCACTTTTTTTTTTCATTTTCTACGGTGAATTTTTTTTAATTAATTAGTTTGGTATTTCTGTGCAGCCATTTTTATGTTGTTTATCACACAATCTACAAATAGTATACGTAATAAAAAAAATAATGTTTCATTGAATACTACACAGATAATTATAATTTATATTAAAGTTGAAAGCTGTTTTCTGAAATAACTATATACATATATATACGTATTCATTTTTATATGAATCTCTGCATTATCGTAATCTAAATAATAATGTAATCCCACATTATATTTGTAAAAATATTAAGGTTTGTATTAATAGAAATTGTTCAGCTCACTCAAACAATAAATTACTTTGGTTCCTATCTATTTTTCGTTTTTTATCGTTTATTGAATCTTATCTTATGCCCAGATACGATAATTTATTACCTAAGCATTAGTCAAATGTTTAATTTCAATAAGCGAATGAGCTAAAAGTATAATTGTTGAAAATTGTGTTATTTATAATCAATATTATGTTAGACTTTCTGTACTGTTGAAGAAGCTTTGCAAAACTGTAAAAAATATCAAAGAACAAAAACGTATTGGTTTGTTTATGCGAACTGGAAGTTCAGATTCAATGACGTGTATATTTGTATACTTAAATAAAGCACACAATTAAACGATTATTATTTTTAAATTAAATTGTAATGTTCAAAATTAAGAACATAATAATTTAATATTCTAATTGGCTGATCCTCTTGAATTTTCTTCAGATTAAAAAATAAACTTTAACGGCCGGTACAATAAGATTTCTCAAGTGGTCAAAATGTGTACAGTGCATTATACAAATAGATTCCTGTTGTTTGTATTTAGTTTCACTTTATCATAAATTTATCAAGTTTAATACCATATAGCCAGTTACAAATGAATTTCATCTGAGCTGGAATAAATCTCTTTTTTGTGGAATCTATTTATCTAAAAAAAATAAAACAAGGGTAAACTAACATTTTATTTCATACGTCAGATATTATTTGATAAAACGAAAAGTTGCCCCGATTTATTCCATGGTATTTTTTGGCAAAACCAGACGATTGAATTTACTAGAACTTACATACTTTTTTTTTATCAAAACAAAATTTTACTTCAAATATAAATATTTGTGGTCCTTGTACTTGCGAATATTATTTTACAAAAAAAAAATGAATTTTATTATCTTTATTATCTCAAGGGATAATATTGCAATGGGTATATCTTCGTGGAACATTGTGTGTATACAGATTAAATAACTATACCCACAATGTAACAATTTCGCATTTACACAGTACATATTATTTCCCTCTCACCATTTGGCCATTGACAGTGGTAGTCAAATTAATGGTATTATATAACCTGAAAAAAAATTAACAAATTAAACAGAATCATCAGCAAATAACAATAGTAATTTATAACCATTTATAATTGCCATTACCACTATAGCAAAATCTAAAAAAAAATCCCTTAATGTCATTTAAAATTAAAATAATCGGTTAAAGCTCGAAATACCCTTTACGGGAAACATAGGCACCTATAATACTGTTATATCGTTATAAATACGGTACCTACATAAATTGTAAATATTACTCTCGTTTTAATTTTATGTACTGGATTATAATTGTTCAAGAAGTGTCAATGTTAAACCACAGGCCAATCGTATATTTTATTTAATACGAAATGTTTTTGTATACGCACGGAAACTAAATGAAGGTTGTTACATAATATTCGTGTGGTGTTATTGTGTTGTATAAAACATTTAAATGTTAAGCATTCGTCTTAAATTCATCGTTTATTAAATTCCCGAACAAACCCCGGTTTGATTTTTTAGCGGATGTTTTCGACGAATTTATAAATTTTAGAGTACCTATACGTCCTATACCTTCATCATCGTTGTTAAATATTTAATTAGATTTACCGTGATTCGTTAAAGTTTAGTCATAATGCATCGTTACATTAAATATTCATCCTGAACTTATTAAAGTTTACCAGATTGCATAAGCTTTGTGCTTGTCTCGTGGGTTTTCAAAACATTACAGCGACTAGAACTGTTACAGATACTAGAAAAAAAAAAATATAAAATGTATTGATCATTTATATTCATAATAGTACCTACCGAACTTTTAGAAACATATTGTTTATATGTAGGATTGAAAAAATCGAACCGCCGGAAACAATATTGAAGTCAAATTAACCCATTTTAATCTATTTTCAACTCGTATCAACACGCATATTGACTTATAACATATTTTTAGCTGGCCATCAATCACATTTTCAAAACCTAAATAATCGCAAAACAATAGCATTACAATTTACAGACTAAAGTCCAATGATATAAATATAGAACAGAAAATAAAAGCTAATTCTGTCCTTAGGTGTGCCATGTTTTATGTAGGAAGTTTAGAAGGTAAGTTATTAATTTTTGTCTGCAGTACGCAGTGATAAACTATTGAAAACAAAATACGATTCTGACTTAAGTCCGATTAAACATGTTTTAAAATGCCATGATTTTCAAGACTTCCTTCAAAATTTAAACATAAAAAAAAGAGCTGATATTAGAGATAAGAGGGGCCACTGTTGTAGGTGAGAAATTTGGAAGGTAGGATACATAAAAAGGTTATTTCATTTATAACCGTAAGCAACGATAAACTATTGCTTGACGAAAAACGATTCCGAACGCAGTTCGGTAACACGTAATTTGAAGTGCTATATTTTTGTTTTTTTTTTTGCAAATTTCGTTTAAATTTAAATTCAAAACACATATAAACAAAAAATTAAAAAATTTCATCCGATAATTTAGAATATTTAACTACGTCTACTTACGTACTTACGTATTATTACCAAGTTTCAAGTCTCTACGTTTATTTATAACCGAATTACAAAATTACAACAAAAAACATCCCAAAAATGGAAATACTTTAAAAACTCAAAAGTGGCTCAACAATTTTGGCAATGATATCATAAGAAATTAAATCAAAAAGGTATCTTTTGTTTTTTCAATTAAGCCGCAGCCGCTAGAGACAAATATAAAAAAAAAAACAAAAATAAACAGCATTTTAAAACCAATAGATCCCTCGCTCGGAATCTAAAAGCATATACAAAAAGTATTAAGTACAACACTCATTATTTTTCAAAAAAAAAAACAAGTTAAATAAATGACAAACCTTAAATTAAAGTTTCAAATATTTTGGCTTGGCCAAAAAAATTATATTCATATGAATCAAAAAATAGTACTCGATAAAACGTGATATTTACGATTTCCTTTCAAATGTGAACTTTGAGCATATATATAAAAATAATAATACATTGCGATAAACTTTTTCCTTGACTGCTTAAGAAAAACTTATACTGAAGCTTGTGCCTAAAATTGTCAAACGTTATTTCCCGAGCGAGTAGCTCGGCTAAAGCAATTTTATGAACTAGAACAAAACTAAAAAAACTATAAAATGATGATAAATATTTTAAAAATCGCCAAAATATTTTAACTATTTTTCCATGTTTTGTAAAACCTAAATATAAGTATTCTCTCAACATTTTACGTCCTTTTAATTATTTCTACAACAAAAAAAATGAAATCCAAAACAAACGGAAATCGTTATTGTACATACGTTTACGGTTTTTTCAGTTATTTCTTAATAATTACAAGAAAAATCAAAAACTAATCAACTATACAACAACTAGACAAACCTTTTATTCACAAAAGATACTACATTTGACTCAAATTTTGGAACAAGATTTTTGGTAGAAAAACAAAATCAAAAATGTATTAATTTTTCTCGTTATTTTCAACGTACGGACATTTTACATTAATACTCCCTTGTCCTTTTGATTAGAGTAAGATAGTTGATAAAAATTTAGCTCACAAACACAAAAAAAAAAACATAATGAAAAATAAAAAAATACAATTCCTAATTATAACCTATACATTCTATACTGTGCTTAAAATCTAAAAAAAAAAACTTTGATAGTATTATATGAATATAAGGTATTAATTAAGGTTCAATTACTATTAGTCTCGATTCACTCATTCAGTAAAAATGCGTATTTCTCAACTGTCTACTAAAATCATTAATGGAACTAAAATCGTTCCAAATATAATTATTGAGATCATAATATTTAAACCATGTGTGTGTTGTTTTATTTTCTCGTGTAAATTTCTTCTGTTTTTTTTTAAATGAAAAAAACAAAAAAAAATAAAAATGAAAATCTTTTCCAAAGTGCCATCTGCGTTTTATTCACAATTCACATATAGAGTTACGCAAGTACGTAAATATTTCACATCACTTTTTAAAACCAAATAGTATTTTACTCAGAACTACTAAATATTAATAATTATAAAATATATCCAACGAACACACATTATTATAAAACTAATTTTAAATGGACCCCTGGCTGGTGTGGCAGTACATAATGTATTTGCACAACAAACCCTACCCGAGGCCAAGCCGTAGCTTAATATTTTTGTCTGTGGAATACCCATTTTTAAATTTAACGAAATCCAGTGATTATAAACCTTTAAAAATAAAAAAAACCACAGCACAACGCGCAAAATGAATATAGGTATTAAAATCGTAAGCTACGAAATAATAAAACGTGCATGCACTTGTATCTAATATCCATGTACTTTATAGTGTTGGTTCAATAAATTTAGATTTTTTTTTCCCCTTCAAACGTTTTTCAAATTCCTTTATAATAATATTAAAACCAAAAACTAATGGTGGTAATTCATTATTTAAAATGTTAATTTATATTAGTAGGTATAATATGAGTATGTTTTAATACCTAATAAAACATATACAGAGAAGTACATTTATTTTTTTTTGAAATGTGAATTTAAACATTTTAATTAACACTGCCACATTCCGCAGTTATTAGTAAATCCCCAAGGAACACTCTTCTTTATATTATATTATTTTAATTTAATTATTACTATTGCATTAAAATTATCTCGGTTTGCAGAAACTAAATTAATTTAAATTTTGAAATTAATAAGTATAAAACCTGTGTCGAGCGATTTTAGCGCTCACTTTCATATTTTGCTCTCCGAAGATCAGTAGTTCAGTATTATTTTGTAGTCGACAAAGTATTCAAAACAGAGCTCGGAATTAAAATTCTAACGTCTACTTGTATTTTCTTAGCGTGGTATTTTCAGTGTTTGGCGATTTTCAGTGTGGTCTACAAAAAATAAACAAGTTTTCCATTTAAACGAAAGAAATTAGTTAAATTACATACTTTCCTGTTTATAAATTCGCTCCGTGAAACTTTTTATAACATCATTAGGCTTTGCTTTTAAAATTATAAACTGACAAACAAAAACCTTAGACCTAAGAACCTTAAAGCTCCTGCTTTCTCTTAGGATATAAAAATAATAATTAAAACACGAATGAATAAACGTTTGACAATTAACTATAAAGTATATATTGTGTATTTATATTCTATGTATTCATATACTAAATGTGACGAAGAACCTATAATAGCTTAACTAACTTGGTTTTTTATTCTCAGAAAATACTTTTTGCTGATTTAAATAATCTAATATTTTTTATATAGTTTTTAAAAGAATGCAGACATTTCTGTTCAGTGATATTGACTTTGGAAAAATAGGATGGATTTCTAATAATAATGTTAAAAAAAAGATAATAATAATAATAAAACTGATAGTCAATGATAGAATATCCTTTTATTTTTACTGAATTTCCTTAGTCACATCAAGGGGAGATATGATTAATACTAAATTACCAGTTAATTGAACTCCGCTCAGAATCGGTTTTTAATTTCAACAATTTATCGTTGCTTTCTGTACATAAACTAAATTAAACCCTACAGAGTATAGGGTGTAATAAGTATAGCCTACCCATAGTACGAAATGTTTTGTTTTTTTTCTTTTTAAATAAAAGTTATCTTACCAATTTATCATACGGACGTCTTACTTATCACGTGTTTATAAAACAAAAATCAATTTTACTATATGCTGTAATTTGTGAACACCAGTCATCACTGGCGTCTAACTTATATACGTTTTACAGTGTGCACCTAACTTTTATAAGGTTTTCATTATGGTGGTTTTATTGTACCACTCTTTCTATAACAATTAAACGAGCTTCATAATTTAACTCAAATGAATTTCAGAGTTCATTCGATCTTCCTACTATGAACCGGGAAACCGTTTTTTTTCTTTACTCAACCTTTTATCTAATTAATGGTGAATGCGAATGAGTAATAACATAAACAATTATTTGACTTTTAAAAGGGTTTACCAAAACCGTAAAATACAACCACCAACTTATTTACTTATTTTTAGATTGTCGGCTACCATAAAAATAAAATATCTATTAACACTACGTATTCATTATGTCCAAATTCTGGCACTGAACTCAATTAAGAGTTAAATAAGATAATATAAGATCAGTTATTTAAAAATTTTTTAAAAACCAATAAAACAAATATAATAAGATTATCTTCAGAATTTTCAAAAATTCCCCCAAAGTTCTCCCTCTAATCCTAAATAATTAAATGGTTTAACTGTTTAATAAACAGGACAATTTTCAAATTATAAATAATGAACAACGATTTTTATTGCGCAGTGCTAGAAATATATAAGTATACTATTGTTTTCAATTGATGGAATTTATGACGTAGGGAAAAATGTTTTAATGTGGTATTTATACGTAAATTACTCATTTCAAATTTTACCATCATCGATTACGCAGACAATATGTTTATTTTGTTTGTATTTGTATATTATTTTACTGCTCTAAAATGTATTCCTTACTATGGTTTACTGAAAGAAAACAAAATATTTTTGGTGATTTATACGCCATCCATCTTCGACGATTAGCCTATAACAATTGCAATATATTCAATATTTAATACTTGTATAATAAACGATCAAGGTTACACAGCACAATTGTCAGTTCCACCACAAACATTTCTTAAACAGTGTTACCACCTTAAAACGGTACATATTAATTAAAAATATTAATTACGCGCGCCCACGTAGCTACCATGGCGAAGTGCGAGTCATCGGTGTAGGAGACCGCGGAAGGCTTAAATACGCTGTACACATCACTAATTAAATGGCTTCTTTGAATTTGCCTCGCAGAAGCAAACATTTTTGCTCACTCACCCCAACCATACCTTTTTTTCCAAACCTATACAGTAGTTGCAGATACCGAAGACGGGCTGCTGTATTTGCAGTAATTGTGCTTGTTGTCACTAGTGTTTTATCAATGACTATATTTATTCCTTCAAAAAAATATATATAATATTCCGGTACGTAGACGGCTATACACATCTTGTTAATCGGTTTTGAATGTAAAACGTACGTGGTCGAAGTGCTGACGTGGGAAAACTCTTGAGAAAATCAAAAAAATAACCTCCCCAAGTTACCAAGTTTATTTGAATGTAGATAAAAATTCCTTCCAGAAAACAAGCTACACTTGATACATCGGAGCAAGATTTTCGGAACAAAACTTTGCACAACAAATCCAGGAGTATTTTACGATTGAAATAGTCCGAGCGGGCAATATACCTTTCGCTACATTTAGAATCTAAAAAGAGCTATTTCTCCTCTATTGGCCGATAGTACCAAGTCATTTATATACAACTCCTTGTAATGATATAGATTTTGAAAGACAACAAATATAATTGCGGAATATGCGTCTTGCCATGTCACGCAGTGCATCCGGATATCAAGAAAATTTGGCACCATAAAAACATAAACGTCGGAAGCTGTTATACGCATGACCAATGAAAACACTGTAATCATAAATTTTAAACGTTATAAAAAACTCGTGTTAAAAGAAGTTATTAAGTGTTAAAAAGTGGCTATAATAATGAAAATAAAATAAATTATAAACATTATTAAAGTGTTTAATTAAGTCAATATGTACAGTTTAAAACTAACGGCGTTTGAATTTAATTATACCCATAAACGAATAAAATCAAGTTTTATAAAAATCATCGAATTATGAGGAAATAGCATTTTTAACTGACCCTAAAAATATTTACAAAAATATCTTTTGATTGCATCATTCACACGCTGCATTAATTTTAGATTCTAAGTAAAGCGAAGAATGTATGGGTTTTACAAGTTTTTTTTTCTTCTTTTTCTGTACTGTGTTCAAATTTCTGTAAGAAACCTTGGTTTGATGTATACGATGTAAAATCTTTTCTGAAATGAAATTTTCTTTGGAGGGTACTTAAAGAAGAAGAAGATCATTTTTTGACTTTCTCAGGAATTTTCTCAACAAATGTGAAAAACCGGGAAAACACATGGGAAAAGTAGAAAAAAAGGAAAACCGGATCAATATCAAACAAAAATTATTAAAGAAAATATATAATGCTTATTTAATTATTTCAACGTCATATGAGATATGGTATATTATATGGTTCATGTCATTGACAAAGCATCACTATCAACTGAATTCCACTCAGAATCGTTTTTTCGTTAGTAATGGTTTATTATTACTTACAAATATACATTAAATTCTCATCTGTATCTTAACTTCCAAACTTTCCACCTACAGTAGTGGCTGCGCCCGTCCCCATTTTTCTAGGACAGCTTTTTAATTTTTAATTTCCGTCTAGATGTTGACGAGATAATCCACTTTTAAGTTTCGACTGGGGGAGTACAGTAATGCATCATTTGTGTGATGGCACGGAACGTGGCAATTTGATAGTATTCCACCACTCTTTTCCTATCTAAACTTAAAAGTGGAGTATATCATCAACGGGATAACAGACATCAGAAACTTTAATACACAATTGTATTTAAACAAATAATCAATCTGTTTATAGAATTTTTATTATTTGAAAATTAAAAATAGATAGTGAGCCAAAAAATAACTGTAATATAACATTAAGGATTAATTTATTTCTTAAACAAACTAAAAAACAAATTCCTTAGTAAGTGAATACTTTCTGAGTTACTTACGTTATGTTGACCACTCTGTACCTAGATATACAGTGCATATGGATACTGCTTATTGGATTTATTTTGAGCATATAAGCCTAATGGTCCAAAAATAACAAATATAGGAGTACATCATTTTTAAGGTACTAGAAAAATCTGAGCATTTTTGTAACTAATCATTTTTAAAATAAAAGACACATACAAGTAATTTTTTTAATGTTTACTAAAGATTTTTTTTTTTTGAGGGGAAAATCTACATTTTTTCATTTTTTGAAATATTTGTAGAACTTTTTAATTTATTTAATATGAACAATAATTATAATAATATATTTAATCAACTTTTAATATTTTTAGATTCGACTGAAGTACTAGAATATTGCATAATCCCCTACTTTATCGAACTCGACAATTTACAAATAATACTGACCAAATCATTCTTTTAATGCATATACCGTTTTAAAGATGGTTTACTTATAAAGTTAAAAAACTATGTTATGGTTTTTTTTCTAGCATCTAATATAATCAACAAATAAACAAAAAAAAGTACAAAATTTGAGTGTAGAATATAAAATTTACAATATCGCTTCGAGGTATTATTACATCCCTATCTGGTCATCTAGGTTCAATAGTCTAAGTGCTATATATTGATTGTTTAACAGATTGTGTATCTTAGTTTGTTGAGAAGTTTTTTATTTTTTTTTAATTTTCAAAAGCACTATTGGGAATCTAAAAAAAATAATATGTCACATAATGTACCAATGGGTCACTAGAAGTTTTCATCTTTAAAAGTACTATAGTGTGAACGATTTGGACCATTTTTACTAAGCCAAAAAAAGGTTTTTCGAGCAAAATAAAAATATATTCCAATAAAACGTAAGTATTTATTTGATGCAATCAGCGTCTGAAAAGTTATACAATTATTACTGTGTTTTGAAGTAGTTGTACTTATAACTCACGCTTTTGGATCTATTGAAACGTGAAAAAAAAAAACAACAATAGGATTACATCTGTGTTAATCGTTTCCACGGAGCAATAATATTTAGCTCTCTTTTCAACATGGGTAGATTAAATTTCGGTTTAATTTTCAAGCTAATATTTCCCTTGCTTATAAACCTCTGGAAAAACCGACCGAAATAGTATTGCATATATTTTTCAAAAGTACAAATATAAACCCTAATAATATCATGCTTTCATACATTGCATTTTAAGCTATTTTTATCTAATTCCGTGAGTATTATCATCTTTACACACTTTATTTTTTATTGTACACTGGCTGAATATACGTCATATTTATATTTAATAGATAATGTCCAAGCTGTAAACGTATGTAATACAAGGTTCGGTTTGTCACGATGCAATAAAATAATGCGACTAAGGTTAAGTTTATTTATTTATGACACTTCAGTACCTATAGGCTATAGTGCTTGTCTAGAATAAATAGATTAATCTATACTATAACTTTATTATTAATCTATAATTTTAGTACCTAAGTATCTGTAAACATTAGACATTTTTGTATATTACCTGTTCAGCGTTTGCGAATGTATGATAAAGTGCGTACAGTAAAATGCCCAAATTAAAACTGAAACTATCGTCAAATTTGCAAAAAAACGTCAATGGATATAGTGCAGATTTTTTTTCTACTGATGGTAAAATATTGTGCTTTAAAATATGAAATGTGAAAGATCCAGCCGAAAAAAATAATTACAATTAACCAGCATATTGGAAGAGACAATATACATATTGTAAAAGTCAGTAAGACAGTAAATTTGTCTTACGAACAAAATTATAATTTTTTATAAAAATATGATTTTCTAAACATTTAAAACAATTTTAATCGCATTTTAATTACATTTGTTGAGGTTTTAAACGCATTTTTTAAAGGTGCTTTTACAGCATTTAATTTATTACTCTACTTTTATTATTTTATGATAATCTACTGTATCAAAATTAATATTCATTCGTTCGTGATCTAATGACTCAAAAACTACCAAACTAATTGTTACCAAATTTTATAATTTTTGACCTTAAATGTTTTATAAGTTCTTCAAAAGTGCCAATCTTAAATATTTTGGATGAAGGCGAAGGAGAAAAAAAGATTAACTATCACAAGAATTTATTTTTACTATCAAATATTTTATATAGTAAATATATTTCGATTATTCATTGCAAGCAATTCATTATCATTGTATTTATATACATGTGATAAACTGATAAGATCAACTTAGCTTATAACTTAACCTAAAATAGATTATATACTTAGTTATTGCAAAGACACAAGATGTGTGCTCTTATCTCTTGTATTATGTTTATTATGTTATTAATTAATTAATCCTAAATAAAGAAATTGTGTTAACTATGTATCGTTAGTTATTTAATACCCAACTTGTCCAAGGTACCGCAATAAATTATGACTATGAATGGATTCAGTAATATGCTATGTAAAACAAATCAAACAACAATAGGTGATAATAAAATTCGGAGTTCAGCTTTACAATGTTCAATGAAACGATAACGAGTGTTAATATATTTAGCAATACTGCATAGTATTTGAAAAACTGAACTCGTTCAACCTTAATAGTCAAAAAGGTATCGGTAATAATCACAGTTCTCAATATCGTATTTCAATGGTATCAATAATAATAATATAATAATTTTAGAGGCACTACGATTATTATATAAGTTACGCATAATATTAGGAATAGTCGTTTTGATACCTAGGTAGCATCGAAACTTAACACAGTATCCGTCGAATATTGATATCTAGGTAATTTTTCGTATCGATTTCGAGATTTTATTATTACAAAATGGCGAATAATGCCACTATAACCACATTGAGGTTAAATATATTCGATTAAATAAATAAGTATTCATTTTTTTTTTTTTTTTTTGCATCTCTATTCTAAATAGTGTTTTATAATATTAATGATACAAATACTTATACATGTAATTTTATATTATGTATATTTTAATTGGTTTTTAATAAAATTATATTTAGTATCAAGTATAGAATTATAAAATGTTGGTAGATATGGTTCATTTCTATTAGGTATATTACAGTATAGCAGGTATAATATGGCCAACGTTAAAGTGTCCAATACAGCGTTTAGGTACCTACCTAGTTATAACATATACTATATAAAACAACACGGAGTTGTAAATATGCGTAATGGATTATATGAAATAATTCATTACCATTGGAAAACGCGGATAATATCTGCGGAAAAATTCCACATCGCTGGAATATTATAATATTACATAATATAGGTGAATACAGGGTACTTCACCGTGTTTTTCCGGCGCTAAAATCTCTGTTTATGTTCAAATTTGTTTTATTTTTTCAATCGGACTTTATGTAAGGAGGATACACATGGAAAAAAGGGAAAAATCATATTTTCATTTTCACCTGGTCTTAATCATTTGAAAAAAAAATAACTTTTGGTTTGGTCATTTTTTTAAAAAAATATTATCAAAAGAGCCACTTATTGACAGATATTATTCAAAAAATTATAATGTAATATATTATTCTTAAGTCATATCCGACAGACTGTTTCTTAGTAGTGACTGTTTTAGAAAAGAGGTACAAATGGTTTTTATTAAAAATGCAACGATTTTTTTATTGCGTAAGATAATAGTAATCTATTGAATATAATATTTTTCTAATTTCTTCTGTAGACATCAAAACAGTTATTACTAAAAACATTGGATATAATAAACAGATGTAAGTGATATTAAATTTATTGTAATAATATTTTTTTTACAAATTAGCTATTTTAAAAAGTAAATAAATAGTAAAAAAAATTGTTTTCCAGCGATTAAGGCGTACAAATAAAACTTGAATTTTTCTCTAAATATTTATCCCACCCCCTACATAAAATCTGGTTGAAAAAATAAAAAAACATTTAATATTAAAAGGATGCAAGCTGATGTACATTAATCATCTCCGGCGTACAAATGAATTACATAACAAATTTACATTCTAACAGAACTAATTTCAGGCTGTTAGTATTCATATTTTAGTGAATCGACTTATTAACAGACTTAAAAGGAAAAAAAACTGTCTGCGTTTAAACGTTGATTTTGTTCTATATTTTATTTTTTTAGCGTTATAATATGAGTGTGTGAGATGTTGTAGTTTAAAAATGCATATACCTCGCGTGGAAATCAAAATCTCGAAAAAACCAACGTATACATAAAGATACATTAACCTATAACATGTTTTGATAATAAGTCAACTCGTTCCAATATTTTGATACATGAGAACACACGGTGGGACACCCTGTATGTAGGTATATACGCGAGACCGTCCGAAATAAATTCTGTATAAATTTGTCGCCCGACCGGCCGTTAAGTCGAGATACTAAACGTCGGAAATGTTATAATAACGCCGTGAAATATCGCGTATTAATACGTTGAATATTATTATTATTAAGAGGTCGCCACCGGCCAGCCGACCGTCACATCGTATAAAGATAGCGCAGAACCCGTTGAATATTATGCGTTTACCTCTCACGTATACGTGAGCCATTATATATGGCCACTAAATCGGTTCGATAATGCTCTAATCCCGGCTGCGGGCCGACAAAACACTATACCAAATACCTTCCCATAACATGGTTACCTCTATCTAGGTATATATTAAAACGATATGTTTTATATTATGCTCAATGATCATCTGTGGAAAGGCGTCTATAAAATCCGGTGCGGGCCGTTTATTTTCAAATAAGGTGCCCATTAACTATATTTTATGATTTTTTTATATTATCCGAAAAAAACAAATTAGGCGTTTCATTAAATAAGATAAAACGGTCTTCTCGTTTTTAAAGTTTTACAGTCCCTATGGGATTTTCCGCTAATTCAACTACAATTCTACATTTCTTTCTGCTTACACTATCTTCTGTTGTTACTTCTCGGATATATTCGATTGAGTCATCAAAACTCTGTCTACCCAACGCTATCTTGCACGGTCCCTTTTCCCATTTAACTTTCACACCAAAACTCTCTTCAAAAGACCAGACATGCGACCCAGGTATACAAGGATTTTGGTAGATTAGTTTTAATTCCCTATTTATTCTCCTTCTGTACTAATTCTGCACTACATTTTCGGATATTGCTCCATAAATCCGTCTAATTCATCCTTCAAACTAAGTCATTTTTTCTTTATCGTCTTTATAGTAGTTGACCATTATGTCAAAATTAATCGTAATCTAGATAATAATTTTGGCTTGTACAATCTTTCTAAAGCATAATAACTTTTATTTCATTTCGAATTTCAGCGATAATATATATAAAAAAAAAAAATCCCGATGGCATAATAATTCGCTTAAAATTGCAAATCATTTTGCAAAATTAACCAGTAAGAGAGTTTGTAGAAAATTAGTTCTCCTACAGTTCTGCCAAAAGTTTAATGTGTTCAATAAACGGTTATTATATAATATAATATAATTACATACTAATGATCTCTTCAAGTAGGTACCTATGCTAAAATCGATTTTTTTTTTCTTATGTTATAAAATATATATATATCTTACAGTTATAAAATAATCTATTACTAGAAAGAAACTCGTGGTATTAATTATTACTGTTTTTTATATTCGGAGCGAAGCAAATTATTGTTTTTAATTATTATTATTATTATTAAAGCTATTTATTTTTAATATGCATTGCAATCTCTTGCAATGGGTCAAATTTCTTTCAGTTTAATAATAATCTTTTCAAACGCAATCACGAAATATTCAGTTTGAAACGTCCGTGATTTTCTAGAATATTAGTTATAATTATTATTGCAAACAATCTTTAATAGTTATTGCTGCTCAATAAACTGACATTATTCAGTCACATTCTAAAATGTGTTTATTTACCTTTCATCTTAAAAAATAAATAGTTATTCCTTGGAAATTTAAAATTACTATATAAATGATAAAGCTAATTCGGTCTAAAAATGCACACAATTCAATTTTTTTCATTAATTTAATATAAAATTATGTTATACAATTTGTATACTGATACGGTGGTGCCTATTAGACAATTTTTTTTTTTGATAATTTACATAACCATCATAAAGAATAGAGTAATTATTATTATATGGCACGCATTACTGTAGTTTAGCTGGCATTCAGGCTTATCTTTTATGAAATTATGAATAATATTAGTAATTTTACATCCTTGTATATATACATTACAAATCCTAAAATTAAACTCGTATAGTTAGGACACCTTTTTTTTTTTTAACCATATAACATTATGTTTCACGATAAAAAAAAAATCGGTTCAATCACTGTAAAATATTACATAATTAATAATATTATATGACGTCATATAATATTACATAATTAGTAATATTATATGATGTCATGACCGGTACTAAAGGAATAGGAAGGCATAACAGGTATCTATCAGAAATTTAATTTTTGAGAAATTATATTTGAATAGATAATAGAAGTTAATATATAACAGGTCATTTGACATTTCTGTTATTTGTTATTTCTTTTTTAAAGTTCAAAGCGTATTTAATTGTAATACTCAATAGTTTTGAGGTATCCAGAAATTTTCATTTGGGAGATCTAAACATGGTACTTAAATTAAAATTATACATAATAATAATGGAAGAAAAAAAGATGATTAAAATATCATCTTTAATAGTATATTATTAACTTCTCTAGAACATTTTAAACGAAAAAACCCTAGATTTGTTGTGTGAAACCACATCGGGTAGGTAACAGAAGAAAAATAAATTCATTTTTAGTATGCCTAGAGATCCACTGAGGTAACTCACACGCTCGACCAGCTTAAAATAAAAATATCCCTCGATTTACTGTGTATGTCACATCTCAAGTAGGTCACAAGGTAAAAAAAATACATTGTTTAAGGAAAATCGTTTTTAATTATTTTATGGGGTACCAATTGAAACAGTGACGAACTTATATCTTTCTAAGGGGGGGGGGGAAGAGCAAAATATATTTTTAGCCACTCTTTAAAATATAAAATTCCTTAAAAAATTAACGTTACAGCTACAACAATTTTATTAATAGATATAGGAATTGAGCTATTTTATAATTTTAGAGTATGATATTTTAATACATAAAATAAGAAATGTATATTTAATTAAATATAATATTATAATGGATGTTATAAATTTATAATACAAAGTTTAACTTCTGGTTTTTTAAAAATAAGAATCTTTTAATGATATCATCCACTGACCACTGGTATACTATACTCTATTCAGAATAAGAACAGACCGCCTACAGGTCGCGACCGATTTTATAGCGCTGCTAGACCACCTGGTGGCAGATTCGTTTTTTATGTTTCCGATCGTGTGCCGTCACCGATTTTGCCATCGCGCACTGTGTATACAGTGAGTCATAATGTCTTAGTAAGAATAGATACGTAAACAACGCCGTGTTTTCGTCCACCGCCTGGTCTGTTCTTATTCTGAATAGAGTATAGTATTTCCTGGTTAATATGAAATAGTGCGAGCCCACATAAGCGATCCTATCGCATTCATTTTGTAACTAGAAATCACGATAGATAATGATGTTTATCATTTTTACATTTTTTACCTTGCATTTCATATTGGTCATACAGTAATTTGATGTTTTGCTTACTTGTATAGCTATGGCCGCCCCCTGTTTAATATAATACTTTTTATTATCAATGGTAATACGTAAGATTAAATTTACCGCCACTGCTACAATCTAAACTAATGATACCTGGACTTCACAGAAAATGATAAACTATTGGCAATCGTTGATTGCCACAATTATTCGATGACACTATTTAAAATTATATATTATCTTTAGCCTTTTTTTACATATTAATATTGCAGACCTTTGATTTTTTGATTTAAAGCTTGTTATTTTTTTCCGTGAGACCCACGAAATTATTACTGTGGGGGCCGTCGTCCACCCTGCCCTCATTGCTCTAGCATCACTGAACTGCTTGATATAGTATATAGAACATAGTTTTTTTTTTATCGTTGTATAAGGTCTATTGTGGAATATTTCGAAAATTTGATGCCACCAAAAGTTCAATCGTGACCCAAAGTTTGGGAAACTTTAAATATAATATAGGATATAGTTATTAATTTAATATAAAACCAAAAAAAAAAAAGGTTTAAAAATAATGTAATTTTTTATGTATTTATATTGTTGTGTTATAAGAACATAGGAACATGAAAAAGTAAATAAAAAAATGCGTAGACACGTAAATATCTACTTGATACAATTCTCGTGCTTAGAAAAAATGTTCAATAATATACTTCTTTGAAAACAAATAATTATACGCAACAGGCCTATGTTATTTTACATTATGTAACCACAAGCGGGAATATATATGGAGCTTAAGGACCGCCTTAATATTTTATATGTTATTTCTTCCTCCCAGAAATTGTAATGGATTTTCGCCTATGTACGTACTTCATTGGATTCACCTTGTTTGTATTTTTATTATAAAAACAGCTTTAAAGATCTTTTTTTTTCTTAAAAAAAAAACTTAATATGCAATATTCCAAGATTACTGTATTTATATTGCTTTTTTTTTCTCCAAAAACCCATTTTAAAATAATATCACAAAATAAAATTGAATAAATACATTTTTTTTAAAGTAAATTTGATTTAGGTAGGCTAAACTTAAAAAGTAATTTCGTTTTTACAACATTATTATTTGATCTTTATGATGTGTCTGTATAAAATAAACAAAAAACATCAAAACGGAGGATTCCGTAACAGCGATCAGGTATTACCTGGACTACCGTTGTTAAATTTTTAAATACATGTTCGCAATATCTGCAATGTATTATGCTAAATTAGCATGTGTGCGTTGTTAAAAAAATAATTAAACTAAATGTATTAACTTTGAAATAACGTCAAAATATAAACCTAATTTATGGTATATATTTTGCATATGATGTTCTATAATCTAATAAACAGTCGAATAAATCTGTGCGGTTTGTTTTTTTTTTTTTAGGTGGGCACTGGTACCGGTATCATGACGCATTATTTCAACTTGTTTGTGATCGTGCCCACGGCCGTGATATCGGGCAAAGACGAGTATCACATCGGCGAAGGAAGTTCGATTACATTATATTGTAGTATCGAAAACGTGAGTATACATTTATTTATAACCCTATGTAACATTTATCATAAACTTATTATTATGTTACCATACACTCGAATTTATATACGGTCAGTCAATAACGCTCTGCAATTTGAACCGTTGCCACAGTGATCTGAAACCATGGTTAATGAATGGTAGATTTATATTTTGTAATCATACTTTCTCAGTGACGCCAAAATTCATTCCCAAGTATAACAGCCTTCACAGTGAACGCAAAGGTAAATTTGCGTGCTGAATGGTAAAATAAAAAATGTAGTTAAATTTTATGATTTAAGTATTAAAGTGAGAGAATGTTGAGGGGAAACTATATTCACTAAAAATTGAAGATCATTCACAATAAACTAATTAAAAGCAACTAAACGTTCAGTAAACTTTCATAGAAACAATATTTCTAAAAAGTCTTTATCTTACAATCATATTTTCTTTACACAAATATTATGGTAACGCAATTTAAAAATAGACTTCACCTCATCAAAATATTTTCCTATATTATATATCTGCTCAGTAAAAATTAGTAAAATATACTGTGATTATGTATAATCTAATAGATATTAAAGAATTTATTCTTAATAAAACTAAATTGAGTTTTAAATATTGCATTAAAATTGCCACACTGATATTAAGTAAAGCATTTCTTCGGACTTCAAAAACTTAAATGAATCTCGTGTTAAATTGTCAAGCATTTCTATCTAATCAAAGTTTAGAAATTTTGTGTGAAATTTCTTATCATTATGATTATAACAAAAGAGGGAGTTCATAAAGTAATTTAATTTATACCTATGAACAATTGGTAATGAAAAACGATTCTAAGCGAAATTCGTTTATACGTGATTAGAAAGGCTATATATTTGGAATTTTTATCAAAATTTAATTTTAATACCATAAAAAAAAAAATCAAATTACGATAAAACACTCTATTTACCTCCCGATAAATTTTCAAGCATTTTTGTTTGGTTAGTTAATGTTATCCACATAATACCTACCAAATAAAAACTACGTATAAAACTAACAAAAAAGAAAAAATGTTTTGAAAATTTTACCATGCCTAGATAAGGTAAATATGAGTTTCCTGTCTACGAATATTTTAACTGAATAACAACAACGAAAAAAAAAAACAAAGTTGAAAATAATGAAAATATATTTTCTGTAAACTTTCCTGTCATTCCTACGATTTTCCGTTTTTACTCAACTATTAAGAACTTCATGAAAAATCATAAAATGACTATCTTCCTTACTAACGAGATCGAAAACCTAACAAAAAAGGTCTCTTGTCATTTTTCGATTGGATGGAGTATATTACTGGTAGAAAACATAAAACGTGACAATTTAAATAATGAAATCATAACACTGTAAATTTGTCAATTTTAATTAAATTTTATTAGTTTTTTCCGACTTTTATGAAAACTGTATAGAAAATTATAAAATTATTATCTCAATGCACCAATTGAATCTAAAATTTATCAAAAAAATATATCTTATAATTTTTTGAATGAAGCACAATTTCTAATAGAAAAATTATACCCAGGCATAAAATATAGGTTCAACGCCATCGAATATATTGGTATCATTTATTATTTACGATAGTTAAGGCTGGTACAGAGTTTGTCCTCCTAATTTCACATTATTCTTTCCGATGCAATTTCCACCGGTGCCACCGGTAAGGTGACAAACTGTACTAATAATCCCAAGAAACTATGTAACGTATTTAGAATTTTGGATCCATGAGTAAAACATTTTCTGACGTCTTTTTATTTCAAATAACTTCTACAAAGGTTATTGTTGGAAAAAAGGGGGTCAAACATTTTTTGAAATCATATTAATGGGTATAAAGAATTTTATTTAAAAATAATATGAATTGGTCCGAACTCCCGGATACTCGCAATTTACCATAAAGGAATATAAGTAAATAAATCAAAACAAGAAAAATGATAAACGAATATATTTTATTAAAATAATATATCATTCGCCCCGAGGTAAAACTTATAATTTTTCATCCATCTAATAAGTGCCACTGCAAGTGATCAAGACAAAATATTCTAAATCATAATATATAACCACTCAGCCACCAGGATATTTTTACAGGAGGCCAACAAAGAACGATTTGCAACCGTTTTATAGCCGCCTTATATCTATAACCATTCTAGTGATTCAAAATGTTTACATGGTATAAAGGAAAATTTTATCTAGGTGACAAAGTGATTTATTTTTACGGTCATTTATTATGAAAGAAGTTTTTCAGATGCTATGTTCCTTGATTATTGATGTGTATTCCAAATGCGTAGATAATAAAATCTTATATAACTTCAAAAAAATACCAACTTTTAGTCACAGACATCATTATATTGTCTTCTCCTCAATATAAAGTAAAAATGCCGTGTATTCATTTTGATTGTAGTCAATGTAAAATGACACGTTTTATTGAAATATCACAATCACATAATAAATACTTAAGGTACTTAGATAATAAAATGAGATATATTTTAAATTTTGATTTAAAAATTAATTTATATATTTTTGATTTGATAACTTTTTATTGTTTTTAAATCTCGTCGAAATTGCTTATTATTTGCCTATAAATATTGGGTACATATCCTCTTAATAACGTGATGGTAAATTTTACCATGCTGTTTGTACTTATAATGAAAAAGACATAATCATGTATAAAAACAATATCTAAAAACTTAATACTTACTATACTTATACACAGTATATTTACGAGCATTTACAAATGCGAAGTCTTTAATATAGATGTACGGTTTTGCAACAAGAATTGTCGAATGTGCCACACCGAAAACAATACTGGCTCTTTGTGTGGATAATAATAAGTGTATTAAATGACTTAATTTTGGGATTCGTCATACGTATACCTATAGGGAAAAAAATGATTTAACACAATGGATTAAGTTCTTTTGAAAAATATTATTAAATGTAGTAGAATTACACCATCAAAGAAACCATAAATTATGATACGTCCTTATATGTCTTATAAGTTTCTTATAATTTATTCATTTCATATAGCTATTTACACCAATCATCGTATCTAACATTAATAATACTATAAAAATACATAACATATAATATGGAATCGATATTAAATACATAAATTGTATAACCTTTTAACGAATAACAAGTATCCGAAAATAAAATGTAAACATTTAAAATTATAGGAGATAAGAAATGCGATTTTGTCTGGCTGGTATTGAAGAGTTCATTTTTGGTTTTTCCAAAAAGTTTTCAAAATAATTCGGGAAACTCCGAAAGATGATCGTAGGTAGAACGGCAAATATTTACAGTGTGCCATGGCGTTATCGTTTTCATTGTTTTTAATTTTTGGTCGCAATGTTTTCTACCAGAAATATTTCTCCAATTAAACAACGTGGATATTTTTTTTTTTTTGAACTTTTTATCTTATTAGTGAACAACAAAATCGTCTGATTTTCTTTATAATTTTAGTTGAACAAAACCGAAAAATACGTAGAAAGTAGGAGAAAATGTACGATAATAATTCTTTTATTGTTTTAAATATTGTTTTTTCAAAGAAATTCAGTTAAAAATAAAAAAACATATGTTTGCTTTTTCTATACATGGTAAAGTTTCAAAAACATTGGAGCTATTTCTAAATATTTTAATTTGTCGAGGTTTTTACGTAATTTGTGTGAGTACTCTGAATAAAATTGTGAAACTGAACAGAAATATTTGAACATTTCACAGGATGTTCAATATAATGAATTATTATATAAATATGAATTATTCATACAATGTAGTAAAAAAAAAAAAAATTAGTATATTGTAGTATTTAATTTTTTTCCATGATAGTTTTAAAATCAAATTTTGACGAAAATCGTAAATATTACGGCTTTTTAAAATATATGAAACTAATTTTCGTTCCGAATTATTTTTCGTTAGTAATGGTTTATCGTTGGGGTTATACGTATAAACTAAATAACTTCGTTTATCTCATTTTCCAATTATCCATCTATAACAGTGGCTATACCCGTCTCCAGAATCAGCTCTTTTTTTAATTTGTTGTATCAAAAAACTAAAAACAACATGCAAGACCTCTTTTTTTGTTTTAAAAATTTAATTTCTTAATTAGGCTTGTAGCCCAAGAAGTTTTTGTTCGTGTTAAACAGTTTTTACAGGCCATTTGTGGGTACTAGCCAATGTTTGAAGTAAAACCGGTCCATTAAATCCAACTCGACCAAGTTATAAACCCAAAGAAAACCTTCTAAGCAAAAACAACTAATTTCAGTCATTATTTTCAGTTAAAAAATGTAACTGTATAGTACAATATGTTCGTCATAATGGTTATGATAATTTTGACAAAGATTAATGTAAAGGTAAATTTTAAATTTACATTAAAGTGTTTAATTTTATTTCGTTTGTAATAATTTGTATACATTCAATTAAAAAAAGAATCACTTCGTCACAGACATTTTTAATAAAACTTCGCTATCATCAAAGAATAGAAACTAATATTAATTTACAGTGTAAAGCGTATTACGGTAATACCTATTGAAAAATATATTGTTGAAAAAATTGTTCGTTTAAACCCATCCAGGTTAGGCTGTAAAACTTTGGTAACATAATGCCCTTTAAACAGTTTGAACATAACTTCTCGGTTTACCGATAGGTATACGCAATTATAAAAGCATATACCTATACACCATATTTATGTTATTTTCGATCAAATATTGTAAAGAATATTAAACATAATATCACGTGTTCACTCGTTTGTGCGATTAACTGAACTTTATGAACTTGTCAAATATTCGCCTTGAACGTTTAACGTTATTAATATATAACCATATTTATTATGTGTATAAGGATTATAGTTATACTTGCAAAATCATATGAAGCGACTGTTCCCTTGAGGGCCGTAGTGTCAAGTATTATATGCGTTTAATGACATTCATGCTAAAACATATATTGATTTAAAAAACTGTAATAAATGTTTTCGATTAATTATGATTTTAGAGCCCGGTGCCGCCGCAATACGTCTCGTGGTATTTCAACGGTAAAATAATATCGTCCAGTCCTTTCAACAAAAACGGACTAAAAATCGATCGTATGTCCATCAACACCGAACAAATAGATCATAAAACGCACAGTCGACTGACAATCACAAAAGCGATACAAATTGACACTGGAAATTATACTTGTCAGCCTCCAAACACCGACCCCGACTCTATTTACATTCACATTACTCCAGGTTAGTAAAATTCATATTAATTTTCTGAGTATAGGCATCATGTATTTTCAATTAACTGGTTTTCCATAAAAATACAATTGTTTTATTTTTTGACCAATAATTTTAAATACAACCGCCCATATAACGTATTTAATAATATAAAATAATGCAGCAACAGAAGAAAATCATACAAGTCACGATAATACCGTTCGCAAATTACAACAAATTACAGTTTTAGTTTTTACACGCACACCATAATATACCAAAGACAATATTTAATAACAACGGTATAAATAGTTATAAAACAAAATGTTTAATTTGGATAGTTCTTTTGACGTTGTTCCTCTTTTAAATCAAACTAAAATTGTAAAAATGTTTTATTTTTTACATTCTTGTTAATAAATAAATTTAAAAAAGAATAATTTCTTTATTAAAATTGAATATTATATTTTTTAAAACAGAATTGTTTTTTTTTTCACTTGTTGTATACAAGGTTAACAATAAAAGTGAATAACTATCATGATCCACACATAAGTAGGTATATTTTTAACTTGGTATAAAATATAATTTTCTGCGACGCTGAGCTTCCATACTTTGTAATTCTAACTAAATAACTGTGTCACGAACAAGTTGTAATGTGTTATAATTTATTAATGTAAATTCTGAATTTGTTACTAAAGTAATTGTTTCCGAAGTTTTTAATTTTAGCCTCTCAAGCCGTCTTTGTTTAGGCCGATGCCAGGGGAAACTTATCCCAATACTCGCATCGGTAAAAATGCACCTAGAGATTTAAAATCTATATTATTATTATAATTATCTATAATTCAACATTAAGACCTCTTAACACTTAAACACTGTATTTTTCTTTCCGGGTACTAAGGATAACTAGGTACCCTAGCAGCTGCACAAGACTATATGAAAGTAAAATATCAAATATTAAAAATACGCATTTTGAGCATATTTTTAAATGTTTAACTAAATGCGCAATAAAACACGTTTTCTTAAATGGCAATAACTATTTTTAACACCAGATTGAAATAGCCGTGTTTTTTTCCAGCAATATAATGAAACATTATTCTTTTTTTTTACTCCAAAAATATCTAGAAGTTGTAGAAGCCATTTTATAGAGTTCAAACTGATTTTTAAAAGATTTAAATCTCAAGACTTTAAAATTGAATACATTTTGACAACGATTTTATGGAAATTAAATTATAAGTAAATATAATAATATTATGATATAGGTAACATATGGCTTAAAATTATTTGAATTTTATTTTCTTGAAATAAAATAATATATATATATATATATATACTACTTATTATATTGTATTGTATATTCTAAAAATTTGTATTTTTTTTCCCGTGATATTCTTAAAAAAAATAAAATCCGCTTCCATCCGACTGAAATATTTCGTTGTACCGTTCGAGTGTGAAACACACTAAAGTTTTTATAAAGACGATTCAATTGTGAACCAAATAATAAAATAAACGAATAAAAATTGATTTTAAAAATTATGATTTCCTCTTTTTATGTTATAAATTCTTGAATATTAAAAAATATTAAACATAGTGAAACTGGCATCAGCAGGCAGTGATCGAATGTATCAAAAACTGACTTGATATTAAAAAATGTTATTATATGCTATTATTGGTATATTTGTTAATTATATATACAATTAGAGCGGTTAAGATTTACAAAAAAAGTATGTATGCATTTTCAATAATAACCTGTGATTAAAATATTAGAAACCGCGATTTCTTAAGAAATAAAATCCATCCAATAAATAATCAAAAATTCAAATTAGATTGAAATATTTCCCAAAATTTACCATTGATTTAACTAACTTAAAAATGATTAACAAAATATTCACTTTTAACCCATGTTACAAAATCGTATAATTCATGTTTACTAAATTTATAATAAAAATGCATTAATATTGAAATTTGTATGATTTTTTTTTAAATTTTTATTCCGTTCATTTTAGAATTTGACAATACTGCTGCGATCCAACGACAAAAAAGCTCAAATTCGGTACTATTAACAACAGAACTACTATCGATTTTCCCACTGTGGTCATTTCTCCTCATCGGACACAACGAATTTCGATGGATTTTGTTGTAAATATTATACATTGTTCTATAAACTTATATTGTTATAATACAATAATTGTATTTTATCATGTTGAATAATATTTATGTATCTTTTTAAATTAAAAGAGTTTAAATTAAAATCTTTACCGAAATTAAACTTCATATTATAATATTATGTTGTCAATATTACAATTAAGAGGACATCGCCGTACCCATATGGTGTGCCGTTGTCGTCTTACGATTATTTAATAACGCACGACATAGACATTTCCCGTTCAACAGGAACAACTCTGTGCTCCAATATTTGACTGAGTTGTCACTTTTTATCAAACTTAAAGATATGTTTATCTGCGTAACTGTAGATTTATTTTTCTCGATTTTTAAGTATTTACGCAACACATGATTGTTTGAGCAATGTCACCGTTATTCTTAAAAATGTGTGAACGAACATAATTAAAGTTTGTATTTTATTTTGCTCGATTTAAATTGAATTAAATTCGAATTTTCAATGGACTTAAATTGGGCCATTAATTACATTTAAAATTCCAAAATTTACACTGAGAATTTATGAAAATATTTTAAGCAATTCGCGTAACCTGACCACTACAATAAATTCTAAGTATCTAGTTAAGTAACGTAATTTTCCAATATCGCTCATTAGAAAAATAGGGATGACACGTTTTACTGTGGAATACATTTTAATTCATATATACTATTAATATATGACTATCTAAAACTAGTCAAAATCAGTAACTACTGAAATTAATTTTTTATAAACTTAAGTTCATTTCCCAATAAACTTGAATTAAGCCACTTCATTTTAAAATGAAAGGTACAAAATTGGTCCTGTTGAACGCAAATTTGGTATGTGATACGGTTTTACATTTTGAAAGATGCAGACAGCCCGAGAGCGAGTATTACGACCTGTTATTATAATACTCCCAGTTTTGGGAATTACAATATATCGTGTGTTATTTGTATAAATATTAAATAATGTTTTTCGGTTTTATTGTATTTTTTTTACTGTGAAATTGTACTATAAAAAAAATCTAGATATCCAATGGTATAACAACGAAATAATTCGTTTTAATTTCGACAATTATTTACGGTTTAGTTTTAAGTTTTCTCAAGTTTTTTTTCTCATTTTTGTGAAAAACTTCTATTTTACATTTCTTTCGTTTATTTTTTCTTCCATTTTTTTCTACCGCATTATTTTGAACTTTTTATTTTGTCTATAATTTATTGTGTTTATTATTATTTTTTTTTTGAAAATAGTTTATTCGTTTACTGTTGGTTTTTTTTTTTTTTTTTTTGGCAAAAATCCCAACGAGTGTACAAAATTTGATTACCTATATTATAATACTGTATAATAATTATAATTTAGTTTATTGTATAAAGTTGTTGATATTATTTTTTCTTCCTTTTTATTTAAAAAAAAAAAATTGTAAAAATAAATTTCAATACCGGAAATTTTCCGTATTATATTTACAAGTATTTTCAGATCATCTTCCAAAATTTATCAGGTTTACCATGATGCGTTATAGTTGTACCTTTTGTATGTACGCTGTAGACCATAATAAAGAAAATGGAATTACTCTAAACTTAATGGTTTAAAATAATATTATCATGCCCTTGTTAATTCGTTTATATGTTTAAGTCAATGTGATTAGGAATATTTTATAATAACCGTGATACGTTTAACCAAATTAATTAATTTATTATTATTATTATTATTATTATGTTTACATGAGTCTATAATTTGCGTTATGTGGTCATGTAAATATTATGTAAAAATAATTTTAAAAAAAATATACTCAAATAAGAATAACATTGCATGGTATAACAAATTATTAAACTTAGCCTTTATTGTTATAACGTACTTATAGTACAAAATAATTAAGCGCGTATTAATAGACTTATAGATTTATGACTAACTGACAATATTATAATGTATTATTATTAAGTGACTTTTTTAGTTGGCTAGAAACATAGGCAAATCTACAACATTTTCCGGATGTTTCAAAAAACAACTTGCGACTCGTGTAATCCCGAGAGGAGCCCATAATAATATTAATGTTAATTTCAGGATTTCAGGTACAACCGTTATTAAGTATGTAATAGAATATAAATGTAATACAATTAAAATAGAGACAAAGGGGAGTAAATGGGTGGGTATGTATAATAGGTAGGGTGAGATGTGGGGAACGAGTCTAACAGGTAGTATATGAGACTGGGTGAGTGTCAGATCCGTTCAGGAGTCGATGATTATAAAATGCGTTTTATTTGAAAATGCGTCGGTCAGTGGTATTTAAGTTCCGTTCTTCTCCCAGAAATCAGCAATTTTAATAATGAAAATGCAATTATTGTATTGTCTTTTGATTGTTTTCTTAAAATATACATTATCTCTCCTCTTATCAGTAGCATTGGTCATTCCATTAAACGACTTGTTGTTTGCACGTTCCCGCACTCACAATTCATGTCAATTCCCCATTTGCGCATGTTTTAATAAAATGCGTAATATGGAGCTACAGAATTATTAGTATTTTTGGTATTATAATTATTTTATTATGCGTGGGTCTACTATACCGTATAGTGTATACGACAGTAAGAATGAACGAAGCTGAATAGAACGACGAGCGGATAGGATGTGCGTATAACACAATCAACGGTTTTACGACTAAACGCGGCGCTAAGTAGCCGCTGTATGCGGACAACTAAATGTGATGTTGTGACGCGACGCGGTATGTTTTATATGTATTTTATAATATTAAGTATCATAATCAACCCGTATAATATGGTTTATTATTATGTGTATCCGAGGATATTATATGTGGGTGTATGTTTAAACAAATGTGTGAATGAACGTTTCCTATATTACGCGATTGTTTGACCTAAAATAAAACAAAAACTTAAATAATATTCTATTACGGGAGTATAGTAATGTTCACCTACTTTGATGATTCGCAAAACAGCTTGAAGTTCGTCTGAAGCTCGTCAGCTGTATTATGATAGGTAAACTAACAAGGGAGGTTCGGATAAATTGTTATCCAGGTGTACGGGGTAAGACATGGATACGTGTGGGTTTCGATAAATCGTCACACTAATGCAAATTACCCAAAGAACGCGTAGTTGTATTGACCACTTTTCCGGGTATAACAGTCAGGAAAATAAGAATGGAGATCGCCAGGTACAGCAGTTCGTCTTCGGTTCTGCAACTATTGCACAGGTGTGGAAAGGTACAGCCCTCGAGTGGGGGAAGCGAAATAAGCTCTGTTTTCCCGTGGACAAAAACCGAAGCACTATTAGTCAGTGACCCTCACGTACGTTCTCCGCTCGCCGATCCGGATAACGGTGCCCGAGTCAGGATCGCACCGCAGGTGAAATATTACCTCGCGGTAATTCTCGATCGAAAACTGAACTTTGCGGCGCATGTTAATTACGTTGCCGGTAAATCCGAAAATCTGGCTAAGACTGCGGAGATCGGCCGCGAAACGATGGGACCTTCGTGCACCCGCATTGAGACTCCTATACGCAGGAGCGGCGGTGCCCGCAGCAATATACGCTGCAATCGTGTGGGCTCACCGGATACACCAAATGTCATCCTCGCTGCTACATTAAACAGCGACCGACCCTTTTTTCAACAATTGGCGCGTACCGAACGGCGCCCACATTAGCGTCGCAAGTTCGCGAGGTCACTACCGTTAGACATAGAAGTACGCAAAAGGTCCGATCTATATGTTCGCCGAACAGCGCTGGCTGAACACCACCACACTTGGCGAGTGGCAGGTGCGATGGACGCCGCCGTCACCGGCCGTGTTACATACGCATTCGCTGTGGGTGCTCGCGCAACGATGGTTCTCACCGACCCATTTCTTCGCCCAGTTTCTAGTGCTTTTCAAGCTCACCTGCATCGATTCGGCATAAGTGACGTCGCGGTTTGTGAATGTGACGAGTGCCTCACGCAGGACTCGTGGCATGTTCTTTTACACTGTCCACTGTACGCCGAGAAACGTTCGAAACTTAACGTAACGTCTGGGGGTCATGGTGTGTTGCCGACTTGGTGGCATCTTCCCGGTCACTCGTGGATCTCAAGCGTTTTACGCGGGCTATTCTCCTCCAAAGGGAACAGCATTAATATGTGCGCAGTACCGCGAACGCCGGTCGCGAGCGGTTAATGATCCAGAAACGGATGGCGGTAATCGCCCGTGTCGTGGTTTATGGTGTGACGGGCAGTTGTGTTTGCGCGTAACGCCCGTCCGGGACCGGCGAGGGCCACCCCGAATTCTCAAGTGTGGAAAAGTATACCAAATATAACAGCCCGCCCTTCTGTTCTACCACTACGGGGGAATTTCGATTGGAAATATCTATCGTTACAAAATAGAAACTAAATTACTTTTACTTTCCTGACTTTTTCAGTACTACAGTGTAGCGACATACCCCAGTAAATATAAATTTTATATAATTGTAATATATTATATTACACCTATATTAAGTTTTATTTGTTAAAAACCTAAACTAATTTAACGATGCCGACAAATAATTCCAGTGGCATGTACATTTAGAGGAACAGCGGTAGAATAATTATTTATTGTTAAATTCTTTAAGTACCAGTACAGTATCAGTTGATTTAAATACATTTAAATGATAATATTAGGTTTGTTGCAGTAAGTATTTACATTTAAATGTTTAAGAGAAACTTAAGTTCAAATTTAATTAATACGAATTAATGTTACATAAATAAATTAAATAATGCAATTACAAAATGTGGTTGACAACTTAGAAACAATTCTGGTCGTCGAATCTATAGATTTTAAATAATTCCATCATTATGAACTTGTATGGTTTTTATAAGTTAAGGTATGGTTGGGTGATTTAAACCGAAGCATTGATTTTAAACGAATCGCGTTTATCAATTTTAATAGTATTATAATATTCTATATCTATATCATGAACCGTCCATAATATCAACAAAACTTTTGAATTAAAATATAAAATACGAATTTAATTATTCCGGAATTATTTCCATTTGCACGTCTCGTATCTTAGTTTATTTTAGATTCTATGCGTACATTGGTTTTACTATAATGTGTAACTGGTGTTTTAATTATAATTTCTGTGTGTGCGCATAGGCGTTCTCACAGGGGAGGATATAGGGATGGACATTTCATAGAATTTTTTTTTTTTTTAAATATTATGGAATTTCTTTTTTAACTGGTATTTAGCGATAATAATCAAATAAATATGTATAACCAATAAATATTTTTTTGACTCGTCTTCATTTTCCACAATATTCGTATACAGATTAAAGACTATACGCGTTAATACGTTTGTGGTTACTGATTAATATCTTTATCGCGGTTCTAGTTTTATAATCAACTGTGGTTATATATAATTGATGTAAACAATATATTAATCTCATGATACTCCCACTGAAGAATGATAAAAATGTTAACATATTTTACCGGATTTTTGTTGTTTGTTATCAATCTTTTTTAGAGAAAAATTAAGTAAGTGGTTTTTAGAAACGTCATAATGGATTAACATTTAACATTGTTGGCTATCCATAGAGAAATCCCAATTGATCCCGAAGACGTTCTTGATATACTGGCTCAAAAATCAAGAAAAATTAATACAACATTGAAAAATAAAATATTTTATTAAAAAATATAATATGTTATAATCTAATGTAATATGTTGTTTATATAATAAAGGGTGTGTGTGGGCTTAGCCCACACGGCTAACTTTTTAATATAGTGTCATTTCCCCCCCTTCTAAAAAAAATCTCGAGAACGCCTCTGATGTGTGTGTCTTTGAAGCCGATGCCATACTACATATTTGTGATATTCATCACAACGGTGAAAACGTACGCGATATCCATATTGAACAAAACAAATGTACTCATTTAGATTGGCGGTGCCATAGGATCCAGTGGGGCGATGCGGTGCTCGCAACCAATTCGGCCGACAGGGCATGCGAAATATTCTGCCGCACTAGTTTCCCGGTGCCGTAATACAGACCGAATATTATATTTTAATGGATACGGACGATACGGTCATAGTCTATGACCATTTACCGTTCCTATGTTGCTCAGAATAAAAAACAAAATAATGACATATAATGTACTTTAAGAACGACCACGTTATAATATTGTAAAAAACAAAGTTTAAAAATAAAGTAAGTAAACAATAATAAATAAACCACAATAAGAATAACGAAAGTACTTAACTGCGCTTGTATAGTCTCTGGCGAGTGTAAAAAAAATTTTTTCACTATGATTCTGAGTCCCCTGCTCCCCCGTGAAAGTTTGTTCAAAACTGCTACTGATGTACCACACCTATATTTTGACTAATGTCCAGTATTTATATTTTTTATTTAATAGGCTCAACTTAATTAGTTCTCAAAGAGCAAAAAGTTCGCCCGAATTTAATTATATTATCTAAACGAAACGGGAAATTCGGTCGACTGATTTTATACGTAAATATTTGGTAATATATATTATGTGTACATAGTATCTTCGTTTATACATATGTATACGTATAATACGTACGTACTATATAATGTGTACATGTATATTTTTTGTTGCATTATTGCAAATACGCGTGTCACGGATAAATTCTCGATAATTCTAATTGAAACCTCAGTATAATAATATAATATAGTAATATTATAATATTAAAGGTACTTTTGCTTATAATATAGTTATTATATTACGCCCAGCAATCCGTTTAATTCCGAATAAACATAGGACAAGAAACTTAATTTGAATGGATTTATAAGTAAGCTCAATTGATGGATTACCTATACATCATAATAATATATATATATAGTTATAGAGAGTGTCCCAAAAGACCCGTGTTATCCTCATAATATTTCCGTGGCAAATCAATATTTATTTGAATGCGGTATTTTTTTTTTTTTTTTAATTTACAGTAATTAATAATAAGTAAGAAAATCAGACTACAATTGAATGGCAAGTTTTAATTTTTCTTTTCAAAATATACTAAAACAAATTTGTATACAATTTATTTTGTTTTTAAATTTCCCCATTTTTTTTTTTTTTTTATTTATACTTTCTAACAGTTTAAAAAAATTTATGTATATTTAGACCTTGTTAAAGCGTATTCAATTTTTGATTTCGTACTAATATTAGTTACCTATTTTATAACGAACATCAAAAAGTTCGAGTAGATCACGGATTTTATTTTTGAAAAATAAAAACAAAAGCTTAATTTGCTTCAACTAGGTCGATTTTCAGTCAATTTTAGTGTTTATAATAGATTCTGAGTGGAGCGTAGAAGCATATAGTTTTGCAATGATATTTGTTATTATTATTATTATTTTTTATCTGTGCGCAACTGTTCTACGGATTTATGCGTGCAACACCTTTTCTGAAAGGAAATCGGCACGGCGAGGTACTTTAAGGAGGTAATTTTTCAATTTTCTCATCAAATTTGAAGAAAAAAAAAACGGGATAATATAAGAAATGTAGGTATTAGTTAAAATATAATACAGCCTTCTTTTTTACTTTGCACAACTTTTTAACCAGAAATTTCGCTCCAGCTTTTAATGACAGCAATGTTTTTAAATGGAATTCAACTAGGGAGGTAATTCAAAGAAGTCAATTTTGATTTTCCCAAGAGTTTTTCCAACAAATGTAAAAAGCCGGGATAAAACATGGGAAATAGGGAAACTTGTAGGAAAACTGGGAAGATCGGTACAACATTAAACAAATATCATTAAAGAAAATTGATAAAGTCTATTTAATTGTTTTAATATAAAATGACATATATTTTGTTGACAAATCATTAATATCAATTGAACTCCGTTTAGAATCGTTTTTTTGTAAGCAATGGTTTATTGTTGCTTATAGACAAAAATTAATTTCCCCTCTACATCCTAAATTCCCAACTTCTCATCAACAACAGTAGCTGCAACCATCATGTGAAGGATCCCCTTCTTTTTTTAAGTCTGTTTTAATGAATAAGATAGAAAATCAGCTATTTAAATAATTTAAAAACTAAATAATTACATAGAAATATAGATTTGAAAAAACCATGAAACTTAGGCTATTAAATTAAAATTATCTTATTTATTCTGGAGACAAAAACACGTTGGAATATTATATTGATTCGTCACTAAGGATAGTTCGGGATAATGCTGTAAATAATATAATAATATCTGTAAGATTTAATAAATTCTCAAATGAAATTTCATAGGAATTTTTTTAAATCCAGCAAGTACAATCTATTTAAAAAAAAAATAAAATTATAGTTATAGGTATACATTATAATATCTACTCAGGCGTATCACTAAGGTACAAACAAGCCATGCGTTGCTTTAGTTTTAATCACGTTGATAAAATCGTCAAAAAAGACTGGCATCAAAATGTTCGCTTTAGGACGAGAATTATCTTACCACGGTCCTGTACCTACTTTTAGTGTAAATATTGCGTGTGTTCGGTTGAGCTAATGTTCTGCGCAAATGATAAAACGCTATAGCTGTGGGTATACTGCGTATAACCAATGTCAATTCGATTTTCCGTAAAATAAACTATTCGTATGATAAACTGCAACTATTGACGAAGTAATAATAATAAAACCGTGTATGTATATAAGTTTACGATACAAATCTGAAAGACTTCGGATTCAAACTGTACTATAACTTTAATAATTATTATTGTTTAGTACCTCGCCTTTTACTGTGATTACTGTTAAACACAGGTATAGGTAAACCTACGCGCGCTCACGCTAAAACAACTAGTGCGGATAGCTAAAAGGTATAAAAGTCCGGTAACATTTTTATTCGATGTCGCGTACCTACCTGTCTAATAATTACACGAATATCGATTTATTAATTTTAACTAATATATAGGTAAATCACCCAATGACAATTACGACGGTCGACAGCGGTGGTTTTAAGTGTCGGACAAAACGCGTATTTCAATTCCAGACGAAAATTGACCTCGGAAATCCAATCTACCTTTGCATAATATACAGATATGCAATACGTGTCATGTACGCACACGTGCATGCGTATCTACATATAATAGTCACCGCAGTAATAGACACGAGTTGCGTGCGTGTATGCACGACGACGCTTACAAATTACAAATAATATAACAAACTTTATAATACAGAGTGAAGCAGACGAGTGAATAACATAGCAGGTAGGTATGCATTAATATTATTAAGCACTCCGAAAACCTCCTATTCACCCTTAAAAATACGAGGTGAGTATTACCCAATTCTCTATATGGGAGTGGTTTTTTCACATATATATGTATATATAATATAAATATACCAAAATATCTAATTCGAATACTTCATATGATATATTTTATGCAATTTAACACTTTATCCGGTTGTTTATATACATAGACCAAATCATATTTGTCGATGTATTAACTAATTACTACACACAAAACTCTGAAATTGATGTATAAAATAAAACAGAATTGATGTGAACAATATTGATGTGCTGATTTTTTTTAAGTTTATTATTATAATAGTTTGTAGGGTAGATTATTTTTGTTCGGACAAAATAAACTGTCATGTCACTTGAAATTTCATTCATTCTAAGAAATACAACCACGTCTGAAACATCATTGGAGTATATTACCTTATTTTTTTTCTAAATTATTAAATCGGTTCCTGGAATATGTTAACGCTAAATTTCCAACTTTGAAACAGATCGTGTAAAAGTCATTTTCTGCATCTACCTCTCCGAAATGATTCCGAACAAGCATTAAATTTGTCATTTTAGTCAAATAGGACTGACAATAGTACACAATTAATTAGAATAATATATTTCTAAAAAATTGATCACTTTCACCAGTTACTGGTTAGTGTACATAATCATCATTTGGTATAACAAATTTTAGAAAATCGCAAACAATGTATCATACTAACCGGACATTTTGGTTTCTATACAAATAACTTTATTCATCAAATTAACAATAACAAATATACCTATACAAAATATATTAGTTTTACAAAGGTGTTCTTTTTTTTCTCAAAAAACATTTTTTCGGTAAGTATACATATATATTTGTTAAAATAAATTTATCCAATTTGTACATCAAAAGATGGAAATTATTCGTCTGATTGAAAATTTTCCACATTCACATTGCTTTTTATTATTATTTATTTATTTTGTTTTATAGCACTTTTTTGATTAGTAAAAAAAGCCCCAGATTTTTACCGCAAAAGAGGCGAAAATTTCCGGAAAGTGGTTTTTTATTTTAACGATTTATCCCCTATAGGTCCATGAGAAAAACACAACTCTAAATTATTACTCCATGCAGAATATATTTTCGTTTGCAATGATATACCATCGTATACAATCTAAATTTCCTTGTATAATATCCTTCATCTTCTAAAGTCTGAAGGTTATTTATATTAGTGACTTATCTACGGTGCAAAATATGTTGAACTTATTTTTGTGTGTGTGAAGCTATTACATGCAAAAAGAAAGTTCTTTACTATTATTATTATGATTTGTAAACATCAAATTACATGTGTTTCCACGCATGGTAAGGAAAAAATATAGTAAGTAAACTAGCGAAAAAAAAAATTGAGCTGTTACTAGTAACGGGTGCAGCTACTGTTGTAGGTGAAAAGTTGAGAAAGAAGGATACATAAAGTTATTCATTTTTATTTGTGCATAACGATAAATTATCGTTAACGAACAAAAATTTGGAGCAAAGTTCAGTAAGACATATTTTGAAATGCCGTTATCGATTTTCGTCGATCTTAAAATGTTTAAGAAAAAAAACGAATGCATCAAACTCTTATTTGTTTTTTTAGACTACTAAGTACAACTTATAATGTATCTTGTTTTCATTTTTAAGTATTTCTCTTGAGTCATATAATTTTATTAACTCATAAAAATAAAAATACGAAAATATCCATTACCTATTAATAGCCTAAAAATAGATGAAATATTTTGAAAATTTGACCATAGCTACAAAAACCCAACTTATTAAGTATTTTATAAAAACTATAAGTTTCTACAATAATTTTTAACTACATTACAATAAAAAATCCAAATGCCGTATACATTACCGTATTTCCTTTATTTTTCCCCTGTTTTTCGATGTTCTTAGGAAATTTGTAAGAAAAATCAAACAACGACTTTTTTATTAATAATCTAAACAAAATTTTTCTCTCAGAATATATGGTATTCTTTAAACTAGAACAAACATTTCTGGTAGAAAAATATATTTTTATGTATATCTATATAAATAAATATGACTATAACTGAACAGAAGATTCAAAGCCATTCTAAACATAGATAATTTTGTGTGCTATAAATTCGCAATTCAACTCCGACAGGATACAATGACGGGTTTTTTTTTATTGCCAGGATGACAATGGTCAGCATGAAATTACATTCGTCAAATCAACTATTTTGACAAACCAACTATATACACCGTATACAGATATACTATCTACCTACTGAATGAATAAAATCCGTAGTTGACGCGCTATAAATGCAAGGTCCAGTCGAAATATAATACTCAATAATTTTGTGTATACATATTACGTGCAATGTGTTTAATAATAGTCATAATGTCGGATAATATAAACTGCAAATAAAACAATTTGTTTTCACGTGAAATGAGAGAATTTATAATATTTTGACCAATTTATTTATATCCTTGACCTATTTGAGCCTACTGAATCCAATAATTTTGCGGCACGAGAAAAAAAATCCAACATTTAAAAATACAAGCGTTTCAATCAATATCGCTACATATAATTACTAACACGCCCTCTTAAGTATCGTACAGATCTAAGGATACAGATATTTTCTGAAGAGACTGGGTGTTCTTCGATTCACTTCCTGTGAAACACCCGAATCTACTTGTTCGTGCTCTAAATTTGGAAAACATACCTAGAAAGTTTTAAAGTTTAAAGCGCTTAAGAGGCATTGGTGTCGGGACTTAGCTTAACAGAAAATCGTAAATAGTTAAAAACTAAAGTACCTAACAAAGAAATTTAATTTAAATATCATGCCACGTTTTACGGCTGGGTAGCTACTGGCTTCAAGTATTCATATTATGAAAATATAAAACGCTCATTGTAATCTTAATAATTACAGATTGTATATTTTCCAATAAATGTTTAAAAAAAAATGTAGGTATATCTTCTTTTTTTTTTTTGTTTTCATGTGAATTATATTATTGTTTAATAGGAAAAAAAACTATTGAAATGAACTATATTACAATTGTAGTTAATTAAAATTAGAACTTTATCATAATAATTTCAGAATAAAATGACAATTGAGATAATATTACTTCATTATCCAAAAGTTATAAAAACTATTTATTTTCATCTATATTTTAAGAATGAATAGGAATTACATAGATATTTTCATTTAACTTTTGAAAATTTAAATAGTTTAAATAATTGTATATATAATATAATATTTCAAACAAGATATTTATTTAAAATGTTTCAAATAAGTATTTAAAATAAAATGTTTAATAAACTTCGCAACTCTTCGTTTTCTTCTTCTTTATGTTAGTCAGCTTCGTCAAATTCCTTTTATAAGTCAATAATGAATAGTTTCATTACATCGTCTGTATGTTCTTCAAGAGGATATTTCTTTCACATTTCGTGTTGATCATTTCGCACTACAGTACCTATAGGTGTTAATCTTGTACGTCTTCACATTCGCATCCTCGGCTCTCTCCTATTTTCCACTATACGAGGTTTTTTTTATTCTTCCTACTTTTACTCTTACATGGTTTAAGGTTTTCCGAATTCCGTAATTCAGGTTCTTTCCCAAGTTCTTTATTTCTCTTGTCCATATAAATTTGTCTGCTTTATACCTATCTTCCCATACAGAGGTGGCCAAAAGTCGCGCAACAAATTTGCAACACAGTTTTTATAAAACTGTTGTGTTTTATGTTAAATATGTTGTTTTTTTATAAACCTTGCTTTTGCTGTACATAAACAAGATAACGAGACCAAAGTTTCAATATGACGTATCGGAAATGACGTGGAGGGAGAAACTGCGCCGTAACGCGCGTTCCATACAAGATGGTAGGCGTTGCGACTTTTGGCCACCTCTGTATTTGTACACGTTATCAGGTTTTGATTGTAACATCCCAATGATACTATGTAAAAAGCCATGTCTCGATTTGAATCTGTTATTCTGTGTTATATATTTGTGTTCGGACTAAGGGATGATTCGAAATTATAGATTTATATTATGCAGTACCTTTATTATTATTTTATCGAACTGATCAATTAATAAATTTTCGATGAAATTATCTATCCGACTGATTGTGAATTGTCCAGTTGATTAGATTTGGTACATCCACGACACAATATCGCAATATTGATATATTCTATGCATATCGCGAGTGTAATATTTACCGAACGTCATTTGTTTTATATTTTATTGAAATAATTTAATTAATTTGCTTATAAATGGAATCCAAACTGCTTGATAATTTAAATATAATTATGAATTGAAGTGAAAAATTCTCACTGCATTTGTCTAAGTAATTTATTAATGTAATTAACAATTTAATAATTTTAATACAAATAAACAAACTGTTTTTCATAATATTATGTCACACATTTGACGTTCAAATTAATTGCGACGTTCTCGTTGCCTGGGCAATGTGGTCCTGCCCGAGAAAAGTACTCTTTGCACGAAATTCCCCATATTGCCTGCAACATAATATACACCATTGCAAATACAATTTAAAAAAAAAAAAAAGAGTTGATACTGGGGACAGGTGCAGACAAATTTTTGGTAGAAATGTTGTTCTCAGAAAAAAAAAATTTAAAAAAGAAAAAAAAAACATTATTGTAAAATCAATATATTCCTCGCTCTACTTAGAATCTAAAATTAAATACGTACTTACTGTTAATGATGCAATCAAATTTAAATTAAGTATGATATCTGAGTGTCACACCTGCGATGTGATGCCTAAGTTTAACGACCAGTCGGTAGATAAAGTATCAACATGTGAATACTATACAAACTTTAATGAGCGCCATAATTATTTTTAAATCAAAAGCAGCTTCGGTCTCGCATTATTATTTCGAATGTACCTACCACACATGACCGCTCTATTTTAGTAATATATTCTATAAAAACGAAAAGAAGAAAAAAAAAATAAACATAGGATACTTATCGATCTAGTATAATACTTCCGTTTCTGATTTAATATCTTCGTATAACTCGTATTCATGTTCATAAACTTCGTTTAATCAACATCGAGACTTGTTTCAGCCAAGAAACAAGTGTTCCATCCATCATCAGTAATTATTGTGAAATTATTGTCAATTTAACACCAGCCCACTTAAAATGTCTCAAATTATGCTATAAAATAAAAAACAATCTTTGTTGTAGTTAATTAATTATTTACTTGTAGATATTTTCGAGTATCTTCCCAATTTATAAATATTATGGATGTCGTTACCACTGGCCAACGGAATAACTTCGAATTCACGAGTTATTTATTTGTTAAATATTTTTAATCTAAATAGTTAATTAATTAGTTTAAATCCGATATTTTACATTTATTAATTTTTTAGTTTCCTACACATTACGTTACCGGTAAACATATATTTAGTCCTTTTATTTAATTTTTTCATTCTCGCATTCAATACGTTAAATGCATTTGTAGTTGGCATTTAATACTTCTTGCGGGTTAGCAAATGCATATTCAACAATTGCCTTTCTCAAGGTCATAATAGCTATTTATTGAATGTCCACTCGAGCTCGTTAAAAGGTAATATTTATATCTTTGGTTGAACATTCGAGTAAGATAAATATCTTATAATTAAATGCAACATTTTTTTTAATTGTTATTTGTTAAAGGGTTTTTATAATAAAAAAAAAAAAAAATGTAATCGTAATTTGTTTAAATAAAGTTAATACTAAGTTCTAACTGATGAATATAAAAATTTGTTGATTTATGAAATTATATAAATACGAACAAAAGGGTTAACCTCTAGCGTAACAATCTCAAAACCTACGTTATTTGATAAGAACTGATCGATGGTATTTTAAAATATTAGATTTTCCAATATTTAGAGAGAAAAATACAATTTCTTTACCCTGAGTAATTTATAACGCACAAATTCTATTCGGTTATTATTACTGTTATTATAACTTGAAAATTAAAATTTTAAGTATACCGAGTGGAGATATAAACATTACAATTTTTTTTATTTCATAACAACGCATAACGTGGCATTTAAAAAGGATATAATAATACGATTGATTGATTTGATTTGATTCGATTTCAATAATCTGCACACAATTCTGAAGGATTAAATACTATAAACTCTCGAACAAATAAAATATTGGCAGGCGGCTTAAAATTATTAAATATTATTATATTTTAATAACATTAAAAATATTTTAACGAGTAAAAGCTTTCCTGTGAAAATATATAATATTTTTTTACCTACATATTTTGTTATCGATTCAACGGGTCATCTTTTTAAGAACTATACGACCTATTGCAGGTTTTATACAATCAGAAAATGTAACACTTAAATTTTTAATTTTTTTGTTGTGAATAGCTTGCTTCTGTTTTTTTATAGTTTGAAATGAATTAAGTAATAACAGTGAAATTTGTAATCGACTTTTCTTTTTATTTTAATCAAATCAATTTTGAATATTTTTTTCGAGCGCGAAAAATAATCAGAATTTTAAATGTATAAGAATTCTTTATCAGTAATGGATAAAAAAAAAAGTAATTTTAATTTTCGAGCATAGTGAGGGAGCTATTGGTTTTACTAAAATGTTTATTTTTTTCTTTCTTTTAGTCTGTTGACATATTTGTTCCTAGTAAACTTGATCTGATTTTTATAAGAAGCAACTTTTCTGAAAGCTCAAGTTGTCTAGATGGTACTTAAGAGAATTCATTAAGAGAGTTCACTCAAGTGGGAAAAAACGTAGGAAAACGTACAACTGTACGATTTCATTATTTTATAAAAATACGGACAACGTTTTCTACCAGAAAAAATGATTCAGACAAAAAATCCCAAAACACTTTTTATTGTCTTTTTTTATTTACTTTCTAACGTCATTACTACCAAAACTATTGAGTTACTTTTGAGCTTTTAAGGAATTTTATTTTTGGGAGTTTTTTAGGACTCACGTAGACGTGGTAAAATTTCCAAAATCATCGGACCACTTTTTTTTTCCTTTTTTAAATTTATTTACAATGGTACTTTATTTTTTTTTTTATACTGTAGACTACTTTTAACTTAGAAAACTTGCTTCGGTGTATAAGTGTAGCACCTTTTCTGAAAATTAAATTTTATCTTATTAGTAAATACATGGGCAATTTTTTAATTTTCGAAACAGTATTTAAAATAAAAACGATTAACCGGGGGAAAAAAAAATCTAATTTTTTCACGATTTTGTTATTTTAAATAAGTACCTATTGCGTTTTTAAGTACCAATTGAAAAACGATAAGAGATCTTTTTGTTGAAACATTAATCTTGTTTTGAATGATGCAGTTCTTTTTCTTGATTTTCAAAATAGTTTTCATTATAATCAGGAAAAAACGTAAAAAGGTTAGGTTGAAAAAAATTACGGCACTTCAAATTATCTATTACCGAACCTCACTCGAAATCGTCTTTCGTCAGCAATGGTTTATCGTAGCTTACAGATATAAATGAAATAACCTTATGTACTCAACCTTCTTAACTTCTCACCTATAACAGTGGCCGCTCCCGTTCCCAGTATCAGCTCTTTTTTTTTAGGATTAATATTTAATATATTAAATATATTTTTGGTTTTTCTAGTCATGATGAAATTTTACCGCTTTTGTTAATATTTATCATTTCATCGGTCATATCGCTGTTATCCGTATCTTTAATTCCCGTCGTTCCATTAATTAAATATTCCTGATCCTTGTTTAACTGATTCATTTATTGCATAGTCTACTGCGTAGTCTCTTTCCGTTTGACTTGTTAACTATAATACTTTACGTATCACATTATTCTCTTCCTGCCTGACATGTCCCACCGACTCTAGCGTTTTAGACATCAAACAACTTTGAATATCTTATTTTCGATCTCCTCGTTTTTTCTCTGTTCGTACATTAGTGATTCCAGTTTTATCGTAGGCTCTTATATCTTGTTTAAGAATTTTCTTTCAAAGGCTATATAAACTATATAGACTACATTATATATTAGCTTAAATTTATCATCTTTTTTATCGAAAAGTCTCACAACTAACATACACAATGGTATAGATTTTAGACATTTTTAAATAGATACATTTAACCATTTTTAATAGGCAACTATTTCACAATTATGACCGAAAAAAATTGAATAATTTATCTAACAAAACAGTTAATTACTTGTTTTTTATACTAAATTTTATAAAACAATCGTCATAATCTGTCTGTCATAGTAAGATATTTTTCAAAAAGGCTACACTCCATTATCACCTATTTAAATGTACCCACGGTTGTTTAAACTCCTAATTTAACCTAAATGCTACAAATCAAGTAAGAACATCTACTACGTGATGTAATTTCATTTCCATACCTTTGTTCGTTAGATAGACGGAGACAGTAAAAAATGTCCATGTATATATAACGTCCATGTCCTTTTATATCAAAGCAATCTATTCATATAACGTTTGTATAGATTTAACTATACTAAACACATACAGAAATATTTATCTTCTAATTTGTTTATATTTGTAATTTATAATTTATAATTGAAATAACTATTTAATACGTATCGGACATTTATTTTTATCTATTTATTTTTTATAACAGATAGATTAGGTTTTAAATTAAGTACCTATAGTGACAGAGCCAGATTTGTTTTATCTTAGTGGTTCTCACTCACTAGTTAAGGCCAATCATTTTTAAGGTGGGTGGAATTATGTTTATGTGGAACAATCATGGGACCAAGAAATTTCAGGATGAGTCCCGGATCCATTTTGGCCTACCTTTAGCGTCATGTCATTGTCATTTTAGATTTCGATTCGAAATATTATAATTTATAATAATTGAATAGTAAATTGTTTAACGTTATACCTAATATTCATTTTAATATTTTAAGGTATTATGATTATTATACAGATAAATGCCATTATAAATTTATTAACATGCGTAATTAAAACTCCAAGTTGCCTAAGGCATTTCTCGACGGTTAACATAAAATGATATTAAAATAACGAAATATCAAAATTGATCCAAAAATTTAATAGGTTAATAAAATAATAAATATAAAAGCAAAGGTTCTCAATTTTAATTTCGGGCCGCATTCAGATTAGGTTTTTGTATACGATGATTTATCATTGCATTCAAGTTTTGGTTTTGTTTTGTTTTGTTTTTTTTTTTATAAGATACAATGGTTATACTTCGCACCTTGGATTGTCCACAGAGGCGTAACCAAAAGTAGGTAGGTATATTGTGTTATTATTATTCGAAAATTGAAAGCAATGAAAAATCGTGTTCCCTTCTTTTTTTTTGTACAGTTATATCTATTATTAAAAATGCAACCGAATTAATCGTTTTAATCGTGTTTTCTATATATTTTAATTTATAACGTATTAACCTATATTTGAGTATAAATAATTAAACATGTATGGTACTATAATATTATACTATTGTAATTTAATGTTTTTAAAATTTTGATTTTATATGCATTTATATTGTTGCAATGTACAAATTTGTAATAATTTATATACATTATTACTGTGGACTATTTAAAAATTGTATATTAGAAAAACAGGTAATTAAAAACATTTAGGTACTGACGACAAATGACTTCAAAATAAATTATTATTTTCCCTAGGTAACTAGAAAACAAAATGTAAATTAATAGGTAAATAAATAAATAAACATACAAATATATCAAAAGTTGGAATTTTAACCACAATAATTAATAATATATAATTACGTTTACTATATAATATAGTTTTTTTTAAAATTTTTGTTAGATTCTGAGTGTATAGTGACTGTAAAAATCGAGGAGTGTATTGACTTTACTATAACGTGTGTGGTTTCTTTTCTGTTTGTTAACATAACAAATCTTTATTATAAATCTTGTTCCAATCATCAACTATAGTTGTGGTTTTTATTAGTGAATTTTTTCTATTTGTTGGTTTTTAAATTAATAATTTTGATCCTTCTGGAGAAACCAAATAAAGATTTTGAAAATATGTACACAATAGTCGTTTCTGGGTACTTACGGTTTTATTTTTTTGTTGTAATTCAGTTAAAAATATTCGTAAATACCGGAAAATATTTTGACGGTTCTTGAACTATTTATTATTACAATTTGAAACTGTACTATACCCAAAAAATGTGCACACGATTTATAATAAGTTATTCTTATGACACTATAAAAACGTTGACATTTTAAATGAACAAAAATGTTAACTGTAAACACGTACTATTTTTGAATTTATCCGTAAAAAATGCTCCGACGAAAAAACACAAGATAAATTTCTTTTTATTTTTCAGTTACAAGTTAATTCGAGTATAATTTTTAATCTAACTTTATTAAATTTGTTAAATCAAAAATATGTATTAATAAAAATGATGTAATTTTAAAACATGTATAACCAATCATCGCTTAAAATCGTATTTCACTAGCAATGACTTTTCGTTGCATTTATATGCATACAAATTAAATTATTCTTCATATCCTACACCTTCATAACTCATCGTCACAACAGTTCGCACACTTGTGGTACGAATTTATCAAATATTTTTTTTCATAAAATTTGTGTATACTTATTTTTACCACTGTTTGGAAAATTATTGTTTAAATAATATTAAGAAACAGCTGATATTCTCTTACGGATTTAAATACCAAGGAAAATAATAAATACTAAAGTTTATTTTCACTGCGTTACAAATTTGTGTGAGATAAGACAAAAATATATTTTTGTCTCGAAAAAGTTGAATATATTTAGCGTGTCGGGAACTAATAAAGTTTGTGGTTTACGAGACATTGCACAGTTTAATTATTCCTTAAGATATTACAAACATTACGGAGGTACGGAAATAACAAACATTAAAATTTCCTTGTACAAAATTACCGCTTTAGAAGTTTCAATATATAAATATATATATATACATATAATATATAACATGTATACATTTCAAAATATTTTCTGGTGTTTTTTTTAAAGTTTCTTGGATTGTGTCTTCTCTTTTATGGTCGGAAAAATATTTTTTTCAACAAATCGTCAAGATGTCCCATAGTAATTTATATAGTATTATTCTACGTAATAATATAATATACATAATAGACAGTGTATTTGGCATCCGGGGAAATTGAAATTTATTTAACGCGTTCACCTGAAAAATAAATGATTATAAAATATTTTATTATTTTTAAAAAATAAATAGGCATTATATAGATACATAACATTTCTCAAAACTTAAACCTAACCTATTTAATACATCTGCTGACGATCCTTGTAGTTGGAAACGAAAATAAGAGATATGTTTTATTACATGACCGAAATCGAAGAGGTAGTTAATAAAATTATAAACTAGAAAATAGATTTGTTTCGGGACTTTAAAAAAATTTGTTGGTTACTATTTGTGACATAAATTATTAATAACGAGACTGCCGATATTTATCGGCCATCTATTTTAAAAGTCTACCACTCAAGGATGTAGGAAATAATAATGAAGAAAGTTCGGCACATACCTTTGACACAGTTTGAAATATATTTATAGTAATATAATAAAGCTGTGTATACGTATACCTTATATGTATTATAGACTTGATAATTAATTATATTTTTAAAATTGTATATAATATTAAATTAATTAAATAGCGTCGTAGATGTATCTACATAGGAATATCATAATAACAGTGATGTCTGTTAAAAAAAATGAGCTAAAAACGTTTTCGTTTAAAATGGCACGGAAAACATATACCATGGCTATTTTTAAATAAACCGAAAAAAAAATGAATAATGCACTTGTCATCCTTAAATACCCTTGATCGGTAACGTTTTTGTCAGTAAACGGTGATGATTCCATAATATTTCTATACCTAGTTTAATATTATGACTTTTTTCATATTAATTAATTTCTCGTTCATATAGAGCAGTGGTTTTCAACCTTTTACGAATGGTGACTCACAAATTGTTTTTTTTTTCATTTAAGACGACCCTTTCAAAAATCGTTTAATTGAACTTGAATAATACGATACACAATATACACGATACTTATGGTTTTTGACGACCCCCAACTATCATACGTGACCCCCAGATTATAGAGGACAATAGATTTTTCTTAACATTTGTCAATTAAGACAATTCAACTCTGATGGTTTCACCTGTTAGTTTACCGAGATTCAGAACCATACGTTAATATTTACCATAAGTAGGTTGTTTACTTACAGGGTTTTTATTTTTGTTCTCGGGATAGGTTTTTTTTAATTTCAATAAATTCAGTACACCGCAGCAATATTTATAGACACATACTAATCTTTCTTTTAACTGTATATGCATAATATTTGTATTATGTATCTTTACTCTGCGGTAGGTATATGAATTGACAAACTTTCTCAAAATTAAGATTATCCACTCTTAGATTTGGCTTATTTGAGTTATCTACGTGTCATCGGTTAATGAAATACGCTTGATTTTTTTTCTTGGTTTACTTATGATCCTATCATCTTATTCGATGCCAAATTTTTTTTATGACACCCCCATCTTGATTTTTTTTTGATAAATTAAAAATAGAAATATCTGAAATCCAATATTATATCTATTTATTTTGAAAAATGTTTAAAAAGTAAGTCATTGAAAATGGTATTTTATATTATTTAATAAAAAAAAAGTTTGAAGTTACAACTTATTAATATAAAATTAATGATTAATTACACGAAACTGGATAAAATCGATTTTAAAAATAAATGTATATAATCTACATTGGATTTAGTAAAAAAAAAAAAAAAAATAATAAAAATATTGAATAAAAGTAAAATGATTGCATTAGTGTCTGTGAGATACACTCTTTATTACTCTATATATGTAATAAATTATTTCGTTTAGTTCGTGAATTCAACTATTTCTATATTTAATATATATATATATATATATATTAATTTTTATGTTGTGTATAATATATCAAACATAATTTATGGAGTATATATTACTTTTTACCTTCCCCTTCAGATTTTTGTTTCTAAGGACACTGTTCTATGAATAATTATTTATTTTCCCTGACATTTATTGCCCAGAAATCAAGAAAAAATTAATTTCTGATGTTAAAAATATTGCCATAAACACACAATTATTAAATGGACTTTTAACTTAAATAGAGATGTATACAATAACACAAGAAACAAAAAAAATTAAAACTGGCGTACCTAGGTATTTTACGATTGAATAGGATAAGTTGTCAAAACGCGTACATTTTTAATCAAAATTTAACTATGATGAATTATTGATTATGATTTAATTTTTGAGGGCCCGTCTTATGAATGTATGCACTTGTGAGTGTGGTGAATAAAATAAATGCTAAGAATCAAAACGAAAGTTTCATGTGATATAAAATAAATATTCTCAGAAAGTAAATCCTATTTGAGCACATACATGCGAAAAATCTATGCGGAATGAGATAAAAGTATAGGACATAATATCAATCACACATAGATTGGAACTTATAATATCTGATGTTTTTAAAATATTATATTTATTTTATTACATACTAGCTGTCCCACGCAGCTTCACCCATGCACAGTATTGAACAGAAAAAAAAAATTAAAGATATAAAAACGTGTTTTCCCGTCCATTGTTGTCTGGTAATTTATTTTGTTTTAAAGGGTACTTCTTTGCTCGTGACAACCAAATTAACTAATAATAACTTCGTTTTCGTTTGGTTTATTCGATTTTCAATATTGTTTGTACGATTGAATCACGTCGTTAGCTAAAAATATACTATACCTAAACGAAAAAAACAACAAGACAAAGAAACGTATTTAAATAATGTTATAGACTATTTAACATTATCAGCCTCTCCCCTCCCTGAGGATTAAAATAATATTTTTATATATTTATATAAATATATATGTATACTAGTTGTCCCACGCCCGGCGTTGCCCGTGCCAATTTTTATTATTATTATTTTACCCATATTCATTTTTGGTTTTGGAATGGCCATGTTAGAATTGAATGAAAACAAATAGGTGGAAAGTGGGTAGTCCACCTGCGGCGGCCTAAATGTGTTCTATTGTGATATTTGAATAGTGTAAATAATAGTGATAATAAAAATTATAATAGTTTTATTTTATAATGTGTCGGTGACTCGTTGACAGGCCAGTCTGTCTCAATGCATTAGCTCGACGGCGTTCATTGCGTTGCTCCTGACTTTCATTAGTACGTGTGATTACAGCCTGGTTTCTTAAATTTTCATTGTCCTCGATTTTTTTTTAAATGGGGGGGGGGTTGATGGATTTCAAAGGAAGTTAAGCCTAATCTAACTTATCAGGGAGTGGGGACGCTCGACAGCGGGAAAGCGCGTGTACCGTATTATAGCTAATTGCTTGTATTACTTGTATTACGGTTCAAATCAGCCCCTTTGCGTTTTGTTGGCATTGAAATATGTGCAAAACACACGTACATAGGTTAGGTTAGGTTAGCAAAATTAGCCAAATCGGCCCAGCCGTTCTCAATTGTTATTGGCACGCGGGTGCCACGGAAACCAATAATAAAAAATAACCACATAGAGTGTATATTATCTCTCCATGGAAAAATAATAATTGTTGAATATCGTGCGTGCTAGTATACTTTGACTGAGGAGGCCATAACTCCGGAACCACTTATCGCAAAGCATACAAACTTAGATAGTAGCCGATTCTCAGACCTACTGAATATGCATATAAAATTTCATGAGAATCGATCAAGCCGTCTCGGAGGAGTATGGGAACGAACATTGTGACACGATAATTTTATATATTAGATACAGAATGTAACTGGACTATTTGACATATTAACATGTAACTACAATGTAAAAATGTCTAATAGTCCTGTTACACTCTGTATATTAGAGTGTTTTCATTTTTGAAATTTCAAAATTTGATGTTCACAGCCATAAAATTTGTTCAAATACATGTACAAATAAAGTGTCTGCAATTAGACAACCCTTATAAGTGACCCAGTTAGAGGTTGAATATTTGAATTTGGGTGTAGTTTTTCAGTTTTCAGTATTTATCTCAAGAAATAAGATATTTAGGCCAAAATTATAATGAACATTTATTACTAATTATTGTATGTACTATAAAATAAATGTATGGAAAATTAATAATAAAGATAATGTATAGGTACAATGCTCATTGCTCATACATTATCATATTATACATTTTTTCAGTATCTCCTTCGATTGATTGATATATGATTGAAATTCTTACGTACAATTAATTTGTAATTACATTTTTAGAAAAATGATATTTTACGTAAATATGAAAATATATTCAATCAAAAAGTTACGATTTTCATGTAATATTTACAATTACCAGTGGAAATACGAAATTTGTTTTTTTTTTTCCAAAGTTTGATACTTCATTTCTATTTAAATGTTTACATTTATTTACTACGACATATTTATCCTAATCTTCATCGAAATTTTCATTATCAATTATTTTAGACAATAATAAATGGCATTCTAGTTTTTTCTCGTTTGGGATGTATGTTTATCGATAAATGCTCTAGCAATAATTTCTTAAGTTAAATACCATAAATGGTTTACACAATTTTTGAAAGTATTGTTAGATATTTTTTCATCTATAGTTTTGCACTCGTAAATATTTTAATAATTTATAAATCTTATCAAGATGAAAAAGCAGCAGTTCGTGCATTAAACCAAGCTGTGACATATAAATGAATTATGAAAATGCAAACACTCTAAATTGGATTATATTATTTTTTAGTCTATTTGAATTCTTCACAGAAAATAAATATATTAAGAGTATAAAGTGCTTTTGATTAAACTATTAGTTGGTTAACGACTCAGATGATTCGTTACTCAAAGCACTCGATTTACCGACTTATAGGTAGAAGGTGTCTGTTAGGCATTGATATACCACTTTCTAAGATACAAGTTGTTTATAATCGATTAAATTGATTATTAAACTCGAAAAAAGTTTTATTATAACACTAACAATCATTTATTATTATCTAATCTAGATATGATAATAATAATTACCTTATGACGTAATATAAATCTTTGAGGCTGTTGGGGCAAGTGTTAAATTAAATTAAATAAGCTAATATCTTTTGTACAATATTTGTACACGTATAGAAATTATTTAGGAGATACGAAAAAAAATAATTTAAAAAAATGTATTTAACTCTATTTAACTCTTTAACTAATCTACATTAGTTGTTACATTAATTGTTACAGAAAATAACAAAAAAAATCTATCAATAGCGAGTATTATACACATTATTTTACTATAGATTTTCTTATAAAATAATAGATTTAAACGAATTTGTATAAAATATAAATTGTATAAGAAATAAAATTATTAATAATAAATATTCTTTATAATTTTTGCGTAAGTAAAATATTTCCTGAAATAAATAAAAGACACTGAAAAACTTATCTAAAACGACCAACACCTTTAAGACACACGGGTTAAGACAGAAAAATCATAGAAAAATATTGTACAAACCTTATTTTTATATGTAACAAATTTTAGGGGTTATCTCAATTATCAAGGACCACCCGGGTATGTATATTACATTAATAGCTGTTCCACACGAATTTACTCGTTTAAAATATAAATTATGTATAACGCGGTAAGTATTACTAATACAGTATTAAATAATAATTAGAACTGTTTTTTTTTCCATTCATTTCAATCCACGTATGAACAAAATGTTGAATAATAAAAACCGAAATCCTGTGACATCTATAAGCTTTAGAAGGTCGAATTACGAAATTAAAAATACTTTATCTCGTAGCGGAAGTCTCATCGAAATCGGTTCAGCCATTTCAGAAATTAGTCCGGAATTTTATTTATATATTTTGTAGAAATTTCATTTATTTTAACAAAAAAAAAACGGTTTGACATAGTTGGCCCTTTACGGAGCAGCGTACTAATTTTTTTTGGTGGTTGGATATTAGATACTTTGATTTGCCCGACATCCAACCACCTCACTAGTATATAATACATAATAGTATTTAGTTATATAATATACTTTATATAATCTCTCGGTATCCAAATTGGTTTTTAATTAAGTTGACGGCACTGTAATATCGTGAGAAGTCAATAATAAGAATGTGTTTCCTTTTTTTCAATTCATCATTAAAAGTAATAAAGTGCATACATAATTAAAAGCTAGGTCAACAAACATATATATTATACAAGATAAATTACACAAGGTTTCCAATATCATAACATAATCAATCATGAAACATGCATTTCGATAGAAGTACTGGGTATTGAGAACTATGGGTATACTTAGTGGCTTTGAAAATATGTTTTATAACGATACGATGAAATTTTCATTATACGATTAGACTGATTTTATATCTAGCCGGAATATTATATTCTATATAAATACATAGAAAGAAGCGTACGCAGAATTTTTCAATGGGAAAGTGGGCTTGAAAATTGATAATCAATCGGTTGTTTTGTCACAAGTTTGAAAAATAAACTAGGTCAGTAGGCTAATTTTAAGTTCTGACTGATAATAAACATATAAAAAAAAAAAAAAAACGATTTTAAATAATATTTAGGTACCTAACTATATAAAAATGTTGGTCAGAAAAAAACAATTGTTAAGCTATTTGAGTATTAAACAGCCAGAGATCAACCAAAATTAGAATTTAACGAATTGTGCATTGAATTATTTCCCGTTTTTTTTTTTTTTTTTTTTTAAACTAATCATAAAAAACGAATTCGATCTTTTTTTTCTACTTTAATGAACAATTTAATATTTATTTTAGTATGCAAAATTATGAGATTTACACCTTTACACAAAAAAAATGAAAAAAATAACCAACGTATACAAAATATTATTGCTTTGATACTCAAGAGAAATAAATGAAAACAAAATTATCTACATAGTTGTTTTTCACTAATTGAAGGTTATATTATTATTATCTGCAACATCCGTGGGCTAACATAACGATGCGTAGATTTTCATACCATCAGTTCAGTATGTTCAATATTGCAATCATAGATATTATTTATTATGTAACAGCCCGCGTATGTACGATAATACCAATGTTATAATAACAAAACCATTGTTTATAACGAGTGTTACCACAGTTGAATAAAAATAATAATCTTATCAGCTTAATAATATATTATTCTGTGATAATTTAATAATATAGTAAGGTTCCTTACGAAAATAGTGTATTTTATGAAAAAAAGAATTTACTTACTAATTATTGTTACAGTTGAAACTTGGAAATTATAAAAAAATGCGTCGAATATGGTCAGTAGCTTCAGTCATATAAATTTAAAAATTATTTAGCTATGTTTACAAAAAATATTTCGGAAAAGTTTAAGGTTGTACACTTTCTATACTGTCATAAAAAATAAGTTTACATACTTTCAATTGTAGAATTATTTATTTTTCATTAAAAAGATCAATATTTTAAAATTTTACTCGTTTTTAGCCTTTAGGTATCTATTACGAAATTTTAAATTTAATATTTTTCAAGTGAATTTCAAGCCTTAATGATAACGTAATTTATATTATTGTAATGATAATTCACAATATGCAATATCATCGTATCAGTTATAATTTGCTAAAATCAGGAAAACCACAAAAAATAAGAAATGACAATAATAACAATACATAGGTACTTAAGTACTATCTAGTATGTAATAAAATAAAAATAAAACCAAAATTATATTTATCTTCCTCATTGACAATAACCATATTTGAGACTCTATTAGAAATCTACTCTCATCATAATTCTCATGAAATTTTTGGGGAGAAGGGGGGATATTAAATGACTGTTAAAATATTAACTCAAGTATTAACTTTAGTTATTATTATAACTCTATATTCTGAGTTGTGTTTCAAATTTAACATGCATAGGTAAAAATACACCAATAATGATTACAATATAATCACTGTATTTATATTTAAGTGCTGCATAATACATTATGAAACTGAGATAGTGAAAATATACTAACAAATATTATATTATAAAATAAACAGCTTTAATACTAGAAGAATAACTAACAAAATGTTAAAAGTTTGTATGATGATTACAATTTTTTTTTTTTGTTATTTCTTACAAAAAAAGTCTTAGATTCGAGAAGTCATTCGTACATTAAGCTTATTTTTCTCTTTACAGCATTGTGCCAAGTATGTCAAACTGGACCGTGACACGTTCTTTATGTTACAGTGAGCTTTATACAAACTAACATATAATATTCGTTTTTAAAAGAACTGAGGAAAATAACCCATAGAAAACATATGTTTAGTAAATGATTTAAACTAATATAATACACTAGTTAATATACTTAAGACGACTCACATGTACCGGAGTACCAAACCATGAATTTTTACTAATAGTTAACCATCGTAAATATTTAAAATACGAAAGTCATAACAGTTTTAATATTTATATTAAGGGTTTTGCGAATTGATCTATTTTTATTTTTTACTCAAACGTGTTTTACAGGAAAAAACCTTATGCTTCGTAATAAAGATTTCTTATTATTTTATTCTCTTTTAGTAGGAGAAAAACTTTATACAGGACATTAAACTATTGATTATGAAACCATAAATCACATATAACAATAAGTTTAAAAAATGGTCAAATCGTTCATATTATTCGTCCTCTTATTGTAGCTCTGAAACATGTAATTTTAAAAAACGAAGTCAAATTAACCCCTGTCTACTTCATTCCAACAATATAAAGACAATCTAAATCAGTTCACTATATACGAAATATAAGGGTTTTTTGTAAAGCATATTCTTAAGCAAAAAAGAAAAAAAATAGTTATACTTCGTTTTTAAGGCACTTTAAGAGAAAAATAAAATCGAAATATCGCCATTCAAACAATGCAAATATAGTTGTTTGGAAAGCATTGTTTTTTTCTAGATTGATTTTTTATATTTAAACAATAAACATTTTACTATTAAAAGTTTTCATTGAAAGTTGCAATTCATATTTATGCTTCGAAAAACTTAGGATTGTTATCAAAATTAAATTTGACTAGGTATTTTAAGTTTTTAAGTAATGCGAGTCCCATAATTTTTGAAAATATCACTATATTTTTATAGCTTTTGTGGTAATAATATTGGCGATACAGTAGGTAACTACCTATAGCTACAATATACGTTCATAATTTTAATTTAATCAACTATCTATGACCCAGTTGAAAATATATACACTTCTTTTAATTTTATTCTTCGTTATTCTACACAGATTTGTAAATTCAAAATTCGTCATAAACCAAATTGTTGTAACAAAATAAAATAATTATGTCAAAAGAACGGTGAATTTGATTTAAATGTTTAAGTAAGTATACAAATCATTCATATTTACAGTAGGTATATGTTTAAGATTTAGAATAGTTCTTCTGCTACGTCTTCTTCGAGCTTATAGTATTCAACGAGAATTTTCGCCGCCATCACAACTTACCGCCACTTCTCCCGATTTTGAATTATGTTTCAACAGTTGTTTACATGACCTTATCTTATTAACTATTTGAGTTAGATATTATGCAAAATAACTAGTTAATTCGTATATAGGTACAACAATATTCAAATAATTTGTACTATACATTTATAAAAATGTGTTCAATTTTATTTTATTGAATTTATGTGCAACTGCCTATTGAAATAACAGTTCATTCGTATAGTGACTTACTATAATACGGATTTGCGGATGCGGTACACAAAGTTTTCACACGAAGCTTTAAAAATATACACAGAATATAATAAATTGAATATTTGAAGTTATATATGAATAAAATTACATTTTCTTTTGTTCTGTTTAATATTTTTAAGTTTATTTTTTCTTGGAACAATAGATCCCTGTGCTTTAATTCATCAATTTTATTTCTATATATTATATGAAGCTATTAGTGTAAAAGTGGCCTAACTCACAAAATCTGTATATTTTTTTTAAGGCTAAAAATAAAAAATTGTTTTTACTAAATCTAACACAGGCATTTTGATATATATTTTAAAACGAAGATTTGTGGTTATAATAAATTAAATATTTTGTATTTTTAGTTTTTAAAAAAATGTAATAAAAATACAAAATAATGGAATCGCAGGGCAAGGTTCAAAAAATTACTACAAGAAATATTGACATAAAAATATTGAACAAAACAAAAGTGTCGGATTTTCGTGTTACACCTAGACTATATTATAGTCCGCGGCATCTGATCGCATCACAGGCTTGTATTATTGCTGTTAAGACGTGTTGGTCGTCGTTGCTGTACAAGCATTCTAATCAGTATGGCCGGTACGCCCCCCGATATATATTTTTTTTTTTTATTTTTTTTGTACAACAATGTACGGAAAACCATCGGAGCTTATTATAGCTAGGTCCTAATCGAAACGATACACCTTCCACGTGCTACGTCCATAAAATGTCTACTCTATCGGCATCGCGTGCAGTGCATTCCAATATATCGTTTTATTTATACGCACACGGCAAGTCGATTATTTTTCAAAATATAAATGTATGCGGATTAATGTAATATAATATGATCTAATAACGTGATATTCTTCATGACGTGCTTAAAAATATGACAACAACAGTTAGTTGATAAATGAAATGGTATTATTATTCAATATTAAATACGTAACACGTAATCAAGAAAAACCATACATATTATCTACGTCATATTTCGCATTGTCTTTCAATATTTTAATACGTCAGACGTATCATTGAAACGCTCTCACTTCCGATAAAAGTATTATTACCTCTACAAATTAAATATCAAAAGTTTAAAATAAAGAAAAACTTTTTTTTTTTTTTTTTTTAAACAGACTTATAATAAAATATACTTAAAGATTTAAAAATGCCAAAAGTTCGTTTGAAGTGATAATAAATAAGCAATTATTGTCTTATGATATTATTTCGAGTTTCTAATACCTATTTATAAATCCAGTTTTTGTAAATTATATTAAAAATGAATTTACTTACATTTAAAAAAAAAAAATCACTCATGCAATCGTGCAATAAAGTTATAATCTATTTCTTCTTTTAAACTTTAATTCTTCAATATTCGTTTAATGTTATTGAAAAGTGATACAACTAGAATCCAGTTATCCAATTATATTATAATATTATACTCCCATCCGTTTTGTTAAATAAATAAACGTTAATTGTCATGAAATGAAACACTAGCGATTTATTTTTAAGAAGTGCGTAGTTAAAAAAATAATATTTTATGAATCTGAATGACACTCCATAATATGAATATGATCTGCGAGTAAAAATGTATAATCTTTAATTTCTACCTAATATATATATATTGTGAAATCTTACAAGAGACAACAATATACTCGTAAAGCAACTATGTGTGATATTTTATTTTGTACCCATAAATATCCGAATAAAGTGTACAATTTTTTTGCTGGTAAATCTCTATTAACTACATAAACGTATAGCAATACGTGAACCTAACTTAACCATATGTTAGGATCACGTTTTCTGTCCATTTCACATCACATAAAACATTAGGTTTGGTTAATTTGGTTAATTTCCAGTGCCATATTCATTTATGAACATCAATGACGAAAATAACCATATAACAATCAAACAATTCACGAATGAAAATTAAAAGTAAACAAATAAAGTAAAGGGGGAAGGTAGGTTAATATGGTGTGGAGGATGAAAGATGAACAGTCAAATATAATAAATACCTATTATATATATAGGTATTTGATGTACGAGGGTTGTCCCAAAAGTAATGCACAGCGCGCTCTAGCTGTCTTGCAATGTGATATTATCAGCTGATTTTAGTATCAGTTTATAGCTTGAAGTCTAACGAACACGTGCGTTTTCAGTTTTAGTTGTTTTAGTAAAGTATGATGATGTGTGAGAGCGATAACGAAAGTGAGAACAATTCGTTGGGTCACATTTCTGTTTTTGAGCAACGCGCATACATTAAAATCGAAACGATTCGTGGTAAAACAGTGCCTGAAATTCATGCCGCGTTAAATAAAGTGTGTGGAACGGATACTGTGGATCGTAGTACGGTGCAAAGATGGCATCAGCGATTCCGTGATGGTCGTATAAGTATTGATAACAANACTGATCGAGTTCCAATTGGCAGTAGTGTAACCGGGGATTACTACAAAACATTCCTTGCCAAAAAATTGCGACCAGAAATCCGTAAAAAGCGACCAGGAATGTTACAAAATGGTGTGTCCATATTGCACGATAATGCGCGGCCGCATATCGGAGCACCAGTCGTCGCTCTTTTGGAGAAATATGGATGGGAACGCCTCAAACACCCACCGTATTCGCCGGATTTAAGTCCCCCGGACTTTGATTTATTTCCAAAACTGAAGGAACCACTTAGAGGGATCCGTTTTCCCAACTTAGATATACTAAATGAAGAAGTGAGCCGAAGGATCCGTGAACTCAACAAATATGGCGTCCTATGCGGCATTCAAGCGCTCCCGAAACGATAGCAATCGTGTATAGATAAGCAGGGAGATTATATCGAAGGTCTATAATATTGTTTTTAGTTTAAAATAAAAACTTATTTATTCAGAGCAAATTGTGCATTACTTTTGGGACAACCCTCGTATAATGTATTACAGTTTATAACGGTTGTTCAACGTGAACGTAAATTTGCTATGCCATGTTACTAGATGCTTTTTGGGATTTTAAGGTTTTAATGTTGGTAAACTTGATTCATTTTACTTCTTTTCTTTTTATCAATTGTCGGAGAACCGATCCGAGCTCATAATATGCATAAATGCATAATATCAGTCCAAATTAGTGAAAATCAAGTTTACATTGGCATGTTTGATTGCGAAATAAAAACAAGTGAATATCCTGGTAATATCTGGATAAAGTTTCAGAATTTGGTTTGGGCAAGACTTTGCCAACTCGACGACGACTGATGTACATGATATATTCACATTAAAACTTTTCTAAATACACACGTTTAATTAAGTACCTAATTTAATTTAACATAATATACATTCTTTCTTAGATTTTAGTAATAACTGTGTACCTATCATACAAGTTTGTTAAACATATTAATACCTACATTTTAGACGTTTATGAACATTTTACAAAATACCTAATAAGACTAATAACAATAAAATAATCGTATTACACATTTATTATTTTATACTGGAATGACCTATCATTTTAAATACATTTTTGATGTTATTCGGTATAGATGTTCCAAATATCTGAAAACATTTCACGCTTAAAATTACTTAACCGATCAAAGCTGTTTCTTTAAAGTATAATCTTTACGGTTCCTAGTGTATACAAATGATTGCACTGTGACACTGGTTTTCTTAAAAAAAAAAAACCACTGAATTATATTGTAATAATAATGGGAAACTTACTTCGCAATATGGGTAGGCCACTGTTGTAGGTAGACATTTGGGAAACTAGTGTGTAAAAGAATATTTTTAATTATACGCATATACCGTATGCAACGGTAAATCATAGTGAATTAAATTATGTTGAAATGTTGGTATATGATTTGGATTGGTTTAACTAATATTATAAAATTTTTCGGTTCATCGCAAATAACAATTAATATAAGAATAGTAATAGTACATTTAAACATATACGCCTAGAACAGAATGCTCGATAAAGCATAAAAAAAAACAAAAAAAAAACTAGCATATTTGCCAAACATTGCAGAAATACATTTAAAATCGATTAAAACGCATTATGGCATTGTTCCAACAGTAAAACCGTATTTCTGGACAAGTTTGTCAGGGTAAAGCGTATTTCGAGAGCTATTTTTATACTACCTACAGTCTACACATATTTCAGAATGTCTAACATATAATTGTTGTAATGCAGTTAATTAACCAATAAATAGTAAACCTAATGCCTAATATATAAATTCCATGGTCATAATTATAGTTATATTATGCATATTTTATTTAGTACGTTAGAATACTTATGAATAATTGTCGTCATATATATCTGCTAGCTCTCTATATGTATTTATTTTTATATATAATTCAAATATTTCTCTTGTAATCAGTGACGTATCTGAAGCCAAACCAAGGAAGGGGTAGTTTAAAAATTGTAATATACCACAAAATATCGCCAGTGGTTTCCTATTTTAAAACAATATATTAATCTTTTTTTCTCCAACAAACCAATCTATGATGACTGCTGTTTGGACATCCACATCCTATGGTCTATATGTATTACAGAGAAAAAATTACCCTATAGTCATATCATATTATCACTAGTTTTTAATAACGCTGATGAAAATACCCGAGAAATAATAAATGACACGGTTGTAAATACTATATTGTATTATTTTATTAAAAACCGCAACCGAAAAATTCCAAAGAGTCCACTCATAGCCCTATCCCCTCAAATACGCCACTGTCTGTAATTGTATATCTACTGTACAATTTATAAAGAGATAAAAGTTAAAAGATCACCTACAAATATAAAAATACAGCTACTATATTTTAATAATATACAAGCAATACCTACTCACGTAATAGATCTCAATTTTTTTAAATATTTATGAGTAGCATTAGTTGAATATGTGTTATGATTTGCAAAAATTACGAATTTTAAGAAGTTTACATTCGTATTGACAGAATTTTTCAAAATTATAATATAAGTAGGTTCCTGAATCAACATTCGTGCAGATGGATCGCAGAGTATAGATTATAACTGTGATTGTAAATAGTTTTCATAGGACTGTCAAAGGATTGTTTTAAAACGTAAACAAACCATTGTGACCAAGTTGAACATATTCGTGAACCCTGGTAAAAACTTTATCAAAGTTTACCTGATTTACTTTTACGAAAAGTCTTGTAATCGTAAGTTTTAGATCGATACAATTATTAGTGGTTTTTACAATATTGATGTGACCACAATAGGTATTCGTAATACTGTGTTTTGGACGTTGAACAAACTAAACATGTATGAACAGCATATTTTATAATAAAATCCGGTGCAACTCATATAAAATATACAAAATAGGTATGCACCTAATATCTTGTTCGTTTTTTTTTTTTTTAAGAAAATTCTTACAAATCACATTTCACTCTTTTGGATGTAATATTTCTAATTTTTTTTTTTTCTGAATATTTCTAATAACTAGTTCGAAAATGACTGATTTTCGCAGTTTTCAATATTTTTGTTTATTTATTTTTTTTTTTTTTTGTGGTTTGTGAAATTCATTCTGCAGAAAGTTTTAACTCTTTCCAACAGAAAAAAATTAACAAAATCAGATTACTGATCCGCAAATTTTTCCTGTAAAATATATTTTGAAAAACAAAACCGGACTCATGTAGGTCTCTCGGTAAAAAATTAAAAGTTTTTATTCAATACTAGTAAATTGTGAATATTAATAATTTTTTGTTGACAATTAGTAATAGTTTATAGTTTATAAGATGCCATAAGCACACTAACGTCACTATCTGCCGTGGTACCGAACAATTTGTTTATACTTTAATTTTTTTTTTTTTTTTTTGTGAAAATGCCAACCAACGGTTTTATATTACTGTAATAATAATATTATTCAAATTTTACGCGGCACTCGTGGGAATGCCAACGGATGACATTCGGTTGTGGTGGTGACGGCAACGGCTTCTATATAAATATAACGAGCGATCTCGGAACAATCGGAGATTATCTGCGAAAAGTGCATCGGAGCGTTATTGATAATGAACAGGTAGGTACCAACCTAAAAACGTAGTGCATACCACGATAGGGATAATCGCGTGTGTCTACCGCTGATGTGCGACCGTTTTTCTCGGCTGCGTATTACCAAAGAATCTACAGTCCTAGCGCCGTGCTGCCGTGCGCGAATACACTACTCTCATCGGCCGGTTTGAAATTGTGCGGTTAAAATATGTGATAACCATACTCAATAACTGATCGATTCGATTTATTTTATTTTATGTTTTCGTGTTGTTCAATGCTATACCTACCCGTCGGTCTATACCTCCCATCATCCGAGGATGTTATAATATCCTGAGTGCGCATCTAAAACCTAGTCGATGAAACACGTCGATGGGTTTAAATAAATCGGGGTGGAACACCCACGTTCCGAAAGAGTCAGGATGGAGAAATTCAAATAAGCCAATAAGACCAGCGTGTAATATTGGCACAATATGACGCCGGAAGCACTAGTAATGTGTCTCCCGGTTCGGGTTGTGTTGTAGTCGTGATGTTATATTAAACTTTTCGGTATATTATTGGCGCCGACGTCAAGGACGGGTACCCAGTTAGCTATACTTAAATATATAAATATGTCCAAATATCTGTATGCGCACGTGTGTGTGTGTGTGTGTGTGTGTGTATATATATGTGTATACTTGACAGAGCCGTGCCTCGAGCCGTTATTATTTCGCGCATAAGTCAGAGATCTAATTATGCGTCGGCTCACCCCTATTCCCCGCCAACACATTCTATCTAATCCTAACGAACAGCAAGCACAAAGTGGTCCAGTGAGGTACATGTATACATTTAAATACAGGAATTCTGAATATTCTCTGTTATTTCTCTTCGTTTTAATTCCACGTAAATGTATAACTTGATAAATGCCATTAATTTTGTTAAAAAAAAAACATATTTCGAAGAAAACTAATCTGGATGCTTTTAATTTCTAAATGTGTAAACAAAAAAAAAAAAAAAAAAAAGAACGAAAAATGTGTAAAACTATTTCGTATTAATATTAATTTTCGATTAAAGTACGGTAAATAACGTTTTTACCGAGTTAAATTTTAGATTTGGAATTTGTAGTATGTTTTGTAATAAATATTTTATCATTATATATTTAAGATTGGGCAAAAACTGAACGTATTAGAATAAAAATAGGGTTAAAAAAGAGGGGGCAATGGGGAAGTAAGAAGGAGAGGAAGAAAAGGGGTTGGAAAAAGTATGCGGTTTCAAAGAGGTTATAGGAATAGGTATATTTATATTCGAATGTACGGCGTATGACGCGAACGCGCAATCGGTCGGATGAGCCTTTGAATAGACTCGCAGTGTAATGTCTTGACAAGATTGGTATAGTGTGTAAATGGTTCTGTGTGTGTGTGTGTGTATGTGTGTGTGCGCGCGCGGTCGTTCGGATTGTATTGTAGTGTATGCACGTATTCCTATATTGTGCCGATAAAAACAAGTACTTATTATGTTTGAGGACGATGGCTATTGCCTATCGTAAGAAGTTATTTTCTGTCTATTTTACTCGTATTAATATTCTACTACGGAAATATGTAAAAATCGCACTTACCTTATATTTCTGCTTGAGGTTCGCAAGAAGTTCGTTGCTAAAAATATCAAGCGCCGGATATAAGGGGTACAGGTATCGGTGAATCGTTACAATGTATATGTCATAGGCCATGTGGAAAATTAGTTTTTTTGCGAAAAGACTGGGCTCTTTCCAATGGGATAGCCCGTTTGCGAACTACTTATTATTTTTCCAAACGGCCTACTGTTTTTCAGGCTTATTGCATGTAGACCAACAGTAGTTAGGCATTTTAAGAACTACAATAAATGTAATATAGTAATAACTGTTTTACTTATTTTATTTAAAGGGTAATTTATTACTTTTACAAAAAAAAAAAAAAAGATCAATAGAATTATTATCACATGTAAACACTGATTTGAATATTCTGAATAAGTATTGTACTTATTATATAGTATTATATTTATTTTATAAACAGTATCAATGGCGAGCATTAGTGAAGTTTAGATTATTTTTAAGTTTTTGACTATTTTATTACTAGTTTTATTTTACATTATTAACAAAAAAGAAAATATGTAAACTATTTACATATTGTTACAAGTGGTTTTTTCGTGTTACATTTTTTTTTGTCTACAACATTTGCAATTATATTTTGAGTGTCTGAATGGTCCACCGTGTGCTTTTAAAATATTGACTATAACATAACTTCTAACTTGTAAACTATATCAATGGTGTATTTATAAAATCATATCAGTCGTATACATTTCAAATTCTACTTAACCCGCATTAGTTCATTACAACCGTTTATTTTAAAGATTTAGATAAGGAACGACGACATAATATGATACTTGATGGAATTTACGAGATTATGACAAATCAGTAGATTAGATTATAACTTTTCACTCTTCACATTTTTGCCGGCCTACTGTACATACTAGACGTTAGTACGTCTCTGCGTTATCGTTACAGCTGTCGAATTTGTTTGTATTTCGTTATCAAAAATGTTTTTGCAAAACAAATAGATGCGGTCGACTAATTTTCCATATGGCGTACCTCGTTAGGTACCCAATAGACGTCTGAATACTATTTTTTTTTTCCTTCGTGCTTTATACCAAAAGAGATATATATACCGTTCCTCCATCCCAATATAAATAATTATAGAAAGGGGAAGTTCAAAAAAAAAAAAAAAATTATACTAATCTCCTAAAACTCCTATACTCCCTGAACCTTCAATTTAACTATTGGCAATATATTGACGGTTTATTATTAATAAATGATGACAGTCATCATTCCGGGGTGATCTCGATCACCCTAGAACTATGTGTGTAAGTCCTTATGAGGTCTTGTGTGTATATAAGTCCTAATAAAACGGTATCTGATCATTTATAGATACTGTCGGAACTCGAAATATATCATTCCGATGGCCGTCACTGAATACGATAATTTTCATTGAGTTAGGTCGACAGATTAACATAACTGACTCCGTGTATTGTACAGGGTGTCCCACGAAGATCTGACACTTGAAATAAATATTTTTCTATTCGATAATTTTAATATATATTTTGTTTTTAATAATTAGTATACTTCTGTGCCACAGTTAATATATTAAAAAAAAAAAAATTAGATAAGGAACATAAAATTAAAATTTTAAAATTTTACTAGGTTTTTTAAAAAAATTTCAAAATAGACATTTTGTAATTTATATTTTTAGAAAACTTTTAATAGTTTAAACTTTTGTTTAAATATATATGGTCTTTTATTTTCTAAATTTTTTTGAAGTTTTTGCAAATATGAATATTATTGTAGTTTATAATATTGTAATACTATTATAATAATATTCAGTATTCAAGGTACATCAAATGGCAAGGTTTTTCGTTTCCATGTGGTAATATCATACAACAATACTAATAATACTGACAACTGATTAAATACTGTTATTGATTATAAACCACGCAATAATATTCATATTTGCAAAAACTATAATAAAATTTTAAATAATTTATTTTAAGTTTTCCTACTTAGTACATTATTTTTTTTAAATACATTAACTGTAGTGCAGAGGAATACTATTTATTTAAAAAAAAAAATATAATATAAATTAAAAATATTCAATAAAACAAAAGTGATTTAAATCTTACTTAAATATCACACCATCGCGGGAAACCATGTATAATACTATAATGTTCTATTTTTGTAGTTACAAGCGCAGTAACTATTGAATTGTTAAAAATGAGATTACACGTACACATAAGCAGCGTTGTTTACACTTTCAGTTATAAAATTGCATAGGCATTTTTTTAAATGAACAATTTAAGCCATGATCAAGTTCTAATAAAGTAAAATTATATATTAAATTTTGGAACAGTATAAGGAGATGCCATAAAAGCAACTTTCAAAATGTGTTACACGACAATCAATATATTGATATAAATAGCACGATGCTATTTACTATACTGTATCAGCGTTGGTACGATCACATACGAAACTGCCATACTAGAAGTCTCATCAGTCATCTTCGCTTATTGGCTTCAAACCGTTCAAAATAATATTATCACTCAATATTGTTTATTTAGGAACTAAGGTCAATCATTTAAATCATTATTGATAATATTTGTATTAAATAAATCGTGACCGATTCTCTAGAGGTAGTAAAAGTAAATGGAGGTATACGTAGGTATATATTTTTTGGTAATTGCTTAACACCACTGACTATATCACGCCACGCCACTGAATGTGGTGCTGTTAATTTTAAAACTCTGCGTATTTTATTAGGTTATAAGGCAAAACATCAGTAGAAACGTAATTTATTACATCGAATATCGATTTTAAAATACCGTAACTCACGTTTTTGTTTTAGTGTTTTAATTAAGTATTTAAACACTATTGATATAAATCGCAATAACTAACAAAAACTACACCAAAACACATTTGGTTGGTAATATTTATTGCGTTTATTACTTGTAGCGGAATTTATACCTCCTGTGAATCGAAATTAAATGCAGTTTGTTTCACCGAGTCTGTACCAAATTTTAGTCAAGACTTTTAAATTAAACCATCTATTATTTTTGTTATAAATATAATAAGCATTATTCTTGAAAATATTAAACAATACTTTTGGGGGGGTTGAAATTGGACCCCAAATAACCCGTCAGAAATGGCTTTAAGCGTCACTCTATACCAACCACAGTCTCTGATTCTGGTAAATGCTTTTTTTATACCTATTTTACTGCAGTTTAAAGTGAAATTTTCTATTGTACATAAATACAGGATATTATAATATTATAAATTATACAAGAAAAAAAATTTAGTAAAACATTAAAAATCGTGGTTTTTACTAACGATAATTATTTTATTGATAAACTAATCATTATTATTATTATTATTTTTTTTTTTTGTGATTTATGTGTTTGACATGGCATAATATAATAGACATAAAACTAGTTAGTTAGTACTATATAATAAAATACGAGTATACACCCGATACAAGTACAACTGTGCAAGTGATACAACCTAATTTGGGAAATGAAACCTGTCGTGTTTAGTCTCGTATTTCGCCCATTACGCCCGTTGAAACTAATTGAGAACGAAAAAGTCGCATGTGACATGACCCTTTCGAAGAATTAGACTGAACTGCAACGTATATGTCTTACTAACTAGATTATTTCTTTTCTTTAAGGTGCCATTTCGATTATTATTATGTATCGATAGACAGTTTTTAAAATGCTTGTAATTGACGGCGCTCTCTATCCGTTAAACTATAACAAATGTATGTACACAAAACGATCGTCAGAGGCCATTGCGTGATATTATCACTGTTTAAAAAAATATATTAAACCATTTTTGCTTATATTCTATATCGAAACCATAAAGTTAACCATATACGTTTATTATTGTTCAATTACAGAGATAATCTATGTTAAAATTACACCCGTATGCCAGAAATTCTATTTTTCAGACAAATCACTAAATTATGTGTGAAAAAAAAATGTATATAAATTATACTATGTAACTAATAAGATGCTATAGAAAAATCATAAATATATCGTGGGTAGATCGAGTTACAATTTGGTAGTACTGATAGGAATGGAGAAGGATTAGGAAGTAATGAGAATAATCAAAACAGGAAAGTTGCGATATTTTGGACACATGATAAGATGAGAGAATATCTACATAATTTTACATTTATAAAAAAATATGTGTGAAAACATATGTGTTTTAGATGTGTCCTACGAAAATGATATTTTTACCGGTATTTAAAATATGGTGTAAACTACTACATAGTCCCTTTTTACCTGCCAAAAATAGATTGTGTAATCTCCTACACAGACCTTTTTACAATTTAGATTCCGAGTGTAGTGAGAAATGTATATTGGTTTTACAATGATGTTTATTAGAGATAATTGCACTTAAGTGAAAATAAAAACCGTACGACTTCACGATTTCATTATTTTAAATTAACGCGCACGACATTTTATACCTAACCTTTGTAGTATTACAATTAAATATTGTAGTATTTAGTATTCAAATACTAGAAACAAATTTAAGGTTAGGTACCTATTCAGAACGAGTAAAGATATATCTTTAATCGTGGTATTAAGTATAAAAGTATAGGACATGAACCATGAACTCGTACATATACTGGTATAGAAATATGCTTTCGGAACGCTATCATTTATCCTTATCATTATTTTTCTTATCATTTCGAACGACTATCCCTATTCTATGGTTATAGATAATTATATTTCTACTGAAAAACTGATAACCGTTCGAATTGGCTTTGAATTTCATTACCTGTTGTAGAGAATATTTTTCTTATTTTTAATGCAACTTTATTTGTGTTCTAAAACTTGTTGCTGTCATATTTAGTTTCACATTCACATTATTGTTCTGATTTTTTATTTCAATCAGCGTTGGTCTGTTAATAAATAACGTTGGGATGGATTCTGACGATGAAATTCCATTGTTGGTTACGGCAACAACGTTGGATCCAGTGCCCGTAACTATTATAACTGGTTACTTGGGATGTGGTAAGACGACACTTTTAAATTATATACTGACAGAACAACACAGTAAAAAAATTGCTGTAATTTTGAATGAATTTGGCGAAGGTTAGTACAACAATTTGTTATTTTTTATTAGACCTTAATGTAAGTGCAACATTTATACTATTCAAACTGAACATATAAAATTAGCTTTTATTTTAAATATCAGTATCATATAAATAAACTGTTTCTTCGATAATTTTCTCATTATTACTTGTTTGCAGGTGACACAATGGAAAAGTCTGTAGCTATCGGTGAGAAAGGAAACCTCTGTGAAGAATGGCTTGAATTACAAAATGGGTGTTTATGTTGTTCGGTCAAAGACAACGGTGTTAAAGCAATTGAAAACCTTATGTCCAAACGAGGAAAATTTGATTATATATTGTTGGAAACTACAGGATTGGCTGACCCCGGTAATATATAAACCATATCCAATAAATATGTACATTATAAAAATAATTTTATAATTTTAGGGCCTATTGCAAAATTATTTTGGATTGATACAGAGCTGGGAAGTGATGTTCATTTAGATGGTGAATAATGACTATATTTATTTACATTTTAATAAATTCTATTGTAAATGCAATAGATTTTAGTATTAAGAGATAATACACCTGCATTTATTATCTTTGTCTTGAAAACATTCAATACATGAAATAACAAAATTCAAATATGTTTATGTCTTGCTTAAAAATAAAAATATTGCAAAAACATTAGCGCTAGGGAACAGATAATTTTCTTACTTCTAAGTTTGGTAACAGGTCAATTCACTTTAATATTAAAATTAACGGCACAAATGTGTTGAATTTTTTTAAGATATTAAATGCGGGTGTAGCATCCTTTTAAGTAAAATAATTATTTTTAAATACTAAGCTATCCTAAAATATAAAATTGAATATAATATATTTGTTGTTAAGATTTTACTTGTTATTAACCATATTTGATAACACATATAAATAGTATGGCTAAAAGAAATTGGTTTGGTTCAACTGTTTTACAATATCTATATTGTGAAATAAAATAATTATAAATATTACCCAACTATATCAGTATATTTTTTATAATTGATTTAATCATCACATTAATAACTTCATCGGAAAATATGATTATTACAGCACTAGAAGCTTAAATTTAATAAAATATTCACAAAAAAAAATCTAAAATATTAAACTTAAATAAATGATTCAACATTTTTTTTTAAAAAACATTTAATGTTGTAGAATAAGCAAAATATAATATATATTTAAAAATACTTAGCACGATGGGCCACTGTTGTAGGTAAGAAGTTTGAAAGGTAGAGGAAAAATTTAATGTACATCTGCATGCAGAGATTAATCATTGCTATTGAAAAATGATTTTGAGTAGTTTGGTTATACATATATTGAAAGGCCGTAATATTAACGATTTAAAAATAATATATTTTGTAAATTTTTCCGGTTTTCCTAGATTTTTCCATTTATAATGAAAACTCCTGGGGGAATTAAAACCTCCCTGTCAATTTCCTTTAAGAAAAGATGCTACAATTGAAAATTTGAGCAAAATTTCTGGTAGAAAAGTTGTTCACAAAAAAAAAAAATAAACATTATTATAAAGTCAATTCATTCCTAACCTTGCTCAGAAAGTTTTAGAAAATATTACATTTGTGTATTATGTCTGTGAAAGTTAATAAAATATATACTTTTTCCAGAAAATTTACAAAATATGCATTCTAAATGTTTGATTTTTAATCTGTATTGTATACCACAAAAGCTTAGTTTGTTATGAATCGAGAGCAATAGAGCTCATATGTAAATATATAAATATGCAACTCCTACAACAACGGTACCCTAATGACAACTTGTATTTTTATCAATGATATTGATTGTAATTTAGATTTTTTCTATACTATCTTGTCTAACTAGTAATTTAAAATTTGCAAGAAAAAAAACTGGAAAACCTCAAAAGTTTCAAACCTTAATTTATCAATCAGTTTGGTTAAAGTATTAAAGTATTATAAATTTCAAATATATAATATTATATGATTGGAAATTGTTTTAAAAACATATCTAGTAAAACAAAATTTTAAATTTTTTCAAATTATGTTTAAGAAATAAATTGAAATTGATTACAATAACAGAATCAATAAATCAAAATTCTTGTTGACATTTTATTAATGACTAAAATAGATTTAAATTTCATATTTTTAAATTAAAAACAAAACATTTTTTTATACCATTAAAAGATAATAATATTGTGTTATTTATATATTTTCAGGAATTGTTTGTGTCATCGATAGCAAAAATGCAAATAAAGTAAGGTATTTCAGTGCTTGCTGTTTTAATCATTCACCTAAAAAAAAAAAGTTTTCATAGATTTAATTTTTGTTTAAAAATATCTTAACTTGTCTAATCAAATATAAAGTATAAATAAAACCTTTATGATAAAAATGATTGAAAAAAGCTTTAGTCAGACTAGGGTCAATACAATGTTAAAAAGGATCGACATAACAATTTGTTATCAAAATTTGAATTTCCAATTTTCATCAAAAAAAATGTGTGGTTTAACAAAACAATATTTTCTTTTTGATCAGTATGAACTATTTATGATGAAGCTTGTATTAGATTTTCGAATATTTATTTGGATATACTAGATTAGAGTAGAGTATAGGTCACATTAATACATTCTTTGTTGTGATTAGAATCTAAAACTCCATCATACTGATATATTGTAAATAAATAGTTATTATTATTATTATTACATGTATAATTACTTATATTATTAATTAATTCTTCGTTTCATGTCCTGTGCTTGGTGATATTGTTAATAAGTATCGTGTACACTATAGATATAAGTATAGACTATCAAAAATTAAAAACAAATAGAGAGATATACAATGAAAATGGATATCAGTTAAATATTAGATAACAAACACATGATTATATAATGGTCAAATCTTGTGTGTGAGCAAGTAGGTTGCTACAATGCTATATCTATTGCTTGATCATTGACTAAAGCTAAATCGTTTTTTTTCCATTCCACTGGAGCCATTCTGCACTGTAGTAGGTGGTTATCAATTTTGCTTTCATCACAGTCATAAAACACATCTTCTTCACCAAACCCCATCTGACCATGTAGGCCCTGGTTTTGACTATCTCTGCTCTCAGTTTGTTTAGTGTTTTTTTATAAGGGCTATGATTAATTTTTTATAGGTGGTAAGTGTTCTGCTGGGGGAACTGACGTTTCAGCTTGCAGTATTTCTTTCCAGATTTGTATTCAGATTTGTTTTGAATTATTATACGTATCTGTTGTTGTTTTCATATAGTTTTTCCTTGACTTGGGTCTGGTTAGGGCTTCTGTAAAACCATTCATCGGATGTTTATAATCAGTTGCTTGTTTCCTACTTCCTATACACATTGTTGCATATCTTCTTATTTCTGGTGGTACTATTATAACTAGTGGGTTGACATTTTTTATTGTTGCTGGTATTAGGCATCCTGTTATAAATCTTTGTGTGTAGTTAAGTGCAATATTAACATAATTAATGTGTTTGGAATGGTTCTACACTGGGCATATCTACTCCCCAGAGGAGTATTTTTCTAAATCATTGAGATCTTTCTTGGGTTTTGATAGTGCTACTATTTTTGATTTTCTCCAGACTTGGTCTATCTATGATAGTATTAGTTAGGAAACTTTAATATCCATTTTTGGTTTTTATACATGACATGTGGTTTTCCATTCTTCATCTCTTTTAAACGTTTATTCAATTCATATAGGGTGAAGTCATGTTGGAATTTGTTATTCTTCTCACCACCTGTGTCCTTTATACTGAGTTTTTCTCTTTTGAGAATTGATGAATTAATAGTTAATTAAAATTAAATTATATACATGTAATTTACCCTTACCCTTACTTTTTAAATGAAAAAAAAAAAAATGTTTTAAGACATAAAATAAAAAATGTATCAAAGATACAGAATTTATCTTTTATTATATCAAACCCTGATTATAGGTAATAAAATGCATGCAATTTATTATTTGGTGGATTTATTTTTTGAATTTTTAGTATTAAATTACTGGTATAAACATTTCTTGTGTTAAAATGCAGTGTTTCGTTTCAATTGTTCAGATATAAGGATTTTGATTCTGAGTGTAACAGAGAATGTATTGGTTTTACAAAGATGTTTATTTTTTATTTTTATTTTTATGTGATACTTTCTACTAGAAAGCTTAATCCGATGTTTACAATGTAGATTCTTTTCTGAAAGTAAATTTTCTTGGGGAGTTACTTAAGAAATGTAATTTTTCAATTTTCCCAGTTTTCCTAGCAAGTGTATAAAACCGGAAAAAACGTAGAAAAAATGAGAAAATCAGTCCTATCTTAAACAAATATTATTAAAGAAAATATATGCTTACTTAATTATGTTACCTTAATTTGATATATATATATATATATATTGTTGACAAAGTATCACTGAACTCCGCTAAAAATCATTATTTCGTTAGCAATAGTTTATTGTTGCTTACAGATATACATTAAATTCCCTTCTGTATCCTACTTTTTCAACTTCTCACCTACAATAGTGACTGCAATTATCCCCATTATCCTAAGACAGCTTTTAAAATTTAAATTTCTATATTTTTGACTCTCATCTGAATTTTGGACTTTTGTATTTTGATTTGCTAATTTCTGGATTCTCTTGGTTACATGGTAAAAATAAGTAATCAGCTAAACCAGTTGTTTGTTTGCAATAATTATGATATATCATTAACCTTCTCAACTTAACATCTACAACAGTAGTCTGTACAATGCAAAGTAAGTCCCTTTCAGTATCTAAAAATCACAATCAAATGTTAGTACATATAGCTTTAGTACGATAACTTATATTGGATAGTAAAATATTATAAAAAGATCATTAAACTCTGATAATGTCTGAAGCAAATTCTAATTCAAAATGATTCAAAATCTTTGTAATAAAAGAATGACCCTGTGTTATGAATTTCTATTTTAATTTAATGATTAGTTTTATTTATTTATTGAAATTCCAATCTAGTTTTAATATTTTCGAGGTTTTTTTACTTTTTCATTATTACTTTTACTTTTTTATTATTATTATAATTTTATTTTATTTTTGTATAAATGCAAATCCCATTTAGAATTCTCCATTGTTTTTGAGCCTTGTCCGCATAGTTTACATAATGAGAATACAGAAGAATTCCAATTTAGTTTTCATGGTCGAACTTATCTGTGCCGCTTTGTCTAAGGTTTAATTTTGTATGTTCTGATAATACTTTAACATGTAAATTTTGTTTTACAGTATCTCGGTGGCACTTTGTTGGATGAATCTAACTCGGATACAATAAACCCATCAACAAGGTTAGTTTATCTGTTATTTTATTTAATAATGAATTTCTCTTGTGATTATAAGTTACTATTAATTAATTGATTAAAAGAATCATAATTAAAATAATTTTAAAAAAACACTTCATTTAATACCTATAGGATAAACACAATGCCAACTTTTATTATTGGTTTAATTTTGTTTAAGTTGCCTAAAAAGAAATGAGATTGTTAAAACAATAAACTTTAACTAAATTAATTTCATGAGTAAATAAATCTTGTATATTTTTGTTGATCTTTGGCGTCCAAAGGTTCAATAAAATTAACGATCCATTAAATAGATAAAGTATGTACCTAGTTGATATTTATAATAAATCGTAAGACTTGAGGCAATTTTGAATTTATATTTCATTTTAAAGAAGTTATCTATTTTCTATAATTATTTTTAATTGTAGATATTATGTATTGTATATTTATAAATATTATGGTTTATATATAAAGTTTTCCGAATCGGTTCCCATTTGGCCAAATTGGTTCCCGTTCGAATTTGTGATGCATCTACTACTGGTCGAATTGGTTCCCACTGTTAAGATAGTCAAATAGACACATTTCCCTTCCTATTCTTATTAGCTTAGAACTGTCGACTCAGAATTACTTAGATTTATACTAGACATATTTCTGTATTTTATGTTCGGTATATATAGCCATATAGATAAGGATATTCAGATGAATTGATGTTATCTTAATTGATTGTGTTATTTTGGAAATATGCCGATATTTTTATTTTCTTGATAACTATAAAATACCCATACCATATAAAATGATAAAAGTTAAATAAAAGTTTGAAAATGTACTACATTATACCTACATTTATTGTGTTTACCGTATAAATGTAGGTATTAAACGGAAACCAATTTGGCTCACGGCTCACCTTCATAAAGTAGGTGTACCTTTTTCAAACGGGAACCAATTCGGATACATCCGTATAAATATACCTTCCGGCAACAAATCATAAAGAACGAATATATTAACATCGAGAAACATGCTGTAGTCTACCTGCTGCAGTGTAATAAAATAATTCTTTACATAGCTTTATAAAATTATACTGCAAAAAGACCTTTACATAATGCGGTATGACAATAATATAATATTTTAATATAGGTAGGTAGGTAACAACATACACTACGTATATTATATTGCTATTTCACCATAAAGAGAGTGCTTTTAGGTAAGCACATTTCTATTCGGTTTATTATTATTTTTTTTGATTTTTTTTATCAGATCCGTTCGCCTTTTTACGAGTTGAATGTAAGTTTCCGCGTGGCGGATCAAAGGCAACGATTATTGGGTTTTGTGTGCGCAACATAACATAATATAAATTGGACCGTAGTTTATAATATTATATTATGTTGCATGTATTTTATAAATATCCCTATCTACCTAGATATATATACATCATGTGCATTGTGACAATAGCGAATTCCGAGTCACCTTAACGAAAAATAATATGTCGTCGACGAGTTTAACATTTTCGCACTGACGACGTCATGTTTTTGGGGTCGTTATATATCCTTCGTTTTAAAATTGTTCATTGATCGTATTCGTATGCATGAACATTTTGAATAGGACGCGGGGTATAATATATATACACATATATGTATACTACTTTACTCGTATTATTATATTATTATTATCATCATCGTCAATGGCAATATAAAATACACCCCGTTGTTATCGTTTTAATAACGTGTTTCCGTTGAAATGCGTTTTCCCGCTGTAATGGAACGTATACGCAAATATTTCGCACACACATACACACACATACACACGTATACATGCATATATATAATAATAATATATTATTAAAAGACGAACCTATAAAATAAGAACACTGCGCCGGATACTTTTGAAATGAAAACTTTATACTGTTTTCAAACTTACTCATTATGTTATATACGTGTAGTTGGGTATAACGTGACGAAATTTCCATTCCAGTTTTACATAATAATATAATAATAACGTACGATACGTACGTAGGTAACGCACAATAATGCATTGATATACTATATAGATATGGCGCAGACAGGGGGATCGGAACGCGTATCCTCTGTTCAAATCTAAATCCCTATATATTTAAGATTACGTTTTCGGTAGTATTTACGTTATTATATATTTGTAAATATTTATTGCGTCCCCACTTTGGAAAACTCCCGTTAACCCTTACCGCCGAGATATAAAACCCGTTATATATGTATGATGGGAAAAAGGAAATCTATAACAGTACATATACCTATACTGCACGTATTATAATATTATTGCGGTTCAATATTTTCACCGGATAACTCCTCCTTTTCCGAAACCTCAAGTTTTGACGATATAATTTAACGAATAAAATATTCTTTATAATATTATATTTATGCTTAAATCACAGATAACATCTCCGATGTAATAATAATATTCAATAGGAAATTTAGGAGTTGTCTTGTTTTAAAATGTCGATGTAATACAATCGTATAAATCCAATAAAATACAAAAACAATCGGAAAATATACCTGAACAAATTTTAGTTAGGTTAAAGTCAAATTTTAACGATCAAATAAATGCTTCTGAACTAAAATTTCAAATCTATGTTCCAAAATCGAAGGTTTGCAATTCTGATTTTTTGAATATTTTACCAATTATTATTAATGAATTAGAAAGATACAGTTTACTCAATTTGTACGCAATATACATACATACTCACTGGGAGGTAAAATAAATACAATCATTGTGTTTATTTAATCAGCTGTAGATACCTTAAGACATAGACAAATTGGAGGCAGCAGAGATGTACGAATGTGAAGGAAAATTACAGATAAGAAAACAAATGAGCGAGTATTAGAAAAAGTGGGAGAAAAAACCTGGCTCATTTAGACGATTGAATCAAGGACAGGAAAGCTAATTGAACACATCATCCGGTGTAACGATTTTATAACCAAAGTCTTTGATGGAAGGGTTACTGGGTAGAAATCAAGAGGACGCCCAAGAAAACAATATGTTGAACATATCCAAGAACTCATGAACTGTGTGTTTTTTGTTTCATTGAATAGAGTGGTATTAAGCTGATAAGAGTGGCTTCAACAAGTCTTAGCCTTTAATAAATTGATGATGATAATAAATACCTACTTAACTTGAGAATATATTATTATAGGTACATAAATAAATTATTTTTGGAATCTGTGTAAACAAATAAATAAAAATACCCACGAGAATTGTGATAATATTTTATTGAGACAAATCAAAAATTTATGCATTTAGTACAAGTCAATATTATTTATCTGAAGGATTGTTAAAGTTTTTAGGTTTTTTTTTTTGTTGTATACTATTTTAATTGTATGCGTTTTGTAATTGCTGAAAAACAGATAAACTCATTATTCTGATGGTAATCATAAATAGATTACGAATACTGGTTATATGCTCGGTTGAGTTTATTATAATATGCAAAAACGACGGGGCAATAATATTATGTCCAAATCGAATCAACGTCATAGAAACGGAGATCCGTCTCTCGGTATATAATATAATCAAATCTGCAAACAATCAACCCTCGGTCCCTCTTCCGATTTTATATTTAGTGGAATATATCTAAACAACTTATGTTGATGTATTTATATTTATTATGCGTATGATATAACGAGATAATAAGTAATTTAATTTCAGACAAGTCGCGTTGGCCGATATTATTCTCGTCAACAAAATCGACTTGGTCGATAGACAAACGTTGGACATGCTAAAAACTAAAATCAGGTAATTATATTTATGTATATTTTATACTATTAAAAATTAGATTCCGAGTCACTTTTTTAGTAAGTAAAAATGATCTAAATTATCCACATCGTAACTTAAAATATGCGGATTTTTCTGATGGCAATAGTATTTTAAAAATAATTTTTCGATTCTAAACAATTTAAACAAAATTAATTGAAAACCCAAAAACAAATGGCGATACATTGGTATTTGTTTATTTTGTTATTTCTGCAGATATTTTGGCAGCAAAAGGGAAAACACGAACAAAACCATAATTTGACCAATTTACCGAATTTCACTCATAATCGTTTTTTATTGTCATGATTTATCGTTGATTTCATTATATTATAAACGAAATAACCCTACATCCTATATTCTTTACGTCCCACTTACAACAGTGGCTTTTGTTACCCATGGACCAGAGTATGTCGGCGGTTTTTTTTTATAATTATTATTAACTTTAAATTTTCATTCATTGTTTAAAATATTATTTATAAAACACTCAACTTTGCGAATTTAATATGATTATATTTATTTATTTTCAGATCTATTAATGGAAGTGCTGAAATCATCGAGACAACAAATAGCAAGTAATATGTATTAATTTATTACTACAGTTATTGACTTATAATACAGAGGTTCCCAACATTTTTTCCCCCGTAGACTACTTGCATTTTTGTCTGTTTTCATAGACCCTCCACCTCCTAATATTATTTGTTGCCCTTGTTCACATCTCATGGAGTCCCATTTTTTTTATATATATATAACGCGGACCCCTTACAGATTAGAATAGATCTTGAGGGGTCTATATAGATCACTTTAGGAACCTCTGGTATAATATATCCATTGACTATTAATTTATAAAAGGTAAAATAATATTGTATCATTATATTTTCAGAGTCGACTTGAATAAAATTCTCGATTTGAAATCATATACCCCTTCTAATAATGTAAGGTAATGTACATGTTTCAATTTTTATACTTAACGAACTAACAAATCATAAAAACTCGAGTCATTATTATTGGTCATAAACTCATAATAATATAATTTTATATAATATATAATTTATAGATTTATTCAACTTTTGCATAGTTAATAAAAGGCACAAAGTGATAATTATAATCATATAGTTAGTGTAATACAAGTTGGAATTTCAAAAAAAAATAAAATTACCCATATCTATACACTTACTATATGATACTGGCAGGCACGTATACAGGGGAGTTAGAGGTTTTAACCCCTCTCGGAAATTCGAAAAATGTACTTCTAAAACGTCATATATCTACTAGTTATATAGTTTAAAATATTTGATTTGTTTAAATTTATGAAGTATCTCCCGAATTTTTTTCCTGTATACTACGATAGTAACATGGCATATGCGATCTGATGACGAGCTTAAAATCATTTGAATTATACCGAGTTTATTTGATATATATATATAGGTGCCTAAGTTATAAGTTTACTGTATAAGCCTTTTCGTTCATAATACTATGTCCTGTGGTTTAGAAAGGACTCATTTTTTCTGGTATAAATAATGTTGGTGAATGCGCTTTTATGAATAACCATAAAACCACTTGTCAGATTACTAATAACCACGTAATAAAGCACATATAATTTTTCACCCTCGCTGCATTAGGTAACACACTCTTTACACACTTCACTGCCATCTGTCGAACTCTACATTTATCGTTATTATTATTTTTATTATTGTTTTTATACTTGGTTTTGGGCATATAATATAAAATATTATACTTTATACACTTTGGTAAATTTTAAATTGCGAAAAACAAGCTTAACCCTTAATGCAATTTATAATATGCATTTCAAAATTTATTTATTTATTTAGTTTATAATTAATTCATATAGATTTAAAATATTATATTTTTCGTAATCGTCAGTATCTATTATTTATCTGAATGAAAATGTTATCATTAACAATTTTTAAATTAGATATTATCTGTTTTTATGGTACATAATTTTGATTTTGGATGTGTATAATGCGTTATTATATCATATTTAATGATTTTTGTTTAAACTAAAAATATTAATAAAAAAAAAAATGTATGTATGTATAATAAACCATTGTTAACGAAAAACGATGCTTAGTGAAGTTTGGTTATAGGTACGTATTTTTTAATGCAGTAATTTTTATGATTTTTGTCAAAATTTGGTCTTGAAATGCGTTTTAAAAAAAATTACTACATTACTTTCAACATTTTCAAGCATTTCTGTTCGGCAAAACAATTTTATACACATTAAACAAAAACACGAAAATGTGAAATTCCTATGAATAGCTTATATAATGCTAGAATGTTTTACCAAGTCTAGAAAAATTTAATATAACTATTCTGTGAAAATTGCATGTCATCTCTACGATTATTTTTGTACAATTTTTTTTTTTTGTTTACGAAGTGCTTATCCACTTAAATTACAATGAATAATATTATAGTATTATTTTCCTTTTCTCGTATGCATATAATAATAATATGAACTTGGTTTAATATGTATCAGGTACCTATATAATACATTAAAATCTTAACTAAAAACCGTTTTATTTCCATATTCTAAAATGTATAACTTTTAAGTGCCTACATTATAATAATTTAATATCATGATAATTATTTGACGAGTAGCCCATATAATTCTTCTAAATTATATTCGTAGTTTTGTCATTGTTTTAAAATTCAAACCATGAAAACGACGTGTTTGAAATACAGTTTATATGCGGAATAAAGTTTTAGTTTTTTTTTTTTTTACCTATTATAATATCGCAATAATGTTACAAAATATCAAATTTCGGTTGAACAAGATACTACAATTAAACATCGAACTTATATTTCTGGTAGACAACTTTTTGAGAGCCCTAATCGTGGTTTTTTTTATAAATTCAGTTTAAAAAGGACGGATATAGTTCACACGAAGGGTGAGCTATTGTTGTAGGTAAGAAATTGGTAAGGTAGAATATAGATGGAAATTTAACTTTTATGTGTACGCAACGATAAACCATTACTAACGAAAAACTATTCTGAGCAGAGTTCGGTTGATAGTGATGCTTTTTCAACAATGCTCGTTTTTACGACAACAACGATTGTCTAAAAAAGATTAAAATATTGAAATAACAAAAACTTGTTAACAAAAAAAAAAAAAAGGTTGCCAATAATAACTTTATTTTTAATCTTTTTAACCAAAAAAAACCAGTTTTTCTTATTATTTCGGATTCTAAAAAATGATCCTTATGTATGCTGGTGGCAGGGATACCGTGTTACCGATTTTCAGAGCTCGGAGGAGGACAAATTTCGGGGCCTAAAATTGCGCATATCGTGCTCCGTTCAATAATTTCAATTGAAAAAATATTTGTTTCATCTTTTTCTTTTGCTCGTTGACTCGGCGAGTTTTATTGGCTGCATCCTAGGTCCGTCCCAATAACCTTTTTTTATACTAATTCCGGCTCGTGTGAAAAAACGGTATGTACCAATTTCGTCTTGATTAAAAATGTTCTTATCAATGTTAAATGTAAAAAATTCATACGTAGTTTATACTTTTATAAATACAAATGTTTTGTCTGATTAAATTTATGTGACATAAAAAAATAATAATTTGTATATACATTTTTTTTTTAATCAATGTTAAAATACAGAAAAAATTAAAATATTATTTCAGCATTAATATATACAAATTCAATTATTTAGTGCGATAACTGATAGCAATATTGTCTTTAATTCTAAATAATATGAAATTGTTACAGTAGTCGTAACTTGTTGCGACTATATTAACACAGTGTAGAAAATACAAAACGGGACAGAACTCGTATGACTAAATAAATAACGCGAGATGGAACTAGTATATCCTTAAATTCAAATTTTATATTCGGAACGGAACTCGGATGCACCGGTTTTATTGTATCTATACGAATAGTAGTGAAATCGCCGGGCCCCTGGCCCTGATTGACAGCGACCCGGAGACGTTTTTTTCCGAAAATATTTCGATCTATCGCCGCCGCCGCCGAACACGGGCTGTCGTTTATTGTGTAGTTATTATAATCCGGACCCGAGACGTACGGCTACTTCAGTCGAGAAATCGTTAAAAGAATATTTAACCCCGTGTGTATACAAAAAAAACCAATATAATAACCGCGTGTAAATCGGCGAGGCGAAAAGAGTGCCGCCGCCGGGTACCTAACGGGATCGACTGCGATTACGGCGGCGTACGCGGACGGGCTCAAGAGAGCGGAAAAGTGAACACGGCAGCGGCGGCCGGCTCCGATTCGGTTATTACGGCGGCGCGCGCGCGGCGTAGCGTTTCTGCCGCCGCCACCGCCCCGCGGTCCCCCCGGCGCAGTTTCTCGCCGCAGCGCACACACCCGCATATGGGCGGACGGGGGTAGTGGGCGGGCGTAAATTCACCCGCCCGCCGACCGAGAGTTTCGCGTTATTAAACCACCTACAAATAATTAACCCCTTTACGCGCGCCGCCGCACGTGCGCACACATCTGTCTACCGCCGCCCCGCGCCAACCGGCCCCCGTGCCCACCCCTCCTCTCTCCCTCCCCGGTGCGCGAGTTCGTATACAATACCGTCATCGCCTTAAATCCTATACACCCGGGTATTTATAATACTATAATATGATATTTTACACGACCGCAATCGTGTTTATCCGTTATCATACGGCCCCGCGCCCAAACGTTTAATGTCAACAATTACGGCGTACGTATGTGTATATTAGGTACGGTCATTACAGGCGGTGTCGCGAATGCGTATGCATACGTACATGTATATCGAAGATACAATATTGTATCTTGTACCGTGATACGTAATTTGTTATGTATCGAGCGTCACGATGCGTATTTTATACCGGATCACTTATGTTATTATCCGAGTAATATTATATTAGAAATACCACGGTGTGTATTGGTCGCCGTGTTAACAATATTACAAAAACACAGATACAACAGTTATCGCGATATACAAGTATATTGTGATAAGGCTTCATAGTCTCATGCCTCGGGCTGGTAAAAAAGTGCATGAAATGCTACATCATTTTTACTTCAACTATTATTGAAGCATATTCAAATATTTATTTATTTTACGAAAATGTTCAGCTAGGCTCTATGATAGTTTTTACTGAATTTCAATAGGTAAAAAATAAAACGACTTTAATAATAATCGTTTTTTCGTAAACACTCGTTTTTTTTGAAATTTTATCTTCCGGTTATTTCTCATTTTTGAGATAAATATAAGGAAAAAATACTAAATTAAAGATAAATGTCACCTCAACGTCCAAACAAGACAAATTTTAATATCTTATACTACCCGTGAAATTGACGATAGGAGTAGGTCGAAAACCTGAAAACTTGAAAAACAAGCATATATTATAGTAAATGTATATATATATTAACACATATCCATAACGCTTCGCTGGGAATCTAAAATTTTAATTTTCGTGTATGACGAGGCAATATGGTACTCGGTCGTTAGATTCATATAGTATTAATCAAGCTCTCGTCAATTATGTCACTTTTTTTTTCCTACATAATCTGCAGAGTTACAGACCGACATATTTCACACAATGGGTTGGTCACTGTTGTAGGCGAGAAGTTGAGAAGGTAAAGGATAAACTTAATGTATATCTGTTAATAACGATTTACCATTGCTTACGAAAAAAACGATTCTGAACGGAGTTCAGTTGATACTGATACTTTGTCAACAATATATATATGTTATATTATTGTAAAATAATTAAATAGGCATTATATATTATCTTTTAAAATATTCGTTTAATGTACCGATTTTCTCGTTTTCCATGTGTTTTTTCCGATTTTCCCATGATTTTCTTGGTTTTTCACGTTTGCTGGGAAAACTATTGAAAACATCGAAAAACGACTTCTACGATTAGGGAGGTTACCCAGCGGCAACACCCAATACAACCGTAATAACTAAACACGACTACCATGGTATATATCGATTAATTTACGCGTTATGTTGTTATTATTGTGACAAGATTTAGTACAACGTCTGTAACGTTTATTTTGATTTTTAACGCGGCAAACATAACAGTTGGCAATAACGAAAATGGATAAAAATCGTAAATAGCCGCGCGTTATAGCGAATGACATTTTAAGACTCTTTCTGGTCTTTTGCGGCCGTCGCACGCAATCAAAACGCCGAGAGAATGAGCCATGGAATTATAGCAATATACGTATATAAAATTATAATGATTTATACGCGCCGGTTTACGAAACGGTATATGATGTGACGTGTACAGACGATGACCCTTCCTTCTGTCCGTGGGGTATAATAATATATTATTGTATCGCGCGAAATTATTAAACTGCAAATATCATATTATTATTATTATTATCGTATACGAGAAAGCGGCCCGCGCCGAAAACGTGCCATAAGTGCCGTAAATCCGCTTATCCCTTTTCATTAGAGAACATTTACGGTGCACGCATTATAGATCGGAAATCCAACAACGTTACGACTTCCGAAACGCGCGCGTATTATTAGGGAAAATAAATTATATTATTGAATATTATTGTTTTTTTTCTTTTTTTTTTTTTTTTCGGGTATCTCCGCCCGGCCCGGCAACACGGTATAAAGACGGCCCGAAATATTACGACGATGCGGCCGCAATAATCGTTTAGGTACTGTATAATAAAAACGCCGCCCCCATTAGCGCGAGGCTTATCGCTGATCCCTCTAATAATAGTCGCGGTGGTCCGGTATTACGGTCGAAGGGGGTCTTGACTTTTCGACGGGGTTTTTGTGCCCGTGCAAACGTTGCGTACCGCCTCCCCGGTACACCCCCTCGTCCGTCGCGTTACGCTGTATTGTTGTTATCCGACAACATTACCGACAATATTGTATAATTCGCCGATTGATTTATTCGTTTTTTATGGTAAACCGCGTATTTCGACCGTCGTAATAATGCACAATATCGCGCGTGCGGTATACCGCGCGGTTAGATATTGTAATTTCATTTTATCGGAAATCGCGCGCAACGCTCCTTCGCCAACAAATGAATTGTTCGCGCAATAATGTTATTACGGTTTGTTGCAGGATAGACGAAATGATCAGAAACGCGGAGAGTTCCGACGGGAAATCGCATATACATCAGGTAATCGTAATTATTATATGCATTTACGGCTAGGCGCTAAAATACGATTCGTACTATAGTTTTAGATTCTGAACGGAGTGACGAATTATTATAATAGTTTTTGTACCTGACGCAATATTTTGTATACAATATTTACCGGTCTTATTAAACGTTACTTTCTAAATATTTAAATATAAATGCCAATTTATAACGTTAACAATTTTCATAACACACCATTAACGAATAATTTTTTTCCAATATATTTGAACGGTGTTTTAAACGATTTACACGTTCAGCAAATTACAAATAAACCTTTAAAATTATCGTATTATTTAATTATAGGCATGAATAAATGAGCTTATTAAATATTGTCTTGACTTTAGTTAAGAAGATTATTTCTTAAGTATTCAAAATACCAAAAAAAGTATTTTATTACTTGATATTTACGTCGTATCATTTTCAGAACATTAGCACTGTTACGCTGGAAATTCCGGATGGCATTTTAAGAAAATCTCTGGACACTTTTGTGTGCAAAATTTTATGGGAAAACTTGTTAAAAGATAGCAAAGGAAATCTTTCGGAAATAGTCAGAATGAAGGTAAGCGTTAATCAATAATATCTATATCTACTATACTTATAATATAATAAAAAGATGACGTCAAGAGTCAGTAACTTGGAGCTTATTAGGTATTACTTTTACCTCTAAATGTGATTCGTATCCAATATTCAAATTAGATATTTAATATGAAAACATTTTTTTTTTTTTTGTTACTCTAGTGAGTCTAAAAGAAAAAGATCCAGAGTATTAAAATAAAGTTCAGACAAAATACTATCCCTGAATTACGGAGCGAGATTTCTAGTAAAAAAACAAAATCGAAAATTATGAAACTTTTATTGCCGTAAATTTGAACGTTATTCATATACGTGTTTTTCAATTTTACCCAATTATTGTAAAAACTGCTTGGAGAATCAAAAAAATACCTACACCAACTAGATTCAAAATGTTACAAAAAAGCTTTCTTTTCATTTTTTGATCGGATTAAGATTTCTAGTAGAAAAGTTGTTTACAGACGGAGAAAAAAAATTAAAAAACCATCATAGTAAAATCAATACATTCCTTGCTCCGCTAAGAATCTTTGAAAACCGTTAGTATTATTTTTTAATTTAGACGGCATTAAATGTTTAAGTATGTTTCAAAAGCTGACCTGCTATCAGACGTTCGTTTTGATATAGTAGGTTAATACGAAATTAAGTCTTTCATATGTTACCTAGGAAATAAAACATTGTATTCGTATAGGCTGAATCCGAGTTCCGTCACAAAAAAAAAAAGGTATGTACCAATTCCGTCCAGATTAAAAATGTTCTTATCAATGTTAAAATACATAAATGTTAAATACGACAAATTCAAACGTAGTTTATAATTTTATAAATAAAAATTTGCTATCGGATTAAATTTATATGATATAAAAAAAAAAAAAATGGTAGATAAACATTTTTCTTATCAATGTTAAAATACAGAGAAAATTCAAATAATATTAAAGTGTTAATCTATACAAATTAGATTATTTAGTGCGATAACTGAAAGCAATAATGTCTTTAATTCTAAATTATATGAAATCGATACCGTAGTCATAAATTGTTTACTATATTAAAATAGTGTAGAAAATGCAAAATGGAACTGAACTGGTGTGACTCTAATAAATTATACAGGACGGAATGAGTATATCTATTTTAAAACCCCGGGACGGAACTAGTAAATCTTTAAATTCAAATTTCACAACTGGGACGAAACTCGGATACAGCCTTCGTATATTCTGAAGTAAGTACTTTAAAATATTTTTTTCCAGTTATATTTTCTAATCCGTAATCATTAAGTAATTACACAATATTTGTAATACTCGAGGATTCGGGATAATTTTTAAACTTATATAAAAGTGAATTTGAATATTTTTTTATGGATCAGTTTTTATTTGTTCGAAAATGTTATAATACACCCCGGCGCATTAAGGTCCCATGTTCAAAAATCTACTCAAGCTGGGTCCCGGGTTAATAGTGCCATATTAACCTAATAACTAATAAGTTTTAAAATATAAAATATAATATTCTGTTAAATGATAAAATAACCCAGACCCGGTATAGCAAAACCTATTATATTTGTTCAATCTGTGGACTATATTTTTGAAAATTATATTGATTGAGAATCAAAATTCTCACTGGATATTTGTTGGGAGTTTAAAATGCAAAAAAATACGAACGACTGACGCATGTGAATCATTCCATTTCCATTTTAATTTAATATTTTATATAGCACATCCTAATATATACCAATTTATTGAAATTCCAAAAAGTACTCAAGTAAACACTTCCTTCAAAATGAGAATAGACGGAAAAAAACGACGGGAACGTATTTTACAAAAAGAACAATTTATAAAAGAAAAAAATGACAAAAAAAACATTGGCAAATCATTTTGACCTTGTTAAAACGCTCTCCTATATATTTTTTCGTAAGTACCTAAATGTAGGTACTTAGTATTGAATGAAATTAAATACTACTTTAAAATTGTGTTTTTATATTATATTAAATTAGTTTAGTATTCATTGAACGAACGGATGCTACATTCAATATTAATTCATCTGACAAAACAAAACATTTTCCATCATATCTGTGTTTTATTTTAAACTACAAATCACCGACAATCCTTAATCTGTAAAAATGAGAAGGAAAATTGTTTGTGTTGCCTATAAACATTCGGACCTCCAACTAGTATATAACCTGCTGAAAGCCAAGACCCAACTAGCATAATACCCAAAATCCATTGGGACCCAACTAGTGTATTACCTATCAAAACCACTTGGATCCGGGACCGAATTCGGATGCAGTCATTTATCCAGCCCTTTACATTTTTGATAGTGTGATCTCGATCGACCTTAATCGATACGAGAGTTAAAACGTGTTAACGTAAATGCTGAATGGAGCTAAAAAAAAAAAATAATAATAATAATAAAAATAAAAGCGGGATGCAATATATAGCGATTATTTATGAAATGCGGGCTTTGCACCGTTCAAAATTTGTCGGTTAAGTCCTACACGTCAGCTGTTTCTTATAGTATAATGTTGTGTTATAAAATATATCACGAGCGTATTACCTGTTATAATATTATTTACCATACATCCTTATTGGGCGCCGTGTATTTGTGTATATAGAAACTGATAAAACGCTTCATAACTGGCATTTCTCGTACCTATATAATATGGGTACACAAAAGATTTCAAAGCAACAATAATTATTATTGAAACGTGTTACGTATTTTTTTTTTTTTTTTTTTTTTTTTACTCTTCAGCCATTATCCCCTTTCTCCGCGGACACAAACGTTTACGCACACATTTATATTATTATATTATATTATATATGTATGCCCGCCGATTTGTTCGTATTTAATTGTTGTAGACAGCACGACTATTGTTGTGCGTGCGCCTGTATAATATTATTTTTTTTTCGCTCGTTGATATAAATCCCTATTTAATTCTATACGCTGAGCTAATCCTCGATCCAGATGTAATCAATTGGCCGTGGATCAGGTATAATATAATATAGTCCCGTGTGTACCTTTATACACACACAGTACACACACAATCACTCCGGTCTCTCGTACTCTTGTATTATGACTTTATCCCCGTAAATAAACGTGCCCTGATAAATATAATACACATAGATGCACGTATATAATCACTGTTATACATCACAGGTAATACTCAGGGTGCTGCCGACAAATCGTGTGTTTGGATCTTTTTTTGGCAGTCTGCATAATATGTATAATAATATACTCTACGTTGCGATTGCACGACGATAAACGTGTAATATATGGTTTGCGAATTATTCGGTTCTTGTTTCTATGTGTATGGATAGTATATTCAATGAGACCGATCATTCGTAATGGATTATTAAAATCGTAGACGTAGTATAATACTAGACCAGGAATGACGGCCGTTTTACTTTTAATACATTGAAGCCTAAATAATATGTACGAGAGAAACAATGTACGGGTTTTTCATGGCAGTACGAATATTTAATTGTTTTTTTTTTTTTTTTTTTTTAATATATCAATGTACACTTTGGTAAAACTTCGAGTATTGTTCATTGTGCATATTGCATATATTCATGGTTTAATATCGTTTCTGTTATCTAATTATATTATGCATATGACTAACATGTAATATTATAGATAGGTATATTCCGTTGGTGATTTTAAAGTAATATTTCTTTTTTACTATAAACACTAAACGATTTTCAGACGAAATAAATTGAAATTTGGGTTTTTGTAAATATTTACTTGATATTAATATTTTTGTCAAATTTTCTCGGAAATACAAACTTTTAAACTATACTGTGATATACTGATTTTTATGTCTGATACATAATTCCTACTACTTTTGTATAGTTTTAGCAGTGGCTTTTTTCGATCGAATGTGCTCAAAATAGGAAATTATAGTTGTTTTTTAGGCAATTTGAAGTTATGAAAGTGAGAATGAATTACAATCAGAATTTCAGAATGTTTTAGGGAAATGGATGCTTATTTTAATCTCTGAGCTTTCATATAGTCTCCCAAAATCAAACCAATAGATGGTCAAAATAAAAATGTGTTGGTGTCTAGGTTGTGTATTTTGGGGTTTCAACTCCAGACATTTTTATAATAAAATGTCAAGTCTTTTCTAGAGATTTACATAGCTCTTTTATTTTTTTTCATAAAAAATTTACTATTAATGTTATAAAAACCAAAGGAAATTCAATTTGTGAAATAAAACAAAATATACAATTTTATATGCAGAGCAAATTTGATGGAGCTATTATATATTTTAATATACAATATTGCATATATATATATATTTGTAGTTTTAAATTCAATCCGTAGATTGATTCACAATAATATCATCTCTCTGTGTTTACATTGTGTATGCTCTATCCTTGAGTTGTCTGTACGAGTTGACTCTTATATCTTTTTTTTATCTGAGTTAAGTAAATTGTTCTTGGCATTTCTCTTCCATGTTTCCCTTCTAGATCATTTATTTAGATATAATAAACTATAAACTATTTTATTACGCGTTTATTCTATAAATCTCCAACTTCCCAACTATAACAGCTAGGTAACCTCCCAAAAACAATATTTTATTATTCGATCAAATATCAATCATACGTCGCTCATAATAAAACGTATAATTTTTTCATTTTAGATTTCCTGCAATTTATGATAATATACTGCTATTATGTACGAGTATTTTCAATGAATTCTATATTATATTGTTCATTTTGATATTTCACAATATTATTATTTGTACGAGTATACCCTAAAATAAAACGATGGCGGTATATTATGTATAGCTAGGAATCGATAAATATTATGACAATAATTTAATTCATTATTCATTTTCCTATCGGCCCAAAGCCTTATGCATTTCAGTTATTATTCAATATCTTATTGGGTTTAAGCTCGGGGATTATATTCTGCTCCCCTATAATAGCTTTGATGAACCCCTCTGCAGGGCAGAAACGTTCCTTTCAAAATTGCTTTGACAGCAAAATTGTAAACAACCATCGGTAAATAGACTTAAAGATATCTCAAAATACTATTCCTTACCCTCGCACGCAAACAAATCTTGTCATTCAATGGTTTCTGTGTGTGCGTGTGTGTGTATTTGTAAACATATTGTCTTGGCAATATTATTGGTAAAACTCTACCCAAATCTACCAATAAATCCTATTTTTTTTTCTTTTACAATATAATGTTATATACTGTGGCATTCAAATTAATTATATTACAAAAAAATACTTCGAAAATTAATTTAAAAATTAAAAACTTCTTGAATAATAGGTATAGGAAATGAATTATTCGAGATATACGCCTATTACCTACAGTAGTTACTTAGACTACTTAAACATAATTTATTCAATTTACACTAAAATATCAAATCATTATTAATTTTCATTGATAAATGGATAAAAGACAATTAAAACTGTAATTTTCATGTGTTTTGAATATTTAAAAAATAAGAAATTAATCTAACTCAGACTAAACACAATATAAGTAATTTTACGCTAGTATAATATAATTTTGTTATTTACCTAAATATATTATATCTAGCTTACGTAGGTATTTTACTATACCGTCTCAAAAAGAATTGTGAAATTTTAAATTTTTAAAATAATAAAAACATTATTTTCTTACATTTTCCCGTTTTTTTTACGTTTTTTTTCGATTTTGCTCAATTATTGAAAAAAACTACAGAGAAATCAAAGAACAACTTTCTTACTCGCCAATTAGATTAAAAATACAACAAAAAAGGTTTCTTATCGTTTTTATATTTCTATATTTCTGGTAGAAAACATAGTTTGCACAAATTAAGAACAATACAATCGGTAATGCTGTACCGTGCCGTAAAAATTTGCCATTTTACTTAACATTTTTTTTCCGGTTTTATTAATCATTTGGAAAATCTCTTGGAAAATCAAAAACATGACTCTTTAGTACATCAACTAGAAAAAATTTTCTAGGAGCAAAAATGCTACACTTGATAAATTGGAGCAAATTTTTTTTTCAAAATTGTTATCAAACAGACAAAAAAACATACCATAGTAAAAAGAATAGATGCCTCGCTATGCTCCGAATCTAAAAGAAACACACTCACACATCATAGTAAAATTAATAGATCATTCGACCCGCTCTGAATCTTAAATAATTCTGATAATTCCGAATTTGAGGTCATTTGGTCTAAGAGAACCGCTAAAAGCACGCAGAAGGATGAGAGAAAAGATACATTATATATATATATATATACATAACATTAGTAGTATATTATATACACTATATACAGACGGGGGGGGGGGGAGGTTACAGTTCGTCGGCTGTCATCAACGCGTTAACAGTCATTCCACAAATAAAGTCTATAATCAAATATGATATATACTCGTAATATCAGAGTTGTAAACCAACCAAGTAGTTTTAATTCTTATTGATAAATATCTCATACCCAGTGCTCACCCCCAGCTACCAAAAACTTATTCACAGGGACCAGGAAACCCTCCCTGAGTAGTGTTAATTTGTATATTCTATGACGCAGCATAATGCCGCATGAAACCAACAAATTCGGCCTTTCTGTTTGGCCTGTTTTCTAGCAGTAAAACGCCCCATGAAACCTAAATATTGCGGTTATAAAAGCAACCAAATTGAAGCGGTCAAATTTTCGGTTTTATGCAGTGTTTTGCTGCGTCATAGAATATACAAATTAACACTACTTCCTTGAATAACTTATATCGCAACGTCGCTCCCCCGGCCATTATAGACTGTAAAATAATCTATATTTTTGAGCTAAATTTGATATAAATTAGGATTATTTTGATGGGCATTTATCGTTTATTGAACATACAAATACAATATTATATAAGAAAGCGCCCGTTTAGTTATAAATAATATAACATCGTTCGTTCATTATTATAGTACCTGCTTCTGTGTGTGTATTAGTGTTGATCGTGTAAGCATGTGATGAGAAAACGGTAATGTTAGAACAAGTCTGAATACTCGGGATCCGACGACCGTGTAATAATAATAATAATAATAATAATAATAATAATAATAAAGGGTTTTACGGATAGCGGATCATAAGCCTTTTCTGTCACGTAGCCCTTTCCTGCTCTTAATTTTCGGCTGTTACCTATACGAAAACCGTGACGGAATTTCCTTAGCAGTTCTCGCTGCCGTTAAAGCTCGCATACCTTGCACAAACGGTCCCTCATCGTCCCCTAAACATTGCGCCGACATTATCATCCTGAATTCTAACATGATCGACATTTATATATGCGATAATATCGCGAATAACTCCGACATGGCCGCTATAAATCAACATCAACAATATGTTTATGACGTGTATACGTGACATTATAATAATACTACTCCGGCATGCAGTATAATTCAATAGGCAGGTCTAGCTAGGTAGATATAAATTATAATATAGTGATGAAATAATAACGACGAAATTATTGTATAATTATATAGTTTTACAATCCTGCAAATCCGCTTTTGTGGCTTGTATTCTAATTTAAGTTTTCTATTCTAATATTATTAAATATAACTGCTTACAATAAGTGAATTGTAAATGTAAATAACTATAGTGTCATCTGCTTGAATAAAATATATTAGTATCTAATGACCATTATAAATACATAAATTGATGTGCCAGTGATTTATTGTCTACATAACAGATCGATAAATTAACAAATAATAATCATTAAAGAAAATTAAAAAATTCACCATAGACTACACTTGCTACACTTGTTTTTGAGGACCGTTTGCATCAATCATCTTCAAACTTCGTCGAGCTCCGGTGACGTGGACGCGATTTTCAAAAACAAAATTAAAAAAAATCGATTTTGTTTAGACTTATATTGAGTGTCCACTAATAAAATATGAAAAAACAATAAGTATAGTAAGTTAAGCATTAAATAATAATTACATATTTGATTTTTCCCCTCTCAATTTTCTGTGGCGTTGAATCGCAAACAAACACATATGGGGTGAGCAGTTTGATACGAGAAAACCCGTCTGTCACAGTCACGATATAATTAAAATAAAATATAAGTTTGTAAAGTTTGCATTTAGAAGAAAAAGAATCGATATATTATATTATATTGTATTATAATACAATATTGTTACCCATTCGAAAATATGTCTAGCTGCTTTTGTTATGTAAAATTTGATAAATTATTTTTAATTTAATTTCCAAAAATACTGCTGGGCATAATTTATTTACTTCATTCAAAATTTCTTTTAATAATAGCTTTCTACCAGTATATAGATATAATAACTAGTATTGTATTTGTTAAAATGAAAATGTCACAAATCAGCTAGATTAAGTTTTCCATCTACCTATAGGTACCTACTGTATCTGAGCGAACGATAAATTATTGCAAACGATTCTGATCGGAGTTCAATTAAACATTTTTTGATAGAACTAAAAAATAAATTATATTTATTTTTAAAGATAAATTTGATGATAAATTTGAAGTAAACACTCATATATAAAAATAGAATGGCCATTTGTTTTTATAACAAAATAGATATAGCTTATAACGGAACTTATATCAAATATTCGATCTTTTTTGAAAAGTCAAACAGTTGTAACTACATAAAATTTAAATTACACGAACATTTTAAATTGTTATAAATAATTAAAACATCGCCAGAATACTATATAGAAATTGTATATTACGTCTTAAGTTAAATAGAAATTCGAAAAACAAATTCTAGGTCACCAGAAATAATTTTCACAAAATTATAACAAAAAAAACAAACAAAATCGACATTAACAGAAACCATTGTTCCTTAAATATTTTCGTGTTTCGACTGTTTTTACGGTTTTACTTCATTATTAAGAAAATAAAAAAAAAGGACTAATTCACCAACTGTATACAATTTTCTACCTTTGATGTTGATAACTGAAATTAGACTTCTGGTTTAAAAGTTGTAAAAACTAAATTATTATTAATATTTGTATTTTTATTATTGATTTATTTTTGTAAAAAAATATCTCTCAAAGGGACGGCGATTGCTCCTAACGTCTCCTCTCCAACATCTGCGAGTTTTTGTGCGCGATCGACAAAAACCTCGATTTTATTTTAAAATAATGCAACATGCTCTGTTGTGCATCACTGCTGGTGTGGGATGGGTATAATTTAAACTCGAGTAAAGGGCGATAAGTCGACAGAGACGGCTTTCCATTTGCATTCTCCGAATGTTTTATGCGCAACTCGGCGAGAAAGGCCTGATAGTAATTTCACGCCAACCAAATCTAATAAACAGACAATTCAAAGGCTCCGCACTGGTGTCGCATATAAGCTGACCAAGAATGTGCATAGTCCTCTCATAATATTTATATGAAACTCGGTCTGGGTAGTTGTTTTTTTCCTTCCTATTTCGTTCACCCTATCTCATTTTTTTTTATGTCTTAACTAGAAATAACATAAGCGCATATTATATTAAATTTGATAAGCTGATTTTTTCGACATCGTCTTCGGCAATATATACGAACCAAATATTATTCTCTACTGTATATACTGCAGCCGGCGTAAATTCGATTCGGTCTGTATAAAGTATACTTTACATTTTTATTCCGTTAAATCCTATAATGGAAATATTATTAAATAAATTAAATTAGATATTATTGTTGGTTTTTTGTATGCGGCCCCATTGCCCCAGTGTCTATTTTTAGTCCACAACTATACAGCAATCATTTTCCATTTTTCATTTCAAAAAATCTTTGAGAATTAATTTTTAGTCCTCCGTTGTGCTTTATAAAATGTTGGTATACTTATTGGTATTTCTATCGGATTAAGACAATACAAGACAATTTTAAACAAAGTGAGTTTATTTGGTGAACATTATTTTGGACTTGTATATTATCATTATAATTAATTAATACGCCATAGAAATAACTAACATTTTAAGTATTAATTTTGAACGGATTCAACAGTCGAAATAGGATTGAAATATGTCTTGGTCAAGTTGTAAGAATACGAGTACCTATATGTTGATACCAATAAAAAAAGTGTTTGTTTTGAATAATCGATCAATTCTGACCTATCGTATCGAACTTTGAAAACGAATAGTGTTATTGTTAGCTTCGCAAACATGTTCAGATCGTTAACATATTTCAAAATTACATATGTTCAGAAAATATCTTCATCAACGTAGTGTTTTAAGAAATCTGCAGTTCATAGTTTTCACAGGACTAGAAAGACTGCAAATCTGCTGCTCACGGGTGTTTTGTTTTTTATTTATGACAAATAATGTATAGTACAAAACGTAATGTTAGGCATATTTTTCATTTGTTAAGGTGATTAAAACGAAGTTTAAGTTAAAAATATGATATAACAATATCACAGACTTTTATTAATTAGTGGTCGCGCCTTGTACATGTCTCGTATAACTCGAAAATCAAACATTTCATCAGCGAATAGAGGTATCCGGAAAAAAAAATAAGAACGTTTATACATTTTTTCCTCATGAAAAACATTGATTTACTCTCACAAATACGTGTTCATCGAACGTCTATCGTAAAGCTATTGTTTTATTATTGATAGTGTTTTATGTCGTATTATATATATACATATATTATTAATCACAAAATATGTTTTTTATTCTTAGATACACCTCTTTTTGCTAATCGTCTGACTAATATTAAGGCCATTAAGGCTCGATACATAAGTTAATAAGTTTATGAATAACCATCCTGATTTAGTATCTACGTATTCACTAAAAATAATTAAAACTACAAAGATAATACGTATTAGAAGGTATTATCTAGATTAATTACACTGGGTAATTCGAACACCACTGGTTACCGTCTACTGCAAAAAAGAGAATACGGCGCACGCACCTGATAAACTCGATATCGGCACTATAAAAAATAATCTAAGGGGAAAGATGCGTGTTCTGAATCGTTTTCCAAGTTTTCTTTTGTAAAATTTTAAAACTGTTTATAACTTTTTAAAGATATGACTGTCGCGGATATTCGTATTTTAATTTTTTTTTTTTTTTATTATTATTTGAAAGAGTAAAGCATTTTACAGGCCGCATTGATCTGTTTTTTTTTTCTGTTTTGATAAATCTGTAATGTGCGTCAGAAAACAATAATAATGTTAACGAATAAATATTTATTTTTTTTTTTTTATATTCAGACGCTTATTGCAGTTTAAATAGGAAATCGAATTTCGAAAATCGGAATTCAAGTCTTACAGTATTTTTTCGGGCGGGTACCATAAAAATCTGACTGTTCTGCGAGGCCGCGACGGCGGCGACGACAACGGTTCGTTTGCGCGCGCGCGCGCTCTCGCAGAAACATTATGTATTATTGTTATTATGATGATTGTTGTGAGCGTTTAAAAAAAAAACGAGAAGGAGCCGAATAATACGCGCGCGTAATGCGTGTGTACTATAAAATATATACGCGTATAATAATAATAATATTACTCGTTTGGGCGGGGCGGTGCGGCGCGCCGGGGCCGGTAGTTTTCGAGTGTGTAAAATTCGCACTTCACGCGCGGCCAAGTCCCGGCGACGACGGCGACGGGGGAAAACAATGACGGCGGCGTCGGGCACAGAACACACGCACACGCACACACGCACACACACACACACACACACACACACACACACATACATACACACGTAACCGGCACGCGCGAAAGGAATGCTTTTGTGGGCCGCGCCAAACGCTTTTGCCGCCGGTGGCGTCAAAATGTTTTTATTAAATTTTAAACACTGACTGGCGTGTATTTTACACGAGCGCGCGCGCAGACACGCGCAAGTTTTAATATTTATTATTATTATTATTATTATGTGTATACGTATGCATGCGAGTGTGCGGGCGAGACGCTCGGCGACCGTCCAAAAATTCGACGCGTCCTTCGTATCACGCGGGACCGATGTGATAATCGAAATTCGGGACACTGTTCCTACAGTCGCTGTTTTTTTTTTTTTTTTTGTAAATTTGGCTACTACTCACACTTTAGGATTTTTTTTATTTTTATAGCATGCCTAGACAAACATCTTTTAAGGGTTGTAACCACAGTAAAAATACATTTTTTTTTTCGTCTATTTGTCACAGTACATGTCACTGACTTATTTTGAACCGAATATTGAAATTTGTTATCCATTTGTAAGTACTGCACGGTATCTCTATTATCTATGATTAATTCGTGAATTAATTTATCTGTTATCACTGTTGGTATTCTAATCGGCACACTAAGTGTGCGGTGTTGCCATTGCTACATTAATGAAATAATTATATTGTGGCCCTCAGTGAAATATGAAAAATAAACAAATAAAAGTAATTATTTTAGATATTAAAAATTATTCATCCAAGTACTATTATAACATTTTTACTACGCACTTGAAGATTTGCTACTGCACACTTGACATTTGCTACTGCATACAAAAATAGAGACTGATGTCACATTTTGTGATTGTCGGGAAATGTGCTTTGAAATTTTATTACCCATAAGGCTCTGTATGCTTTGTATTAAATGTAAATGTTTGTGTAAGTTTCAATCTGTACAAAAATTTAAAAAAAATTTGATTTAAAAAATAAAAAATTTTACTCTCTCTATTTTTTTTATGTCTAACTGATGTTTTAAAAAATCGAGTTCGGTAGAAGTACTCGGAAACCTGCAAGCATTTGAAGAGCAGTAGGTTTGGTATTACTTTAACTTGCTTCTATGACTTTTTAGAGCACAGTAATTGTTTCTATAGATTCTTTATAAACGTTTTCGGTTTGGTTTCATCGATACTTTTATAAAATAAGTTATTCGAATTTGACGGTTTTGTAATGTATCCAAAAGAAGAGCGACTAGACAGTTTTGGAGATTTTAGAGAATTTGTCTGCAATTTTTTTTTTTAGTTTCAAAACAAAATTTCATGGTTTATGTCAAAACAAATCGAATGAAAAACTGTAGATGCGACCCAAGTGGTAGTAAGTTTCTTAATTTTTTTTAGAAAAATATCGTTGAATCAAAATGAAGAAGTTTATTGGGATTTTACAAGAATATATGTGCTCAGAAGAAGTCATTGAAGCCTTTTGCTATTCAACACTCGGTTGGATAATATCATCAGTTTCAATATTTTTTGATTAGTAGCCCTCGTATATTATATATTAAATATATTAATATATTATCCCGTATCCCGGACTATTTCAAGTGTTTGTTCGATTTTCAAGATATCCCGCGCGGCATTGTCAACATAAACAAAAACGTTCTCTCCGGGTTTCTCGTTGTACCTAATACATTTTTAGATTCCGAGCTTATTTTAGCTTATCATATTCTATCTGTAAACAACTTTTCTATCAGAAATCGTGCTTCGATTTTCAAGTGCGACATTTTTCCTGTATAGCACGAGCGTAACAAGTGTAGGTGTTCACGTATAGCAAAATTTTTTCTGTTTGGTGTGTTTGTTTATTGTGAAGTCTTTCATTTTCCTAAAATGAAGTAGTTCTCATAATAATTAGAAAAAACCGGGGAGAATGAAAAAATGTACGGCTTTCACGATTTCTCTATTTTCGATTTTGTTTTTTCGATGTAAATCAATTAAAAATAATCGTAAAAATCTGCATACGTATGTAATAAATAAAACCAATTTCAAAATCTACATCGAACACGCTTAACAATCTCCACCGTGTGCTTAGAGCGGACACGAGTAACGCTGAAGTAATTGTAAAAATAGTGAACAATATCCAACAACAAAATCGCATTAGTCAGGAAGAATTTTGTCATAGCAGTTCACACACTTGTAGAATTGTAACATAAATAAAGAATATTCAAAACGAAAACTGCCGATCAAAGCAATTAACGTTTAACAATATAACAAACAAGTAACAAGCCCATAGCCACCAGGAGGGGATTGCCCACATGGACATAATCGTTGACCCCCTAACAAGTATTAAATTTCTGTAGTATGTTATGGTTAAACTAGAATTGCCCCGCCGGAGAGCAGTGGAGTATCATTTGTGTGGCAGTACGGCGCGCGGCGTGTGAATAATGCACCACTAATCTTCTCCAACCTAAACTTAAAAGTGGAATATCTCGTCAACGGTTTTATACAAATCAAACATTTCAACATTTATATTTATTTGAACTTATATTCCATATATTTATAGAGTTTTTAATATAGGTCGCCATTTGAAAACCAAAAGTAGGTAGTTGTTTTACCCTCGAAAATAAGGGTGACAAGAAATAACATGAATGCAAAATTGTAAAGACGCTTGTTTCTTAAATGTTGTAGAAAACAAATTCCGAAAAAAGTTAATACTTTCTGAGATAATGAGTGTACCAACTTAAATGGATCATTCAGTTATACAGCTGACCACGAAACATTTTACCGGCGAGATGATGCAAATACGCTTTTTCACGCCTCCGCCTCGCGATGATTGTCGCACGGGACAACGCCCGGCACAAGTATTTATTTATACGTCGTACACTCAACGTGGTGGCGAAGAAAATTGTTACACACCCGACGGGGCCGGAAATGCGTTTTTCTCGAATTTCATAACACAGTGACGAAAAATCGTCTTAAAATATGCGACATGTGAAATCACATCTTTGTTTTACTTTTATTGCAGTAGTATAGTGTATATTAATTTTATACGGGAGTTAAAATGAGGGGACCCGAGCGGTTTCAGCCCCTCGCTATACGTCTATTCATGTCAATGATGAACCTCGTATTAAATCTTCAAGGATTGGCCGATACATAAAACAAAAAAGGTCAAAAATTGTTAAAATGTTCGTTGATAATATGCACCAATTAAATCCAAAAGTGCTGCAAAAAAAAGCTCTTGTAATTTTTCGATTGGTGCAAGGTTTCCGGTAGAAAAGTGGTTAACAGATATTAAAACCCTTTACAATATCTTTCTCGCTGTGCTCAGAATCTAAAATTATTGAAATCGTTAGGGCGTACCCTGACGACCAAAATCGGTCGAAATAATGTCGGGTATTTTACGAAATTCGAGACGATTTAGACTGCCGGGGGCCTCATATGTAGACGGGCGTCCAAATCCGCGCGCACAGCATACCGAAAGTGTTTGCAGGGCACAATCGCCCGCAGCGTTATAGCCGTCGACGTAGAAAATCGATCGGATACGCGTATAAAAAAAAAAAAAAAAAAAAAAAAAAAAAAGCGCGACGCCGTAGTGTATAGTGTAATAGCGTTGCGCCGGAGTAACGTCTGGCGCGCGGATCGCGGTGTCGATAATGCGTCAAAGCGGTCGGACTTGTAAGTACAGCGCGGCGAGGCGTTACTATTACAATAATATAATATATAACGCGTGTATAATATCACCTCCCCTCGTGCACCCTCCCCGTACAAATCGGTGCCGGTCGCCTTTGATGTTTTAATTAAACTGTGATTAACAGCCAAAAAGCGCCGCGCGGAGGGTCTTGTTTATACACATATATATATCTACACAAACAACGAGTCCCCGGACGCGTTTCGGGCGCCGAATAATATAGAGAATTTAATTTCGAACACTATTCGCGGGTCCGCGAATTAAATGAAAAAAAAAAAAAAACAAAAAACTACCCGCCGCGGTGCTGTGCAAATACCGACGAAAACAAACCGGTGTATAACTACACAGCTCTGCAAAATAATATAACGCCATAGACGCGGACACTGTATCGACGACGACGACGACGACGATACGGTCGCGACGGGGGAAAAAAAGGGAGTGAAAACGAGAGAGACAACAACGGTTAATCCTTTTTTTTTTTCACGCTACCAAGAAACCTTCTTTTTTTTTATTTTTACCCTATCCGTGATGCGAATGCGCACTCGCGTATATAATACACGGATCGCAAATTAAATTTCTATTGATCTCATTTTATTTGTTTTGCGTTCGGCGATATACACACATATTCGTATCGGGGGGTTAGCTTTTGTCACGAGTATAACAATAATTATTATCATACGATAATAACAACACGTGCAATTTGTTTTACTCACAGGGCGTCATCAGATTTTCGGACGGTTCAACGGCCGCGGTACAGAGCGTTTACGACATGTATGAATTTCAAGAAATCACCGAAAACCTGTGCGAAGTACCGCCGGGAAGCAGAATCATACTGATCGGTCAGTATTATACATTATTATGTGCATATTATTGTGGTTTATACCTAATATATTTTAATGCCCGTTTGAAATGAACTTAACATTTTGAAATCTTTAACTCATCAAAATTACTTCTCATCGATCAATATTTTTTTAAATAATTATGTTGCATGAAATATTTACAGCAGAAACCGTTTATAATGAGTAATGATATGCAAGCGTCCTGTAAAAAACTCTACCTACATAGTTAGTTACATAGATAGTCGTTTTAACGAAAATATTATATAAATTTAAAAATTTGATTACATAGTTTTATACATAAACGTATTTTTATTTTTCATGGACAATTTGCTAGGTTAATTTTGGATTTTTTGAGGTCTCCTAAACTTCGGAAATAAACAAACACGTTGGTGATATTTTTGTGGCTGCACCGGCACATTATGTACATTTCAACTCTCCAAAAAAAAAAAAAAATTAAAACATTTTAAATTTAACGCTAATATTTAGCACGAATTTGCATGCCTATCGCCACAATTTGCATGCTTTTTATTTGCACGTTATATCAAAAAAACTACGTGAACGGCTATATTTCAAATTTTTTTTTTTTTTGCGCCAATATTCAGCAAGTAATTAGCGTGAATTTGCCCACCTCTACTTAAAGTTTCCTCATCATCACCAACGCTTTTACACACCTCATGTAGAAACGTTTTTACAGACCCCCGAGGCTTTAAGTTCAACTTTTCGGACTTTTTCCAACGCCAATATTTAGCATAAAATTATCATGAATTTGCATGACTGATCCAGACATTTGTACCACACTTTCTCGCCAGTATAAGTATTATTTTGGATTTCATCAGTCCCCCCCCCTCTCATTCAAAAATTTCAAATTTTTTTTTACATAAATATTTAGCTTGAAATTAGCATGAATTTGCAAGAATTTTAAGGTCAACATTTTATTGTTAAAACATACTTATTAATTTGTATACAATAACATTTTAAAACCCACGGAAGTTGTACTTTTTATATAGATTGGCTTATTTTAAAGGTTATAATACAATTCTTAATTTGCTGCCCCTCTTTTGACGAATTTTTGATAATGTCCAGTTAAATTTCAAAGTGAACTTCTTCCTCTGCGAAAACTTATGACTCCTTGTAGCTAGTCAAGGATCTTATTATATCTTAATAATGGAAGAAGAAATATTAAATGTCAAGTACATGAGTTGTGTAGGAGGTTTGACGATGATGTGGAAACTTAATAGCAGGAGTGGTCAAATTTATGCTAATTACATGCTAAATATCGGTGCAAAAAAAATTTGAAGTTTTTGAATGGAGAAGGGGGGTTGGTAAAATGTACGTCGGCACATCTCAATCAAAAAGTTACAGCAGATTCAGTACTGGTGATAACGCTTTTCTTTACTGTTTTTCCAGGACAGAAAATATAGACATTTATGGAATCGAACATTGTGCCGGTGCAGCTACAAAGATAGCACCGATATATTTATTTGTGGATTTTTGAAGTTTAGGGGTCCTAGAAAAATCTAGGAAGTTTCTAGCAAAGGTTTGATAGACAGACATACAAATTACATTCGTTTTTTCTTCATTTGGGAACTGTTTTCATTAGCTCATTTTGTTTCAATTCGATATGCTATTTACACAAAAAAACACATTTAATTACAAGTAGATTATCAAATATACAAACGGCAAAGTTATGAAACAATGATAAAATTTTTATATTTTTTCAATTTTCAACAAGTATAATCAAGTATAATAGAGTTATTAAAGGCAAAATATTTTTCAATGTTAACCAGACATATCAATCATGAAGACTTTTTTCATATAGTCATTAAAAAGAGGATTAATTAACTGATACAAAATAGTACATATGAATAAAAGTTTTCCCGGGACCTTTAAGTTCATAAAACCCGATTTGTCACTATAATCAGTGTCATAACAAACGGTTTCTACTGTGTGATTATTAATCCCAATGATACGAAAATAAATACTATTTATATTTTAATTTCCTACTAACACAGAAAATAACTATAATTTCCTGTATCCACTTTATAATGTAACATGTATGCATCATATATTATAATGTAGTTTATTAATATATATGGGAAGTTCCAATATTTTATTGTAATTTTTAAGATGTCTGAATATTAAATATTCAGTGTCTTACAGTAATATTAATACCATTATCTGGTAATATAGAAAATCTAAATCATAAATGTGTAGGTAACTGTTTGTTAATTCTTTTACAGGAACATTTCTGGATAAAACTGAATTGAGCCACCTACTTGATAAATGTATAGACCTCAGATATGACTAGTATTATTTTGGTTGAAATATGATGTGTAAATAAATATCAATATATATATTTTAGAATTTTTTGCATTTTTTTTATTTTAGATTCTGAGTGGTTTTTACAATGATATTTATTTTTTTATCTGTGAACATCTTTTCTGTCGGAAACCTCGCTCCAATTTTTAAATATAGTATTTTTTCTGAAAGAAAATTCTCCTAGTGTGTTACTTTAGGAAGGTCGTTTTTTTATTTTTTTAGAGGTTTTCATAATAAACGGGAAAAAACGGAGGAAATGTATTATTTTCAAATCGTAAATATTACGGCCTTTCAATACATTTATAACTGAATTTCGCTAGTTTTTCGTTAGAAATGTTTAATCGTTGCGAACAGATAAACGTTTTAATTTTCCTTCTACCTTTTAACTTCTTACCTACAACATGCAATAGTAGTCTACACATCGTACGAGGTATGTCCTTTTTTTTTTTTAAAATTAAGTTAGTATTAGTGTTTTAGTTAACTATAGTTTTATAGAAATATCAACACTTGTTTGTATATTTTCACATATTATGTCTGATAATAATAGCTAGCTATTAAATAGTAACTAAATAAAAAAAAAAGTAAAATATTGAATTTCTATTACTTTATTATTATTTTTTATGTACTTATGAATTACATTTTTAAAAAGAAATATGAAAACGAGTTGATATGCATAAATGTTCCATTTAATAAAATGATAATAATATTAGGTGTTATCGTTCGTTTGGTAATTGTCTTAGCGAGTAATTTATCATACACCATTACGAATTATATTATTTAATTGTTGTAGTACTTATTTCCAAAGACAATGTTTACTTTTTACTTTTTGTTTTTATGTATACATAAACGTCTATTGGCTTTCCAAGATAGTTTGTACGAGGGCAAAATAAAATGTACCTAAACAAGGTACTGAATTGAGATTAGAAGTGTGACGTCGTATAAACCCAAGAATTTATAAGGTCTTATAAGAAATATATTCTTGATGAGATCTAAAAGGTGATAAGCATATAAATCTCCATATAAATTTTATCTAAAAATGAATCTTAATTTTTTAATTTTAAAGACACATTTTAAGGGTGAGTTGATAGGAAAATAATTGTAATCAATGAGTATTGTGGATTTAGAAAAGGACATGAATACATTTGTCAACTTTGAGATTTAGGATAATAAAACTCTTAATGTTTGAACGATGTCGCGATGACTTTTTGAAGTTGCTCGGGCAAAAAGTTAGGCGTTGTCTGTGAATAGGAAAATACGACAAGGGGAAAATTGAGAAAAATTGTAGTAATACAAAGATTAAATAATAAGAAGGATAAATGCCCACCTTGAGGAACTCCAAATGTTACCTTGAACATTTTAGATGAAACACCGAATAAATTGATAAATTGTGAAATATCAGCTAAATACGAGTGAATCCAACACGGATCTCTAAAACCTAACTAATTTAAAATATGTATAAGATAAATATCGTTCACCAAGTCAAATGCCCTAGAAAAGCTCATGAAGCTTATATCTACTTGAACTTTGCTTCACAAGCATCAAGAATAAAACAAGAAATCTAAGGAGCTGGTTATTATAGAGCGACCAGGGAGAAAGCCATTTTAGTCTATAGATCATGTAGGCAAGATAAATATTTTGATTCGTTTAAGAACCAATATTGTTCGAAAAGCTTACCAATCAAGGAAAGATTAGATATTGGACTATAATTAGTAAAACTAGTAGTAAAGTAATTACTAATAATTCGACTAGTTTTCTAAACGGATGGAAATTTACCTTCACTTAAGGACTTGATGAAAATAATGCAGATAGAAAAGTATAGAGACGTTCTTACATTTAAAGAGAGACAAGGTAGAAATACCATGAGGACCTAAAACTCAGATATTAGATAAAGTGTCAAGAGCTTCAGCCAGCTTATTAGGAGAGAAGCATAGTTATAATAGTATGAAAGAGGACTCTTTGATTTATATATCATAAAGGGCATTATTTGAGACTGATGATGGTCCTTTATTAGTAGAAGCAAAGAAGAAAGCAAATATATTAGCAACTTGCCAACCCAAAACAGTATAGTAATTAAAATAAATTCATTTTAGGGTGGAAAGCATGGTACGTTTACTACCAACGATAGATCGAAATCCCCCAAGAATTGGAAGTAATAAGACGAGTTTGGGAATATTTGATATAAATTCTTAACAATAATTTAGATTCAGCTTTACATTATGCACGCAAACAAGAGAAAACACATTATTGAGTAAAACCCGTTGATTTATTTTTTTATGGGCTATTTTTTTATTAAAATAAATTTAAGTTAATATGATATCCAAGTAGGAAAGGTAAGATCTATGGAAGATCTCGAGGAATACAAAGCGATCAATGGAGTTAATAATGGTTATTAATAATTAATAAATTTGAATCTTGCAAAATTGAGGCAGCTGGCTAGTTGATGAAATATAGTTAGGTAGATAGTTGATGGTGGAGATTTAGTCATTAACAGACGATGACAAAGCTACTGAATTTTAATATACATTCTTAAAATCACGAAAGGAATGTTTATCATCGAGCATAATATAGAGAATAAGAACTTGGTATTTCCATGAGAATGAAGAATGATAGGACGCATGTAAAAGCACGGAATGTATTTGTACGGAATATTGGTTTCCAACATTTTTTTTTAAAACTGTATTTATGCGGATTACATGTTTCCGGAATGTATATACTCGGATTGTATTTTTCCACAAACAAAAAAATTTGTGAACTATATTCACGGACCGTGAAACACCGGAATTGAAAAATGTGCAAAACGTATTTGTACGTATTATTTGTTCTCGGATTGTTAATGCTTGGACTGTATATTGTCGGAAAATAAATTATTAATCACGAACCGTATTACCTCGGGAATCTTGGAAAACGTTTGAACCATTTTTGCATTCTCGGACATACTCAACCGGGTGCGTAAAACCAAACCAACAATTACAAGATCGTTTGAAAATCAAAAGTATTTTTTTCGACTGCGTAAATATTAAATAAGGGCGACTAAAAGAATGGCAATTCAACTCATTAGAGCTACTAATTTCTTGAGTTGTCAAAGAAAAAAAAAATCTTAATCAAGTCAATATTTTCCGAGTTAATGAGTGTTTTATAGATTCTATTATTAAATAATACAGACAGTCTGTATAGGTAATAAGCGACTGGGACTAACAACGGTACGCGTTAATACTTATATTTTTTCCATGAAATCCGATTCTTGATTACGGATTGGAAAAATCGGTTTTCCGCAATTATACGGTCCATGACTATACTTTTTTTCCCCGAAAACATACAATCCGGGTTTATAAGGTTTCCGGTAAAATATGGTCTGAGTGTTTACAATCCGGAAACAAACATTCTGTATAAATACGTTTTGCGTATTTTTCGATTCCAGGTTTTTGCGGTCCGTGACTACACGGTTCACAAATTTTCTTTTTCCGCAGTTCTGCATTCCGTAAAAATACAATTTTATTCCGAAATTATGCAATCCGAGCAAATACATTCCGGGATTTTTTACGGCTTCCCGAATGATAGCTACCGCAAGGGCCATGACTGTCAAGAGCTTGCTCAACCAACGTATAACAAACATCGGAGAAGTACAAATCGAGAAGGGATCCCACATGGTTGCGAATAGTAATCAAATAATTACTTTTTCAGGATTTATATTATATTAAATTAACACCTAGCAGCTAGTAGAGCATTATTTTAAGAAAAAGTAAAAACACTGGATTTGTATTTTATATTTATACAATATATATTCATGATTATTCGTCTTATTAGTTTATTTGAGTCTTAAGACTACTATCACTGTTTGCTGCAGCTTTTCTTGGTTTTTGGCATTAACAAGATTAAATCAACACATGGGGATAGAAGATGAAGGAGTCTACAATTTGAATAAATACAGCAAATATATATTTGATATTATATTATATTGTATTTTTAAACTAATCTGCTATGCTCAAAGTGTATGATTTTTGTTTCACTATAAATTCGAATTGTCGCAAATTATATCTATGCATACAATTCAGTCAAAACAAGTTTGGGATGTAGAGAAAACGTTTCACGGATCTCTGGTATGGTAATGGCTTATATTGTGGCGAAATACTGTGCCCCAATGTAGGCATGATGCACTCGTATTAAAAATATTGACACACCACTGAGTCAAACAATGAAAATTATGCGAGTATCAGGATGTGTCCATGTGTTGTATAAACTAAATTGACTTAAAAAAATAACAAATTTTAAAACAAATAGCTCTAAAATGTTGTATAATCGTTATTACATATGATTCTTATTTTTAGCGATTAAACCACTAGCCATTTTTGGTTTTAAAATAACAATCTATTTTAAAAATGTTTTTTTTTTTTTTTGATTTTTTAGTTAAACTAAATTTTAGCGTAGAAATATGTGATTTCCGTCAATATCCTGAATGTATCAAACTCAAATACATAGATGTGCACTAAAAAAAATCTGCTAATACCCACTGCTGTACACCAATACCGTAATTTCACATGTAAGAAAAAAATATCTTTTCAACGTTTACAACATATTGTAACGAAACAACAATAATTTGACGTATTCGTTTAAACGGCATGTATATTTAATATTGTATTTTAAAATATTGTCTTTCAAACAAGTTGCACAGCGCTATTTACCAACGAGAAACAATAAAATGTATTGTGAATAATCGTTTAAGATTTTTTTTTTATTACATTATACACATATATACCTATCTCTTTACAAAAATGAACATTGCCATTTTATTATTACATTACGCATATGTATTTCAGTATAATATAAAATGCATTATAATTATATTCTTATGTCGCAATATATAACATTATTTTGTTGGTATGTAAATTTTTCTGAGTACCTAAACGTAAAAAATAAAATAAAAATGTCTTAACGAAAATATGAAATCAAATGTTTCCCTACATGAACCCATCAAATGAAATAAGAGTTACTGTTGCTGAACGCCCCTCTCCCACAAGTCAATCTATAGCTATATTTACTTACTATACCGTTTTTTTATTATATTTATTGTATACATTTTGGAGTATGCTGCACGTAGAAACAGAAGAAATGTTAAAAAGACGTCCTAGGGTAATGGGGACGGGTGCAGCCATTGTTATAGATAATTTAATTTATACCTATAAGAAACTATTCCTTACGAAAAAGCAATTCTAAGCACAGTTCAGTTGATAGTGATACTTTGTCAACAATATACATGTCTTTTCAGAGTAAAATAATTAAACGGGGTTTATATATTTTCTTTATTAAAGCTTGTTTAATATATTGTATTGAATTTCCCAGTTTTCTACGTTTTTCTCGGTTTTCCCATGTTTTTTCCCGGTTATTCCGGGACTTACCTAAAGTACCTTCCCGGTCACATTTCTTTTCAGAAAAATTACCATCTTTATAAATCGGAGTCAAAATGCTGTTGGAAAAGTTGTGCACAGAAAAAAAAGAAAGCCGTAATAACACCTATATTTTGATGAGAAAACTGAAAAAAATCGAAAAATAACGTCCCTAAAGTACCACTCCACGCCGATTTCCTTTCAGAAAAGGTACTACACGTAGAAATCTGAGCAAATCTTCTGGTAAAAAAGTTGCGCACAGATAAAAAAAAAAATAAACATCTTTGTAAAACCATGGGCATCTTCGCTCCACTGAGAATCTAAAGTGATAAGTTATTATTATTGTTATTATTTTTAATTTTCAATATCAAACAATATCATTATTGTCGGTCTGAGCTAAAAACAATGCGGATCTCGAAAAGTTGTTTATCTCGAGGTAGTTACACTTTACAGTGACGGATATATCCTATGTCTGAGAATGGGGATTTTCATCCACAGATCATTAAATCCATAGCAGAGATAATGAGGTTCAGATCTACGGTTTTTATTTCAGACCTTTATTCTTGGGGGGGGAGGTATCGTAAATTTCATAAGGAGTATGCTAAGGGCAGAGCCAGATCTAAGGATTTTTACACCTGTGGAAAAAATTAAGAAAATACGCTCATTGATGACTTTTTTTTGTAGCTTGTTAAAATACGGTTATTTTATATAGCCTAATATTTTAGATTCTGAGCGAAGCGAGGATGTATTGGTTTTACAATTTTCTCACCTTCGAAATGATTGCACTTGTCGCCACTAATTACGGAAGAAGAGTATTTTTAATAACGATTCGAGTGTGAATTCAGTACAACAACAGGTCCAATTAAAAAAAAAAAAAAAAATTGATCTCAAAACATGGTTTTTCGATTCGCAACACGCTATAATGGTACGCAATTCTACTGCGCGTTATTTTACAAACGTGTTGGTGCGTCGTCAAGTCGAGTACCGCGTGGTTGCTCGAACCACGGACGTCTCCTCGCGTTACTATAACAACATATTATTGTTATAACGTACAATAAGTATGCTTAGATGGGTATAATAACAATAATAATATTTGGTCATAATGTTTACTAGTATAGGTATATTTAACAATACAGATAAGCCACGCGCGTGTACCCGCGGCCGGTTTGTTATTACACGTGTTGTTGACACTGCAGTGTGGCGGGAAAACGACGACAACGATGACAGTGCAATAACAACAATGATATTGATGAAAAAAAGAAATCCTTTTTACATCGGCCGCGGCCCGGAAAACGTTAAGCGTAATAATAATATTATACAGGTACGAACTAGATTGGGTTATACCTGTATACATTTCCCCTTATTATTTACCGCCGTATTCAGTTTAAAATTGGAATTTAAACACAAATCGCAAACATCTAAAAAAATGAGAAAATGTTCGACGGCTGTACAGTGTACATGTATGTTTTTCTGAACAAATTGTCATACAAAAAATGTTTAACTATATTGGTTTTTTTTTTTTTAAATAACTGTAACTCTTTTGCTCTAAGTAAAGTAGTTTTGCTATGTTGTTAGTTGATCAGGCCTAGATAGTATACGCGGGTATAGGCATTAGGCGTATAGTGCGTACACATTGCTAGGCACCACAAAGTTCACAAAAACTTAAAAAAAACATTCCAAATTTCTACTCCGACTCTTGAATTTTGTTGGAAAGTTTGTATATTTTGAATATTGCAAAATAAACTTATTACAATATATCTAGTTGTTAGAATTCGTTGGAACAAAATAAAAAAATTAATTCAACTTTTAAATGTTTGGTGCCAAGTACACGACATTTGGCTTAAAAGTTTAAAAAACCCATCCAACAATGTTCACAGAGGTTTGTTGGAAAATGTCGGAACAAAATTCAAAGCTCTGCACACAAAATAAATTGTAGTGCTGAGAAGTTGGCACCATATTGCGATTAAATTGAATAATATATACTTTTACGTTCTAATAACTTTTGAAATCGTTCCAACAAATTAGTTTTGATCATTTTTAATAGAAATGTACCTACAGTCCAAAATGTTTGTTTCATATTTTAGGTTAAGTTAAAATTAATTTTTTTCCCATTCATATACGTATGATAGGTACGATTGACTGTGGTGCTGGAGGAAAAAAGGGATTTAAAATATAAAATAAAAATGTTGGATTGTACACTTCTTTTGAAAACGGTCAAAAATAATTTATTGGACTGTTTTCAAAAGTTTTTGGAACATGAAAGAGTATTATTACCGCAATTTTATTTCATTTAATCGTAATGTGATGTGCCAACTTCCCAGCGCCGCATTTTCTTTTATGTATAGAGCTTTTAATTTTCCAATATTTTTCAACAAACTCACGTGATTATTGTTGGATAAGTTTTTTAGAACTTTTAAGCCAATTATGGAGTTGATCATATATTTGGCACCAAAAATTTAAAAGTTTAGTTTTACCTGTGTATAGCATAATATTCAAAAGAATACCAGTGTAAAACAATGATAAAAAATGCTTTAAAAATAAAATATAACATACAGAAAAAATTTCAATATTTGGAAATAGATATTCTGTTTAAGTATTTACTCATATCTCATATAAGTAGGTATCTATTGAACTTTCCAAATGTATAAGTAACAATCTATTTGAATTATCTTGTAAATTTGAATACTGTTTAAATAGTTCTTTAAACCGTTTTAACCAAGTCCCTATGCCATCGAAACATATTATAGATAGATGTATATAAAAAAAAAAAAAACGTTCTAAATTATTTGATCGTATAATTATAATTCCATCGTAATTATTTAAGAACTTCTTTATCCAAAAGCAGCAGGGAACCGTTTATTTTCATTTATACTTTACCAATAAACAGGTAATATACCTAATGTATTATTATATATGTCGTAGCGCTAGTACGATTTTCGGACGTTTTAAACGAGCGTTTTTGATCATCTCGCAACACCGATCGCATTGCACGAACATTACAATAATAATAATATCGCCGTACATTAATATGTTTGTACTATAGGTAGTATTATTATTATTATTGTTATTATCGTTTTATGAATATATACGGATCCGTGTTTAAAATCGTTTACACCATATGTATCAATCTGTTTTCGGACGGCTTAAAAAACATAAACATCCCGCGCGCGAAGAGACCGAAAATCCATATGCCGCGCGCGCGGTCTCCTCTGTGTTACGTGTGTTTTCCGTGCATAGAGCCCGCGGGTGCTGCTGTTGCCGCTGCACTGTACAATAATACACACGGCGGCGGCGGCGGCGACTGTATAATAATAATAATAATAATAATAATAACTTCGGGTTGTCTATTCGGGTCCGGGCGAGTGCGTGTGCGGCCCCCGCGTATGTTATTTAACAATGTTGTTTTTGGACCGGTGTGTGTGTATATACATATACATCGGGCTCGGGTCGGGAATTATTATCATCACACGCCGCCGTATGTACGTACACATACATGCATACATATACAAATATAATGTTATACGGAGAGAGTGTAAAGTGTATATATTTGTGTTTAATACGCGCACGCGTGTGTGTGTGTGTGTACAAATTTGTATATTATTTATACTCGCGTATATATTAAGGACGCGCATGTGTGTGATGTATGCGTAGTAGTGTAGTAGTGGTATTAGTAGTACTGTAGTAGTAGTAGTAGTAGTAGTAGTAGTAGTAGTAGTAGTAGTAGTAGAAGAAGTAATAATAATAATACGCATTAAAGAATAACGGGCAGCCACGGAGGCCGCCGCCGCCGCCTCGAACCCTTTGAAGGAGGCGAACGGATCTCATTATCGACGTGCCAGTATTTACGTTTTCCGTCGAAAACGAAAACATCACATTTTTTTTTTTTTTTTTTTATTGCTTCCCGTGAATGTTTACATTATATTATTGTACGTATATATTCGATACCGTCGCCGCCGCCGCCGCCGCCGTTGTGTTATATACGATTATTATTATTATTACGATATACATATTATTATCAAAGGCCCCGTGTGCAAGGACGGACGACCGAATTCGTTTGATGTATTAGCCGCGATGATTATTACCATACACGCACACACACGCGCGCGCACACACACATACCGCACGTTCTTCGGCCCCGCAGTGTTGTTATTATTAGTGTTATTTGTTATTATCTGTTAAAATATTGTCTCTGCGAACTTATTTTTTACACGCGAGTATAGTATATGATGGGCCGCGGTTGAAATATAGGTACCAGGACCTACCGGGCCATTGCATATTCTTATACGCTTTGGGGCGTTATCAAATCAAAAAGAAAATGGCAGCCTAAGGGACGAGACGTTTATCGGAGAAACATTTTTCCGGACCCGTATGTACAATTGCCTACATAGCCCCTTCTAGAGAGTATAAAATAATATAATTGAGTGGCCAACTCTCGTGAACGTTTTCTATTGGCTGGCTAAGCTATTATGATTGATTCATATAAACGCTCATAAATTCTGTTTTAGATTTTTAGTAAAGCGGAGTATGCATTGGTTTTACTATGATGTGTTTTATGTGTGTGTGTGCCAAAATTATTTTTCTATCAGAAATCTTGCTCCAATCGTAAACTCATTATCATTTTTTTTTTTTGTAGAATTTGTATCTTGTTGACATATTAAGGATGCCATTTTTTTTTCGTAGATTCGTCTGAATAAATGAGAAAAATTGGAAAAATTGTTGTTTACATTGGCAACAAGGGAAAGATATGACGAATTATCTGATAACGACAATCGTTTTCCGTTAAAGATTCGGAAGATATCTTATCGTAACGTGCAGATATAAATTAAATTGCTCAATATATCTTCTATTCCCGCATCGATCGTAAAACAGTGACACACCCATCAGCACTATCAATCGATTTATTGTTGAATTCTAAGCATCGCGTGCTACCGATAAAAACACTAAATATAGTACATATATTATATAAGTGATTATTCACCATAAAAACATACCATTGTTATTGGTATACCTTATTAATTGTCACCATCAAACAAAAGTGCATACAGACACGTTCAACAAAGCGTGTATGCACACGGTGGTCGTAGCAATACAATAACGATAAGCTACTCGTATTTATCATCGCGTCATCGTCAGGCATTATGATTTAACGCCGTGAAAATTAAAAATATTATTGAACTAAGTGTCTCCGGTACAATAATAAATAATAATGTTCGACGATACGCCCGCAATGCGTTGCATAATAAAACGGCAGTAGGCATACGCCGGGAAGCGTTACGATATTATAATATTGTATAGGGACAATATCAACCCCTCGACGGACGATGTCGAGTAGAAATATTCTAGACAAAACGTGTGCGGTATTTTATAAATGTTTATTAAGCGCAATAACGATTATCCGGTATTAATAGTTATTGCGTTCGAAATCACTATTATTATAGCCGTGCACAACCCTCGCCGCAAGGCGAACCGCTCCGTAGTACGCTCACCGCAGCAGCAAAATAAAATGAATTTAGGTAATTTTCAAACGTTTTCATCTATCCGTCGACTTTTCCGACGCGACCACCATCCCTACTTGTCAGCTGCCGTTTATCCGCCCGTTGTTTATCCATCGCGGATCCCAGCAAATCCATCCATACTCTGTCCGCCCGTCTCTGTCTCGGTCACCACCCTGGGTGTCCTGTCCAGCTTACCGTTTTCGCCTGTTTCAATGTCGCCACTGTACCCTCCTGGCCCCGGACACGCCGTCTCGTTAGATGACGGTTTTTCGTTCGCGCGCTCCGGTGAACCGATCTCGCGTTTCTCTCGACTACTACAACTCGGTGTTTGTGTATTTTTTACGTGACGGATAGCATCTCACGTGCGTAGAGTTGGATTTCAAGTCATTTCAAGTTTACTAACGTCGCGTGATATCGGGCTTTTGCCAATAACGCGACCGTCGAAAATCCCCGACGTCCCGCCGATCCTGCCGGAATTACCGGTAAAACAATAACAGCACGGTGTAGTACTGCGTAGCGGGTTTGGGGCGATGTTTGATTGTGCGCGCCGGTGACGGGACGGACGCGAAACGAGAGGCGACCAATAAAAATGCTCCTCGTCGGATATAATGTTATATAGGTATAGACCGCGCGCAAAGTTTTCGAAATATTTCACCGAGCGTATATTTTATAGTCTCGCCGTCGCGCGGAACTTTACCGCCGGGCTTTTCACCGAAACGGCCGCCCAGGTAATACAATATTATAAATTCGTCGGTTTGTTCGCGCGCCGTTTCCGGTTTCGCCAACTTTTGCCGCCGCCGTACAAGTTTTTACGCGAACAATCACTTAACGGCGGCACGTGAAGTTTTCGTACGGACAACTTTCTCACACAACCTCGGGCCACAAAACACCGTTCCGTTCGGCACAATAATATACCATAATACCGACCCCACGCTTAGTACAGTATAATATAATATAAATTATTATACTATATTTTATACAACGCAACGGTATACGTTAATACCGGCTCCGTACAACACGTACAATATCCAGGGTGATGTATAGGCAGGTTTCGACAATTGCCTACGTGCGCTGGCAATTACAATATTGCATTTGTCGAACCGCGCAGACACACGCTGCACGAACGCGTATTATCCGTACCGAGAGCCCTACAGCGTTGATCGAATACTGCAATAACTCTGTCAATGTTGATTTTTTGAAATTTCAATTTATCATACATTCATATTGGATAAGTAGTTTATTGGTTATGGCGGCTCTAACATACAGAATATATGCGTGAAAACAATTAATATTTAATGGAAGACAAAAAATTACTGTGCTGGTGCCTGATTGTAATTCCTTATCGCATAACGTGTTATTCTGTTGAAAATAATTACTTGTTATCACACCAATTTTTGTAGAAATTAAAACGGCTATTACTAAAAAGCTATTGATTGAATATGTAAGTACGGTACATTGTAACGTTTAGAATGGTATATTTTACAAATCGGCTGCTATGAAAATTTTTAAAAGTGAAATAAAAATATTTTATTTTCAGTAGTTTAGAAATTTAAAATTTAATTTTTTTCGACATTTTTGCCCTCTTGATACAAAAAAAAATTGAAAAATTAATGAAAAAAAAAAATTAATATTGAAAGAGTATTATTAGCATTTGAATAACATTTTAGGACACCCTGTACATAGAGAAAAACCCCGATAAGTCAAATGTCGTTTTTTTTTTTTATGGATTTGGTCCAACGGATGAAAATCCGTTACGATTAAATTTACCTTGTAGATTTAGTTCAAGTCTCTAGTTGTACCCGACTTTCACTAACGTAAGAATCTTTCGATTCTATTGGAATCGTTTCAACTGAAGTCAAACATTTGTTCTAGTGATACATTTTTTATAGAATTTGGTTCAATAGTCTATTTTTCAGAACATGTATTCGCTGATTTATTGGCGAGGGCACCCGCAATAATATAAACTGGGAGGGGAGGTGTGGGAAGTTCATTATTATAATATGTATACTTACTATTGAAGTAAAAAAAAAAATAAATATTTTTTTATCTAAACTACCAGACTTTCGGCCATGAACCGGGGACCATGCCTTCCTGGGAGCACCCTTGTTTAGTGTATGGTCGATAGGAATTTTTTATTTTCTATACCTTATAATATTTGCCTATGAATTTGGTACACAATTATAAGAGGTCGATAAGGGTTTAAGTTTGTGTAGGATCCTCGTACCTAACGAATTTAACAAATTTTCTGTAATGCATCAAAAATAATTCGAGTTTACACGTTTCTCCGATGACACCTTTTCTTATATGATTACTATAAGGGGTAATACGATTTCTTTCTCTCTTTTCAGTATATTTTTCCGATCATTAAATTCATACACATGTCCTTAAAAGTTGGATTGGAAATTTGAAATAGCTTTGAGTTAGTATTGCCTGAAAAACTAATAGCTAATTTTAATAAAGTTCATAATACATACTGCCAGTGACATTTATTACATTCGATTTTTTTCAATATTACTGAGGAAAACCAAAGAGTTGTTAAAAATAATAAAGGAGTATTCAGTAAAAAAAAGTCCAAAATTCAAGCAGAGCATCCGTATAAAAACTGAAAATTAAAATTTCCATTTCAAAGTTATGTTAGTTATTTCGTTCATTAATCAGAGAGGGGAGGAGGTTCAATTTGAAGTATCTGTTCATAACACTTTCTTCTACTTCTTAAGTTTCCGTTTTGAGAAGTTTCGCTGTAGTCGAATAACACTAGGTACTGTAAAACTCATGCCTCAAAACACAAGAACTACTCTGCAGTGTTAAATAATAATTAATACGGTATATTTTGAATGTATCGAAACTACTTATTCAATCGTCATGCAGTTTTTTTTTTTTTTGAATTAAAGAGGACATCACACAACAGGTTTAAGACATAAATTCAATCCGATAAAGTTAGTAAATAATTAGTTATCAATTAAAATGAACGTATAAATTGTATACCAATATATCTTAGTAACAAGTAGTTTTAATAAAATAATTATCTGGATACAGACAACGGATCAGCAATAGTTTACCTATGTACAAAAAAGATAATTGTTTTCATTATGTACCTAGAATAGGCACTGAAAGTGTATCAAATGTGCGTGCACATCTAGATTGAAAAAATTGTCGTGTAATTGATGCAACTTAACAATTGATGTACATACCGATGTTGTATAATAAATTTTACATTTCATCTTTTATTTATAATAAATTATACATTTTATCTTTTGTTTATAGTAAACATATTAATTACGATTTAAAAACATTTATCTAGATGGATTCCATTGGCTATATTAGAAAACGGCTCTGCAGATACCTTATTCGCCGTTTATTTGAATAGCCAAGATAAAGTTAATATATAAATAAACCTATCTAGATAAAACACAACACTTCGGGCATGGTCTAAATAATTATTTCGCAGTGAAAATTTCGGACTGACTGCGTTTTCGTCTAACGGTCCAATCAATACTATTAACCGCGACACATGCCCACGGAGTTTGCACTAGTACGAGTTTTCGCTTTAGTGTTTCGGGACATGGGGGGTATAATATTGTTTTACTTATTATTATTATTATTATTATTTTTTTTTTTTTTATGATAATTATATTATAAATATCCCCCAGAGTCCTCGACGCGCTGACTGGATGGATTTCAAATGGTTATTGATTTCATTAAAACTACAGCGTGTTGAAAAATGTTTAGAAAAAAAAAAAAAACAAAAAACAAACTGGAACAGTTGGTCGAGTGGTTTTCGGGTCTGTGTAATTAAGATAAAGAGAGAGGGCGAAACTCGTGAGTTTTTCGCGGGCTCGGAAATACTTGTCGACCGGCCGCGTAGCCACTTGAAATCTCTGCAACAACTGTCACTATTATCAATTCTTTTCGTGTTCAGTGCCGTATAATACCAGTACGATTATTATCAAACGAGTGGTTAACATCATATTATATTATAGCATAATACCGTATTATGTTTTCGGAGTAAACCGTGTTATGCAGCGCAAGGACGGCGTCATTTATTTTATAATAATTATTGTTCTACAATATTCGATTGGCGGAGTGGCGAAACATAATACCTAGTAATATTATAATACCGTTATGTTACAGTTTATGCAGTTTACGTGCATACAGCTGTGTTATTTTGAAATAATGTATAAATAAAAAAAAACTATCGGTATTGATTTTAGATTACGAACGAAGCGAGGAATGGTATCTAGTGGTTTAGCGATGATGTTTATTATTATTGTTTTTTTTTTATACACTGTGTACAAAATGTCTAGCAGAAATCTTCAATTGAAGCACCTATCCTGAAAGGAAATTTTATCTAATTGGTATATTAGGAAGTCGTCTTTCAATTTTCAAAAGCGGTTTTCATAATAATTAAGAAAAACTGGGGAAAAAAAATGTAGAAAGAACGTGACAATTTACAACAACATTGCTTTTATTATTTTTAATTTCATTTTTTTATTTTTATTCAGTTAGAAATATTTGATTTGAAATTCGGACAGAAAACATATATTTAGTTTTTATAGGCGTGTTAAAATTTTCAAAACCTTTAAGCCATTTTGAAGTATTTATGGTCATTTTAATTTTGCGAATTTTTTATGGCATTTTTGTTCGGTAGGTAATTTGTTGATAAAACTGTTAGAACAAACAGAAATGTTTGAAAATTGAACAGAGGGTTCATTGTTAGTTATATTGGTTAACAAGACAATTATAAATTTAATCTAGTATTTTTTTTTTTATAAAAATTTTAGTATCGATTTTTGACGAAAATTGTGAATATTATGTTATAAAAACATTTATAACCTCTTAACTCCGCTCAGAATCATTTTTCATTAGCAATGACTATTCGGTACGTACAGATATACTCGTACATTAAATTCCCCTATAAATCCTACCTTCTCTTACATTTTTTCGTCGATATCTCAATGTTCTTTTATCAGACCTTTATCAATTGTTTTTATCAAGCTTTTTAGTTTTCCTTCATTTAGACTATAAGGTCAATGGTTATGTTATCAATTTCTGGCCCAATGATCTTTCGCAATAGTTTTCATTCAAGTACTGATTGTATTTTCGTCGGTTCGCCGCATTGACCGCATTTTAGATGTATATATAATACTACTGATCGCTTTTAGGTAGTATTTACTTACGCCTGTTTTTTATTTCTCTTGTCAGTAATAATCATGAAATTAATAACTCCATTATAATTACACCATATAGTAGCATTTATTTGCCCCCTGAATTCTCGAGACTACTTATATTGCATAGTTTTTTACAATGTGCCAATATAATACTATGTTTCTTACAATAGACTTTTATGGATATATGCACGCTGCTGCTGTTATCGTCTTAAATTCGATTTTATTTAGTATAATGATAACACATTGAATTAATAAATTACACCTATATGAGCTCGCGTAACCAAAATAGTAAACAAATAGGTTAGGTAAGAATTGGTTGTGTAAGATGATGGTGTATTCGATTTTTCACAAATTTGTGTTATTGTTTGATGATAAATCATAATTATTGCTCGAGCGTAAAATATTACAAATGAAAAAAGTAAAAAAAAAAAAACCAATTAAATGTGTATTAGTATCATTAGAATGAGAAAAATACCTAATAGGTAAATAGTGCAGTGTGTTTTTACTGTTAATCTGTTTTTAAGTGGCCGTTATGTTTATTGCTCGAGTCATAAACTATAAAGGTATATTAATATTTACAAAATACTTCTAAAAACATGATAATTACTTAAACTAGTTTACTAGGTTGTTTAGGTACACGGTGTATTTTTAAACGTGGAAAAATTCATTAGTAAATCGTTATAATTAGTTGTTGTTTATATTTATAATACGCGTATCAAAAAATGTACCTACGTGTTTAATATTTATTCGATATTTTTTCGAGAAAAAAAAAAAGAAAACGATTATACGAGTATAGTTCTTTTAACCATACATTCGTTTTCTTTATAGGTCTTCACTTTGTACACTTGAAAACGAGAAGACGTACAGAACACTTCACCGAAAACGAAGTTGTCCGGCAACATAATAAATTAATAATTATTATAATATTAGCATTTTGGGATTCGTTTCAGCACCAGGTCGATTTAAATTTACTGCGTCGTGACTCGTGTTTAATCACGTGCAGGTAAAAGTGTTATAATCATATTTTTCTGAATCAGTAAATATTATTTTTATTTTTTCCGATTATATGGCTTTGTATTTTAAATGCATATTTTAGGATTTTAAGAATATAAATGTATATTTTAGTACATTTTCGAACTTTTTTAAAAACAATTTAAATTAAAAACGTAATTGAAAGCAAAAAAAGCATACAATTTTAATAAATTAAAAAAAAAAACCATTGTATCACATTTTAACGATTTTATTATAAATTATTATGTAATATTAAAAAAATAATAAATAAAGATAACTACTAATGAAAATTAAATACTTTAAGTAAAATAAATTTATTTGTGCACATTTTGGCTTTTTTTTTTCTCAACTAATAATGTATATTTTATGATTTTAAGTGCATATTTTGATCGTATATTTGGTAATCTTTTAGTGTATAAATGCATGCATATTAAAATTATTTTAAGTGCCAAAACATCCAAACCCTAGTCATATTTTATAATGCCGTTATCAACGTAATCAATTTAAAACTGTTTCGTCTTGGCGGAGACTTTGGCCATTTCCATTCGGTCGCTCCGCGAACTCACGTCGAAATTTAATATATTTAATAGAAAAGAATCATAAGTTTGTTACATAAAGCCACGTCGAATAAATCTCACGGGAAAAATTACGAACAAAAAAATTTAAAAATGTATTCTGCGACCGTCGGTATCAACCGAGATAACAACGTCTTACGAACGCCAACGTATTAGTCAAATGATTCACAATCATCAACGTTTTGTAATTATCAAGGACTATATTTTGTGTGTTACACGATATCTAATGCGTGTAACCCGGGATTATAAAATGTGTAAAAACATTGTATCCTGCGACTAATTTGTTTTTTACACTAGGTATTCGATAACATTTTATCATATTTCAAGAATCAGTCCCTTGGTAACTGTACCGATAGCCACACCACCAAAACAATACGATATAACACTTCCGCACACACGCGCGATGGAAATAAACCAACGGCGAACGTTATAGGTTTCGTTATAGGTGCTCAAACAGACAACAGAATGCTTATACGCTTCCTGGCATCACTTCTCTTTTTTTTTTTTCATTTCGAATGCCTTGATTTATATAAATTCCAACTGACCATTTGACGTATAGCCGAGGGTCGGATCTGTACGACCTCACCCCGTACACAACTCGCACTACGGATATTCACGCGTGCGAAACCTACGCCGTTAATTTATTTGCCGTAATTTCTCCGCGTCATCGGTACATACCGATAATAAATAATTCGGGACGGTTGTAAGGCGATAGTCGCGGGCGGAAATCCCTTGAAATGTCTACTTTTAATATACGTCGAACATCGAGGCTAACATTATTTTCTCGCGGTTTACAAATCTATTTTAGTGGATAACGATAAATCGAGGCCCGCTCTGTGGTATTTGAGAGTCGCGTTTAAAAAAAAAAAAAAATAATAATAAAAAAATCGAAATTTATACACTCGTATATAGACAAATACATTTTAAATTAAACATTAATTTCGTACGAGTGTTCGTGTGTCGTTGTTGCAAATATTTAACTAAAATAAAGTACCCAACGTTTGAAACATCGCATTTTATCACAATATTATAGAGGACAAAATGTCATCCATTTTTTTTTTTTTTTTTTTTTTGATACAAATTACACACGTTTACCGTCTTCTTCATATTTTGAGTAAATGTTGGTGTAAATCGACTGTACCAAAACACACTGTACCTACTTACGATCTAGCAAAACCACGTTCAATGGAACCGGCTGGGATTTACTTCATAGTCGGTTCTCGGTGGTTTCCTAGAGGGGCTGCTTTACCACCGGTCTTTTTAGATAGTACAGACCTCTTCGTGGCGCTTGATACCATTAGCGGTGCGGATTTCTCCACGCCGTGGGATTACCATGGACAAATTCTCGTTGGGCGGACGAGTGCCGGTACTTCCCCACCGCGGTTGTATCCGGTGAGGGACCGGGACTACGGGCCCGCCTATCCGCGTGGTCGTTCGGGGGTCTTCTCGCATTCCGATCGTTGGGTCAGAGCGTGAGATGTTCTCAGGCGGCCCAATTACCTCTGGCAACGGAGATTGTGTTAAAAAACGCGTGTCGGTAATAGACATCCGGCTGCCTCCGTTGCGGACTGATCATCCGATTCGTTCGGTAGCCGGACGTTGGGATATGTCCAACTTTTGACATTTATGAAAAGTAGACCGGGTGGTCTCCCGAGCACGATCCTTGCCGGATCTCGGAGATCCGGGTATCGGTCGCGGTTTCGTACCGTTGGCCGATGCCCTGCGGTTGGCTTCGAAAAGGCTTATGAGTTTCGGTGAGTAGTGGTTAATAAACCAATAGCCACCTACCGGACGGCGGCCAATCCGTAGGCAGACGGAGCGACGAATTAGGAAGTGGGTACATGGACCGCACTTCGGTGCATTGATATGCACCCGGGATAGGTTTGTCGCCCTGAACTTCTTCGTCTCTTAACCAGCGCCCAGCGCTAATACACGGTACGTAGTTGAAAGCATCCCGAATTTTCGGGGGCATTAAGCCGAGGATTCCGATGTACTCACGAACACACTCGATTCTATACCATATACCTTCTTACTTACACAATTCCAAAAACAATTTGTACGATTTTTTAATTTTTTTTTCCATCCTTAATGAAATGAAGTTATTTCTTAAAAAAATAACTAAAATTAAATTTTAGCGTTTGAGTAAAACCCGCATCGCTAATTTACAAGGAAATGTTCGATGTGTGTGTTTTTTTTTTTTAATCGGGTTTTTAAATTTTTATAGTGGACCAGGGTAATAGAACAAAAGATTATGCGGTTTATTCGTGATTATCATTATTTGCTGCGTGCCCGTTGAAAATTTCCGAGCACGCTACTGATCAGCAAAATACGCGTCTTTTACCCCGGTTCGTCTGCCGGCGGCAAAAAAGCGATGCCGATTTTAATTATGATTATATTAATTTCACTTTGGACGTGCAACGAGATTGTTACGCAAAGTATACGGTTATATCGGGTAGTGTGTACTTATACATAGTTGTATATAGGTATGCTTCCAAAGTCCCCGTTTCGCCGGTGTCAGAATGGCCCGCGGAGCTATGTCGTCACAGCCGTCCGTCATTATTTGTCTGCGCGGAAAAATATATTAACCGCGCGAGAAAAAAAAAATACACGCAGTGTTCGCCCTTTTACTTTTTATACAGGCATTCTTCCGAGCGCATCCCCGCCCCCGCGTCCCGGCTGTTTGTTATCCGGCGTGTTGTAAATCGCTCGCTTTGCACTTTCGTCCATTCCCTTCGAGCAATATTTTTTTTCTTCAATACAGCGTGTTTATTACCGCAACCGTTTACAACATTAGACAATGATAATAATGTGACGTCTGTATAATATACTTATATACGCGGCTGTGAGTGACGTTACACTGTAAACGACGTACGTATTTTCGATTTAACGCTATTTATAATATTATAATATGTGCACAACTATAATAACCACGTGAATGAGATGGTGTTTAGATTGCACGTGAGCAAAGCGAGCAAAAATGTATTTTTATTTCACTATATGTGTTTGTTTGTTTTCTGTGGGGGATAGACATTTTTAATAATTGATAAATAATTCTCGACAAATCGGCATAAGGTTGTTTGTAACTTATGAGGAAATTTACGAGTCATAAGTTATTTAAACTTGTTTAAAAATATCGACAATATATATTTTCAAGAGTTTTTTTTTTTTTTTTTTTTCATACGCGTATAAAGTTTTTAAATTAATCTATAATAATGTTTATAAAAAAAAAATTGATCCTGGGGAAGGGTACGGCCACTGTTTTAGGGGAGATACATAAGGTTATTTCATTTTTACTTGTAAGCAAAGATAAATTATTTCTAACGAAAAACGATTTCAAGCTAGGAAAAATTCTAAAATACAAGGAATTAAAATAAAAAATAACGTGCGTTTTCACAATAACAATTATTTAAAAATATTAAAATAATAGAAACTTAATAATAACAATAAATAAATAAAAGCGGTTGCCAATGATAACCTTATTATTGTTTTAACTTAGAGAACCAGTTTTTTCTTACTATCTCGAATATTTATGAGAATTTAAAAAATCACCTTTATAAAGTACTGACTTGATTAAAAATTCAACAGAAAAGATTTCGTTGTTTTTCTATTGGAGCAATATTTTTGGTAAAAAATATAATCCGTAAAAATTTAAAATAAAGTAATCGTAGTGTCGTAAGTTTATCAATTTTAGTTCTTTTGACTTTTTCCGGTTTTTCTCATTTAACAAAAACTAACAAGAAAATCAAAAATAAAATGAGTATCTTAGGAACTAGGATAAAAATGCAACTATAGTGCATAGTAAAACTGCAAAATACCCCTCACTATGCTCTGAATCTAAATTACACATTATAGTAAAATCAATAGATTCCTCGCTGCAAGAGCGTCTCTAGATCTTGACTATGGGGGGGAGGTAAAATATTGAAATTTAATAATAATGAGTTGACCACTGTTATAGATGAGAAGTTGGGAAGCATCCTAACTGAGAGAAATTTGATGTATATCTGTATCTAAACAAATTTAAGTATTGTCAACAAAAAACGATTCTGAGTGGAGTTTAGTTAATAGTATTGCTTATAGGCATCTTAGGGTCAATTCCACGGGGGAGAGGGAGGCGAACAATTTTCACTCTTAAATACCACCGCTTTGGTCAACAAAAACTTAAAACCTTTATGTCTGATGTCATTTTAACTTATATTTAGCTTAGAAGACTGCAGATATATTGTACAAATGCAGTAAAACAGTACAATTTAAAAGTTAAATTAATTTTTTTACATTATATAAAAAATAATTAAAATAATGATAAAATGAATAACAAAAATAATATTAATAATTAATAATAGTTAGCTGATTAGAATACCAAGTCCAAAATATATTTATTATAAGCAGCAATTTGATCAACAATATTTTCTATATTAATTTTTTCATTTCGATTATAGCAACTTATTACGAACTTTTTCTCAATACCGTCACCGATAACGCGCAATTTGATAGTACCACCGAAAACCCGATGCTCAAAATCTTAAATATACCCAAACCCGCCGAATACACAATGCCCCGTGAACCTCTTCCCAATACCGTAACCGATAACACGCAACCCAATATCGCCTACTGCCCAGAATATTAAAACACATATTCCTCCTCATACCTCCTCTTGAAATCCAAATCTCCCACAAACCCTTCTTTCCGAATAACGCTAAAACCTGCCGCACAGCATTTTAAAACACATACTACTCCACATACCTCCCCCTGAAATAGAACACTCTTCTCCGAATAACACTTTTGGTAATAACCAAAAAATAACCGAAAAAAACCCATCTGTTGAAATTTTAAAACGTGTACCCAAATTTAAATTGATCAAAGCAATTGTTAATACTCCGAACTATGTTCACAATTGTTTTATTTTTTTGCAATAGTCGTTGCATACTTACATCAGTATAAAATAAAATTTCCCTTTTTAACTTTTTACCTAAAATAGTGGTCTACCTTTGAGCAGCGACTCCGGTTATTTTTATACTTAAATACCGACGCAATGTATACAGGAGGAGCGTATGCTGACAAAAGGTCTCAAAGGTATACAGACTTGCAGAATACTTTTCTTCGTTCCGAGTCCTTGATGCACATCAAAAGCGCCATAAAGACGGGTGTACACAAATGATTGCACCATGCGAAATGGACTTTTAATTTATTTTATATTTTCCTCTCAAAGCGAACAACATCACAACTGTATAAAACGCGGCGGTGGTATGTTTTTTTTTAGTCTTTCAACTAAAACTTGATTTCATATTTTATGTGTATAATACAATATTATAATGTACATCTATAATATAGATTCTATATAGCATAGGAATATAGTTGTTGATTTTTCGTTTCTTCATCCGTCGTCGTCGTACAGACATTTCATTACATTAATGATCACAGTTAGTTCGAAAAATGTACGATACACATTGAAAAAATACAGTTTTATTATTTATGTAAATAATTTTAAATGTAAAAGTTGCCATGCACCAAATTTTTCAGTTAAAAACTAAAGAAACAATCAATGATAGCTATTTTATACTTTCATATTTTTTAAGTATTACAATATATTTAACTTAATAGAAAAATTAAAAAATATCCAAAATGAATAACTGCACATATTTTATGATTGATATTTAAATTATAAACTAGCGAACGTAAAAATATTTTTCTCTGAAATACTAATAGGTATCTATAGGTATTATATATATATACAAATTATACCTGATCAAATATCGCATACATAATTTGTGTTTTAATTTAAAAAAAAATAAAAATAAATGGTATTATATATTAATTTTAATCGACGTTAAAATTTCAAATTTGCATACGTCCAATACTTACGATCATTTTTATCGTACCTTACAATTATTAAAATGAGGTGTTAATTAAATTGCGTACGTTTTACATTTTATTATTTTGTGAAATATTCATAAATATTGATTGATATTTATATTGACACGTGATTTAATTATTTAAAAACGGTTGTCATATATATATCATCTTAAGTGAATTATTTTTTAGCATTATTATGATGTATATCAGATTCTGTGTTCGAAGAATACTCCGGGCAACAAGAAATGAATCCAATAAAGTCGAGTTTGACGTTAATCGTCATGGTTTTGCTGTAGTTTTTGTTTTCGAATTATTATCTTCTTATAAGCCCTAATAAAAACTATAATGCATGTTTCATATTTCTGGAAATTATTATTATTTACCGAGAATCTCATCAAACAATTCACTAAATGATAATTTAAAAAATGCTTATAGAAAATTGGCATTAAAATGACACCCAGATAAACATCCGAAAAGCCAGGAAATCGATTCAAACAAAATGTTCAGCAAAAAGTTTTATTAATGATTTACTTAGGTTTTCTTTCAGACACCCGTTTGAAGAATTTTTAAGAATTTAAGAAGTATCAATAATGAAAGGTAAGGATGAATAATTTTGATTCCGTGGAATAGGAGACAGTTTGGGTTTGCAGGCCTTATCAATTACATGATGATTGATAGCAAATATTTGGTTTACAAACCACGGCGGAGATAGTGACAGCAATGTGGAAATGACCATCGACAATCTTAACAAGAATTGAAAATGGAAACAAATTTCTACTAAAGTCGGTAAAGAAATAGTGAAAATGTACATGAACATACGTGAACACGATACTTTTTAAATCAAAGATCATCAACGGCGTACAGCGCAATACCATTACACACGGCCATTATAGTCTGATTTCCTCTCCCAGAATATTGAGAAAATTTAAAAAATCCACTGCATGTTCACTCCTCTTCCATTAAAAAAGCTCCATGAACAGATTAACAAAACATCCCTTATAATCATGGAGAAAATCGAAATGTTATCTTTCGGATTTCCTCCAACTACCCATCTACTCAGTAGTGAGAGTACAGTAGTATTTTCTTCATAAAATATAATATTTTGTTACAAAATTTACTGATTCAATAATTTTTTATTTATTTTCTATTTAACATGCAGTAAGCAAAGTATTACCCTATTTGACGTTCAATAGACTTAAATTTGTGTCCTCTTAAACAAAAAAGTATTTTTCAAAAACGTTCTATTAAAGTAAAGGAGAGAACCTATTCTCCCATATGATTCTCTACTTCAAAAATCATTAATAAGTAGATAATAATAAATACAACTTATTATGTATCGGTATAAAATGTGTTAGGGCTTAAATAATTGTTCTATTGTGAAGGTTTGGTTAGGTTATGTTAGGATCTACTGTGCCCTTTTTTTTTAAATTGTCTGAGAAGATATAAACGTTTTATAATTCACGTATACTATATGCATGTATTATTTTTGCTTTCGCTATGAATATAGTTATCGAACATTTACATAATTCTTATATCGAAGTGGGCTTCTTTTTTTCTCATTCGGGAAAATGTAGACTTACCGATTGCTGCACCATCGACTCTTCAACTATTAAAACAATTGCAACAAGCTAACGTAAAATGTAATTTGTTTGAAACATGTAATATCTACACAGACTTCACGAAACAAAAAACACGAAGACAAATACAAATTTCCAATCGTATAATATTAAATCGTACTCTGCGAATATTATAATATTAAATAGCGGTCGTATTTATCGTAATCAATTTCCAAGAAAATATGTGGGTATGATACTTTCACAATAATAAATATTTTTAAATATTATTAAAATGTATAAGTAAGTCTAAGTACATATACTCTGTATAACTGTATAATATTTGAAAACCGCTGTAAAAAGAAAAATAAAACACTCGAATGTATATAATACTGTATACGAGATCGTTGAATGACATTTTATTGCTCGTTGGTAGGTTTACGAGTATTATAGGTAGGTGCTCTTCAAAAAAACACTAATGTTTTTTTCCGAATCCGTCCGTCTGCTGGGCACTTGATTCTTCAAATAATATACGAGCACATTTACTATATACTTACTATAATATAATACGCGTATATAATATTATGTACTAGGTCAATATTGAATTTCTAGTAGTAACCGGCCATACCACCGACGTAGCTGTATTGTAAGGGGAAAACGAGATCCAATAAATGCGTATAAATAAAAGTTATTGAGGTCTTCTCCGGATCGCGCACGCGATTTGACGGCAATATAATGGCGGTGGTGCAGTGTACGTATACGCGTATTAAATGTATAATAAAATATTATAAAAGTACGACGGCTTTATAGTTTCGCGTGCATGATGTGTACACATCACTTCGCAGACTACCCCTCATAAATATTAAAAGAATATTTAGTCGAAACGTTTTTTTTTTTTTTCTGTTTATTGCGGGCGACGGTGATGGTCATAATTTTTATCACAAGTGCCTATTATTATAATATATTAAAGTATACTCGAAAGGAAAATATATTATATTATAACTAGGACGAAAACATTACATTAATAAGCAATATGCAAATTGTTAGTGTTTGTGCGGGCGAAAGGAAAAAAAAAAAGTGCAGACCGATCAATTTTATCCGCGAAAACCACTCGACTCGATCATCGTTTTCGTCGTCGACGCGAAATTATTATCTTTTGATCGGCGCTTCTGTAAGTGCGATAATACACTACATCGGTACACCTAATAAGAATGGGCGCCAGCCCCTACACTTGCAGGCACGCCTGAATCGCGATGGCCACAATAATAATATGAATTGATTAAAAGTTGTCCAAACAAAATAATCGTTTGCCAATCGTTTATCTACCGGTTTCACCATTTCCACATCGCTATTCACCCCATCCGTCCGTAGACAAACCAAAAGAGTCAGCTCTCTCTCCTCTTGAAATCCTCGTACTATAGGTTGCATCAACAAGCGTGGGTACTAAGTCTCATTATTTTCTTCTTGTTGTATTTATTACAAATTTATAATATTGCATTTTATAATGAATATAAAATGTTTACTCAATATTCGACATAAAACGCTTTTAATATGTTATTAATTATTATCATTTTTCAAACATTCTTTCTTTTTTTTACGTATAAACAAAAACTTATTATAATAATTGACAGCGTCACAAGCGAATCAGATAGTCAGTATGTATTTTAGATCTTCCCGAAAATCGTCACGCCGTTTTACATGTAATACATTGTAGTCAATGCGCGTATTGCACACGAGATCGACTGACATTTATACGGTTTTTTTCATGGCAGAACAAATATTTGCATATGTGTTTTTTTTTATATACATAAATGAATACATATTTTACTATACAGTCTTTGGTGAAACCTCACGTATAGCTCGTATCATGACTTTGCGATTTTTCTATCATTCCCGGTCTATATGGTTATATTATGTTTATAGTCTCGCCAAATCGTGACGACGATATCCGTAACGGATATGCATTTTTCCTAAATAAAAACCCACGTCGTTTTCGTGAGGGCGGTTCGCGGCAATACGATACGGGATAATTTTCGAGGATTTAGGCACTTCCTGTTTCATCGGGTCAATAATATAGTGTAATATTATTTTTACGCGGGTTCTCACGCGCGTACAAACACACATACACGTCTAAACACATCTTCTTCGTCGCGGGTAAGTATTAATCATAGACCATAATAGGGTGTTTTATTGAAAACGCTTAATTTCACATAAATATAATAATCGTATTTTAGAAAATAGGATATTTACGCTTTATACGGATATTTTCCATAAAAAATGTCTTGCCATTTGTTCTCGTAGATAATATTATGTAACCTCTATTAATACGTCACAGAAGTGGCGAATACATTGCCTGAAAATAATGCATTAAACAATCCTTGTGAGATAATTTTTGTTTTAAATCTATTAGAAACACAGCAGCGTTGAAAAGTCAAAAAGACATGCTTTGCTTTACCACCCGATGAAATGCTGGGAAATTCTACTGAGATGTACTCTTAATCATGAACAATAATGCCTCATGATCAGTCAGTTCCTGTAAGTTCGTGTATTTATTTGTTTATTTGTTTAAATACTTACGGCACAGATTTTTTCTTAAACCAATTAAAAAAAAATTTACATCGAGATGAAAGTGTTCTGTGCAATTGGGAATATTGAATTGAGTCCCAAATAAACGAACAAATATTTTTGAATTGTTCGAATTGAGTCTATTCGGCTTATTTACATTATATACTACATGAGACACCAGGCGTATTAGTCTATCTGATTATTAATCTTTCAAAAAATGTGTTTGCTCGTTTATAGTATTTAAAGCGTTGTTAAATAGACGAATATATTCGTATATTTTTCAAAATAGAATCAACATTAAATGCTACAGATTTGATTTTAAACGTTCCGATCTGCAAATTTATTTATTGTTATGTAATATAGGTACTTTGTTATTTAACTAAGTAAAGTTTGTACAGGCAGTAAAACGTTTTTGTCGTCTCCGGAAATGTTTTGAATTTTTCACTCGCCGTTTTTATGTTTTGAGCCAGAAACCGTACGGTAAGTATAGGTGAGTATACTGGAGCGCGTATAAATACAAACGCAGTAACGGGTCGTAGCTGTTTTGAAGGTTATGTTGTTCTAGACGCGCAAAATGTTATTAGTTTAGTTAGGTGGGTACAAATTATAATATTATGCATTTAAAACTCTACGACGACGACGATATCCGGAAGGCTGTCGTGCACGTGTGCGGTTATTTGCCGGCAAAATGTAAACGCGCGCGCGGTATATTATTACCACGTTTTGGGGCTACATGCGATATTATTAGGTATAACACGCGTATACAATATTACCACTATACAGGGTCGTGGTTTTACGGTTCGGTGAGAAATCACGGACGGCGGCAACCTATACATTTTATACCCGTGTGTGCGTGTGTGTATAGGCTTCCTGCCGGCCGGCCCTTTGACGACGTCCCGTGACCGCCGACAGCAGACCTAGTGGAGCCCGCGAACCGGTGTAGCGGCCGTGTGCGGTCTCCACCGCCACTGCCACCGGCGGCGAGGCGAAGGCGGTGAGCACACACACACGCACCGTCACGTCATTATATTATTATTATATTGTAGTCGTCGTAGAGTCCTATGCATACAGTTCGAAAATATAATAATAATATACGTATACAGGGTGATTATTTTATAATTTCGTGAAGAAATCGAGTTCATAGAAATTCAAAAAAAAAAAAAAACCGCAGTAATACGAATTTTCAATTCGGCCAAACGAAAGACAACAGAAATTAAATATTGTCTGTATGCTCGTTGTGAAAATATTACGGTAAATTTTCGGGCCAGTAAAGAATAACTCCATAGGAAAATCAAAGGAAAAACATAAGACTATACAGATAACATTCGAACCAAATAATGGTTTAGATATCGTTAAAAAAGAAAATTATGACGGACTGAACCTGTAGAGATTTCTATTGGGTCCAGAATATGATGGGAAGACGTAATAAAAATGAACATGGAAACTTTAGGTTTTCGCACGAAACATGTGTGGTTTCACCCTGAAACCGTGTCAGAATTGAACGATAACAAACAGATGGCAAGCGGGTAGTCCACTTTCGGCGGATTAAATGTGTTTTCGATTGTGAAATTTGAATAACGCAAATAATAGTGATAATAATAATAATAATTTATTATTATTTATTATTATTATTATTATTATTATTATAGTTTTCTTTTCCGTAACGCCAATGTAACCCTTAAATAAACAAAAATTACCAAATAAGCAGTTAGATATCCGCACCAATATACCTAAAAACCCCTATTTTACCCCATTAGGGGTTGAATTTTGAAAAATCCTATCTTATTGCACGGCGCGAATATTAAAGGTATCACTATTCCAAATTTCAAGCGCGTACGCTGAGTAGTTTTTGAGATACAGCGATCAGTGAGTCCGTGGTATTTGGATTTTATGTTTTATATATATATGTATATACATGTGTTACGAATGTAAAGCACAAAATGTTTCCAAATTAACTCGAAATCTCCGTACATACCTCCTGATAGTAATAGTAGGTATCCGCGTCGGGTTCGTGAGAAATGTATCAATAATGATCATTCTGCATTATAATACACAATACTATAAACGTATTATAACCCTTCCGCGGGTCAGTACGTCTTATACACGTGGATGCCGGTCGCGATGACTGCCCGACGGTCCGTTTCGGAATGCCAGGGAAAACGAAATTTCGGTAATATAGGCGGTATACTGGTAGACGCGGGCGAGGGACTCGCGAAAAGAAGTCTTCGACCGGGTGTACCGCTGTAAAGAAAAAAAAAAAAACCCCCCGGTGTAAGACTCGTCGTGTTTATTATATAACAATAATAATACGGTATTTTTCTCGTCGTCGTCGGCGTATTAAGGAGATTATAGGTGCGTTTCTAAACGGATTATGTATCGCGCGTGTATGTGTGTGCGTGTGTGCGTGTGTGTGTGTGTGTACAAAGCGGTTTCGCGGCAAGTTCAAAATGCGGTACAATGCGCAATTGTTCGGAACGGATTTTCGGATATTTCCCCGCCGCCGCCGCCGTATAATATACGAGAGAGTGTACGCGAAATACCGCCGAGCAAATAGTCCGGACGAGACTGCACAGCAGCAGCTGCCGTACCGAAATCTGTCGATTTGTCGATCGCGGGCTCGCGACCGCGATTTATTCTTTCCGACCGAGGAGACGGAAAACCGTATACTTAGACGATTATTGTCACAGTCGTCACAGATACGATTTTGGATGAAATTGTCGCGTTCATTCTGCGCGCCGTCGTCGTTTCCATAATATTGCATAGGTAGTATTTTATTCGCGTGTAGCTTACGAATATTGCAGAGGTTTGCAGTTTCGTGTGCAGCGAAGAATACAAATAAGAAAGGGCATTGCATATTGTGGGTGTTTTGTACATCGTCGCTATTACGCTTCTCGTACAGGAGACTGCTCATGTGTATAGGCCGATACTTTTCGAGCAATTTTGCCGAGTCAAAACAATTTTGTCTATACAAAAGTGGCTAACATATAAATCGAAAAAACACTCGACCAATTAAAATGATTAGATGAGTTATATATTATCGGAGTCGTGAATTCAAAAGCTAAAAGAAGGAAAAGGAGGATGATAATATAATAAAGAGGTGAGAATATTATATAAAAATATAATAATATAAAAGATAATATAAAATAAAAGATAATATAAAATAAAAAATATAAAGGACTTTAAAAGTAAATTGGATTGATGAGCTTAATAATTGTGTTTCCTCTGACCTCTGACCTCAACCTTTCCTCTGATGTTCGGAGGGTTTTAGAGTCGTGAGCCCGAGAACTGTGATGATATCAATAAATAAGGAACACAAATGTTTGACCTACCCATTATAATGGAGCGCTAAGGTTATCTGTAATAATTACAGATAATTATTGTTCTCGCATGTTCTTGAAATCATTGGACGGCAGTGACAACTCAATTAAAAATCGTTTAGCCAAACTACCTAATGTAAATATAAATAATTAAATGGTTCTGCGCAAAAACTCGAGAGTCACATTTTTTTTCGAAAATGGGATAATGGTGGTTTCTGATAAAGACAAAAGTTACGTTTTATAAATATAATGTATTTGGAGTGGTCTTGTTCCAAATGTGCTGTGCAAAAACGAGATAATTCCGGATAATTTTATTGCAATAAGTATAAATGCACCTTAATATTAAACTGTTTTCTTCTTATGTCTGAAGAATGAATGCATTTTAATAAATGTAAAAAAACAATTCCATAAATTTAAAACGTTTTTTTCGTTTCCTGAACAATTTAAAAAGTTAAGGTGTTCAGTTTTTGTCCGGTACCCTTCGCTTCTACACATGAGTACAATAATGTATGAGCATAACTTAACATTTCAAAACTGCAAGTCTCTACGTTTATACGTTTATTTTTAGCCAAAAAATCAAAATTGAAAGTAATTACTGATGATACCTGATTTACTGTGATTACTGTAAATTTTGCGGGTTTCCCTGTTTTTTCTCATTTATTAAAAAAAAAAAAACTGAAAGAAAATCTAAAAATTTACTTCATCAATGTACCAACCAAATAAAATTTTTTTTCGAAAAAGATGCTATACTTAGATAACAGACTAGAAATTATTTTTAGTATGTAAGTTGCTAACGATAGAAAAAAAAAAACTTTCTAGTAAATTCAGTTTACATAGTATATTTTTTGGATAAAAATAATATTTATTACATTTTCCTTTCTTAATTTTATGAAACGCAGTAAAAATGTTCAAAAAGTTTCTCAACACCTCTATTTTGCTTTATATTTCTTTTAAAAAGTAAACACAGATGGTACTTGAAACAGATAGGTTTTTATGAATTCCCAGTCAACTTTTATACATCAAAAAATTATTATAACTAAAACGCCGATTGAAGAAGAAACACGCGTTTTACAACGGTGCTTAAATTTTAAATAAATCGGTTTATAATTCAGCAAATTTAGATATTGCAATAAAATCGATAAAAAACTGCGAATTATACAATCCTTGTGTACATTTTATAATGTTCTATGGGATAAACAAATACATTTTATTTCAGAACGAAATAGTGTTTACTGACACACAAGTACACAGTATAGTACACTACAATAATGTCATATTAAAAAAACAAACAGCCATATATCGTATGATGGATGGGCTACTATTGTAGGTGAGAAGTTGGGAAGGTAGAGGGAAAATTGAATGTATATCTGTACGCAACGATTAATCTTTGATAACGAAAAATGATTCTTAACGGAGTTTGGTTGTACGTAAAACAATTATGCTATATGCGTGGGAAACAAATATTTTGGAAGACTTGTTTCCATAATGAACTTCCTAAAAGATTGGTTGGGTTTTGTTAGTTCACAAAAAATACTCCTCAGTTTTTTTGTGAATACGAGTATAATCGAAGGTTCGATTAATATTCGAAGTTTTTCCCACTACATAAAATGCAAGTTCAAATAATCGAGTAAGAAACTCGCCTTGTCGAATATTATTATTGTTGCTTAACTATTGTAAATCTACTAACTTTGAAGTATCTTGGCCACCCCTGAAAGCTCGTTGTTGTAAATTAGACGGTTGGATCTCGATTAGATAGGTGCCTAGGCACATAACCAGGAGGGATTCGCGGGGCTGGACACCCCTCGGAATTTAAGCTTCTCACCAAGCTACTATTGCTAGTTAACGGTAAATTTTATGTTTGGACCCTTTCCCACCCCCCCCAAAAAAAATCTTGGCTACGTACCTGTCGGTAAATGTATACACAAATTAATGATTTACAATATATTTTGCGACGGTGTTACCTGCAGTTTTTTTTACGATGATGAAAAGCGACGGGCTCTTCATAAACGTGCGTCCTGCAAATAAACCGATATTGTAATATTATATATTTTATACATGTATACATGTATATAGGTATCTGCGGTGGGATACAATATTCTAATAATACCTGTATAATACCACGCGAATGTTTATACCGTCGAATTTCTCGACCGCAAAAGCGGACCGCGCGCAAACACAGATGTTTATATATTTTCTTTGGGATTTTTCCCGAGTGAATAAATATTTGGACAGCTACGGATATATAGGTACGCGCGTGTATAATGATAATAATAATATCGGCGATGCGGATGCGGGCTATTGCGGAGGACTGCAAGAGGGACGGAGAAAGAGATAATATTATTATATATATATATATTTATAGACGCGGAAATCGAGGAGAAAAGGCCAAAAGGTATAGAGGTACCCGATATATATATATATATATACTTATATAAATACGTATTATAGTGTAGTTATAGTCATCACAATGAACGCACACTGTCGCCGTGAATGGCCAGATTTATCCGAGCCCTGGCACGGGGTGCGTAGAGGGTGGCGTGTGTATAATGGGCCGGTGGAGGTGGCGGGATATAGGGAGAGAGGAGTTAACACACATAATAATAATAATAATAATATACAGTCGCGAGGCGTGTATAATATAGACACGCATCATAATAAAAAGAAACGACATAATATTATATTATATGGGCTAATATAATATGATGTTTAGCGCAGGTAAATGTTGTTGTGAAAAAAAATAATATCTATACACATATACTATACAGAATAAACGTTTGATTGATGTGCGGCGTGGTATAAATGAAAAACGGTTTGGGGTCCGATGAAAAAAAAAAAAAAAGAGAGAAAAAATGGAGAGGGACCCTTTATTACCGCGGCCGGTCGTTACACAGATTGGCCGCAATCACCTGGAAACTAATACTTCCTCTTCTTTCGCAGCTCTCTAACAACTATACCTATACCATATTATATGTACCTATACTCGCTGTCACCCTGTTTCTAGTTTTTAGCGTCTCTACCGTCGTCGCGTCAAAAACCTTCGAAAAGGGAAACAAATATCCACGTACACAATTCGCGCGATTAAAATATCAAACGCCTATATTATAACTGTTGTTATTAGGTACTTTTTATTTTTATTATTATTATTACTGTTATTATTAATGTTATTCGCGATCGTTTGCTAAATAATATCCAAATCGAATGTTATACGGTAAAAATACGATGGAGATGACGATTCCATTAAGTTAGGAAAAAAATTAATTCGGGTGAAAGGACTCGGCAAAAATACCGGAAATCTGTTATTATATGTGTAGGCCTCGTGGAGCCTCGTTAGTTATTGATTTATTTTTAATAACAGACTTGCACCCACGACATCAATATACTTACAAAATATTACAATTTAAGCATAAATATACAATTTGTTTAAAGAAAAGGATGGTTGGATTAGAATTATTAGAAATATTATGAACAAAAGAGAGAAAAGTTAGTTTTAGCAATAGACATACAGCGGATAATTAGTTCATTGAGTCCGTAATTAATAGAGCGAAAAAGAGGAGAAACAATTTTAGTTGAACGGGTATAAGGGTTTTCTAGATCTGAGAAAGACCAAGAGCAGAATTTATTGCCGAAACATAGACACTCACGAATGAGGAATAATAAAAAGATCTAATCTATACAACAGGAATAGGATATTTGTATGTACATTAATCTTAGTATTATGAAGAGGACATTATTACAGCATCATTTTAACAACAACAAGAATTATAATATNTTATTATTAGTATGGCACAAGGTTGGGTGAACCGTGAGGCACAACTCTTCAATTTTATTAAACTGTATAACATTTGTGAAATTATTGGGTTTTTTTTGTTCACAATAAATATTTCGTTATTATTTTATGTATACTACTGATTGAACGTAATTTTAAAATTATCATCAAGAAATCAATTTCGTCTATATATTTTGATTTATCTGCAAAGTGCCCATGATAAATTTTGTAAAAGTTCGTTCATCTGAAGCAGAGCCAATAGAGGTGTATTACCGATTGACAATATTATAATAATAGTATTTTTCTTCTACAGGTCGGTGTAAACGTATGATATACATATGTACATACGTACACACACGACGCGACGGATGTTTTTCGTGAAGGCTGCTGCAGTTTCTTTGAGTTTTCGTACCATCGTAACTAATTTGTGTATATTGGGGAGAGGGTGCGCATCGCATAGAATTACAATATCGCGCTTTATTAGTTCCGGGCCCTTAAACACGCCGCATCATTGTATCATTGTTATGTATTTTTCACTCGGAAAGGCTTCCCGATCAATTTTCCGGATAGTGTGAGGGAGATACATTAAAACGTTTTAGACCCTCTCCAAATTAAACACCGTGTGATATATTCGCATTTGACAAGCACTTCTGGCTCCTGTGTGGGTATATATATATATATATATATATATATATATAAATGTACATATAGAACGTATGGCTGGTGTACGGATACTTTTATGTCGTGATTTCCCGCTGTAGGCGAAATAAGAAACACCGAAACAATTTCCTACCCTTCACGCAAACCCTAATTTGTCTACAGTTTCGAAAGGCATTTCGTGTTTACGACTAGACACATCGTTATTGCGAAAACTGCAGTAAAATAATCTCATCAACAGTTATTATATTATAAATTGTCCCCATATAAGCGCTAATTATCGAATCTATAATAATATTATAATTTCGCCTGTGTTCCACACAATAAATCTAAATCAACAACGCCTATAAACAATAAATATTTCCAAATCAAAAATTACGCTTAATATGCTTGAAACACCGCGGATTCGTATCATTTTAATGACAATCGTGATATTTGAACGATGATATTATTATTGGCTTGCAGAAACCACGAGACAATTTATTTTTTTTTTAAACTGTTAAGGAAAAAGAAAAATGGAAAACTTCCATTTTAAAACCGCTATCATTAGAATATTCGACCTCCATTTGATTTTGTATTCTTTTTTTAAAATCAAAAAAAAAAAAATCCACGTCCCGCAAAATATAATCTAATTCATACTAAATTCAACCCAACTTAAATCACTTAGACACAGCTATAAAACAAATCTAATTCCCTAGTTGAGTTAAAAAATAAAAGCGAACTTGTTCTGTTGGGTTTACACTGAACACCGAGCCCTCTCCGATATCTGGCGTTCGCTTTTTACTGCACGCGCAATAACAATACTTACGTCTATCGAGTATTGTAAATTGCTGCAGCTGTATACTCATCTCAAGTTTGTATAGGTATAATATCGTGTTTTAAAGAGTCCTAATTAAAGTTGACAGATTGTTCGGATTATTGTGTGTGTATAAACGCAGTTGTAGCACATGCGGTTAAACTCGCAAACTCGAGTGGGGAAAAAATTACAACCGAAAAAAACGTAGGTATACTGCTGCAGCCGTGGTAATGAAACGGACGAGGTAGGGGGAGAGGGTGGATGAAAAAATATACGAAAAAAAAACTAACAAACGTAAATACCCAGAACAAATTTGTCAGCGAACGCGGTCGGTCGGTTTTTTAGTAGTGCGAAAATAAGAATCTAAAATAAAAAAAAAAAAAGAAAAAATGTCTAGTAAATTATTACAAAACATATTATTATTATGTGGCGGGGCGACACGCAGTCTGGGCGGCCGTCGTCGCGGTACCGTGTCGCACGCAAAATACACGTGTCTTTACGTGTCATTATACGTATATACATGTATATCGGAAAACTAAAAAACGAGAGACAGAGAGAACGAAACTGAGAGTTAAATATGAATGTATATTAATAATAATAACCGGTCTCCCCTACGTCGAGAGCAACACCTCGTCTTCCGCCGTTACCCTCGTCACAGTAACCAGATACCCGTTTGCCGGTATAGTATTATGTGTATACATATTATTATTATTATTAGTATACTTATATAGATATGCAAGCGGTAATAACAATATCGTAAACTCATGTCAGACACGACGACGACGACGACGACGACGACGGCACGCACAAACGTTTCCTTTTCGCAAACACCGCTCCGCGCGCAGACCCACCGGCGCGCGCTCGTACGTACAGCCGCTCACATATGGCACCTTATTATAGAAGACGGCGACTTCAGCGGCGACACCAGCCAATTTCGGGGTTGTTTCGTTCTTTATGGGTGTTTTTTTTTCTCCTGCAAACACGACGTGTATTTATTAGGGTAAAACTATACGCCGACGCCCACCAACATTTGTAGACGAGCCGACAAATTATTATTATTATTATTATTATTACACACGCGAAATCCGCGTGCCCGGCGCGCGGGGAACTCTCCGGTGTTGTTTGGTTAGCACCCGTGACGTGCACAAATATTATTATCCTCTAAACGTGTTTCCCGGTCGACGACGTGTCGGTGATGTAAGTACATACCTACCGATATAGCGGCGATTGCAATAAATTTAACTTCCGTTTGTGCACGAGGGGAGGATTATATTCGGTCGACCGAATCGGTTTTTTTTTTTTATTTTAATATACGCGCGTACCTATACGTTTACCTATATATTATATTGAATAGGCAGTTGTATCCATTAACTTGATATAAATGTGGGCTAAGCATTCACTAAAAAAATAAACATAACGAGACAGAGCTAGTCGAATCCTATATGGCAGAGAACAAAATTATTTCTTCTTATCCTTCCGTGAAATAAAAATGTATTTACCAATATTGATCACGAACTCGAAACTTTTTATCACAAAACAATATTATAATCACGGATGAAGAATAAGCTAGTCAAAGCTAGAAACATGTTTTATATTTTTTTCCGTTCATATTACTGCGCACAGTCAAAGTCGTGCGGACAGCTAACCAATAATACAATA